>CM076973.1:32909454-33645269 GCA_039105355.1 Benthosema pterotum | reverse complement strand
GAAAATGCTCAAAAATGCTCAAAACGATGACAAAAGCATGCTGAGCAAGACCGTAAGGTTATAGCCTTGCTTTTTTGCCGTTTTTGTCATTTTTCGAAAATCCTCAAAATCATGAAAAACGGTATAAGGCTATAGCCTTGCGTTTTTTTTCAAAAATTTCGACATTTTTTGAAAATGCTCAAAAATGCTCAAAATGATGGAAAAAAGCATGCTGAGCAAGACCGTAAGGCTATAGCCTTGCTTTTTTGCCATTTTTTTGTCATTTTTCGAAAATCCTCTAAAATGATGAAAAACGGTAAGGCTATACCCTTGCGTTTTTTTCTCAAAGTTTCTACATTTTTCAAAAATGCTCAAAAATGCTCAAAATGATGGAAAAAAGCATGCTGAGCAAGACCATAAGGCTATAGCCTTGCTTTTTTGCCAGTTTTTGTCATTTTTCGAAAATCCTCAAAATCATGAAAAAACAGTAAGGCTATAGCCTTGCGTTTTTTTTCAAAATTTCGACATTTTTCGAAAATGCTCAAAAATGCTCAAAATAAGAAAAAAAAGCATGCTGAGCAAGACCATAAGGCTATAGCCTTGCTTTTTTGACAGTTTTTTTCGTCATTTTGCGAAAATCCTAAAATCATGATGAAAAACGGTAAGGCTATAGCCTTGCGTTTTTTTCAAAATTTAGACATTTTTCGAAAATGCTCAAAAATGCTCAAAACTATGAAAAAAAGCATGCTGAGCAAGACCGTAAGGCTATAGCCTTGCTTTTTTGCCAGTTTTTGTCATTTTTCGAAAATCCTCAAAATCATGAAAAACGGTTAGGCTATAGCCTTGCGTTTTTCAAAATTTTGACATTTTTCGAAAATGCTCAAAAATGCTCAAATGATGAGAAAAAAAGCATGCTGAGCAAGACCGTAAGAATTATGCCTTGCTTTTTTGACAGGTTTTTGTCATTTTTGCGAAAATCCTTAAAATCATTATGAAAAACGGTAAGGCTATAGCCTTGCGTTTTTTTCAAAATTCGACATTTTTCGAAAATGCTCAAAAATGCTCAAAATGATGAAAAAAAGCATGCTGAGCAAGACCATAAAGCTATAGCCTTGCTTTTTTGCCAGTTTTTGTCATTTTTCGAAAATCCTCAAAATCATGAAAAACAGTAAGGCTATAGCCTTGCGTTTTTTCAAAATTTCGACATTTTTCGAAAATGCTCAAAAATGCTCGCAAAACGATGAAAAAAAGCATGCTGAGCAAGACCGTAAGAATATAGCCTTGCTTTTTTGGACAGTTTTTGTCATTTTTGCGAAAATCCTAAAATCATGATGAAAAACGGTAAGGCTATAGCCTTGCGTTTTTTTCAAAATTTAGACATTTTTCGAAAAAGCTCAAAAATGCTCAAAACGATGAAAAAAAGCATGCTGAGCAAGACCGTAAGGCTATAGCCTTGCTTTTTTGCCAGTTTTTGTCATTTTTCGAAAATCCTCAAAATCATGAAAAACGGTAAGGCTATAGCCTTGCGTTTTTTTCAAAATTTCGACATTTTTCGAAAATGCTCAAAAATGCTCAAAATGATGAAAAAAAGCATGCTTAGCAAGACCATAAGGCTATAGCCTTGCTTTTTTGCCAGTTTTTGTCATTTTTCGAAAATCCTCAAAATCATGAAAAATAGTAAGGCTATAGCCTTGCGTTTTTTTCAAAATTTCGACATTTTTCGAAAATGCTCAAAAATGCTCAAAACAATGAAAAAAAGCATGTTGAGCAAGACCGTAAGGCTATAGCCTTGCGTTTTTGTCATTTTTCGAAAATCCTCAAAATCATGAAAAACGGTAAGGCTATGGCCTTGCGTTTTTGTTTTTGTTTTTTTTTTTTTTTTCAAATTTCGACATTTTTCGAAAATGCTCAAAAATGCTCAAAACGATGAAAAAAGCATGCTGAGCAAGACCGTAAGAATATAGCGTTGCTTTTTTGACAGTTTTTGTCATGTTTGCGAAAATCCTAAAATCATGATGAAAAACGGTAAGGCTATAGCCTTGCGTTTTTTTCAAAATTTAGACATTTTTCGAAAATGCTCAAAAATGCTCAAAACGATGAAAAAAAGCATGCTGAGCAAGACCGTAAGAATATAGCCTTGCTTTTTTGACAGTTTTTGTCATTTTTGCGAAAATCCTAAAATCATGATGAAAAACGGTAAGGCTATAGCCTTGCGTTTTTTTCAAAATTTAGACATTTTTCGAAAATGCTCAAAAATGCTCAAAATGATGAAAAAAAGCATGCTGAGCAAGACCATAAGGCTATAGCCTTGCTTTTTTGCCAGTTTTTGTCATTTTTCGAAAATCTTCAAAATCATGAAAAACAGTAAGGCTATAGCCTTGCGTTTTTTTCAAAATTTCGACATTTTTCGAAAATGCTCAAAAATGCTCAAAATAAAGAAAAAAAACATGCTGAGCAAGACCATAAGGCTATAGCCTTGCTTTTTTTACAGTTTTTGTCATTTTTCGAAAATCCTAAAATCATGATGAAAAATGATAAGGCTATAGCCTTGCGTTTTTTCAAAATTTCGACATTTTTCAAAAATGCTCAAAAATGCTCAAAACGATGAAAAAAGCATGCTGAGCAAGACCGTAAGACTACTGTATAGCCTTGCGTTTTTTTCAAAATTTCGACATTTTTCGAAAATGCTCAAAAATGCTCAAAACGATGAAAAAAAGCATGCTGAGCAAGACCGTAAGAATATAGCCTTGCTTTTTTGACAGTTTTTGTCATTTTTGCGAAAATCCTAAAATCATGATGAAAAACGGTAAGGCTATAGCCTTGCGTTTTTTTCAAAATGTAGACATTTTTCGAAAAAGCTCAAAAATGCTCAAAACGATGAAAAAAAGCATGCTGAGCAAGACCGTAAGGCTATAGCCTTGCTTTTTTGCCAGTTTTTGTCATTTTTCGAAAATCCTCAAAATCATGAAAAACGGTAAGGCTATAGCCTTGCGGTTTTTTTTTTTCAAAATTTCGACATTTTTCAAAAATGCTCAAAAATGCTCAAAATGATGAAAAAAAGCATGCTGAGCAAGACCATAAGGCTATAGCCTTGCTTTTTTGCCAGTTTTTGTCATTTTTCGAAAATCCTCAGAATCATGAAAAACAGTAAGGCTATAGCCTTGCGTTTTTTTCAAAATTTCGACATTTTTCGAAAATGCTCAAAAATGCTCAAAATAAAGAAAAAAAGCATGCTGAGCAAGACCATAAGGCTATAGCCTTGCTTTTTTTGCCAGTTTTTGTCATTTTTCGAAAATCCTCAAAATCATGAAAAACGGTAAGGCTATAGCCTTGCGTTTTTTTTTTTTTCAAAAATTTCGACATTTTTCAAAAATGCTCAAAAATGCTCAAAATGATGAAAAAAAGCATGCTGAGCAAGACCATAAGGCTATAGCCTTGCTTTTTTGCCAGTTTTTGTCATTTTTCGAAAATCCTCAAAATCATGAAAAACGGTAAGGCTATAGCCTTGCGTTTTTTTCAAAATTTCGACATTTTTCGAAAATGCTCAAAAATGCTCAAAATAAAGAAAAAAAGCATGCTGAGCAAGACCATAAGGCTATAGCCTTGCTTTTTTGACAGTTTTTGTCATTTTTGCGAAAATCCTAAAATCATGATGAAAAACGGTAAGGCTATAACCTTGCGTTTTTTTCAAAAATTTAGACATTTTTCGAAAATGCTCAAAAATGCTCAAAACGATGAAAAAAAGCATGCTGAGCAAGAACGTAAGGCTATAGCCTTGCTTTTTTGCCTGTTTTTGTCATTTTTTGAAAATCTTCAAAATCATGAAAAACAGTAAGGCTATAGCCTTGCGTTTTTTTCAAAATTTCGACATTTTTCGAAAATGCTCAAAAATGCTCAAAATAAAGAAAAAAAGCATGCTGAGCAAGACCATAAGGCTATAGCCTTGCTTTTTTGACAGTTTTTGTCATTTTTGCGAAAATCCTAAAATCATGATGAAAAACGGTAAGGCTATAGCCTTGCGTTTTTTTCAAAATTTAGACATTTTTCGAAAATGCTCAAAAATGCTCAAAACGATGAACAAAAAGCATGCTGAGCAAGACCGTAAGGGTATAGCCTTGCTTTTTTGCCAGTTTTTGTCATTTTTCGAAAATCCTCAAAATCATGAAAAACGGTAAGGCTATAGCCTTGCGTTTTTTTCTCAAAATTTCGACATTTTTCAAAAATGCTCAAAAATGCTCAAAATGATGAAAAAAAGCATGCTGAGCAAGACCATAAGGCTATAGCCTTGCTTTTTTGCCAGTTTTTGTCATTTTTCGAAAATCCTCAAAATCATGAAAAACAGTAAGGCTATAGCCTTGCGTTTTTTTCAAAATTTCGACATTTTTCGAAAATGCTCAAAAATGCTCAAAATAAAGAAAAAAAGCATGCTGAGCAAGACCATAAGGCTATAGCCTTGCTTTTTTGACAGTTTTTGTCATTTTTGCGAAAATCCTAAAATCATGATGAAAAACGGTAAGGCTATAGCCTTGCGTTTTTTCAAAATTTAGACATTTTTCGAAAATGCTCAAAAATGCTCAAAACGATGAAAAAAAGCATGCTGAGCAAGACCGTAAGAATATAGCCTTGCTTTTTTGACAGTTTTTATCATTTTTGCGAAAATCCTAAAATCATGATGAAAAACGGTAAGGCTATAGCCTTGCGTTTTTTTTCAAAATTTAGACATTTTTAGAAAATGCTCAAAAATGCTCAAAACGATGAAAAAAAGCATGCTGAGCAAGACCGTAAGGCTATAGCCTTGCTTTTTTGCCAGTTTTTGTCATTTTTCGAAAATCCTCAAAATCATGAAAAACGGTAAGGCTATAGCCTTGCGTTTTTTTCAAAATTTCGACATTTTTCGAAAATGCTCAAAAATGCTCAAAATGATGAAAAAAAGCATGCTGAGCAAGACCATAAGGCTATAGCCTTGCTTTTTTGCCAGTTTTTGTCATTTTTCGAAAATCCTCAAAATCATGAAAAACAGTAAGGCTATAGCCTTGCGTTTTTTCAAAATTTCGACATTTTTCGAAAATGCTCAAAAATGCTCAAAACGATGAAAAAAAGCATGCTGAGCAAGACCGTAAGATATAGCCTTGCTTTTTTGACAGTTTTTGTCATTTTTCGAAAATCCTCAAAATCATGAAAAACAGTAAGCTATAGCCTTGCGTTTTTTAACTTTTTTTCAAAATTTCGACATTTTTCGAAAATGCTCAAAAATGCTCAAAACGATGAAAAAAAGCATGCTGAGCAAGACCGTAAGAATATAGCCTTGCTTTTTTGCCAGTTTTTGTCATTTTTGCGAAAATCCTAAAATCATGATGAAAAACGGTAAGGCTATAGCCTTGCGTTTTTTTCAAAATTTCGACATTTTTCAAAAATGCTCAAAAATGCTCAAAATGATGAAAAAAGCATGCTGAGCAAGACCATAAGGCTATAGCCTTGCCTTTTTGCCAGTTTTTGTCATTTTTCGAAAATCCTCAAAATCATGAAAAACAGTAAGGCTATAGCCTTGCGTTTTTTCAAAATTTCGACATTTTTCGAAAATGCTCAAAAATGCTCAAAATGATGAAAAAAAGCATGCTGAGCAAGACCGTAAGAATATAGCCTTGCTTTTTTGACAGTTTTTGTCATTTTTGCGAAAATCCTAAAATCATGATGAAAAACGGTAAGGCTATAGCCTTGCGTTTTTTTTCAAAATTTCGACATTTTTCAAAAATGCTCAAAAATGCTCAAAATGATGAAAAAAAGCATGCTGAGCAAGACCATAAGGCTATAGCCTTGCTTTTTTGCCAGTTTTTGTCATTTTTCGAAAATCCTCAAAATCATGAAAAACAGTAAGTCTATAGCCTTGTGTTTTTTCAAAATTTCGACATTTTTCGAAAATGCTCAAAAATGCTCAAAACGATGAAAAAAAGCATGCTGAGCAAGACCGTAAGAATATAGCCTTGCTTTTTTGACAGTTTTTGTCATTTTTGCGAAAATCCTAAAATCATGATGAAAAACGGTAAGGCTATAGCCTTGCGTTTTTTTTCAAAATTTAGACATTTTTCGAAAATGCTCAAAAATGCTCAAAACGATGAAAAAAAGCATGCTGAGCAAGACCGTAAGGCTATAGCCTTGCTTTTTTGCCAGTTTTTGTCATTTTTCGAAAATCCTCAAAATCATGAAAAACGGTAAGGCTATAGCCTTGCGTTTTTTTTCAAAATTTCGACATTTTTCGAAAATGCTCAAAAATGCTCAAAATAAAGAAAAAAAGCATGCTGAGCAAGACCATAAGGCTATAGCCTTGCTTTTTTGACAGTTTTTGTCATTTTTGCGAAAATCCTAAAATCATGATGAAAAACGGTAAGGCTATAGCCTTGCGTTTTTTTCAAAATTTCGACATTTTTCGAAAATGCTCAAAAATGCTCAAAATGATGAAAAAAAGCATGCTGAGCAAGACCATAAGGCTATAGCCTTGCTTTTTTGCCAGTTTTTGTCATTTTTCGAAAATCCTCAAAATCATGAAAAACAGTAAGGCTATAGCCTTGCGTTTTTTTCAAAATTTCGACATTTTTCGAAAATGCTCAAAAATGCTCAAAAAAAAAAGCATGCTGAGCAAGACCATAAGGCTATAGCCTTGCTTTTTTGACAGTTTTTGTCATTTTTGCGAAAATCCTAAAATCATGATGAAAAACGGTAAGGCTATAGCCTTGCGTTTTTTTCAAAATTTCGACATTTTTCGAAAATGCTCAAAAATGCTCAAAACGATGAAAAAAAGCATGCTGAGCAAGACCGTAAGAATATAGCCTTGCTTTTTTGACAGTTTTTGTCATTTTTGCGAAAATCCTAAAATCATGATGAAAAACGGTAAGGCTATAGCCTTGCTTTTTTTTCAAAATTTCGACATTTTTCGAAAATGCTCAAAAATGCTCAAAATGATGAAAAAAAGCATGCTGAGCAAGACCATAAGGCTATAGCCTTGCTTTTTTGCCAGTTTTTGTCATTTTTCGAAAATCCTCAAAATCATGAAAAACAGTAAGGCTATAGCCTTGCGTTTTTTTCAAAATTTCGACATTTTTCGAAAATGCTCAAAAATGCTCAAAATAAAGAAAAAAAGCATGCTGAGCAAGACCATAAGGCTATAGCCTTGCTTTTTTGACAGTCTTTGTCATTTTTGCGAAAATCCTAAAATCATGATGAAAAACGGTAACGCTATAGCCTTGCGTTTTTTTCAAAATTTAGACATTTTTCGAAAATGCTCAAAAATGCTCAAAACGATGAAAAAAAGCATGCTGAGCAAGACCGTAAGGCTATAGCCTTGCTTTTTTGCCAGTTTTTGTCATTTTTCGAAAATCCTCAAAATCATGAAAAACGTAAGGCTATAGCCTTGCGTTTTTTTTTCAAAATTTCGACATTTTTCAAAAATGCTCAAAAATGCTCAAAATGATGAAAAAAAGCATGCTGAGCAAGACCATAAGGCTATAGCCTTGCTTTTTTGCCAGTTTTTGTCATTTTTTGAAAATCCTCAAAATCATGAAAAACAGTAAGGCTATAGCCTTACGTTTTTTCAAAAATTTCGACATTTTTCGAAAATGCTCAAAAATGCTCAAAACGATGAAAAAAAGCATGCTGAGCAAGACCGTAAGAATATAGCCTTGCTTTTTTGACAGTTTTTGTCATTTTGCGAAAATCCTAAAATCATGATGAAAAACGGTAAGGCTATAGCCTTGCGTTTTTTTCAAAATTTCGACATTTTTCGAAAATGCTCAAAAATGCTCAAAATAAAGAAAAAAAGCATGCTGAGCAAGACCATAAGGCTATAGCCTTGCTTTTTTGACAGTCTTTGTCATTTTTGCGAAAATCCTAAAATCATGATGAAAAACGGTAACGCTATAGCCTTGCGTTTTTTTCAAAATTTAGACATTTTTCGAAAATGCTCAAAAATGCTCAAAACGATGAAAAAAAGCATGCTGAGCAAGACCGTAAGGCTATAGCCTTGCTTTTTTGCCAGTTTTTGTCATTTTTCGAAAATCCTCAAAATCATGAAAAACGGTAAGGCTATAGCCTTGCGTTTTTTTTTTTTTTTTCAAAATTTCGACATTTTTCAAAAATGCTCAAAAATGCTCAAAATGATGAAAAAAAGCATGCTGAGCAAGACCGTAAGGCTATAGCCTTGCTTTTTTGCCAGTTTTTGTCATTTTTCGAAAATCCTCAAAATCATGAAAAACAGTAAGGCTATAGCCTTACGTTTTTTTCAAAAATTTCGACATTTTTCGAAAATGCTCAAAAATGCTCAAAACGATGAAAAAAAGCATGCTGAGCAAGACCGTAAGAATATAGCCTTGCTTTTTTGACAGTTTTTGTCATTTTTGCGAAAATCCTAAAATCATGATGAAAAACGGTAAGGCTATAGCCTTGCGTTTTTTTCAAAATGTAGACATTTTTCGAAAATGCTCAAAAATGCTCAAAACGATGAACAAAAGCATGCTGAGCAAGACCGTAAGGCTATAGCCTTGCTTTTTTGCCAGTTTTTGTCATTTTTCGAAAATCCTCAAAATCATGAAAAACAGTAAGGCTATAGCCTTGCGTTTTTTTTCTCGAAATTTCAACATTTTTTCGAAAATGCACAAAAATGCTCAAAAATGCTCAAAACGGTGAAAAACGGCATGCTGAGCAAGACTGTAATGCTATACCCTTGCGCTTTTGCCAGATTTCGTCATTTTTCATAAATCTTCAAAATGATAAAAAACGTAAGGCTATAGCCTTGCGTTTTTTTTTCTCAAAATTTCAACATTTTTTCGAAAATGCTCAAAAATGCTCAAAACGGCATGCTGAGCAAGACTGTAATGCCTTACAGTTTTTCATTGTTTTGAGGTTTTTTGAAAAATGACAAAAAATGACGAAATCTGGCAAAAACGCAAGGCTATAGCCTCACGGTCTTGCACAGCATGCAGTTTTTCATCTTTTTGAGCATTTTTGAGCATTTTCGAAAAATGTCAAAATTTCAAAAAAAAAAAAAAAAAAAAAAAACGCAAGGCTATTTTCATCATTTTGAGGTTTTTCGAAAAATGACAAAACATGACAAAATCTGGCTAAAGCGCAAGGCTACAGCCTCACGGTCTTGCACAGCATGCCGTTTTTTATCATTTTGAGCATTTTCGAAAAATGTAGAAATTCTAAAAAAAAACGCAAGGCTATAGCCTTATGGTTTTTCATCGTTTTGAGGTTTTTCAAAAAGTGACAAAAAATGACGAAATCTGGCAAAAACGCAAGGCTATGTAGCCTTACGGTCTTGCACAGCATGCCGTTTTTCATCATTTTGAGCATTTTTGAGCATTTTCAAAAATGTAGAAATTAAAAAAAAAACGCAAGGCTATAGCCTTACGGTTTTTCATCGTTTTGAGGTTTTTCGAAAAATGACAAATAATGACGAAATCTGGCAAAAACGACAGCCCACTAAATTAGCATACTCACACAAGGAAATAAATACAGCAAAAATATATAGAGAAGGTAAATGCAGACATAAATAGAGCCGGAAATGCAAATGTAGGAGAAGGAAATGTAAAAGTTTGTAAGCATAAATAAATATGTGGGACAGAAATACAGGAGACGTAAAAGAGCATCAAGGAAATATTGCAGGAAATATATGTGTAAATAAATAGAAAAATAAAAGGGGAAATAAATGTATTTGGGAATTAATGTAAGCGTAATTAAATGTAACAGTAACTAAAATGACATATATCCCATTTCTTTTCTCATAAATGTGTGATATATATTTTTCTCACACTTTTCTTTGGTTTATTTTTTGTCATTTTATTTATTTATTCTACATATTGCTACATGTTTTTATTTAGGCTACTTAATATTAATATTTTTGGGCTTTTGACTTTCCATAGTAACGAAAGTCAAGAGTTCAAATACATTGAGAACAATCTATCTCATCGCAACGATCTGGACCCAACGCAATTAAACGCACTTTCCTGCCATTGCAGTAAAGTCCATTTGGCTAGGAGAAATCCGCCCGCAACAGTCAGAAATAACAAGTTAGCCGTCCTTATTTATGCATAATAGAAAGTGGCAGCAAATTGTAAACACGAGGAGGAATAAGAAACGAAAAAGACGAAAACGTGAAAACGTGAACCTCCTTCGAGCCGGATTCGAACCAGCGACCTAAGGATATCAGCATTAACCACTACAGTCCTCCGCTCTACCAACTGAGCTATCGAAGGGGCTTGTGAAATATGCGAGGGAATATACTGTATTTAAACTGTACAAGACCCAAGTTATCAGTAGTTATCATGACGTCATTATGACGAGTGAGTCCAAAATAAATAATGCGAGCAAAGGCATGTTAGCACTGGTGTGTAGCACCACCAAGTGGTCATACCATGCTACTGCATGGGTATTTGTCATTGTCCATCAACAGTTTGCATTAAATGCCAACTATTCAAGTGTCAGACTCAGCGGGACTTTTCATGCGTAGAAAGTAGAAACACATTTTACATTGTAGGCTATGACATGTAAATAAGTACCTGGCTTTCAAAAGCTCATTTTCTAAACCATGTAGTAGTAGGACTTAAAATAGCCTACATTGAATTAGATAGACTAACTGACCATTCACAGACGGAGAGCTTCATTAACTGACCATTCACGGAAGGGGGGGCTTCATTAACTGACCATTCACGGAGGGGAGGGGGCTTCATTAACTGACCATTCGCGGAAAGGGGGGCTTCATTAACTGACCATTCACGGAGGGGAGGGGGGCTTCATTAACTGACCATTCACGGAGGGGAGGGGGGCTTCATTAACTGACCATTCGCGGAAAGGGGGGGGGGGGGGTGATTAACTGGCCATTTACAGAAGCAGGGCTTCATTAACTGACCATTCACCGGACGGAGGGCCTTTCTTGGGAAGGTTATCGGCTCAAATGCGAAGGGGGTACTATTCCATTGGCCTGTTAATGAAGGGAATGAAGCCAGGAGCACCTCGAATGGTCAATAAATGAAGCCTGCCTTCCGTAGATGGTCAGTTAGTGAGCCTAGTTGTTCAGACCAGAAACATGTGACTGAGAAGAAATAAGGGAAAAGCATCATGTAAAATCATGCTGAAAGCAATTATCAAAAATGTTTTCAAAAAGCATGCAGCCAAAAATGTTTGGTTGTTTTAAAACTGTCGTCTCCGAGAAGGGGAACTGTGGAGCGCAAGGTCGCCAGTTCGATTCCTGCTTCGTCCGAAACATGATGTAGGCCTAATCATCTATGGCACTTAGATCACAGTGGCTGCCTTGGAAAGATCATCACACTGGTGTAAGTTCGTTTGGGGATACGGATCTGATAAAACCATAAATGCAGAGTTGCTGTGTGACCCATGCATTTCTAATTCTAACTGGGTCAAGCTCCAATAGCGTTTAAGGGCCATATACTGTAGCTCATTATTTAGCCTGTTTAATTAGCCTACATGTGGAGTCCCTATAAGAGAAGATCCGTTGGATCTGTGGATCTGTTGTCTAGAACTGGAGGTTGGAAAAAAACATTAACATGGCGAATCACATCTTGATTACATAATCAAGCTGTGATTCAGCATGTTAATGGTTTATTTCAGACCTCCATAAAAAACATACATCCTGGGGGACCTTTTTATGATTTCCACACATCACTAAGGCAATAAACAGTGTTTTGAAATGTTTAAAATGGATGGAATTCCACTTTAAGAATATACTCTAACTCACTCCCACCCACCCACTTCCCCCAAATAAATATCTGATATTATATACTGTACATTATATTGTTTTCCACATTACAGCAAATGCACCTCTACGAGTTTAAAACACCACCACAGAGCAAACTTTAATTAACATTGTTTTATTGATTTATTTTTCACGTATTAACCATTCATACTCCAGCAATTGGTTTTGCACTATTTACATATTTCTCATTCATATAATTGGGCTTGTTTTGGATTCACTCACATGCCAGCACTTGGATATAATTTGGACAATAGGATCCGTATGCATGCCAAACATGAGGCACCGACAATGAATTACCAACATACGATAGCCTACCTACCGTTATGTGGTAATACACATAATGTAGGTATATGGCACAGGACAAAAGTAATGACAACATGGTATTTGGCAGAGGACAGTACTGCTTATAACAAATCACGGTTTATGACGATGGCACCATTGTGTGTACTGTGGCATTTCGACCTGTACTTTACCTCTAATTGATCCAATGTCAATCACAAGCAGATCTGAGCTTAATTTACTCATGATGAGAAGGCATTCATTCTTTCACACGTAGGCTAAGTAGGAACCTGCATTGGAGGGAAAAATAGAATTATGTGGTTACTACTAGTGATAACCATATAGGCCTATTGACTGCTTGCCATGGTGTTAACAAAAATTACTATAAGGTTTTTAATGTTATAGATATGCAACTTTCTTTAGAATAGAATCAGCATTAAACATTAACAGTATGGTCATTGAACGGAACCCAATGTCTTGCCACCGTACTGTGAAACATAACCACTGTTGGACGGAGCAGAGGCCTGTAAAAAAAAAAAAGAGTTCAACAATGGACAACAGACTGGACAGATGGGTGTTTACTGAGGACTAAATGAAAAATAAATGATAGATGAGACATGTTGGGTGTTCAGTAATTGGCTTGTTATAGTTTAAAAAAAAATATACTGCACCTCACACTCAGAGAATTCTAATTATCAAATTCCTTTTCCCAAATGAAAATATGAAATACAGCCAAACCACTGTACAAAGAAAAAAGTCTTTAACAACACCGTCTTCATATACCAAAAGATTTGACCAAAGAAATAAAATAAAATATAAAATAAACAGACATCATTATCACAACTTAAATGTACAAAATTATAAAGAAATAGCTTTATTCTATAGTGTGATGAAGAAAAAAAACATTTAAAAAACAAATATGTCGCTACATTAGATATTAAAAAAGGTAAACAAGTTAAAATAAAGAGTATCATCATCATAGAAGGACAACCTGAGTCCCTTTGGCTACTACAATACTGTACCATGGACCATATCTGAGCACTGAGAACGAACACACACACACACACACACACACACACACACACACACACACACACACACACACACACACACACACACACACACACACACACACACACACACACACACACACACACACACACACACACACACACACACACACACACACACACACACACACACACTGGCCACTGGATCAAATGTCAACATTACTGCCATTCATTGGCATGGGCTACTTGCCATTAACACCACTGCAAGGAAAAATGCAGTCATTATGTATATACAGTTTTTTTTTCTGTTTTATCACCATTACTGTTTACTATCAACATACGATAAGGCATTTTGATATGGAAAAAACACACCTTTTCTTATTTTTTTAAGATGTTGCGATATAGTATCCGATATCACAACTAAATGTCTGACATTTTGTGCCAAACCAAAACAGCTTGAAAAAACAAAACAAAAAAAACAGCAAGACGATTTTAATAGTGGAGACCAGCTGCTTCGATACGCTTCTTCAATAGACATAGGTCATACATGCATTTTAGGCGGTAGGCCTTGCCTCTGCCAATATGGCAGCCGTGTTGACACCTTGTTCCAATGAACAGCGGCGGCCCAGTGCAGCATCTTACGCGTTTAACGTAAAACGTTTTATAGTCGCAAAGGTCCGTCTGTCCATGGGGCAAGCCCATGTCAACCGGTGACTTGAGTTTGTCCCGGTAGTATAAAAGACTGCTCAAACAGCCTTGAGAGAGAAAAAAAAACAGGACGGGCCTTCAACGGCAAATTCAACATTGTGTTTTCCGGGGGGTAGAAACTCCAAATGCTCAGCTCCTTTATAAAAGCAAGCAGCACTCGTCGTAAAATAATCGCCCTCCCCCTATCCCAGACCTCACTAATTTAGGTGATTGCATTATCAAATTAAAGAGACATTTCCCAATTTTTGCAAAAATATACATGTTATTGACATTCAGAAGATTTAGAACACTTCCTCGGTGGTCTTTATGTGTGATGTGGTTTTAGATATTTTACATTTCAGCAGCAAGTCCAGAGTCTCTGATGTCATCGACACGAATTCCTGATTTACATGTTGTCTCAGTAAGACAGCCCCCCACCCCCTCATCGACAAGGAGGTGCAGTGCACAAGAGAATTGTGGGAATTGTTGTCCAGGTAATAGCGTCCGTGATGCCAGAAACACTGGGCTCACTGCTGAAACATGAACATATCTAAAACCACATATTACACACATGAAGACCACCAGAGAAGCGTTCTAAATCTTCTAAATGTTGTCAAGATATATATTTTTTGCAAAAACTGTGAAATGTCACTTTAAGTGGCGGGGGGAAGAGATTAAGAAAATATACACGGTACCTGTGTAATCGATACTAGATGACTGGTACCTGGGTGGCTCAATAGTAAGACTCCAAAGATGGCCTTTTGGTCTCTTGTCACAGTCGCCACACACAAAAAAAACACCCTCCCATACATGTTCAGGCCAGGCCTTACATGATCTCATTCGATACATTAAAATAAAAGGATATCAAAAGCCAGAATAAGAGGTAAAAGTAATAATGGAATGACATTAAATGTGCATACAATAAAATGTAGGTTGGCAGATCGTCATTTAAAATTAACTCAATAAAATAAAACGGTTTTGTTTTGTACCATCAGTAAATTAAAACAAAAAACAGGTGTACCTAGAGTACAAACGTCCACAAGGGGGCGGTAGGAGCACACACAGACGGCATCCCAAACTGCCACAATGAGTTAATGTGACGTCAACTGGAATAGCAGGTGGTTTTTGAACAAAAGCAAAAAGGCTGGTTCTTTCTTCTCCTTCACAGAATTCCTGACTCCCCCCCCACAAACAGTAAAAAAAAATAAAAAAAAATAAAAATAAACCCTTAGTGTTGATCCATTTGGAACTTTTGAGAGCACCGGTACATTTTTGTGTGCTCTCAAAGGTTCTCATCTCTTGAGTTAAAACTCTCAGTCTCAGAGTTACATTTATTTATCAAGGGCTGAATGAACGCAGTTTTCTTTCATTTATTTTTTTAATAGTGGCGGATTTACCACATCGGGACGCTCTGGCTAAAAGTACCGGGTTGTAATTTTTTTTTTATTATCATTGCAAGTTAGTTTTACTCTACTCCTATCCTAAACTACATGCTTCGTACCCACTCTCTCTTTCTCCCTCTCTTTGCTATACGCTCTCTATTCTTCACCCGTCCGTCCTCAATTCCCCTCCCCCTCTGCCTCAAACCTCTCCAGTCTTTTGTTCCTTTCTGTTCATGCCACACCAGCATTTCGCCCTCTTTCTTGGTTAACGCTTTCTCACAGTAGTGTAAACTTGTCTTTTTTTGTTGGAATTTTGTTATTTATAGATTTTTGGTTGTTTTATCTTATTTCTTTTTTATTAGTTGTTAGTACTGCCTCTTTCTAATACATTCAGCAATTTAGCACAGAGCTATTTAGTACCAGTGGTTGAACTAAAAATAAAATAAAAAATAAAAGCTCAGAGCGTCCCCTCCATCTCGCCTTGTACTGTACCGTCATGTGATGGAATATTAACCATATCAACCTTTTGTTTTCCTCTGATAGACAGGAGTATAAAATAGGGCTTATCCGTGTTTAATTTTTATGCTTTGTCTGTTCCTGTGCATTCCCCTTCTCAAAACAAACCCCCCAGCACAACACATGTGCTTATGTGAAGTCAAATAAACCAAATAAACCAGTTAAAGGGCCATTTCTCACACCTTTTTGCAACCACAGCATTATTTCAACGATGTTTAGGACACAAGGAAGACTTTCTTTGGGTTTCTTATGTTTCGAATATGTTTCTTTATATATTTTAGTCATGAACGGATGTTCATGAGGTCGTGAACATGCAGGAATTCCTTCCTGGACTACCATGTTTCACCATGTTCATGATTTTTTTTCAGACCTCGATTTCTAGGAAATGCAGAATGGGGGGGACTTTTTATCATGTCCACACAACATCTCTAAGATATATTAATGACATAGCAAAATGTTGAAAATGGGTGAAATTCCCCTTTGACATAATTAAAATAAGCTCTGGTTGCCAAAAAGGGGGTAAAATGGCCCTTTTAATAGCAATGCACGTAACAACCCCTGCAGCAAAAACAAATATAATAATCATAATAGCGATATTCTGTAGCCCCCCCCCCCCCCCCCCCTCAAAAATAAAATAAAAAATTGCCCGTCTTTAAGTGCTGGCAGATAGTCAATGTCTGTTATCTCCTAGTACACACGGCGGCCACCATCACTTCTCTCTCGCTGCTCATCATGTGGATCCTCGTGATGAAGAAGATGGTCCTCTTTCAACCACTGTCTCCTCCATCTTCTCTCTCTCTCCATCTCTCTCTCTCTCTTTGCATGTTCATTTGTCAGTGACTCCATCATCCTCTGTGATGCCCTGAGACCGGAGCTCTTCCAGCACGTTGTCCAGGTGCCCGGGGTCGGGGAAGCCGTGTCCCGTCAGGTTAGAGCCGAACTCTGTCTTGTGGTGGACCTTGTGATCGGAAAGGGACAGAGGGATTTACTTTCAGAGTCTCACAGCTAAACACTGAATACTACGCTATGTCTGGAATTTCTTTTTTTTTTCCAAAATGGCTGCGCCCATTTTCCCAAATTAAATGTGACAAAACAATGATCAGCAAATGATATGTTCAGATCAAAAGATGAATTAAAGATGGAATCAATCAATTGCCGTGTTCTTTGAATTTGGCGCACAGGACAGCAAGGTAGGTGCCAAGTGTATTGAGTTTAGGTGATGTTAATATACATTTGCACGACTGTAAAGGAAAAAGTCAGACAGAAAGAGTCTCTGCTTCGTCATTGCTTTGCAGACTGTATGACAGAAGCTTTTGAAAAATGCAGGAGGCAACAGCCTGGCAATGCAAGACTTCCCGATGGAACAACCTATGTTTTGATCATGAACACAAAAGGAATTCCACTGACCGATCCAGTAAGCAATTTGGATATGGGATATTTCAAAAACAATATACAACATACATGTAATGAATAAGCAGGCACATATAGGCTCCTGCAGAGCCACCGTTAACAAAGAGGGGGGGGCAGAAATGCAGATTGACATTGTAATTTCCTGGTTGTCTGTACCTCGTTCCAGATGACGGTGTCAGACTCTCCTGTGGTACTGGAGGTTCCAACCGAGAAGATCAGCCTGCGGTCCCACGCCACCAGGAGCAATCTCAGAACCTGTTGGAGGAAAACGCATTTAGAATTTGGAAACCTTAGTTTACGGGCGATTTCTGAGAGAAAGAGAAGGGGTGTGAGGCACTATTTATCCAGAATTTGAGCCAAGGACCACCATTTCATGACATTTTTTAGACTTACAGACCCAAAACTAATGATTTTTTTGTTTTTGTCCACAATTCCAGGCTGGATTTGGGAAACAAAACAGTCAAACATACAGATCCAAATGACCATTATTTTTACATTCGCTAGTTTGTAGACTTTGGCTAATTCAGATGATGAATATTCTAACTCCTGAGAGTGTAAAATGAAACCAAATGGACCTGCAAGGGTCCATTTGGTTTCATTTTTACGCCATCAAAGACTTACATCTGGTCAACCAATTGTCTATTAATCACTTAGCTGGGGACCACCTGGAACCCTCTTAAGGACCACTGGTCGTCCCCAGACCACCGGGTGGTTAAACCACTGATTTCTATGACTCCAATATATTTTGGATTAATGTTTCAGGGTTTCCCGGTTGTGTTTTGTGTGTAAAAATTAGCTATTGCCGCTTCTAATGTAACTAGTAGAAACATTATTTATAGCAACCATTGGTGGTTTGTGGAACTAAATTATTTCACTGCCAACTAAACTAGAACTGCAACTCTGCAAAAGAAGACCGAGCGAGCAGAGGGCATGTACTAGGGCTGTGTTCAAAAAAATCGATCCAGCGTTCCAATATCGATTCACGCTCAAAAGCACGATATCGATTCAAAAATGTGTGGATCGATCTTCTCCAGGCGACTGGCACCATTTTCTTTTACGCGGAGGCGCACTTTAGAAAAGACAGACACTACTAAATGCGTCGCCGCCGCTGCCAAAAAAAAAGCTTGTTTTGGACAGCATGGGGGCCCATATAACAGATTCTGTGAAATCGTGCTTGATTCCTGCCCTGATTCCTGGGGGCACAACGAAGCACCTGCAGCCCCTGGACATCAGTGTGAACCGTGTTTTCAAAGTGGCACTGCGCGTTCAGTGGGAGGCTTGGATGACTAGCGGCGAGAAATCTTTCACCAAAACTGGTCGCATGCGGAAAGCAACTTTTTCTCAAGTCTGGCAGTGGGTCCTAACTGCGTGGAAAAGTGTCAAAACATCCACGATCACGAACGGGTTTCGAAAGGCTGAGCTGCTCGATCAAGAGGACGACGTGGCGAAAAAAAAAGACCTAAAAAAAGTCACATTACATTGATGTCGCCTCGTCGAGCGCATTGAGAGGATTCCTGGTGGTCGCCAGCTAAATGATAGACAGTTGGTTAACCAGATGTAGCCTACGGTAACTTTTTGAGAGTGTAAAAGTGAAACTCCGTTCACAAGTGAACAGAGTTTGCGTATCTCTGGCTACGCTCTATGGCCAGGCCTGGATGTAATATTTCTCAATCGGGGGGGCAGCCGAAAATTGGTTTAGTGGTGCCACAATTGTAGTTAGTCAATGTTTAACTACCGCTATAAGCTTTTGATTTGAAATATCTTTGAAGTTTTCGTTGTTTGCATTCCGTCATGTTTGGTGGGGCAGTCAGGGCGTTTAGAGGGCATTGCCCCCCCATGTCTATGCCTAGATCCGTCGCTGGTCTATGACTGTAGCGGTTAATTACATACAGCACGTGCAGTTAAATGTTACACGTGTATGACTGAAACAATACAGTTCACGGCACAGTAGGCCTACACGTTCTGTGCACTATATATTAAAACACTTGAATGAGCTATAGCCTACAAATGCATTTTTTTTCTTGAAGTCGTTTAAATAATAAAAAGGATGCTTCTCAAACAGCATTCCGTTGCCGACAATCTCATCTGTGCAAGAACCCTTACATATGGTAATTACCTTACTTATGGTAATTAATTAACAGTCCAGTGCGGCTTGTATATGTACACAATTGATTTTTTTCGCTAAATTTGGCCGATGCGGCCTATATTCAGGTGCGCTTTATAATCCGGAAATTACAGTAGGGCCTACTTGATACTTGACTCTTCTCTCTCTGTGTCCCTCTTACACATACACAGATACAATCACCAACACATGGGGCCGTCTTGTCTATTGGACAGTATTTATTTCCATTATGTCTGTAAATGGATCGATATCGAATCGGATCGAATCGTGACCTTGTGAATCGAAATCGAATCGATCTAGGGAATTTGGATCGATTCCCAGCCCTAGCATGTACCTCTGACACCTACAGGGTATAATTACTCATGACAATACTTATGAAGATATCTTAATTACACCACCACTACATCATTAACTAAACCAGCGAATCAACAGCCAACCACTGGTACAGTTCTAGCAGGTGGAGTTTAAGAGGTGGACAACAGGTACCTTGCGTCCTTTCTCGCTGTCGGGGAGGTAGCAGTGTCGAGGAAACCCTCTGGCTGTGTAGGGCTTTCCTGGGTTGGGATGCTCAGGTCCCTGGAGAGAGAAGGTGGAGACATTCAGTAAAATGTATAAAATAAATACAATATTACACCAAGCTCCATAAAGACAACAACAACAAAAAACATGTTTTTCTATATACAGTATTTTCTCTCCACTATGTCAACTATGTGTGTGCTGAAACCCACACTTTGACTTTCATATTTGGCTCAGCACAGTTTATGGCTGAACCAAAAATGAAAGTGTAAATGTCAACAACTATTGACATGGTGGGAGAGAAAATATAGCAAAAAACTGCATTGTGGAGACACGGAAGTAGGTGAAATTAAACAACAACATGGAAATAAACCAACTGCAAATAAAGGTAACAAAGCCTTCTTTAAACCAAATGAAAAGCCTACAGTATGAGACACGCACATGTGGATTGATCATCACATCGAAAGGGAATCAAACGCACGCAAGCGCCTGTCTTGAGTTGTACCTGAATTCCTGGAGGGATGTTGTAGATGATGCGGATGGTTTTGCAGTCGGGGTGTCCTGGTAAGGAGTGGGGGATGACGTGGTACTCCATCTTCCCTGCCGGCTGGTTGCCCGTCTTCACGCCGTAGATGGTCTTACAGGTTGGACACTGCAGGCTGGGTTGGAGGAGAGGAGTTTAAAGCAGGCGTTCCCAAACTTTTTAAGGTGAGGGCGACATAACTTTTCCCCTTCTCTGATGGGTGCCACGGTCAGTTTGTAACAGTAGGGTAAAAGGGTTGCCTAAATGTAAACATATATCGTTTTCAAGAAAGTAAGTACCGGTAAGTATTAATAAACCTTTTTGAGATCAAATACCCTATCTGGGTTCTTCACAACAAAATCTAACTCAGATAACACTTTTTTATGAAATCAATAAAAACAAATAACCTCCCGTATTTGTGATGGGATTTATAATGTATTCTTTGAATACAGACACCATCTGTATTGTAATTTTCTTTGCATTGAACAAAAAATAATTGTGTCCACTGCAGGACACACCATGGTTTGGGGGACCACTGGTTTAAAGCTTAAACCTCCTAAACCTGAAACCTTGAAAAGTCATGTTGGCAGTCAAAATAGAGTATTCATTTTAAGCGGGTGTCTACGGGCATTTTTTTTTTTGAGGGGGGGGGGGGGGGGGGGGGTGAACGTGAATGGAACATATTCTATTTCTGCATGACAATCTGGTGTTGAGTGAACGTCACTTTTCTAGTGTAACAAATTCTGTTCAAGGGCAAGACAAAAATGAGTTGAAAATAGGGTTGTATATACAGTAGCTATGGGCTGAAATCCTTTTGAACAAAAAAGAAGGGGGGGGAGAGAACAAAAAATAACTAAAATAGTTATTTCTTTGGAACCATGAAATTTAGTTAAAAATAATAAATAAATATTATGAATTGTGTAAATGTAAAAATAATTGAACTTTCGAACTATTCATAAAAAGAGAACTTTCCCCAAACACCATCTACGGTGGACTCGTACCTGCCGTCTTTGTTGCCGTTGTTGTACATGGCCACCAGACAGTGGAGGTGGTACTGGTGTCCACACTGTGCCAGTCTCCCCACTGACTCGGCCCTGGAGATGGGCCCTACGCCTGGGCCTTTGTAGCCAGAAGGACCCCCTAATGGCTCCATGCAGATGGTACAGTCCTAGACCGAGGAAGCGGAAGCACAGGGGGGGCATTAGATTTGGAGAAGAGGATGTGGTGATAAACTATTTTACTTTGACTGAAGAGAAGAAAGGGAGAACTTCAACTTCAACTACTTCTACCAGTTTGATTACAGAGAGAGCGATCAAGTCATACCTCCTCTGGTGGACTCTTGACTTTCTGCAGATACTTCTTTACCACCTCCTCTGGAGTCTTGCCTGGAGAGACGAGACAATATTGGACGAGTAATATTAATTTCCTCTGTAAAACTAATAACAAGATTACATCCAATGAAACAGTAATAATACATAATCAGGTCCAGGAGGCCCAGAGTTATCTGTATTTGGCCTCAAACCCTACTCAGAAATATGCTGTTCCAGAGACACCCAGGAACCAAAGATGTGAGCTAAAAATGTTTGCACAGAAACAATATGTTTAAAGGTAGGGGAAGTGATTTCACTTTTGTCAGATATCACCCAAAAATATTTTTTTTCTTTTAAAATGCTTTATTATAAGGTGTGGAAACCATATATGGAGTTTCCCCTTCCCCCACGTTAGCAGAGGAGCTAATAAAAGTTCCCCAGGTGGTGGGTGAATTCTCCTCCAATCAGGATCGAGCAGCAGGTTCACATAGTGTAGCTACTGTTGGGCGCCCCTAGTGCACCAGGCTGGTACTACACGATGAATTTCAAATCACTTACCCTACCTTTAAAGCATCTGCATCACAAAAACTTTGTTCTGTTAAATAAGAAAAGAAAGTTGCACTCTACCATTTAATTTAAGAATAAAGGAGGAAAACACTAATAAGAGGAAAAGAAATCCACTTTCTGCTACACTGTTTACTTGGAAAACATATTTGAAAGCATATACTACTTGAATAATGTTCATTAACAAAAGCAAATGTGACGTTTGCAATTTATCCATCGTCTTTGCTCAGTAAGAACCACCTTATTCACTGGGCAAATAAAAACTATTTTAACATATAGCAAATGAAATAAATTATTCTCTTTTTTGTAATATTTTGTAAAAAAAAAAAAAAAAAAAAAAAAAAAAAAGAAAGAAAAGAAAGAAAGAAAGAAATCAAAATTGAGGTAAAAAATAATTGAAAATGAGAATTGAGGTTTTATTTTTTTTAGCAAAATTGTGAAGCTCTATACCTATGCCTACTCTCATTTGGTTAAAAAAAAGAAGAAAAGAAGAAAAAGATGTTCTAAAAATAGTGCAAAGTATGTTCATAAGGTGTGCAGCTTGGAGGCCATCCTGGAGCCATGTAGAACTCCATATTAAGGCAAACTCCTAAGCACCAGCAGTCACTTCCTTTGTCATGGTGAGAAAGAGAGAGAGAGGCCAAGTATGGAGATAACTGCAGCATGTAGGCAACCTTTTCGGTCAGTCACACTGGCTCACCCTTGCGCGTCTGCTTCTTGGTGGTCTTACGGCAGCAGTGGCCCAGGCCAGGGATGGGCTTGATGTCACTCTTGCTGACGGGTGGCGGGTGGAGGACCAGCTTGGGCGGTCTGGTCAGGCAGACAGGCAGCGCCGCGGCACTCATTAGGATGCCCGTTATCCCTGCAGGAGGACGGCACAGGATTTAGCACACCGTGTCTGTGTGTGTGTTTAAAGGGGAATTCCACGCATTTTCAAGATTTTACTATGTCATTAATACACCTTAAGAGATGTTGTGTGGACATGATAAAAACGTTCCCCTGAAATGGAGGTCTGAAAAAACAAACATGAAACAACTGATTTTTCTTTCATGACCTTTTTTCCAAGATTGTACAAATGGAACCAAATGGACCTGTTAGCATTAGGGTTCCTTTGGTTCCATTTTACACGGAAACGGTTAAGTCTAGTGCAATTGAAACTCAAAAGATCAGACAAACCTGGAATCAGATGCAACATGAAAATACTATTACATGATTAACGTGCAGCGCTGAAACATATTCAACAAATTCACACATCAGAGATGCTGTTCTAACAAATCACAAAGAATAAGTTGTTCTTGCCTGACGGTCAGTTCGTAACTGGCTAAAGCAAAACAATAATAAATCAGATCTCTTCTTCCTAGCTTGTTAGTGCTATCAGCTGTGACCTGTGTAACCTAAACTCCCTCAATACGGCCTTATCTGCAGCTGCTGCCGCCTGATCTCAGCTCTACAAACGGCCAACTACCAACCCTGGATAATCAGCACTAAACAATATACCGTAGGTACGAAATTAATATAAAAGATCATCACGTGTATGTGTGTGTCTCACCTGCCAGCGCAGGATGGACCGGACTGGATCCGTTGAGGTTCTTCACAGGGACAGTGGGTACTCTGCAACACAAAACACACACACTGGTTTAATCACAGGCCCACACGATGCCCCCTCACTGAACCCACAGCAAGATCTCAACAGTAGACATGACAGATGTTCAGCATCATCTTCAGATGCAAACCACCAAGCCGTGGCGAGCTACGTTGTCGCATAGTCGCAGATGGTAGTGTTTTCAAGCGGTTTAAAAGGGTAGGATTGACTAAGCAAAGCTAACTGGGTAGAGAGAGAGCAAAACAAATATAGGCTTATATAGCTATATACAGCAAACAAATACAGTATATATACAGTAGCTATATTTATTGCCTTTTCCTTCCCCCTTTACGTCTTTGATGCTGCATCCATTTGCTTTGCCCTGCAGACGGTCCAGAAATGTATTGTTGTCAACAAATCCTGTTGCCAAAGTATTCATTGCGGGCGCAGGACAAGGCGGTGCTGTGTGTGTGTGTGTGTTGTGTGTGTGTGTGTGTGTGTGTGTGTGTGTGGTGGGGGGGGGGGGGGGGGCACAGTCTCCAGAAGTTTTATAATGAGCCAATAAACTGGAGGTGGTGAAGTGGAGTTAGATTCACATCTGTTTACAAATGCAGATTTTGTACACACTACTGTAAAGTTGCCTATATATTGCCTTTAATTCTGAAAAAAAGTTGAAACCAGGTCCAAGACTATGTTTTGGTATGACATCAAGTTAGCTTCATGTTGATTCTTTCTCCGATTGGAAATGGATCAGGGGACCCGCAACGTCAGTAAGTGTAGAGACCAGAGACTTGCTATGGCTGGAGTAGAGGGAGTTGCAGTATTCTTAGGGTGTGATGATACGAATCATACGACGGCATGAGTTGGAATGAAATGCCAACGGTTCTAATGCAAAGCCAATGCAGTGATTCCCCTCCATCATTCTCTCTGCTTGCATTTCCTCAGTTTCGTTTCACTGGCGTATCTAATGTGTGTGTGTGTGTGTGTGTGTGTGTGTGTGTGTGTGTGTGTGCGTGAGCGTGCGTGCTTGTGTGTGCGCGCACGCGCACACGCGTGTGTCGTGCCGTCTCGGTCGTCTGTCTGTTCCCTGCGACTCATCTGTCTCTCTGCTTGGCGCCTGGACTGCGTGTAGTGTGTGTGTGTCTGTGTGTGTGTGTGTGTGCACGCGTGTTAAGCCATGGGAGCTTCCCTCTGCTCACACAGAGAGGGTGTCACTGTCTGTCACACACCAGAGTGTTTTTGGGGATTACCTGCGCCTGTCAGTGAGCTCAGCGCCAGCTCTGACACAATATATGTAAAAAAAAAAAAAACACCACCCCAACCACCCCGCCCACAACACCTCGGAGATGGGATTCCACTCCGTTGCTCCCACTGCGCTTTATGGATGTAACATTTAATCAAAATTCATACAAAGCAAAAACTAAAGCTTAATTGAGGTTAATGAAATATTGAATCAAATAATCCCTATTTTGGGCACATTATTGAAGGTCTAAAAAATGCAGAAAAATACAATGTCAAAACCAGCGATGACCTACAAAATTTAGAGAGACATTATCGGACTGTACAACGTACTTGCTTTCCCCTGCGTCAACTTGATTGATTAAATCATAGATCATACATCCGGTTTTCAGAGATCTGGCACCATCAGGCACAACATTCATAATCCCAGCGTTCGGTGCCGAGGCGGTTAAATAGCATATGTACATTCAAGCAATTCTGACTGTGTTCACAATCTGGTGTCCAAGTCATAGAACGGAGCATTTTCTTCTCTCAGTGCTACTTAGATTTTCTCTCTGGCACCCACTCTTCGACACACAAAATTCAACAAAGCACCGACACAGCACACGGAAAACACAGTCAGTGGGTAATGTGTGTCTCTCTCTCACTTGGACCATGCTGTGATACAAACACATGGTGTCGAGACGTGAAGGTGGATATTGCATGTGGTCCCCCTGACAATGAATTCATTAATGTAGCAAAGTGAAGACTTTTTTTTATTTTTCCTCCATGGAACCAGTGTGCACTAAATCTTTTGTGCAATGTTCCAGGGAATTGCGTCAAGTGTTCTCAGAATTACTGGAATGTATGAGGCTAAGAAATTAGCCTCAGCCTCACACAGAAAAGCGGAGTTAGAATTCCAAGAAGTGCATTCAACTTAGCTGATTGAGTAGATGTATATACATGGGATGCATACCAAAGAAAGCATTCTCATAGTTAATAACATCCTCACTTAAAGGCAATATAGGTAACTTTAGCATGTACAAAATCTGTGCTTGTAAACAGATTTTAATCCACCTCATCTCCACTCTATTGGTTCATTATGAAACCGACGGAAACTGCTGCGCTGTGATTAGCTAAAACACCCTCTCATCCCCCACACACTACCACTAGCCTTGTCCTGAGCCCAACAAATGTTTTGACAACATCATTTATTGACAACAATAAATTCTGGACCGTCTGCAGGGCTAAGAAAGTGTCTGTCTGCAGGGAAACAGCTGCCTAAAATGTTGCCTGTAATACCTTTAATTTATGGTTTCCAGTCCAAAAGGAACTCTCAATAGATCAGCGACCTTGAGACTCTAAGAAAGATTCTAACAATCATACAACATACAAATCAGACAAATAGACGGACCCGACCTTCCCTGACTGTCAGATTATAACTGATTAAACTTGTTAGTGCTAAAACGTGTCTCCATTGGGCAGACAAAGGGGCCACTCACTTGCTGGCAGCTGTGACCTACCAAGCTACACTCCCTGCTTGCCTTATCTACAGAGTTCTCAGCTCTCAAATAGCAGTGCTGTCAGAGATGTCGCCGATTCCAGAAGAGAATTCCTTGTTCATTTTTCCAAGGACTTTTTAAAAAATGGTTTGTATAAAGACGATTACAGTGTGGACAAAGCTAACTCGGTCATGACAAATCGGGACAATCAACTAATTTGTAAGAAGAAAATTTCAACAAAAAGTGTTCTATCTTGCAGGTTATTTTCTCCTTGCAAAATATTTCATCGGTCCAAAATATTGTGTTTGTTGTAAAGATTTGTCGAAAGTTGGCTTTGTCCGCAGTCTGCGAGTGTCTGCAGTGTATTTTTGGAAAAGTCTAAGAGGAGAATGAGCCGGGAGACCTATGTACCTACTGTATTTGCCAAATGAAGCAAATCTGATCAGCTCACTTTGGGTCTGTGTTTGTTTTGTTTTTTCTCCAGCACAAAAGTTATGTTTTGATTATTTTCAATGGACCAATTTGCTGTGCTGGAAACACCAGCATTGTGACAACAATGGGCCCAATGTCTATTCTGCACTGGGCCGTTCACATCATGAATTATAATCCAAAATACAACCTCACCACTGACAAGGTGTTGTTAGGGCCAACTCGCAATCTACAATTTGTGAACGGTGTGAAAGGGAGCCCCCACACACACTGGCGCTGTGTTTCATAAACAGTTATGGGTAATCACAATGTTTAGGTAGCCTTTACAGCCAAACAGTTGAAGAAGTTGCAGATATAGAATAGTTGCAGATATAGAATTTGTCACATGCTAAATCCCTTATGACTAAACATCTATGCATTTTTTCTACTTTGACAAAGTTTTTTAACAGTACAACTAGCCAATCTACATTGAGACGTTGGGAGGTTGTAGACTGTCCATTTTTACTATTCAAAAATGTTTTTCAAAATAGTAAAAAAGACAAGGAAGTTTAAGGATAGGGGGTTTAGTGACAAAAATTGAGCCCTTAGGCATTAATATTTGATTTTATAAAATATCTGAGATCATTAGATAAAAAATAGGTTATCTAGTTGCTCACTCATTCTCTCAAATAGGCAGCCAATTTCCGCTGGATGACATGCTTCCATAGAAGACATGCTGACATCTACTATTATACCCAAATGACTGAAAAATTATGACTGACAACTTTAATCCATGCATTCACATCTGGCCTTTTGCCATCTGGTCACTGTGTTGACATATTTTCAAATCTGTGCAAGCATTGAGAGCCTTGTGTCTTCAACGAAAAAAAAAAAATCATGGAAATGTCTAGTTTCTGTGAGGGGAGACATTTTTACCTTCCAAACCACTTAAAACAATGTCATTATTCATTTGTGCACAGTAATGTCCGTCTGTCCACCTCTGTGACATTTAATCATTGCTACGTTTAAATTAAACAGAGAAAATCAAGCAACGTAAGCATTTGCTGCGACATTGTTGATTCCCCTTTACAATCTTAGTACTAACGAGTGGATGGCTGCTGTCGTGTGAAAAAAAAAACAAGCACATGATTGTTGCGAGCGATTTAGACCTTTGAGTACGCGTCTTTGCGACGTTAAGCTGTGTTTTTCGCCCACTTAAAAACCGTGTTGTGCAAACAGTCGTAAAGTAGTTGCATGTGACAGATGTATGTGCCAACACAGCTGTCTCCATGGGGGTCAGCGAGCGGCCAGGCTCATTATAGACTCTATAGCTGTAGACCTGTGGTAGGAAACACACCCACGTGTGACGGAAGGGGAGAGAGCACTGCACGTGTGTCACCAGGGCTGAGGACCGCCTATTGTCCCTCTTGGTCATAAAACTACTAGTCTTGGGTGTCGGAACTCACACTTTTACAGGTTGACATTCAATAGCAAAGACGGCATTTCAGCGATTGAACTACCGTATTTTCCGCACTATATGGCGCACCGGATTATAAGACGCACCTTCAATGAATGGCCTATTTTAGAACTGTTTTCATATATTAGGCGCACTGGACTATAAGGCGCACATCATAGAAGCTACTGCAGTCAACATAGAATAGAAGCTACTGCAGACAAACAATCCATATATAAGGCGCACTGGATTATAAGGCGCATTGTTGTCTTTTGAAAAAAATTAAAGGTTTTTAAGTGCACCTTATAGTCCGGAAAATACGGTAGTTTACTAAACCCCTACCCCTAGCCTTGTTGACTCACCTGAAACCCTTCGGCCTAAAGTATAGGTCCAAAACCTGAGCCTTTAAAAGGATAGTTCAGATTTGTTGACTTATTTCTAAAATATTATCACAAACATTGTTCATTTTTGACGCCCCTATCACATGGAACTACTTTTAGGGTGTAGTGATAGACACAAAAAAACATAGTTCCCTGTGATAGGGTGGTCAAAGATGAATGAAGAACGTGCTGACATTTTAGAAATGGGTCAACAAATACAAATTAAATTAGTGTTTTTTTAGGTTTGTTTTTTCCCCACAAAATGGCCGATACCACTTCATATTTCTCCAAAACCAGAACTCTCGCCACAGGACCCTGGCAACCAATTAATACAGTAGCATTCTAGCAGCCACTATATTAATGGCAAGTATTCAATACAACTCGACTTCAAAAAATCTGAACTGTCCCTTTAACGGGCCAGTTGCCTGCAAAAATATAACAGCATGATAACTACTAAAATGGATGATCTTGCTCACAACGCATCATGCACAAAGTGCAGTACTTCACAACCATTTGACAAGTTAAAAATAGATATTTTTTGGCATAGTGCAAGCACAGAGGGTGTGATGTTTTGTGAAAAAGACAACCTGGTGGTAACTAGATTGAAACCAGTGACCTCAGCATGTTGCCTCTACAGTTCCTCTAGTGTGGAAAGGACGGCGATGCTGAGATCAGATTTTTTTAGCACATTTGCATGCCTAGTATGTTCTGTTGACTGCAGCGAAGAGAGAGAAATTATGTGACATTAAATTAAAATGCCAATGCAGTAGATAATGTAACTGTTAATCTAAATGCTAGCTGGTTACTGTTGTTGTTGTTCGAATGTTATGCTATCTATATGCTGCTGCATTGTCTGTTAGAAATGTTTTAATCTTGTGTACCTGTACTAGCCTGACCTCAGTCTGAATTGTCATTTCGTTTCACTTCATTATTCAGACTGAAGTCCCTCTCCACCACAGCTGTTTCTGGGATGGGTGTTATCAAAGCAGCAGTCTTAACGGTGATTGGTTCACCTAAGAATATTGGGAAAGCAGACGACGTTGGGGTCGAAGTGATTGACAGGGCTGTTGGCCAATCAGGTGCTGGGATTGGATTTCCAACCCGCACAAACGGCCGCAAAGGCAGGGAAGCCATTCCTTGAATCACAGGGGAAAAAAGCTAGTATTTTTAAGGTGCTGATTCAGGGCTGATTCAGGGCTGTACAACAAGACGTAGAAAATGAAGGACAACCTTGAACCTTGAGCCTGCAGGGGAAAACTGAGGGTCCCAGGTTCGATTCCTGACCTCAGCAATGTGTCACTTAACCCCAAACTGCTCCGGGACCAGAGGCACTGCTCCCGTTAACTGATGACTAACTTGAACGCTAGATACCCAATTTTTGCTGTGCATGCAAATATACAGTGACAGACACCACAAAAGGAGTGCTGTGGACTACCTATTATTAAACTTTTTGCTGTGGCAGATACATTTGTCACCGCAGAGCTTTGGCACAAGACCAATCCTAATTTGTAATACTAGGACACAGCCTGCACATAGCGGATGTTTGTTTCTATGACACAGAGCTGTGCATAAAGGCCCCTCCCACTGCAAGGAAACAAAACCCTAGATTCAGTTTGGGCTTTGGAACTGGAAATACAGTATTGGGACCCTCTCCACTCCTACTCTACAATTAAATGTATTCACTGAAAATGGCCTCTTCTCTCTTCTCTTTGGAATGCCGGTTTGCCGTTTAAGCGGTTAACATGCTTTTGTTATCTTACTCTTTTCCCTAAGAAAAAACGGCAGTCTCTTCCTAGCAGCACAAAACACGGTGCTAAAAATAATTTGGCTAAAAAGTGAACAGCTGGCAGATCAGAAAAAACAGTCGCACTGACTGGAGTCTCGATGGAACAGATGAAGGATTACAGAAGAAGCATCACGCTGCAGTTTTTTGTGGTCTTGTTGTTGAATAAGGGGGAAATGTTTTCTAAACCAATAGAGTAGTCTGAAAGTACAGCAAAGCATTAGGACTTTTCCAACTGTGACCTCTAAAAAGTCAACTCTCTCAAGTTACTATTATGTAGGACTGAAACAATTAATCGAATAGTAATCAAATAGATAATTTAATTAGTTGTCAACTAATTTGTGTGATAAATCAGATCATCAACTAATCAATAGAGTTTTTGTAATTCATCATGGGTGTTTCCCACTTAAACATAGTCTTTCTATTTGTTAGAACATGTCTAAAATATATTAAGGATAGTTAAAGGATAGCTAAAGTGTTGTAATCTGATTTGGTTAATCGTTTAAATAATTGGCAGTGGAATCGATTATGAAAATAATTGTTAGTTGCAGTACTACCATTATGTATTATTATTACATTGCCATCTTTAGTCATTTATACCATTTTGGAATGGAAATAATGAACGGTTAACAACCGGAATTGGTACAGACTCACAAAATTCCTCATGATACATCATGATATTCCTTATGTGGCTCCGTGATTGTGTTGCAAACTTATAGATCTGCTAATATTATCACATTTCTGAACCGATTCTCATCTACAGGTATATAACAAAACTATAATATAAGTCAATATGTCTATATAACCATAACCAAAACAAGATCAGTCTGCGAGTGCCAACCAGTGGCTTGTGACTGAACTAGAAGTAAGCCTTTGCCAAGCTCCGTGACCCAAAGAGCTTGGGACTGAATACTGCATGTTGTGGCCCATGGCTGGGGGAACTGCTGCTTCACAAGGCTACTTAACTTGCAGTTAAAATAAGAACTAAATTGGGTTGAGTGGAACACAGGTTCCTTTTTACTCCCCCGTTTCCAGATCAAAGGACACAGAAAGGTCCCGACAGCGGTGTTAGTAACCCATGACGTGAGAGACGCTGTTGTGATGTGTGTACCAGTGGTTTAGCTCTGCTGGTAGTCATGTGTAGAGATAGCCGTGGTTCACATGACACTCGCAGCCTGTTTTACACGGTCGCTACATTTACATTGTAAACGTGTACATAAACATTCAGATTTCAAATTCTGCTAAGAATTTACATACTCCTACCCAAGCTGTTTTTTGCCATTGGCTTACAACTGCACGCTCCTATCGGATGGAGGAGTGTGTGCAGTCCCGTGCCTTTCATGACGACGCCTGCGGCACAGAAATGAATTCTCCATTCATTCATTTCATACTAATTATTTGATCAGTCTACGGCGTAATCGTCTTTATATGCATGATTTTTGAAGTCAATGGAGGATTATGAATGGGGAAATTACTTCTGGGCGGCGGACAAGGTCATGAAGGGGCGGGACTGCTCGGCTCTATATGCTTGCTGACCGCGCTGCCAATGCAAGCTAATGGAGTTTTCTCGAAATGACCGCAGTAGCCGGGGCACTCGGATAAAAATGCTTTTATAAGAGGCGAATAAGAGGTACAGTGTTTTCTCAAAGTGGGCGCCGTCACGTGCCATGGGTGCTGCAGAAGGACAATATCTGGGATTTATCACTTCAGTTTAACTACTTAGAACTTAGTCAACTGTTTTGACAGTGTTTCCCTCCAGAATAGGGATGCTGGGTTCCAAGTGGTTAATTAAACAATAGTCTCCACCAGGCCGGAGGCATGGTGGAGAATATGTTTCACCCTCCGTCCGTGTGTGTGTGTGTGTGTCCGTCCGTCCGTTAACAAGTAATCTCCGGCGCCGTTTACCCGATCGCTGCCAAAATTTACACACACACTCCCTGGATGCCAACCATGAACCTCTGCTCCAAATTTTTGGCCAGGGCCTATTATAGCGCCACCAGGAGGCGGACTTTTGCAATTTTTTGGCAAAAATCTGTGTGTGTGTCCGTCTGTTACCAGCTAATCTCCCAAACCGTAAACGCGATTGATGCCACAATTTGCACACACACTCCCTGGATGCCAACCATGAACCTCTGCTCCAAATTTTTGGCCAGGGCCTATTATAGCGCCACCAGGAGGCCGACTTTTGCAATTTTTTGGCAAAAATCTGTGTGTGTGTCCGTCTGTTACCAGCTAATCTCCCAAACCCTAAACGCGATTGATGCCACAATTTGCACACACATTCCCTGGATGCCAACCATGAACCTCTGCTCCAAAGTTTCCACAACGGCATGTTATAGCGCCATCAGGAGGCCGATTTTTGCCATCTTTTAGCAAAATTCTGTGCGTGTGTCCGTCTGTTACCAGCTAATCTCACAAACCGTTAACCCGATCGACATCACAATTTGCACACACACTCCCTGGATGCCACCCATGAACCTCTGCCCCATATTTTCCACAACGGCATGTTATAGCGCCACCAGGAGGCAGATTTGTGGCATCTTTTTGAAAAATAATGTGTGTGTCCGTCTGTTACCAGCTAATCTCCCAAACTGTGAACCAGATCGACATCACTATTTGTACACACACTCCCTGGATGGCAAGCATGAACCTCTGCCCCAAATTTTCCACAACGGCATGTTATAGCGCCACCAGGAGGCTGATTTTGCAAAGATGATGAACACAGCAGGCAATTTACATAAAATCTTCAACACACTATAATACTAGGCTGAGAAAGATATTCCACTCTTTTCACAATGGCTTGTTATAGTGCCACCAACAGGTGAACATTTGCAAAACACATTTTTGGAAAAAATCATCCAAATCCTAAATAATAATTGGCCTATTATAGCGCCACCAGGAGGCCACAACCTGTCCTGGCCTGGTGGAGACATGTGCCCAGAAGGGCAATTGGCTAATTAAACAATAGTATGTTCAAGCTCTCCCAACGCAAACCTGATATTCTCTCATAAAATGGCATAAATGTGCTATAAGAAAGGTGTTATAAAGCAACAATGTAATTCACTTTTTCACAGGGGGTGCCCTGAGCAAAAAGAAACGGGGAGCGGCGGTGTAGAGTTGTGAGGTACAAAAAGAGGACGAGAAGTTCAAGAGCGGTGCGGCGTTAAGCTTCCTGCAGTTCATTAACAAGACTTCTCCAGGAGCCCAAACTGTCAGGATGGTGATGCGGAACAGATGTTAGGAGCAACTGCGCAACACGCATTTGAATAAACATGATGAATGCCGAGTGACAGCGAACATGAGACAAAGCAGAGCCCGAGTCTCTCGAGGAAGGGGGGGGGGGGGGGGGGGGGGGGCTTCTTTAAAGGGGTATTCCACCCATTTTCAACATTTTACTATGTCATTAATATACCTTAGAGTTGTTGAGTGGGCATGATAAAAAGGTCCTCCCATTCTGTGCTTCCTAGAAATGGAGGTCTTAAAAAAATCATTAACATGGTGAACAACAAAACTTGATGATGTCATAAAGTTGTGGGTGGAATTCCCCTTTTGTTTTTTGTGATCCATTTTCTTGGATGACTTTCTCATGCTAGCTTATCTGTCCATCTGTATGCCTATGGGAACATCACCACGTCAACAAGCGGCCATTATCTGGTATTACGGACCACTAGAATTACTACTGGGAGTTCTAATGACCCTGACACATAAATCAAAGTAAGAAAAAACAAAAATAAGTTAAATAAATTAAACTAAAAACTACCTAAAACTAAGCATTTTCACCAAAAATAAAAACTAAATAAAAACTAGCAAACCCACTCTAAAAACTAAGTAGAACCATCCAAATTCGAAAATGAAATGTAAAAACGAACCAAAACATGAACTATACCAAACAGAGACACTGTTTATGACGCAACTCCCTCTTCAGTCCCGTTTCTGGTGGTAAATGGAAACAAACCCAAACACATCGAGAACTTGGCAGGTTGTGGCAAGTTTCATGTTATGGAAAGGTTTTCCCGATTCGTAGTCGAAAAGAGACACAAGAGACAAAGATGTGATTGGACACCTCGCTTCCTCCCAGGGGAGAAACACAACAAATAAAAATAAGTATAACTAGAAATAATGGAGGAAAATATGACACCAGGATGGAACCTGAGTTGATAGTATAGTTTTGTAGCGAAACAAATAATTCAATGGGGGGCAAACATAGCTTCTATCGAGAAAATAAATAATTCAACGGCAAATGTACTTCTCCCTGGGAGAGGTTTGGAAAGTCTCTCGACCTTAAATGACCTCCAGTACTCCCACCCTATCAGACACACCCCTTCCTTTGTGGTCTCTCCTCCCTGCCCCCTCGCTGGTCCCTGGGGCCCAGATGGTCATCAGCTGGCCATGATTAAGGGTTGAACGTGAAACTGTGCGTTCCCACACAGTCTTACACGCCTATTATAGCTCTTGCACAGGTGCAAAACAATGTAATGGGAATAAGAATGCCCATGCTATACTAATAACTTTCAAGTGACTGTTAAGTGATATTATTAGAATATTATAAACTAGAGGTTTCCAAAGTGGGATCCAGGGACCCCTAGGGGGCGTTCAAGCGGGTCCCTAGTTAAATGATAGTTAGGAACCAAATGGGCTTGCTGAAACCAGTGTTGGACAATATTACAATGCATTACAGTGCAGAACGCTGCAATGGATGTGCTGAACATCTCTGTTGTTTTCTGTTGATAGCTTGTAAATCTGTTCTCTTTTCACATCATGCAACAACAAGCTCATATGTAATGAGGCGTGTTTTGGCGGAGCCACATATAACATATTACCCGGAGCCTAGCCTGGTCTAGCCCTCAATGATTTTGGCCTTGGGGGGGCGGGGTGCCGTGGCATCCACACGGCGGAAGTGCTGCGCTCTGATTTGATCTCACTAACGTGTCGTCATCCCCGGCCCCTCCCGCGCCCGTCCACTGCTGTTCTACGTCACATCATTTAGAGCGACGCCCACCCCGGAAGGTTCACTCCCACTTGAAGGCCACTTTCCAACGTGCGTTAGTCCAGGCTTTCCGTTTTCGCGCAAGGCGAATGAAAATGAAAGCCTGGGTGTCGAGGCTACCCGGAGCCCAGAACAGAACTACTGTTCTAAAACGACCATTACGGTTCTGTACCTCTCAGTTCACGGGACCCCTGGGGAGAGGAAAAAATAAATGAAAAATAAGACTGGTCTAAACTGGTGCTCTGTGCAGACAAAACATTCTTTGTTGAATTGCGGACATGTTTGTTTGCGATGACATTCCATCTGTCAAGGTTACACCGCCGCAAGAAGACTTATTGTACACGACAGAACTTTCATTCTGTTATCTAATGTCTGCTCCAACTCCTGCTAAGAACTGGATACCGGCGGTAGTGGTGCTTGTCATATCTCATGTTGTTCTGGCACGTCGCTCAAGGGCTTTCTTGGAATATAAGCCCTTAAGACCCAACGGAAACCTCCCCTCTCAGAAAGTGCTGTTAAGACACTTGACCCGTTCGCATCTCGCTCCTGTTTTGGCCATTAAATATCCACTAAGACGAGACCTTGATCGACTTTTTATGACTCACACCTCACACTTTATGACGGATATAAAATATAGAAGCTAGCATAGCGGAACTACACAGTACACACACGCACATGCACGCAGACACACTCACTCTGAGGGCTTGAAAACAAAACAATGCAAATGTAGAATATCTAATCTAATAATAGAAGATCACACGATGTGTTGCAACACATCACATGCTTGTACAATCGGCTATTTTCCCAAATCATATGGCTTTTAAATGATTTATGCAACAAAATGGCTGGCAGTACATGACTTGAATGTATAAAGAAAAGGCTAAACAGACATAGAAATGATTGGGAGAAAGACATGGGTGGCATTGCAGAGCCCAGTATTTATTCTGCAACTTAGCCACGGACCACCATTTGATGTAGAGTTTAGTCCCTAGGACGCAAACGGATGAAAAATTACTGTCCAGAATTTAGGAGAGATAACTGGCAAATGTTGGTCAAAATAACAGTTCTTCTACATTCGCTAATTGTGTACTGTAGATTCTTGAAAATTAAGTAATTCCGATTACTTAAATATAATTTAACTCTTCTGAGTTAATTCTAAATAATTAAAGATCTGTAAGGGTCCACTATGGTTACCAACTGTCCAGCATTTAGCTGGGGACCACCTGGAATCCTCCCAGGGACCACTCGTGGTCCCCAGACCACCATTGAAAACCCCACACTAACAAGACAAACTTTTTTTCAGTTAGCCAGTGAATTTCAGGATAACAAAAGCCACCATACACTTAAACTCAAACATATTTAGTAAAGTGGTAGTAGTAAGCAGAGGTTTGGAAATGGAGCCCACAGTTTTTAAATGCATGAAAGTCTTGCATCTCAAATGGCATCTAACAACACTGCCTGAAAGACAAGTAGTCCTTTGCTTTCATAACAGGACAAACGGGACCCAAGTCCAATTATTGTGTCTGTCTGTCAGCGTTGTTGTTGTGACAACTACAGGAGTGTCAGAGATTTGTGGAACAATACAAGTTGGGAATGCACACCCCCACCCGATTATGCAATAACTGTTGTATGCACTCTCAGTGTTTACGTTTGTAGACGTCTGCCCTTGTCTATTTTACTCCCATATATAGAGACCTCTGATGTCATCAGTATATGCCCATATACGCGCACACAAAAACATGAGCAGCCTTATCGGTTGTACCGGTATTTGTGGTACAGTATATATGGGCCCAGCGGTAATAAGTGGTACATGTATGTTCAAGATGCACTCTCCAGAGTTGTGGGTTCAAAACCAACTCCTATAGATAGAGATATGGCTTATAGACTAATGTCTGGCAGAAAACAGCGAGTTGAGAAAACAGGCTTGAAATTTTAACTTAACATTACACCTATAGCTACATGTTTATGCATTTAGTTCATGTTTACATGTCAAATTCAGCTCCGATATTTATATAAGACATGCTCAAATATGTGAAGAGTCTGCCTGTATTATTAACTCTCTTGCCCCAATGACTAAACCTCTGTTACAAGCGGTCACTTTTATAGACTGCTTACGTCAAATGACAGCGCTGCTTTGCCGACAGTCCAAGAACAGACTTTCAGGAAGGAGTGTTAAATTTAGCTCAAAGTTGAAGGGTCTTTATCGTAAGATACATCTTGTCCTTGAAGCGTCTAGAAACTAAACGCGGAACGTGTTCATTTGCTGGGTTGTGATGACACGCATGCTCATTATTATTACATCTTATTCATGAGATGCCAGGCTAACTCAACAGGATGTCATTGATAATGCGCATACGATTACGATTCATTGGATGGGTGGTGCGTGCGGGGCCAGACAGGGCCACCAGCCAGCCAAGCCAGCCGGAGAGACAAAGTAAACTTGTATGGCCCAGACATGCTGCAGAAGACGACAGAATGACATGTCAGAAAGGCTGATACTCTTATTAGCGCTTTGTGCTTCCTTTATTGTCTCGTTTACAGTTGTAGGTCATTGGTTCTTCTCTGGTTCATCTTGGATTTAAAAGGATAGTTCTGATTCTTTGAAGTTAAGTTGTATGAAATATTTGCCTTTAATATAGTGGTGTCAACTGTATTAACTGATGTCCAGAGTCCCGTGGTGGGAGTTCTGGTTTTCACTGGGGCCATGCAGTAAAAGTAAATGAATCCAAAAAACAAACTGCATATGTAATGTTGACCCATTTCTAAAATATTAGCACATCCTTTGTTCATTTTTGACCCCTCTATCACAGGGAACAATGTAGCAAAAAGTAGTTTCATGTGGGGTCAAACATGAACGATGGATGTGCTAATATTTTAGAAATAATTCAACAATACAAATTATATCGGTTTTGTATTGGAACTGAACTATCCCTTTAAAGTGCAAGAACACTTTTATTGATTTTTTTTGTGTAGTCTTCTTACCATGATGTAATTCCAAACAACAACAGTTCCAGTGGTTAGAGATTGATAATTCAAAATACACTCCTCCTTGACTTACATTGTACACTAAAACAACACTCAAAGTCATGTTTTTAGTACATAAACAAACACAAACAAAGTTGATTCAGACACTATCAATTGTCACCATAACTTAATAGTTTTATTTTTTCATAGAATTGTTAACTTCATGTAGATTTTACCATGGAGATAGATCCAGTCTGGGTATTCTTTTCAATAAAAAAATATCTACAGGAAATTCACATTTTTATGATTCTTTATTTATTTATTTTGAATTATCAATTTCTAATCACTGGAACATTTTTGTATCATTTATTGTCCAAAGTTGGAATTACCCTTTAAAGGTTGACTACCATAACCCGGAGACTGTTGAAAATGGAAACAAATGTACACCCATAACCACCAAGTAAGTCTTGCTGGCATGCAAGAAGCAATAATTTGTCCTAACAAATAATTAGGAAGAAGAAAATCACCTTTCTTGATTTCCTTCTTTGCAATTATTTGTTTGGTCCAAAATATTGTGTTTGTTGTCATGATTTTTCACATCTATGGGGGAAAAAATGCATGCACGCATTGGCGTCATGAAAAGGGGGCAACGCTCTATTATTGTAATGTTTTAGCCTGATAACGGCCTCGGCATCCCTTCAGGCTATGGGGCGGTGGGAATGTCACTCACTGCAGCCGGCATGCCCAAGGGAGAGAGAAAAAGCTGGACAGACCGTGTGAAAAAGCATGTTTGTTTATCTCGCTTCTAACTTATTTCGAAATGAGCAAATACAACGTCTCATCTCTGGGTACGTATTCTTGAATGAGGTTCAAAACCGAGCAGCTGTGTAATTACAAAACGGGGGAAAACCTTCCATCCAAAGTGGTTTGAGGGACGGGTGCATACCACATATGGGCGCAACGCTCTAATCAGCCAAGTCTTCGATGCTTGGCCCCGACCAGACCGTCGGCTGGATGTCATTTTTTCCCCAGCACTCTGTCCACATGTCCTCCTCATGCTTCACTATCGCCGTCAACCATAAGTGGTCAACCATTTTCAGGATCCATTATTCAGTGCTGTTTTTGTCGATTAAGAATAAGAAAACAAAAACAATGTCAAAAGACTAAATGGGACTGAAAGACTAAATGTGTTTTCAAAATAAGACTAAACTAGGACTACTGGAAAATATGTATTTTTACCTTCTTTTTATTACGTGAACAAGTACATGATGCGATGTAAGATGTAGACCAAGACTAAAAGACTAAGACTAAACCCTTTTTGACATTTCATTGACTAACACTAGATTAACAAAAATGAATTTCAGAAGACTAAATGGAACTAAAAGTCTAAATGTGCATTATTGAAAAGACTAAAACTAAATCAGAATATTCTCTAAAAACAACACTGAATTATTCATTCAGCATTTGAGCCACTGACTTCATTTGATGAGATTTAGCTTCTCGGACCCAAAAACTAAAGAATATTCCGTTGTAGTTGATGCAGTTAGGTCAAGATTGTGTCTACAATTCCATGTTGTATTGATGTTTCTGCCATTAGAGAGAGAAGAGATAACAGGAAAACCTCCACTTGATCAAAAATAACAATTACTTTACATTATCTAATTGTGTGAACTTAAATATAAACTTAAATCCCTAAATACATGTTTGTTTACAACATTTTAAAGCGATTTCTTATTTTATTATCTACTACGGTCCAAACAAACACCAGGATGATTAAGAAACTTATCGTGTGCAACCCTCTCTGCAACCCTGGCCTTGTACATCTGCTCCAGCAGATTCTGGTGGCCCCTGGCGCTCCGTGTCTCTCTCTCACACTCACACTCACACACACACACACACACACACAGGTCCTTGTGTGTGTTCTCACGCCTCTTGCTGGACGCCCGCAGTACGAAGCCAAAACCACCACTAGGTTTTTTGCCACTTCCTTCATGCTATCTGCCGTCTGGTTCTCACAGCACTCCCCCAGAAAGGGAGAGAGTGAGGGAGCACATTCTTCACTGCAGTCCCTGTTAGCATAGTCAATATTTACTTTCTCTGTGTGTTTGTGTTTCCCTGTTGACGGCTCCTACTAGGAGCAACCAGATCACTGTTAAGATCAACGCCAGAGATGGTATTTTACTACCGTACTCTAATGTTGCATTTCTATGTTTTAACCACATTCGGCAAACATTCAGAAAAAAATCCAATCTACAATTGCTTGCAACATGTAGATTGTAGAACTTTTTTTTATTTTTTGCAAGAATTACATATTGTATATTGCATGAGTTCCCAAAGTGGGGACCGGGGACACCTAGGGAGTTCCAAATTGAGGATAGTTAGGAACCAAACCCTCAGGGATCCATTTCGTTCCATTAGTACACTCAAAGTTAAATTAACATTCATTTACAATATAAATTGGGTTTTCCACAGAGATAGAAATGCCAGTAAATGTGTGTGTGTGTGGGGGGGCCTTGTGTGTGTGGGGGGGGGGCCCTTGAAATGAAACGGGTTGAGAACCACTGTTATGAGCTGTAAAAACATTTGTTCATGGGGGTCCCTGGTATATTATTTTCAAATGGGAGTTTCCGCAATCTACTTTGTGGGATCAATTTAACATGAAAAACATTCGGGAACTTAGCGCTAGTTGACCCAAGTGGCAAAACTGAAACACCAAACCGGCTGTGTGTGCGTGTGTGTGTGCACGCGCGATCGTATGTGCATCTGCGTGCATGTCACTGGCCTCGTTACTCGCACTATGGACTTCATGATCAGTGTTTGACTCGTTCCTTTGTGTGCGTGTCCCTCTTTTATTTCCTTCCATCCCTTCTCTCTCTGTGTGCCCCATGCTCTGTTCCAACCACACTCTCCCTTCCTCCCTCCCCGTTTTGGCTGTCTCGTCTAGTCACCGAGTCTAGGAAGCTGTCTGTGCACACAAGCATGACTATAAACACCCCCCACCCACCCAAGAACACTCCAGTCGTCCTGCAACAACAACTCTTGTGAGCAACAAACCCAAGAGGAGGCATCATCAGGCATCGCTGACTGGGCCCCTCTCTGCTGCTATTGTCTCCTATCTACCCCCCCTCAGCCACCTCCCCTAGGGAGGCTGGCTGCTACCCCCACCTCGCCCTGCCCTACAACCTAACCTGAACCCTAGAGGCCTCAAGTAGAAGTAGTTATAGTGATATTGAGGGGGCAGAAAACAGCCTGATGGTCACGTGGTTCCATCATGCAGCCTGAAAGTGGGAGACTCACTCACTGGTGGGGGGGGATAAATTGTTTTCAACGAGGCTCGGACACTCATTTTCAACGAGGCTTTTCAACGAGGCTCGGGCACATGAGAGCTATTTTTAAAGGCATGTGTGTCATAATATAAATTATGACGTTTTCTGAAAAATGTTTCTAAGTCAAAGGTTCTCAAACAATTTGAAGTCACGGAGCGCCCCAGAATTATCTGTATTTGGCTGCAGAATGCCCCATCAGAAATTAGGTTGTTGTCGGGATCCACTAGAAGCAAATATTTGAGTTAAAGGGACATTTCACTATTTTTGGATTTAGAGCACTTTCGTGGTGATCTTTATGTGCGTAATGTGTGGCTTTATATCTTTTAGATGTTAGCAGTGAGTCCAATGTTTCTGACGTCATCGACACTAATTCCTGGACTACATGTTGTCTCAGTAAGACAGACCCTCCCCCTAGCCACAAAGAGATGTAGCGCACCAAAGGACTGTGGGAATTGTAGTCCAGAAAACAGTGTCCATGACATCAGAGACACTGGGCTCACTGCTAACATCTAAAATATCTAAAACCATACATTACACACATAAAGACCACCAGGCAAGTGTTCTAAATCTTCAAAATGTCATTAACATATTTCCTTGTGAAAACGGTGAAATGTCCCTCTAAAATATTTTGATTTGAGCAAACCAAACGATCTAGAAGCTTATAGTGTGCTTTGGTCTAAAGTATATTTATAAGATGCCATTTTCTACTTCTTGCTAATTAGATATTGCAAGATAATGTGTTTGTTGTCATGATTTGCCCGACCCGAGTTGGCTTTTTATTAACCATTTTCGAAAAGTCTATGAGGAAAATGAATGAGGAATCCGTTTTTGGAACACAGGCGACATCATGAAAGGGGCGGGACTGCGCAGCTCTATAGCCGGCCAACACTGCCACTGACACCAAAGAACTCCCAGCCAAAAAGCTTGCTCTGTGGGAAAGCAAACACGTGGGCATATTCTGTCCTATCTGTCTATATTCTGAGGAACAGAGCAGTACTGATGCCAGAGCTCTGCTTCCAAATGCCAACCCGTCGATTGAAAGGAGGCCAATGATTTCCCTGTTTGAAACGCATTATGCCACACACCACTCTGTGGACACGCAAACCAGACATTGAGAAGCAGATCTACAGACCAAAAGATTAACAATGTTGCCTGGTTCCAGCCCTGACTCACCAACTTATATTATTTCAGGTCTGGTAACACAGTCCATGGGGGCCGTAGTATTAGTTGAAAATCCGATTACCGCACCTGATGGGCCGACGGCCCTGTCACTCAACAGTGTCAAACAACAAACATGGCAGCCCCCCCTGAGCCCCCATTATTCTGATTGGTTGGTATGAACCAATCACATGAAGAATGCCGCTTTTGACAATGGCTATCCCATAAACAGCTGTGGTGGGGAGGGCTTTCGACTGAGTAATGTGAAACAGATGATATTTCAGACCGAGTGCCATGCAATTAACAGTGTTCTTTTGCCTGATAATTGCAAAAAAAAAAAAAAAAAAAAAAAAAAAAACGCTTTAATTGCAAAAAGTTAAGCTTTTAAGGTAATTGAGGCAACTTTTTAGCCAAAAATCAAAATAGATATACAGCTATATTTTTTGCCCTTTTCCCCTCCAGATTGCGTTTACTTTGATGCTGCAGCTGTTTCCCTGCAGATAGACACTTCGTCCTGCAGACAGTCCAGAACTTTGTTGTTGTCATGAAATAACATTTGTCGGGCTCACCGGGGTGAGGCAGCGTTTTAGCCAATCAGAGCACAGCAGTCTCCAGCAGTTTCATAATGAGCCAATAGAGTGGAGGTGAGGTGGAGATAGATTCTGTTTTTAAACAAATCTGTTTACAAACACAGTGTTTGTACACACTAAAGTTGCCCCTATTACCTTTAAATAAAAGCTTCAATTTGACAACATTTAAAAGGTATTATAGGCATCTTTAGTGTGTACAAACTGTGTAAACAGATTTGAATCTAACTCCACCTCACCTCCACTCTATTGGCACATGATAAAACGGCTGGAGACTGCTGCGCTGTGATTGGCTATAACGCTACCTGTCGTTAATCCTGGAGAGGAGAGGAGAGGAGAGGAGAGGAGAGGAGAGGAGAGGAGAGGAGAGGAGAGGAGAGGAGAGGAGAGGAGAGGAGAGGAGAGGAGAGGAGGCGGAGCATTGTGTCGCTAATGCAGACCAGGCTTCAGCGATCTGACAAAGGTTACCGTGGAGACCAACAATGGGGGCCTCAGAGAAGGGGGCCCCTCAGACCACTGAGACAAGACTGGAGTGGAGAGGAAAGAAAAGGAGAGAAGGAAGGAGGCGAGAGACAGGGAGGGAGAGAGAGAGAACGGGAAAAAGAAAAAAGTGACTATACAAGACAGAGGGGGAAGGGAGAGGATGTGTGAGAGAGAGAACATACGGAGAAGCAGACAAGTAGTGGGCTTCACCCTTAAAAATGGGACAAAATGAAATGTTGTTCTGTTGGCATTCGCTGTCGTTTTGAATTCCAAGTGCTGGCAGGTGTGTGGCAGTTGCAGGTGTGTGCCAGGTACATAATCATGGGTCCTGTCAGTTTCCTGACTTTGTTCATGACCCCATATCTTTAGAATCTGCCTGAAAGCAAGGTTGAACGTGCCATTTTGGCAACGTTTTGGGGCCTGCAAACCCACACGTTTAGCAGTGTACAGGAATGTCCGGTCTCTACATGCCATACCTCATTGGAAATTTTGTTGTAACTACAATTAAAATTATATAAGACACAATACCAAATGTTTTTTTATTAAAGTGAGCGATTTGACAACAGGACCTACAAGTGCAGTGCATTTGAACTTGTATACACACTTATATACAATTCAGTGCATTTCTAAATTTCGAGAAAGAAGGGTGGGGTGAGGGGGTGGGGGGTTCACAACAAAAGGGAGTTCAAAACTAGGGAGGAGGGTGTGAAAATGGACACGAGTGCGAAAGAGGGCCACGTTGAGATGTAGAGATAGATGGGAAAAACAGACAGACAGAGGGGAGGGGGATGCCAATACACATGTACTGGCATGCATCCCGTGTCACGCCACAGGTTTCTTCAAAGAGGGACTTCTGAATACTGTAGGACAAAACTTGTGAGCTGTGTGAGGTGAGGTTCATTTGTAAATAACACATCATATTTTAGGCTTTCAAGGCATTTTTAGTTTAGCCTTTTTCTTCGGTGGTTTTCAACCAGAGAAGGATGAAGAAAGGACATTTGTGGGGGAAGGGAGGGGAGTGTCACTGCTGACCTGCAGGACCTCATGTCCTCACCCCCTCCGGCTGCAAGACACTTGCTCTGTCTCTGCTGTCTCTGTTTCTATCTGTCTGTTCTGTCCTCTACGGATGCAGGACATTCAAATAGGACAAAGCTGACTCCTGACAAAACAGGTTGAGCACTATGGTAAACACTTTATATTCACACAAACACACACACGCGCGCAAATGCTAACACAGCAGCGCACGTTAACATACAGTATGCATGCTTCCACACGCTACGTCAAAGCAATTACTACTGTTGGCCATATACTACTGGTGTCTGTTCCGTGTGAGTGACACTGATACAAAAACGATTTATTACAGTTATTACAGTAAACATGAAAGCACATGTTTACGTCGTGCACAGCCATTGCTTCTACACAGTATATCGCACAAATGGTATTTATTAAAATAGCTATTAATAGCCATCAATGACTTTCATTTCTGGTATTATACTTGTAGCCTAGAAGACACTTGCTATGAGATGTTATTGTTATTTATCGAGCGCCAATACCCCATCCTAAAATATAATATTTAAATTTAAAATACTGTCTCAGCTGAAATTTGTAAATGGCTCCAAAGTGTGTGATAGGGTGTTATGGTGAAATCAGTCCATCCCGCATGCAGACCGCGACAAAGTTGAATGACAGCTAGTACAGAAATTCTACCAGGTAGTTTTGCTGGCCTATTGGGTTCTTTAAGAATCCTAAAACCATTTGAGCCTTGGCGCTACATCATCGCACATGTGGGGTACATACAAACACACAAAGCTGGGCATAGGATGGACTTGTCCACCCTGAGACTGGGAGTTCGCTTCCCGGCCGGGTCAAGACTCTAAAAATGGGCCTCAAGGGTTGGATTGGGGATACGTCTCTGTGACATACTGTACTAGCAACATGTCCAGGGGGTGTACTTGTACATCAAGCTGCAGAAACAGGAGATAGGCTCCTGACCTGGCAAGGCTACTTATCTGTCACACTGGTCAGAGTGGGTTTGTGGGCGTGTATGTGTGTGTGAGAGACTCACCCTGAAGCGATGAGCGCTCTGGACTGGGCCATGGCGATCCGCTGCAGCGCGGGCCGGCTCAGCCCCGCCAGGCTGGAGCGCTGGGGCAGCGGGGCGTGGCACGCCGACGACGCCGAGGAGGAGGGTGGGACGCCGGCATGGTTGGAGGAGGACGAAGAGGGGGCATGGGAGGAGGCGGTGGCCGATATCGACGTCGCCGTGCGGTGTGGCTTCATCACAGCCGGGCCCGGCGAGGGCACAGGGGAGGGCGGCGTGGTCACGCCAGCCGCCGGCGTCACCAGCGTGGCCGTGGGTACGTCACCAGCACCGGAGGACAGAGGGTGCGTCGTCGTCGACGACAACGGTGTAGATGATGACAATGGCGCGGGCGGCGGTGGCTGGGATGGGGGCGGCGGCCTGTTAGAAGTAGAAGAAGAAGAGGAGGTGGAAACGCCTCCTCCGGCGATGCCGAGGGAGGCGGCGCCAGAGGTGAGGGCAGCCAGCGACTGGGCGAACAGCTGCGCGTTGCGGCGGGGCGAGGCGTTGTTCCGGGAGATGGCCAGGCCGTGCGGCAGCGTCAGTGAGTAGTTGGAATTGGAGTTGGAGTTGAGCTGCAGGCCGCGGCCCAGCGTGGCCGCACGCGTCGGACTTGGGGCTTTGTTGGCGACGCCGCCCGGCGCTCCTGACGCCGTCGCAGCAGAGTTTTTGGGCCGCTGCATGGTCAGCGAGCGCCTGCCCAGAGTCTGAATGCCGCCGCCCGTCCCTGCCGCCGCCGCCACCTGCCCCACGCCAGATTTTACGCTCAGGACCAGCATGCATTGCTGGCAGGCGCAGGGCTGGCCCAGCAGGGTGGCGGTAGGCGGGACTCCTCCACCTCCTCCGGCGTTGGGGTAGACCGACGCAGTTGCGTTCCCGATGCCGCCGTTGTTGTTGTTGCTCATCACGCTGGCCCCCGACACCCCGACTCCCAGCAGCGCCCCGCCGCCTCCCCCGCCCTTGGGAAACGGCAGGGGTCCCGACACCAGAGGATACGCCATGTCGGCACGCCGCTGGATCCTCCGGCAGCGCTGGCTCTGACGGTTCACCTGCAGCACGGGAATGAATGGCAACGCACAGAAAGGTTATTTTTGGGGAAGCCTTGATGCTGCTCATCGTCGTCAAACTTTATTTGTTGTTCTTTTAGTCAATGAAACTGATTGAATGTTGCTCAATAGATAGACTGGTGTGCCCTGTTATGATTAAAGGGGATTTCCACCCATATTCAACATTTTTTTTTTCCTGAGAGTGTACAATTGGAACCAAATGGACCCGTCTGGGTCCATTTGGTTCAATTTCTATGCTGTCAAAAAATAGGTCCTAAAGGAAAAAATCACTGACATGGTGAAACAAAACTTGATGGTGTCATAAAGTTGTGTTTCACCATGCCAATGATTTTTTTCAGACCTCCATTTCTAGGAAACAGAATGGGGGAACCTTTTTATCATGTCCACACAACACCGCTAAAGCATATTAATGGCATATTAAAATGTTGAAAATAGGTGAAATTCCCCTGTTAAAGGCAGAACTTTCTGATTATTTCTGATTATTTCTGATTATGCCACTCATGGTCCCATTGAACATTTGACAACAGTAGATCTAAAAGCTGACGTGTTTTCCATGCACATCCCTGCGTGTGTGTTAGTTTGGCTGTTCTGTGAATACTTACATTATGCTCTAATGCAATGTGGAACGCTCTTTGTAAACTCCACGCACACACAGTATGCACGCACACACACACACACACACACACACACACACACCTGTGTCATGTTCTGGAAGTCGATGAGGTAACAGAAGCCGAGCGGGGCCAGGTCCAGACAGGGCTGCTGGCGTTCGTGTGCGCTCTGGATGGCGATGGCCACCTCCATGTCGTAGGGCGTCCAGGAGCCTGCGTCGTTCTCCCACTCCCACTGCCAGCCCTGCCCCGGGGCCGTCACAGGCTCATAGAAGCTCCTGCGGACTGGACGGATGGTCCCTGCAAGGGATGAAGGAGACAAAACTACATTACATCTCTCTAAGTTAAGGTTTTGGTCATGGGCAATATTGTTTCATTAAAAGGTGTACTAGGTAACTGGTGGCATTTGCCATGATCCCCTGTGCTTGAGTCGTATTCTGATTGTTCCTTGTAATCAAGGATCAGATGTGTGTGATGTCCAGAGAAACAGTACCCCCATCGCTTTTTGATGGGCTTTGAGGGCTGAAATTCAGGGAATGGCTTACGTGACAAATATGCCATGTCATACTGTAATGGATATCAATAAGATTTGTTTTAATGAAAAGGTCACCTATTATACATTTAAGTATGCAGTATACAGTAATTATTTAGTAAATATTAAATATGTGTGATAGTGCAGGGAAACATGAATTATAATGGATATGAATGAAGTAAAAACCGTGATCGGGCATATAGATAGGACATTGTATTTGAACATGTGTTGTTCTTCTTAAAATGACAAAATACAATGCACAAATACTTAGCATTAGTATAATGCTAAGATACGCTAAGATATTAGTATAATACGATAAGATACGCTATTTTGTGTTTACAGAACAACATACTTCGATTATTGAAATCAAATTTTGATACAGTTGCTATATCGTTCCACCCCTACTGAACACACATTCTCATACACTGTAAGCAACACAGCTAGCATTACGTATACTGTTTCTGTGGCGTTCTGCACGCAACAAGAATGCCTCCAGAGACATTCGCACAGAGCAAGCTTTTTAGTTTGGCTAATGCATCACAGTAAAGAATCGGATTATAAGTCTATGTGTGTGTTTGCGTCTCAAACTCTCACACACTATAAACAACACAGGCTTAGGCATTCAGCTGTTCGGTGTGCAGCACACACACAACACATCATGTAGGTGCGGGTGCGCGTACCGGCGTGCGCATAGCGTGCTGTGGTGGTACTGAAAAGAAAATCACCATTACGCCACTGTGACTATGGGCCTCTCTCTCTCTCTGTCCCTCTGTCCCTCTTTCTATGTCCGTCCCTCTGTCCATCTCTCAAGGGGGGACACAGGGGACAGGAGGAGTGTCCCTGAACCAACCAACCAGAAACCACCTCTGTCTCTCCAGGGGTAACGGTCTATTCAGTCAACGCCAGGCCGAGGTGTGCTTGTGCTTGTGTGTGTGTGTGTGTGTGTGTGTGTGTGTGTGTGTGTGTGTGTGTGTGTGTGTGTGTGTGTGTGTGTGTGTGTGTGTGTGTGTGTGTGTGTGTGTGTGTGTGTGTGTGTGTGTGTGTGTGTGTGTGTGTGTGTTTGTTTGTGTGTGTGTGTGTGTGTGTGTGTGTGTGTGTGTGTGTGTGCATGTGAGAGACAGAAACAGGGTCAGAGAGAGAGAAGGGGAGAGAGAGTATCAGCACAAAGAAGCTAGCCTGGGTTCAGCCCACAGGCCCCGCCCACTCAGCTGGGTTCTGTGGTCTGGTGTTGTGATGAAGAGTTTCGATTTATCTAGTCCGGAAAAACGGCTCGGCCAATGAGCTGGAGTTGGAGGCGGGTCTAAAAAAATAGCCAATCAACACCAAGGATCATCTAACTGCCACAACAGAACAGTTTCCCATAAAAAAAACAGCACACATCCATTCAGTTTCATTGTAACTAAATTTTCATTGCAACTAGAGTTTCATTGTAAATAGAGTTTCATTGTAAATAGAGTTTCATTCTTTAATACTGCATTTAGTTATAAATAGTGAAAATGTCCGATGCTAACTGCACTGCTAGTCAGTTAACTGCTAGTTAACTGCTAGTTAACTGCTAGTTAACTGTTGTTGTTGACTGCAAACAACGTCTCCAGTGATTGGTCGAGGGAAAATCAAGGGCCCGCCTCCTTGTAAATCGGTTACAATGGGGCCAATGTCAGACTCTTGAGCCATGGCTCAGAGTCTGACAATCAGGCTACAAAGAAGCAGTGTTGTTGGCACGTCTAGCATGGGCACATCAAAGGGGACTCCACTCCACTTTGGAGCCATTTGGAACTGCATTTAGTTAAAACCCAAGTAGACACTAGGAGAACGCATGTGTAGCCTCAAGGGAAGAGACACACACAAGACTGTGCACGTGTGTGTGTGTGCGTCTATGTCATATGAAACACCAGAGTCAGAGGCTGGTGCCTCTGACAACAGAAAGCAGAGAGAGAGAGAGAGAGAGAGAGACTGACACAAATGGAGTAACGGAAGTCATAATATAGATGCAACTACCAGGCTGACACATTTTATTTAAAGAAAGATCCAACCTAAAACCAGAGTAAACCTATGGCATCGCCTTACAGTACATGTACTGTACAATGGCAGAATACCTGAGCAGTGTGACTGATTCAAACAGTGGTTGTGTTCTAGATTTCTTCTTCTTTTTTTTAGGTCATACTATAATTATTCCCTCCCACAGTCACGGCATGCGCATGGTCACTGAAGGGAAAAAATAACCACATATCATCATCACTAAAGTATAAAATGATGCATCCACACATACGTAAGTGAGAGCATACAGTTAAGGCTGGGTACACGATTGCAATATGCTTTGTACAGATCTACTGTTGTTTTATTTTAAACAGCCACTTTAAGGGGGAATTACATGAAATTCAATTTGTGCATGTGTGTGTGTGCGCGCGTGTGCGCGCGTGTGCGTGCATGTGCGTGTGTGTACGCACTCTCTCAGGAACAGCTTGCTTGATTCTGGCCTTATAATGATGTCATCAATGCACCCTACTTTGTATAATTCCTTCTTCTTCAGGACATATACAATATGATATTAATGGGACATTTCACCGTTTTCACAAAACATGTATATGTTAATGACATTTATAAGATTTAGAACACTTTCCTCGTGGTCTGTGTGTGTAATGTGTGTTTTTTAGATTATATTAGATTAGATTAGTTTTAGATTAGGTTCTCACTGATGACTCACTGTCATCAGTGAGTCCAGTGTACTTCCTGGACTACAATTTCTACAGTTCTACAGCGCTACCTCCTTGTGGCTAGGGGGAGGGGCTGTCTTACTGAGACAACATGTAGTCCAGGAAGTAGTGTCGATGACATCAGAGACACTGGACTCACTAACATCTAAAAGATGTAAAACCACACATTACACACAAAGATCACCAGGAAAGTGCTCTAAATCTTCTAAACATTTTTGGAATGTATGTTATTTGCGCTTTAACTCTGCAGATTGAAGCTAGACGAAATGTTAACCTTGAATTGTATAGACTAGTTGTAGACACGCAGTTTGAATAGCCTGCTAATGAAATAGTACTCCTGGCTGGGTGGCGCACTTCATTAGTATTCATTGGCCCGGCCTATTGTCAATTTACCGTGTGAAATGCCTGCAGAAAGACAATAGCCACACATTCCTTCACATTAGATGGCACCACGCAACATTACCACGAAACAGAGTCCACTTTCTTGCTGCCCTTGCTTAGCCCCTGAAGAGGTAGATACCCTACCCTAGGGGACACGAGGAGAACAAACTCCACACAGAAAGGCCCTTTCGACACGGAGGAGGAGACATGCCGTCAGCACCCACAGTGGGAATCGAACCCACTTTCTAGCTGTGAGGTGACAGCACTAACCACACTGCCACCGTGCCCCAACTCATTTATGTTTCTTATAGACATAGGGTGCATGATGCATTCCACAGTAGTATACACACACCAACAGATCCATGAAACACAAGGCACAGATGCACACTGCACAGCCTTGTGACCGAGAGACAGCCGTGTCACGGTGCAGATCTAGCTGCCAACAACAGAAGACAGACTGTGCTCTCTGCATACTTCCAGCAGATTACATACTAACACCAGATTACCAACACCAGAAAGCATGACGGATGACAACATATCTGGCATACCTTGCTGCTGGGTGAAGTAACGATGTACAACAAGCACAGCAACAACAGCAACAAGCAGCAGCAGCAGCAGCAGCTGCAGATTTGGGAGCTGACAAGAAAAGGGACATCTAATGGAATGCAACCATAACCTTCCAGTCAACGTTACAGACAGTATGTGTGTTCCTGCATTATCTTTGCCGTGCTGATTTCCGACTGTATACAAAACAGAGCAGATGCCAGCCACCTTTAAACGGGGCCACTTCACCCCTTTTGCAACCACAGCTTATTTCAGACACAAGGAACACTTTGTGTGAAATGTTTTTTTAGATAGGTTAGTTGTGAGTGGATGTTCATGAGGTCACAAACATCCAATAAGGTCCTTCCTGGACTACAAAGCCACACCTCCATGCAGTACAGTATTTCGTAGTCCAGTATTTTGTACTCCAGGAAGGAACTTCCTGGATGTTCATGACCTCATGAACATCCATTTATAACGAAAATATCGAAAGAAACATATTACACCGTAACATCATTAAAATAAACTCTGGTTGCAAAAGGGGCTAACTGGCTCTTAATGGTTAAAAAAAAATACTCTCACTTTCTAATTCATTATATTAATGTATCTTTAATTGTGCATATCAATAATAATACGTCCTTTTCAGCTGGTTTGACAGCAAACTGCAAACAAGCTGATGGAACCCAACAAAGCAGGAGCTCTTGACCTGCTCATTACCATATGAAAACGTGTGTACGCGCGTGCATGCATGTTCGTGTTTGTGTGTGCGTGCTTGCATGGTGGAACGCAGCTTTCATCACTCAAACCAATGCATACTGTTTCCCCAAACACAGCTGCAAGTGCAACACGTTGTTGTGGGTAAACTCTGCAGCACCTGCAAATGTTAACTTCCAGGCTGCCTCTAAAGTAGGGAAGACAAAGGGACTGGGAAGTTGACTGACAGCAATGCTGACAAGAAGACAGGGGTTATACCGTCACTTTGTTCAGTTCTAAGCTCAAACCTCACCAACGGGTGGATGCCAAGACGATTATAAATATATCTCACCCCTGGTTAGCAAGTCATTAGTCGCCAATCTGAATAATCGATTACTATCTTAACAGTTTTTATGCCGTTGAAATGAATCTACGTCATCCGTTATCATTATGATTTACAGTAACAACTGATGCCGCTGACGTTAACGCTACTGTACGTGACGTAACTTACCGGCGCCGGTTCAATACGATCCCCATGCTAACAGCAGCTAGCAGCGACCGCGGCGACCATTGCTAGAGCATAACAAGGGACGGCCTAACCCGGAACCAAAAGTGTGTGTCCGTCCACTAACTTGTCCGTCGGGAAACATGGACCGAAATATGAAATATGACTTTTAGATGAAAATCGCTGGCACTGGCGAGCTCCAAAAATATGAAAAAGGGCTGGCACTGGGAGTGTTAATCATGTTAATTCCCCTTTAAATATTATGTTATTTCCCCTTTAAATAATCATTTTGTTCACAATGTATTGATTCATCGTTGCAGCCAACATAAAACAGTGGGGATGACACAACAATCGCAACTCTATTCTTTAGTCCATTTGTAAAGAATGGACACCAGGGGGTCTTTCTAGAACAAACAGTGAAATTGTACTATGTGGAGATCAAAGCGTATCCATGTCCTGCGGTGGTTCCATCTACAGATCAGTCATTGTATTATATCGTGGTCTAATCACAGGGGCTGGCCTCCATACAGCCACGCTGGCTTTTGTCTCTGTGATGTACATGGATTCTAAACCGAGTGAGGATCAGTCTCTTTCTGTGCCTGTGTACGCGTGCGTATGTGCGTGCGTGTCTGGTGTGTTCCTCAGGGCCGCAGGGGGGCTTTCATCTGTGATATAACACGGAATAATTGCCTGGGGACTTCCCTCCTTCTTAGCGAGTGTGACTATGCAGGGGGACTGTGTGTGTGTGTGTGTGTGTGTGTGTGTGTGTGTGTGTGTGTGTGTGTGTGTGTGTGTGTGTGTGTGAGAGAGAGGAAACGAAAAAAAAAAAAACACATGGCTGACAAGTTACACGTGAATATACTAGAAAATAATGTGTGCTCCTCCAATCACAAGACAGGTAGTCAAGCTTATCCAATCAGTCTTAAATATCAAACGTGTTATGACATGACCATACATCTGCGTAAAAAGAACAGCGCCGAGCAGTCCCGTCCCTTTCATGATGTCGCCAGAAATAATCTCCCTGATTCATTTTCCTCATAGAATTTTCGAAAATGATTTGTGACAACAAACACAATATTAGCATGACAATATCTAATTAACAAGAAGACAAAAACAGCACTATTTGTTTCGTTTTTTTTCTTCCGAAAACATTGTGTGCGTTGTCATGATTGCTTTTTATATACATTTGGAGGATCATTGCCACGATGATAAAATGATGCTACAAATAATGACATAAACAGCACTGAGTGAGTAGTGTGCCGTGGATGTGTGTGGCTGCGTGTCCGTCCTTCGGTAAAATCAGCGGTCTTTCAACAGTGTCACAAACACAGTGAATCATCGTGGCATTGTGACTCGTCAGTGTATCTGTTCGTCTGTTCATCATGACCGTTATTGCACGACAAGGCAAGCAGAACCCATTCCAGTCTGAATGAAAACCTCAAAACTAGCCCTGAACGATTAATCGTTTTTAAACCGAAATCGCGATTTGAAAAAATGCGATTTGTGAATCGCAAGGGCCGCGATTTTTAATGTTTCTATTAGAGATCAGCAGATGAGCTTTTTTCCCATCCGAAATCCGCACACGCACATTGTTGATCTGTCCGCATCCTTCCGCATTATTTAATCGCCTTGCGACGCTGCAACGTGCCGTGAACGCCGCTATTTATTTACGTTCATCACTCACCCCTATCCAGTGACAGCGTCCACGTGCAGCCTTGGTTGTATGTGTATATTCCGTTGCCATAGAAACCCGTACCGTACTCGTTGTCCTCGTCCATTGAATCACATTCTCGCATCGCAACGAGCGAACGTCTTTTCTTGCAATGCATCCAGCGCTCACTGATTACCATGCAGTTGCATACCGAGTCCCATGACACACGTTTATTCATCTCCTCTGTTTTAGTTGGTTTTAAGTTTCTTTCAGCTGTTAAACTTTCAGCTAGTAGGCTAAATGCTGCGGGAGCGACATTATGAACCCTACCGCAGTTCTAGGAACGCTCCCCACGCTGTGATTGCCAGTAATGGCTAACAACTGCGGTGGGATTCATAACACCACGCTGCGGTGATGATGTGGGGTCCTTTCCACTATAGGCGCCCGTTTATGGTGCCTGTCCATAAATGGGCGAATCCAGAGCATCTAGAAATACTTCTGCAGTATCTACCTGGCTATTCTGATATTTCTTGATAAATTTCAAAATATTTTGTTCAGTAAGAAAAGAAGTTGTACTTCCACAGGTTGTTCAGAAACAGAACATGCACCTGTTGATTTCCAATTCCAGACAGTGTGTTGTGATTGAAGAATGTACTTGGAAAATAAATATGATGCCTGTTGGAAGCAATTTATATCTTTTATCCTTATTCAGAGAAGTAAATGACTGTCTTTTGGTATTGGTAATGTTAAAATACGTTTTTAATGGATATGGTAAAGATTTAAACCGAAACTGGACTCTTTTAAAAAAAAAAAATCGCAAATTAATCGCAATCGCAATATTGCTCAAAATAATCGCAATTAGATTTTTTCCCAAAATCGTTCAGCCCTACTCAAAACTAGCCCGTTTTATGAAATAACAATGGGATAATTCACTCTTTACATTGTCTGACTCACAAGTTGTTACAGAAACTGATCCGGTGTTGACGCCGATTTGTGCGGACATCCATTATTTGGAAACCAGACACGTTTAAGAAATAGCTGAGATCAGGTTTTTTGGAAAATGTAACACTCATTCTCTTGCTAGTGTGTCCAATTCAAATACACTTTAATCTTTAAATAACTGATACTCAAAAATAGGCTATCTCCAAGCTCGCAACACTTTGCTTAGTCACTGCTCTTCTTGCCTGTATCCAGAGAAACGTTAACTGAAAAAAACATATATTGATCCGGATAAAGTTACACCCACTGAAACAAAAAAATGCACAAATGTTTGCTGGCGTGATGCCGTATAGATTTGGAAGAGATTTAGATTGCCAACTTAATTAGCTCATAAATAAGTCAAAAGTTGGCACTGCTGTTGCTGTTTTTTATGATCAGTGAGCGCGCAGTGCTATTTGGTCGTCTTGCAAAAAATAGTCAACATGTTGTACTGTAATATTACACAGAGGCTCATATTTCCAGTTTAACCAAGACTGGGGTTGGGTTCACCTTTTTGCTGCACTGCTGTGTTTTTTTTTTAAGTGTGCACTCCCCTGCAGCCATTCTCTCCTTTCCATCTATTGATCCAAAGACTGTTGTGGATGTGAAATGAAAGATACAATATTGAGCAACCGCACAAATCCTCATCTCAAATAAGTATCAGGACCTGTTTTGGAGGACTGCACAGGTGAAAAAGTTTTTCCATTGTTCTAGCCTAGCCTGACGTGAAAGGATTTTGGACTAGAGAGGGCGGGACCAGCGCAGCCATGCCGGTAAATCTGATTTGATCTCACTGACGTAGCGTCGGTAGAGCCCCTCCCCCCTCGCCCCTCCACTACCGTGATACTTAAGTCAAAGTCATATGATCAGTCACTCACGTTGCTGCAATGAAATTGTTTTTTCGTTTTTGACCCATCTCTTGGAGCGGTGAGCTGCAGCGTGTGCTGCACTTGGGAATCATTAGTTGATGTGACCTCAATCCATTCCCTTGATGCTGCATTGGGGGAGGCATTGGGTCCCATTTTTACAGTCTTTGTTATGACCTGGCCGGGAATTGAACCCCAACATCCCAGTTTCAGGGCGGACACTCTAACCACAAGGCCACTGTCTGGTACTACGTCACATCATTTGGAGCAACGCCCACCACGAAAGGTTGACTCCCACTTTCTAGCCCACTGTGGCTCACGATTGAGTCCAGGGCTTTCCGTTTTCGCGCATGCAGACGAAAACTAAAGCCTGGGTGTCCCAGAGAGGCTGTATGTTACTATAATGATAAGCTACATAGAGGGAGAACACCGTGTAACAGACAAATACTGTAGGTACACGTGAGCACTAACTGAAAATATATCAAAATCTGGATAAGTCTATCATTTGAATATTCCTAAGTAAGTAATATCTGCTAAGTAAAGCAAGCATTTTTTATACTTGTGCCTTTTACCACTACATCTAAGCGTGAATTAGGACTTCCTGTGCTTATGCAAGTAACTCAATATTGGAACTGGGTCGCCTGGTTTTTCCATCTAAAAATAATTGGGTACCCTGAAACCCTGAAAACAAATAGAAAAAAAGGTTTGGAAACCACTGACTGATGTCGGTGTAATTGAATAATTGAGAAGCAGATGATTTTTCACATCTATTCTGACTGTAATCCAAAAAGATTATCAAATATCTTATCGTTGATTAAATTGATTTGTTTGATTAACCAGTGGAAAGTATTGATTAAGTATTGTTTAGTAAAGTATAAATTAATGATGTTTATTATTATACAGCCCCACCGATATATCATCATAAAACCCATATATCATCAAAAAGCAAGTTGAGCAAGTCTAAATGGACCATTAAAGAGTGTGTGTGTGTGTGTGTGTGTGTGTGTGTGTGTGTGTGTGTGTGTGTGTGTGCAGTACGTGCTAAGGCTCAGTGCACCCGTGCTATTAATGAATCACCAATTATTAGATGAATGGAGCTGCTCTCTGCTCTGACAGCTACAGCTGTAGGTGTGTCTGCATGAATGAGGTGTGTGTGCGTGTTTGTGAACATGCATGTGCGTTCATGTGCATGATGTGCCATTTAACAACTTTCGACCTACTTAAGCATGTCTTTTTTGGGGGCATTGTGTCATTGTAGGTCAAAAAACAGTGTGCATCTGCAAAAAAAAAAAAAAAAAAAACAGCAGCACTATTTAAAAAGTTGCAAGCTCATGATGAGTCTTGTGTGCTTGTAGATTTTATTTTTTACCATGTGACATCATTGAGCAACAAATCAAAAGAAAAAAGAAATGTGTCATGACGTGTTCGACAAGGCAACGTATTACAGGCAATGTACTTAATAGAGCAAAGGTATTATTGAATGAATAAAATAAATAAAAACAAATAAATGGTGCAATCATATAGCGCCTTTATCCAAGGCATAGTAGATCCCATTCCCACACCGATGACGGCAGAAACCACCACATCGGAGGCAATTAGGGGTTAAGTGTCTTGCTCAGGGACACAGACAACTAACTCTCACCCCTCGAAGTTGGAAATAATGGACCAAAGTTAGGTTTCCAAAGTATTATTACTGAATTTGTTTTTAAATCGTATCTTTTCTAATGAAAGAGTTCTAATGACTCCGAGTTTTTTTTATTAAATGGTAATTTTTCTAATGAAAGAGTTCTAATGACTCTTGTTGAATCCTATGCCTGACAAGACAAATAAATCAAAGCAAGAAAAAACAAAATAACTGAAACTTAAAGTAAAAATAAACTAAAACTAAGCATTTTCACCCAAACCAAAAAGACTAAGAAAATAAAACGTAAACAAGTAAAACTAAACTAAAACAAAATATCCAAAACTATTATAACCCTGGTGATTGGGTGAATGTAATACACCATGTAATGTGCCTTGGATGAAGGCTCTGGATAAATGCACCATTTACCACCATACTACATCTCAGACTGTCTGTCTCTCTCTGCCTCTCTCAGCTGAATCAACAGATGGCTGCTACCACTTTCACATGTCACTCAGTCGCAGCCCATTCATTCAAGCAGAGAGTAGCATACGCATGCATGGGCCAGCGCTTGACTCAGGATTCCTGCACACTTTGCAGGAATCTGTGTGTGCGCGCGTGTGTGTGTCCTCCAGGGACAGTAATGTAGGTGAGTGTCTGTGTGGGCATTTATCTGTGCATGTGTGTGGGCATGTTTGTTCCAAGATTGTGCCGGATATATGTGTATGTGTGGGGTGTGTGTGTGTGTGTGTGCGTGTGCGTGTGCGTGTGTGTGAGAGAGAGAGAGTGTGTGTGAGAGAGGACAAAGACGGCTGAGGCACATTTAGAGACACTGCCCATCTGCTCTGTATTGTTCTCCCCCTAACTCCTCCATATATGCGCGCGCACGCACACACAGCGTGCCCATACATGTCCATATGCTGACCAGCACGTACACATTTATCATTCTGTTCGCCTTCTCCTCCTCCTCCTCCTCCTCAATCACTCATATCTATTTTTAACACACACACACACACACACACACACACACACACACACACACACACACACACACACACACACACACACACACACACACACACACACACACACACACACACACACACACACACACACACACACACACACACACACACACACACACACACACACCCAATCTCACGTAATAGTATGAATGAACAAAATTCATATATCATATTCATATATAAAAACTACCAATAGATCCAAAAGTCGGTTCATATTATAGTGCAGTACCTCCCCATTGACGATAACGGTATTAGTCAACTCACGGTCACGTCCCACGATGCAATAGGCACAGAATAGCAGATACTATAAAAAAGCAGCGGTGCAATTGCACTTCGGGGATTGTGAAAGCCACGCCTCCTCCACGTCACACCGTAGTAATATATGAACACACTTTTGGCTCCATTACTGGTTTATCCATTGGATGTCAATTCCGTTCATTTCTGCTATATTGTGTGAGATCAGGCTGGCATTGTGGCATGTAAAAATCTGTGTCAGTATTTCCACTATAGCTGAGAGTTACTGAGAGGCTAGCTACAGAGACCATCAAGGTAATCTCTGTTACCTGAAATAAACCAGGGGTTAGACAGATACAAACCGGAGCCTGGAGCAGAGACTGCCGGAGCCGAGGAGTGACTCCGGGTCAAAAACCCTAACCATTTATCTCTGACAGTGAAATTGACGGGGTCCAACAAAACCCAGGTGCACTCAGCCAACGACGACTGGCGGCCACCGGCCACAGCTGTCAATAACCTTTGGGCCCTCCCTTTTGTTTCTTCTCTGGCCAATGGGAGACAGGCTGCCTGCGCTGACTTGCGTCATGTGACTTTACTAGTAAGGAGGAAGTACAGTCAGCAACAACAGAAGAAAATCATGTCAAAAGAAAAAGTGTATATACTGTATGTTGGATTTAAGTACTGTCCAATTGACTAGGATTATACATGATGTTATGGGCCATCTGTTTATCTGTTTGCAACAGCAAACAGATAAACAGAATGTTTACAGAATTAAGAAACACATCTGATTTAATGCTGGACACTTGGAATAATAACACTGGCAAGCAACGTTGCACGCATGCATATGAAGGCCCTATGTGGGTATACCATTTCGGTGCCGACATGTCTCAGTATTGCTCTGAGGTCGGGACCTCAGGTTTCTATTCTAATAATAGGTTGTAGCCATTTGGCTCCAGGTAGAAATTCACAGGTCAACCATAGCCTCAAACCCGCGTTCATCCCCTTCAGGGTTGGTCATATCACACCCGTGAAGACCTCTAACAGAGGCTCATACCGTGTACTATACACAGATTTAGGGAAGGCTTTTAAAGCTGCAGGACTTACAATATGTGCACATAATAACATACACAAAAAGTATTATCATAAGGGCACTGTTTGCAATCTAAACAAACTGGCACCTTGTTAAGTCCTGACGATTTGGGGAGGGGCAATATGCACTGGCTAAATATCGGCGGTGCCATGCACCGGGGCCCAGCCCTCTTCGGGCCCAGAAGGGTATAAGAAAATACTGCGTCTGAGTCACGTAGCAGTGGGAGGAGTAATCATATCCACCAGCCACAAATAAAAATAAAAAATAGCACGAGTGAATGGACGTTTAACCAGCAGTGAGGACAGAGGAACACTAGACTACCAAGGAAGGCAAACAGCAGCAGTGATGGCTGTCCTACCCGAATCCCACATCTCAAGGTGGCCAGGAGATTCCCAAGCCGCGACATGCAGCTGCAGCATGTTGCTCTTCCCCGTGCCGTGCGCCATCCCTTAGAGTATAGACAGAGTCACACCAACTCCATTCACTTCATGGGGCCAGTCCAATGGCGGCGCAAATGAATTGGAATCAGGCAACATCGCAGCTTTAATGAACTCAAATCCCCTTATTTTAGACCATTCTGTCATAATAGTACAATATAAACATTACACACATGATGGTGGCTCTCATGGCTTAGGGATTAGTCTACATCATATTTTTTGTGTAGCGCTGTGTGTGTGTGTGTGTGTGTGTGTGTGTGTGTGTGTGTGTGTGTGTGTGTGTGTGTGTGTGTGTGTGTGTGTGTGCGCGTGCGCAGTTGCTTGTGGGGTCCAAAAAATAATCTTGCATTGGGGCCCATGATCTGATAGTTACGCTACTGGCAACATGGCAAAAAAAAACCTCCACATTAACCTTTAATTTATCGCACAATGAACAGTGACAGTAGCCGATTGTAGGGCTGCTATTTTCACAATTTATGGCATCGATTTGTGTATAATGGCATGCCAAAAATAAGAGCACCTGGTTTGCATTTCCAAATGCAGAAATTACACAGCAAAGGTGCAGGGATAAATTAAAAGACTGTGTGCATGTGTGTGTGTGTGTGTGTGTGTGTGTGTGTGTGCGTGTGTGTGTGCGTGCGCGCGCGCGCGCTCGCGCATATGTGTGTGTGCACACGTACACGTGTGTGTACACAAGATAACAGCATTGTAATTGCATCATTTGTTTACTGGATTACATTACACCTCTGGAATGCATCTTTTTCCCTTCTTTCTTTTACCACTGAGCACTGAGCCAAAGGCTTTCCACAGAGACGTTCACTTCACTAAACTAAGCCATCAGGTTAAATGCTACCAGCGTGTGTAGATAAACACCCCCAGCTGGTCACGCTTTGTTTTCCTGTGCCTGTGAAACTCGTCACAAACAAAGTGGTTGCTCTGACCAACCGTCATAACGATGAACTATTTTGTCTTTCGTAAGAGATTTACTGTAAAGTACTTACGCAAGTTCTTTTTTTTGTCCTTACTTGAATCTCTGAATTTGAAACTTCTCCGAGGTTGCTGGTTCGACCCCGAGTTCCCTGAAGTGCCACAGTGTCCAATGAGCGAGACACAGAGACACCAAATAGCTCCTGACTGGCTGGTTGGTGCCTTGCATGGTTTCCGCTGCCATTAGTGTTGGTGTTATGAATGTACACGTGTGGGAATGGGCTGAACGTTATGCATGATCTATGTAAAGCACCTTGGATGAAGACCCTATATAAATTCACTGTTTAGCAGTGACCACTCAAGCCTACTTTCTAGTGCGGTACTGTGTATTCAGCTATTCAAAAATAGCCAAACTTGCAAGCTCCTCACAATGTGTCAGCCGGCACGATGGTCTATCAGAGAATTTCCCCACATTTCAAATAGTGTACATCACTGCCTATTACGACATGCCCAAAATCCTAGGTATGCTGCGGGTTCATTCATGTGGTTAACCACAACTACTCTCCAAGCCCGGATAAACATGAAACGAACAAACGTTTAAACTAGTTAGCGTGACATTCCTAACTGGAGTGAATCACAGGAAATAAGCACTAAAACGTAAATCACCAAATACACTTCATTTACAGGCACCATAACAGCTTGGTGCTACTGCTAGTAGTGACATTAAAGGTAATGTAGGCGACTTTAGTGTGTACAAACTGAACTGATACTGTGATGCGCCCCCCCCCCCCCTCCCTTACCCCCACACACAACAACAAAGGTTCTGGACTGTCTGCAATGGCGAAGCAAGCGTTTATCTGCAGGGAAACCACTGCAGCATCAAAGTAGAAGCAACGCAGAGGGGGGAAAGGTAAAAAAAAAAGTTATACGAGTATAAAATACCTTTAACGTTCTGATAACTATGAAAAACACTCTCTCAGTCAAGACATTACAGACCTCAAGGTCAGAAACTCGAGGGGGGTTCAGAAAAGTGTTGCTCGCCCTTTTCTCTGTCTCTCTCTTACCAGATGACCTCACATGCCTTTCTGACTGCGTAACCGCCCTTCTTTCTCTGAGGCGCACACACACACACACACACACACACACACACACACACACACACACACACACACACACACACACACACACACACACACACACACACACACGCACACACGCTCCTTTCTGTCCTTCTGTTGTCCTCATCAACACGGCAGCGTGTTTCTCAACTCGCTCGAAAATCTCGTTGACGTCCTCATTTCTGTTTCGCTTAAATCATACAAGGAATTTGAGTAGTCGGTTGCAACTTTGCAAGCGCTGCAGCTTCCACTACAACCCCCACCCCCTCCCACCACTCCACCACCACCGCCTCTCACCAAACTCCCTTCAAATGTCTTAATGATTAAGTATTCGATAATACGTCTCTACGGGCTGACTCCAGCCTCAAGTCCACTCCCCGAGTTAAAAGAAGAGTGAAGCCGGGAATTAAGGCCAGGCAGCCAGCTGGGTCCCAGCTGGTGGATGCTGCTGTACCTCTCCCTGTCTCTCTCTCTACTACCTCCACCGCACTGTCCTCAAACAACCCTGGACTGGAACAGCAGCAGCACAGGATCAGAAGACCCAGAGAGAGACAGACGTAGATATGGACACGCACAATGTCACTGTCACGGTGAAAACCTTGTGACTTTTTGTAAAGGTGAGAAGAAATGTTCACTTTTCAGTAGGTCCCCGGGTGCATGACACATATACTGTAAGCAAGCTATCCACTGATGCCCCATGTGTTCGAGTCCCGTTCATGACGTCTTTTGCTTCATGTACTCACCTTTTCTTTCTACCTCTTTCCTGTCTATCTGCAATTGAAAACTATCAATAAAGGCAAAAAAAAAAAAAAACATAATTTAGTCACAACCTCACTCTTAATACTTTCCATTTTGTCCTAGATACACTAGATTCTGATTTCCGATGCTAGTTTCTAGTTTCTGACGCTAGATTCTAGTGTCTGGCACTAGAGTCTAATTTCTGATGCGAGGATCAAGTTTCTGATACTAGATTCTAGTTTCTGATATTAGATTCTAGTTTCTGACACAATATTCTAGTTTCTGATACTAGATTCTAGTTCCTGACACTAGATTCTAGTTTCTGACACTAGATTCTAGTTCCTGATGCTAGTTTCTGATACTAGATTCTAGTTTCTGATACTAGATTCTAGTTTCTGGTATTAGATTCTAGTTTCTGACACAATATTCTAGCTTCTGATACTAAATTCTAGTTCCTGACGCTAGATTCTAGTTTCTGACACTAGATTCTAGTTCCTGACGCTAGATTCTAGTTTCTGACACTAGATTCTAGTTCCTGACGCTAGATTCTAGTCCCTGATATTTTTGTCAGTGATGCTCAACATATTTCATGGAAAAGACCCCATTCTTGACTGCAGACCCCCATCTGAAAACATGTTCTAGCGACCCCTTGAGAAGCAAAGATTTGAGTTAAAAGTGCTCTGAGAAGAATATATTCAAAGATTTGCATATAATTTTCACTATTTTTCAATAATAGCAGATAATATGATATGCTCTATATGAGCTTGTGGATCTGCTATTGTTCAATAGATAAAACATGACATAATGCTTAAAACACCAAAGGGTGCTCCTGTACAGAATGGGTGAAATGTTCATGAAGAACACAGACAGACACTAATCCTGGGATCCTACTTTTGAGCAGTCTTATTTCAAAATTAGCTAAAACTGCACATTTACGCTTAGAGCTAGGTCATTTTCAAAGCAAGATCCTTTGACCAGAGCAGGCCCATAAGACTCATAAATAGATAAAAGCACAGGGAGAGAGGTGGAGATGGGTGAAGGTACAGGTGAAGGAGATGTGGGGGGAAGCAGCAGCAGAGCTGTAGTATAGTGCGAAGTTAGCCAGGGAACGGAAGAAGGAAGAAAGTAGAAGAGTTTCTGAATGACAACAGATGACTACAGGGCAGTCGGTGTCACGTCACACCCATAGAGGAGAGCAGAGGAGAGTTCACGGGAAGTTCATGTTGATGTGGAGACACTGAAAACAAAACACCATAGGCCTGATCGCCTGCCAACTCTCTCTCTCACACATACGAACACACTGGTTTCTTCTGTCCCTCTCCATTACAACAAGCATATAAAATACACATGCGCACAAACAGGTTTGCATTATTTTTTTGTAAATGATTTCCATTCTGTTTCCCCGGCTGTATCCCAACTCTAACTCTTAAACCTAACCCATAGCCCGAACTTAAAAGCTTCAGTTTGGCATTATTTGTATTAGTCACAGATAGATAACTTTGCAGAGTACACACAGTCACAAGCTGTGATGCACAGTTTATCGTGATCTGATCACACCCTAAACTGACAAACCCTTCCCGAACATCGAGATGAGGCTACGCAGGCTAATGCCTGGACAATGCTCCACTCGCCCCACACTCTACTCGCTTCTTTTATTGCAATCACAACTGCAGATTCACTCCCCATAATCTGCAGCAATCTGAGAACGCTCCTCTACAGACTCCATCTCAGCCCATATCACTTGCAGCATGAATTGTCCTATCCTCATAGCATGTTTATGTAGGTGTATAGCTTTTTCATATAAATATAGTGCTATACATGCATATGATATACAGTATGCAGTTTAATTTGCCTATCTAGGTTTCATAATCTCTTATCTTATTTGTGATTCACATTAAGTGCATTGTATGCACAACGAATTACCGTGTTTTCTTGCTGTTCATGCTTAGTCGCTCTGGATTAAGAAGTGCCTGCTAAAATGCCTAAAATTGTACATGGTATCGTCATTCCAAAACAGGTAAACACTACATAATAACCCATTGCAAAAGTCAAGCAGCATGTCACCTGACAGGCTAACAAAACCTCTGCTACCTAGCGAGTGGTTTGGCGGGTTTTTTCGCTCCGGCTGCCACAGTGGTTTAGGTTGGGCGGGGTGCCGAGTGAACGCTTTTGACAGGCGAGGAGGAGGAGAGGGTGCCACGGTGAAAGGGGTTTAGAGACAGCTTGTTTTGAAACACAACATCTTGTTATCGCAGTCCTCCTTCCGTTTATTTTTGGGGGGATTTGTATCGCATACTTCAGCTTAAACCACTTAAGCCCCTGTCTTAATACTTATCCATACGACGGTGTCACGCAAAAAAGTTAGTCTACAAGATCGCAATGAGTGCATTCCAATTTTCAAAAGATTTTTAACAATCTTTAAAGTTCTCCTATTAGCTTGAGTATAACTAAGTCAAACCTGTGACTCTAAGAGCGGCCTCTTGAAAAGTATGTGCCGGTGAATTGTCTTCCAGGGCTTTCCCAGAAGAGGTATAACTTTCACCGTCTCTGTACCTCGATCATCCTGTGTAACCGTTCAATAATAATTCTTCTTCTGTGGCCTAGAACTATCAAACCTGTCTCCTCTCCTCCCATCTCCTCCTCTCGTTTAAGCTCTAGTTTACCATTCCATCCCTCCATCCATCCATACACCATCTCTCCGTGTTCCCCCCGAGCACCTCTTTGAACCCCAATCACATGAGAGTCATCAGTCAGAGATCACAACCGTTTCTGAAGCGCACTAATGTTTGTGCGCTCGTTATCGTGCGGGTGTATGTCTGTTTTTTTTCTTTCACACTTCATAAAGCTTGCATTGCGAGTGTGTTCGTTTGTGCACGTGTTGTGTAGCAGTAGTAGAGGACCTTGCGGGGCTAATCCCCTGGACTGTTCTCTACAGACATTTATCACACTGATCAGTGCATGCCTGTGCATGCATGACCATTCGGGTCTGTGAGAGGGTTGAGTGTGCTTGCGGATAAAGGCCGTGAGCAATGGTCCACCCCACCCGCCGGGGGTCTCAGGCCAGGGGAGGGGGGCCCACCACCACCACGGTTAACAGCAACCCGACACGCAGAGTTTCACAACAGCTCAGTGAGCAGAAAAGACTCTCCTCTGACCCCCGTCAACTTATGTTTCTGTCTCTCGGTTTTTCTTCTTCTTTTTTTTTTTAAACAGGCTCGCGTTTCTCTCAGAGCCAAAAAAACAAAACAAGATTAATAGTCCCATGTGTCCCCGCAGGCCGATCCTCTAGCGGGGGCCAGGAGAGGAGGCCACGGTGCCCCTTAAGCAGCACTCGGGACGGAAAGGAAAAAATCTCTTAAATGTAATAGAGGCAACTTTAGTGGGTAACTTTAGACTGTGTTTGTAAACAGATTTGTTTAAAAACAGAATCTACTCCACCTCACCTCCACTCTATTGGCTCATTATAAACCTACTAGAGACTGCTATGCTGTGAATGGCTAAAACTATGCCTCACCCCACACAATCCCCGCAAATTAGCACCGCCTTTCTTGAGCCCGACAAATGTTTTTGTTTTCATGATTTGTTGACAACAACAAAGTTCTGCACTGTCTGTAGGACGAAGCAAGTGTCTGTCTGCACCATCAAAGTAGAAGCAACATAGAGGGGAAAAATGCTAAAATATAGCTATATACCTGTATATATTTAGATTTTTGGCTAAAAAGTTGCCTCTATTACCTTTAACTCATATGGGTAATTTTAAAATACACATTCAAGCCATATGTTTTGTTAATAATCATTATGTGTTGGCAGTTGCTACTGTAATTAACAACAGATGGTAAGGGTAGAAAGATGGATCACTGCTTTTTTTGTTTTTGTTTGTCTAGTTTTACACTCAACACTGGAAAAACTATGGTAAAGTGGGAAAAACCCATAATAAGTCTAGTAGCCAATCTGATTACTAAAATAGTTGACTAATTAAATTAATGAATTAAAATTAATCGTGCAGCCCTAGTGGTAATGCTCGACCGACACCATGAAGACAAACGTACAACACCAAAGCAAGGGCTTTTCATTGAATACAAGTATGCTGGCAAAGCACCCGGGGGTGCGAGGTGCTCTGCATTTATAAGAACTGCGTGCCCTTGTTTTTTTTTATGGAGGCTGACGGTAGGAATGTTGAGGAAGACAGGACAGGCTTAGAAGGACACTGGGGTACATGTCACCAGGGTCAATAGGTCTTAACCACTACACTAGATCTTAATTAACAACTTCAAACCTTACTATACATGGTTTCCCACGAGACGTTCTACAAGTTAAATGGTTCACCACTTTTCAACCTATATTCATTTAACCCTTCACTTGGACTTCACAAGATAAAATACCACTATTTTTTTCTACTCAGTCTGTGTCTCACAGAAGGGCTGTGGGCAGTTCAGAAACCAGTCTTCCAGTGACATCATCGATGGGGATTCCAAGCTAAATAGAAACCGCAGGCTTTCTATCCCTGAAAGGTTACAATGCGAGAATGGAAGCCGGAATGTTGCTGGAAGACAGGGTTTCTGAACTCTCCACAGACCTCCTGTGAGACACAGACATTTTAGTGATATTTTATGATGTACATTAGTGAGGACCTATTACATGAAGAAACGTTGAAAAATGGTGAAGTGGTCTTTTAATCATTTTTGTTGATGGTGCGTCTATTATGAAATGTCACAGAATAGGGATGCTAGGGATTATAGGCTGACTTTCTGTTCCAAATTGCCTGGTTTCCGACTCGCCATTCTGACTCACGCATGGTTCTTCTTCTGTTCAAAATAGCTGGATTCTTCTGACTCGCCATGCTTTCAGTCATTCCTCATTCATTCCTGGTTCGTCTCCTCTCTCGCTAAAGTCTCTGACTTTGAATTCTGGCGCTATCTTCCATCGCAGATTCGATTTCTAACAGTCCTGGCTGCACTTTTTATCTCTCTATCTCTTTCATCCTACAGCCCCAGTACCTTCATCCCTCTGGTTGTTGTCTCTGGTGACTTTAACCTAGGCTTTGATATGGTCCCCTGAGCCCGGGATACAGAGCCGACGTATACACACACACATACACCTGAGACGAGAGATCGACTACACAGGAAGGAGTGTGACAGAGGAAAGATGATAGAGGAACAGGAAAGACAGAGACTTAACGCAATGGCCGCGGGGGGCGAACTTAAGAAAGAGAGGAGGATAAACAGACAAAGAGACAATGGAGAAAGGGGAGAGAGCCCTAGCATTAAAATAGACAGACAAGAGAGGGCACGAGGAAGGAGGAAGACAACCTAACCCGACACCACCAAGTCTTGTGTGGAGTGTCAATATTTGTTCCTCACTCCTACGGACCCCAGCCTTCTGCCCCCCCAACCCCACCCGACCCGTGACCCTCCACCCCCCCCCCCCCCCCCCCCCCCCCCCCCTGCCACAGGGCATCATGGGGGTCTGGGAAAAGCGTCTCCTTCATCAGGAGCAGCTGGAGCACTGACTGCACAGCAGCCAGGTGGAGTTGACTAACTGCTGTGCTCAAATCAAGCCACAACCGGGATGGTCATTGATTCACAGATGGAAATAGTCACTGAAGTTTAGTTGGATAAAAGGCACTATATAAATGCACCATTTACCATTTTGTATCATCATACCGAAATGGACTGAACTGAGATATAAATGGAACTAAGGGATTGCGATGCTCTATTCTTGTAACCAAGGCGACAAACTATCTGATCTCTAAGCAGCTCGATACAAAAAGGGAAATGAGTTAGTCGTGGGCTCGTTACAATTCAATCTCCCTTCTCCATATCAAGAAAGCCGCTCATCATTCACCTTGTTCTCATGCGCGCACACACCTGCCATGTGTGTGGGAGTGAGTGCAGGCTGTGACTATTCCCGATAGGTCATAAAGGCTATGACTCTGTCCATTCCACAAAAGGATCGACAGAGAGGAGAGGGGTGGTGGTGTGTGGTGTTTCTGTGTGTGTGTGTGTGTGTGTGTGTGTGGGGGGGGGGGTCATAAAAACCACAGTGGATCACCACCTACAGCAGCTTGTAGATCTTACAATTCTTTTTAATTGTGAAAATGTAACACATATCATATATATATATATATATATATATATATATATATATATATATATATATATATGGGTGGTCCCGCACTGAAACAACCCCATTGGCCTGACAGACAAAAACAGATAATTACTGGTGGTCCTTTGACGTGAAAAAGGTGAGGCACACTAACATAGAAACATAGCTTTCTCAGCTGTTCGACTGTTGTAGAAGACAACCGCCCAGGTCTAAATGGGTTAACCCATTTTGCCCTGAGTTTTCTGACACTTGATTCTGTTTTTCTGACACTAGATTCTAGTTTCTGTGTCAGTGATGCTCAAAATATTTCATGCCAAAAGGACCCGCAGGATTATCTGTGTTTTGCTGCGGAGGACCCCCCCCCCATCTGAAAATATTGGGTCCAACGAGGGACCTCCCAGAAGAAAAGATTTGAGTTAAAACATTCACTCGACAAAATATAACATTCAAAGATTTGCACTGTGTTTTCACGATTTTCTACAAGCGCTTATCGCGCCACCGAGTAGCATGATACGAGCTTGTAGATCTGCTATTTTTCAATTGCTAAAGCTAATGCTAGCTAATGCCATAGTTTCTCTAAGTACAAGTGTCACTAGATGTCACACCAAAGAGACTGACAGACTAGTAATAATCTCAAGAGGCACGCCTCATAAATACAAGTTAAAACATGAGGGTATGTCACAGTTACGGTTACAGACCCGAGGCGTTTGCTAATGGCTGTGTAATATGTTGCCATGTTTAATGCTTGTGCTGTCGGCAAGTCTCTGGAGGACTTTTATCTATGGCTCAGCCGAGAGGGAGGGAGAAAGAGAGAGATAGAAAGAGGGCCACAGCCAGGCACAGACCTGTTCCCTTATGACTGCAACTGTCATCGCAGCCTGAGATTGTCTGCTTGTTGCTGGAAGCGTGCATCATTTTCCTGGTGATCTCACCATGACGTGCTTTTTCCCTCCGGCGTGTGTGGCGCAACACCACACAGCTCAATGTCGGCGTTATTGTTATTACCGACAATTACTTTGTTTTGAATTACCAAGATGACTGACGAACGGATACCAGTAAAAGGCTGCCTTCTTTTCACCTAACGGGAGGGGGAGGTCCCTGGTTGGACGTAGCGCGTGGAAGGAACACGTTATTCCAACCCAGGGGTTGACACTAAGGTCTCCGAGACACTTGCCCATCGGGCAAGTGAAAGTCAGGTTCTACTTGCCCTCAGGTCATGGTCACTTGCCCCCCAAAAATATATTGTAAATTTTGCATTTAAGTTTACTTCCTACTACTTGGGTGCTTTAAACCAGGGGTTTTCAACAGAGAGGGTTCCAGGTGGTCCCCAGTTAAGTTGGTTAACCAGAAGTAACTCTTGCGGGTCCATTTGGTTTCATTTTTACACTCTCAAGAGTTAAAATTCATCATAATTAGCCCAGGTCTACACAACTAGAGAATGTAGAAGATTAGGTCATTTTGATGTGTATGTTAATTTGCCTGTTTTGTTTCCCAAATCCAGCCTGGAATTGTGGATAGCTAGAAAGCAGGGAAAGACACAGAGGCAGAGTGCAATGTCTGCCTTCAAGACAAATTTATCTTGTGTTGTGTTATAGTGCACTAAGTTGCACACTTGCCCGATCGGGCAACCAGGTAGCAGTCTTCACTTGCCCCACCATTTTTTTTCTTGCCCCGGGCAAGCGGGCAAGTGTTAGTGTCAACCCCTGCAACCAGTTCCTTTCCCCTTCCATCAGGTGCCCCAGCTGGCCACGATTGACAACAACGTCGTCGGCTTTCCCATTCCTAGCATTCTGATGTTTGGTATAAACTAATCAACAAAGACTGCCGCTTTGACAACGCCCAACCCATAAACTGCCGTGGGAAGGACTGAATAATGAAGTGAAACGGTTCTGTTGGGGGCAACCCCAACAGAGCAAAGGAACTGAAAGTCACCATAAGGAAATTTATGGCCGAAACCAAATATAGGAAACCGAATAGCTGAAATATAATTAATTAATTAATTAATTAATATTATATAATATATACATTTATTCAGCTTTTTTGAATGCATTAATTGCATACACAACTCAGTGATATATTTTCTGCCTATTCGAGCCAAAACAGAATAGGCTGAAAATGCATTTTTAGGCAATATAAGTAGGCAACTTTAGTGTGTACACCAAGTGTTTTTGTAAGCAGAATCTCCACCTCACCTGCACTCTATTGGCTCATTATGAATTTGGTGGAGACTGCTGTGCTGTGATTGGCTAAAACACTGCCTCACCCCACATAACCCACCTCCCCCTCACCAATTTCCACCGCCTTTCCTGAGCCCAACGAATGTTTTGTTTTGATGATTTGTTGACAACAACAAAGTTTTGGACCATCTGCAGGACAAAGCAATTGTCTGTCTGCAGGGAAACAGCTGCAACATGGAAGTAGATGCAACGTAAAAAGGCAAAACAAATACATCCATTTAGAATGTTGGCTAAAACCTTTAACAATTTCCTGCTGAATATGTGCAGACGAATAGCCTGCACATATTCTACTAATAATTTATGTTAATGCTTCACAGGCGTTTTAATAAACCAACATCGAGTGGCGTTGCGTTGCTCATTGCACAACAGCAGGCCTGGAACCTTCATTAAGCACGGTCACTGAACCACCTAAATCGTGTCAACAATGGCTCCAGGCACTTCAAAAGAGTGGATCCTTTGATAGCGTCAAGATAAAAGATAACAATGAGATTTACACACTGCACTAATGAGTCACTGAGAATCATAACTACAGCACGCGGTCAGGGCACCACCCAGTCATAAAAAAAGAAAGACTTTTACTAAAGCAACTCTGCATTTTAAAGCCGGAACTAATTTTTAATGAACGAAATGTTATTCAACCAATCTGTTTGCAATTGGAAACTGGCCCTCTTAAATTCCCAGTATCCCGCCTCTCCACATCGCGCCCATTTCTACAGTTTGTTTCTCTTTTTCAGTTCCTGTTTTTATTCATATATATATATATATATATATATATCATATGGACGTATACATTCATATGGACGTATACGATCTCTAAATGTTCTGATCAATTGAAAAGTGTATCACGTTATCATAGTGACTTGTGTGGTAACAGTATTTGTATTGACTATTTCTTTTCCACATACTGTTAATAAAGACTTCCATCCATCCCTCTGGTAGAGTTAATGCACTATCAGCATATCTGCAGACAAGACAGCGGCTGGGAGTGTCGCTCTACTCTTCCACCAAGAGATTTAGAAACTAGTGTCAGTGTTAGGACACCAAAAAGTTGATTAAGGGGGAAGGCCCATGTGTTTTGGTTTTGCAGCATCAAAGTAGTAGCAGCGTAGAGGGGAAAAGGGCAAAAATAAAGCTATATATCCATTTTGATTTTTGGCAACAAAAGAAGTTGCCTCTATTACCTTTACCCAATGGGCCAGCGGAAGATTACCTCTTATGAACAGTATATATTTGGTCTTCTATGCAACAGAGGTGACTACAGTGGAAGTCACCTCTTTTCCGCTGGAAAAAGTACATTAACTGCAGCTTTTAAAATGCACATTTTGATGTTACGTTCTACAACTGGAATTCTTCACTGCATGCTCTTAAGCTTCCCAGCTGGAGTTTTTTTTTTTTAATCCACCAATGTCTACACCCTGGCCTCTCCCAGAAACAGAGGCCTGTTTACAGCCAGCACATAGTGTATGTAGCCATGTAGCAGAATATAGTTTAGTCAACGTTTTGTTCTTGTAAACCATGCCTTTTCTTTTCTATGGACCCTATGAACACAGGAAACATGTTTTTTTTGCCTAGACAATATTTGCTATCAACATCCTACATTAACATCCTCGCTTTGCACATAAAACACAGCACATTTGGGCAAGTCACTATGACTGTTTAGCCTATGGAGTGTTTTGTGTGTAAAACTAATGCTGGGAATAGATTCAGAATCATGGAATCCCATAGTTTCATGTGTCACTTAAAGAATGAAATTGTGTGTGTACGTATGTGTTTTTCTAATGTTTTATAGGGTCCATAGAACAGAAAACTACAAGAATCTTCACAAAACATTCCCTTAAATACATGACGTACACTACCACCTTTGTGGAGCAAACAGAACCTGTTGCATCAATGCTGTAAATTTACAGTATTGCACAGCAATAATAGTGTCTCTCTCTGCAAGCTTGCATGTTGTGCGCTTGTAACTCCATTTCCAAACATTTCAACTTCACTTTCTTGTCTCTCCATCTTCCACTTCGCTGAACTCGTAATAACCGGACCCCCAACCATATCCCCCTACCCTACCATTCCCTCCCTGCTGGCCCACTATCCCTTCTCCCACCCGCCGGCATGTGTGTGTGGGTATGTGTGCCAAGCGCATGCACGAATGTTGCGCGTTATCAAAACGTATGCGTGCGTGGGTGCTTGAATGTGTGCCTGGCCGGCTGGCCGGCCGCTCTGTTGGTGCGTGTGTCTGAACGAAATGTGCATGTGTGTGCGTGTCTCTCATGGGCCACAATGGAGCAGGCTCACATCTGTTCCCCAAAATTCAACAATGGAGCGAGACTGGAAAAGAGAGAGACAGAGAGAACGAGACTACAGACTTCCCAATTATCCCACACCCCCCATTCCTATAACACCCCTCCCCTTATTCCCCCAAGAAGTCTCCCACACATCCAGGCCCAAACCCGACGGGCCCCCTTGGGGACTGGGGGCCTATTGACGAAACTAAAACACACAAGAGAACGGGCCCGAAAGAGGGGGGCTAGAATGAGGGAGGGAATGAGAGAGAAAGACAAGGACCTAGAGAGACAGAGATAAAGAATGAAAAGGAGAGGGCAAAATGGAAAAGAGACACAAGATAGGAGGGGGGATAAAATGAAATTTTAAAAAAAGATAGACAATGAGCGTGGCAGAAAGGGGGAGAGAGAGGGCTTATGAGGACAGAGCACACGGTAAAATCCTGAGTGTTCTTTTCTCGCTTTAATGAGTGTACAAGTGGACCAATGAACCAAACCGAATGGACCTTCGTGGGTCCATTTGGTTCACTCCCAGAGTTATGGATAACAGAACAGGATGTTTTACTGTGTAGCTAAAGGGAATTCTCTGCTCGTTAGACCTTGAAATCTCTGATTATCTGTCCCTCTCCAGAAATCTCTCTCCGCCACAGGCGATTTTAGGCTCTCCAGGCTAGCAGTGGGGGCAGACCTGTATAGTATAGACCTATAACTCTGGAGAAATGAAATGAAACCAAATAGACCCTTGCGGGTCCAATTGCCCCCCTGGCACCCCCCTAAAATTGCCAAAGCTCTCTGCTTATGTTTCTACATGAACGCGAGTCCACGCCCATTTACTCACTATATACTTACTTTCTATTTTTTCCTTTTCTGTTTCAAGCCTAATGCAGCTGTGTGTGTGTGTGTGTGTGTGTGTGTGTGTGTGTGTGTGTGTGTGTGTGTGTGTGTGTGTGTGTGTGTGTGTGTGGCTGGTAAGGTCTGAAGGAATGTGGTTGACTATTGCAATGTTGGTCTTTTACAGCTGTTCTAGATCATCACTCAGGTTCACCCGTTTCCCCGCCGTGACGTACACACGAGTAGTACACCCACGCGCACACACACACGGGCCAAAATCTCATACTGACTATCCAATTGTAGAAAAAAAATCATTGGAAGAAAGACACCTGGCAACAAAAAGATATGAACAAGCAGACTGCCGCCCAAATCAACTGGTTAAAGTGTGGTTCTACACTGTCCCATGTCAGAATCATGCCGGTTTAGATTCTGGATTTTGTCACAATTCTATTACTTGTATAATATTGCATGCAATTACCGTATTTTCCGCACTATAAGGCGCACCGAATTATAAGGCGCACCTTTTAAAACTGTTTTCATATATAAGGCGCACTGGATTATAAGGCACAGAGAATAGAAGATACTACAGTAAACACAGAATAGAAGCAGCTGCAGTCAAACAATACATATGTAAGGCGCACTGGATTATAAGGTGCACTGTGGATTTTTTTTAGAAAATTAAAGGCTTTTAAGTGTGCCTTATAGTCCGGAAAATACGGTAAGCTATTGCAGCGGTTTTTCAACTATTTTGATACCAGGGCCCACTATTTATTCAGCATTTGAGCCACGGACCACTATTTGATGAGATTTTAGCCCCACAGACCTAAAACTAAAGATTTATATTGCTTTTCTCCATAATACAAGGCTGGATTTCAGAAACAAAACAGACCACTGATTGAAAACCACTGAGCTATAGCATTGTTGCCTCTGGTCTGTCATGGTAGAATCAAAAACACATCCACACTTAGGCCTATTAGAACAGAATAGGCCTAAGTGTTGAAATAAACCACCATCTACCACCCAGCGAACAGCGATATTATCTGACCTATTAGCCAGCTACTGTGATCAACTTGGAAGTTATGTGTGCTTTGCATGTGTTAAGCCTGTTTGTGTTGGTACAATGTCCAGGGGCAATGCCGGTCTGACGAAGGAGAAGAGAAAAAAGACAAGTTCTGCCTAGTTTTCATAGTAAGGCTCACTGAGTTCACAATCACCGCGTTCGCAAAAAACGTAAACTAAGAGTTGCAGAGTTTTACCCTAAACCTAAGCTCACTAAAACTAATCCTAAACCCTAAGCCTATGGCCTGCATTGCCCAAATATGCAGTCTGTCCATATACAAGTTCTTTGTAAGGCATGCCCCAAATACACTCGAATATGGAGTGTGTGACACAGACAAGACACAAACAAGACACTTCGGCCTGGCACTTCATAGTAAAGTTGCTCACTATGTTCGCAAAAACACTGCTATAGTCCCATCCATCCTGCCAGGTCTTTTTTTTTATCTTACCTGTGTCCTGTCGGAACTGGTGCATGGACTGCAGGTCTATGATGTAGGGCGAGAGCCTGCTGTCCACCTGGCCAAGCACCACGCTGCCTCCGCGGGGGTCGCTGCTGCGCACGGCCGCCTCGATGTGGTGGGACACGGCGGGGCCGTAGGGCCGCCAGCGGCCGTGCTCGTTCAGCCATTCCCAAACCACCACGGCCGAGGCCACGAGCATGCTGTTACTGTTGGCCCTGCGTGGTGAAAAGGGAAAGTAACACAGGTTTTTTTTTTTTTTAATGCTCCAAATCATTCCCAAAAGGGTTCCCAAATGGAACCCTAAGAACTCCATGTAGTTCGATTTGTACACTGATTAATAAAAAAAAAATCCAATATAAATTGAGGGTCTTAACCCCAGTTTTACGGTTGAGAATCACTGCAAAAGACATAAAAATCTTCTCTTATGTGCGTCCCCGGTATATCTTTTCAAAAGGGGCTACACAGGTTAAATTGTGTCAATTTGGAGGGTCCTTGACATGAAATAGTTTGGGAAACACTGCACTAGGGTGTCCTTGAGAGAGACCCCAACTAGTTTGGAACCAAATGGAGTTGCATACCCTTATGGGTATGTAACTCGAGTGTACAAATGCAGCCGAATGGTGGAAATGCTTCTATTTACACGCTCTCAGAGTTGCATTAACATTTATTGTACAATATAAATTAAGAGTCGGTAAAAATGCCACAACAAGGGGGCACGTAGCCTAATGCTTGTCAAACTGGGGGGTCCTTGGAATTTACACAGGTTGGCGATTGGAGAATCACTGTTATAGAGCCTTAGAATAGAAATCTTCTCTTATGGGCATAGCTGGAATATCTCTTCAAATGGGGGGGGGGGCGTTCATGGACTAATTAGTGCCAATGGGGGGGGGGGGGGGGGGGGGGGGGGGGGGGGCAAAAAAAAGTTTGCCCCGTTTTACAACACATTATGCTACCGTTTGGGGTGGAAGTGGGGGGTTAAATCACGCCTGGTCTGCAGATCTGAGAAAATGGGTGACATTATTTTTTTGTTGTTGCACACAATGGCTCGCCTCCCTTTGAAAATCTTTACAGCAGGATCTTGAGCAAAAGCTCACATTCGTTATGATTATCAAACACAGCGATGCCAGATGCATGGCGACCAAACACTCAAAAACAAGCACTGCTTTTAAACGTTTTTAGGTGGGTCTGGTCTTACATTTAGCCGAGGAGGAGGTCGTGCTAACGCCGGGAGGAGGCATCCATGAAGAGCCGACTAGTCTCTACTCGCAGCATAGCGGGAGGATCAGCAGTTGTTTTTGTTATTTAGAAAACACACACATACACGCGATGTAGCCTGAATCTAGTATCAATGTAGATACGATTCCAAAAACGCACATAAAATAAAAGAAATTGGCTTAAAGACACGCAGTCGTCCTCGGTGTTGTGGTTAGCATTGTTAACTCCCCCGTCAGTCAGACGGACAAAACGATGTTATTGTGATTATTATCCTCCGACTCTATTATATCCATTTCCTCAACGATTACAGTACAATTTGTGCGGAGGTTTCACTTCTATGGCGCTAGAAATCGACAGCCGACAACAACGTGAATCAAGGCTGCCTGGCTGCTGGTAAATAACGACGTCCACCACAACAACAGACAGACTTCCACTCGACGTGGTTGTGGCTGTGTGACGCTCCTCCGTGTCGTGGGTTTGGGTCAGAGCCTTGGTGTGGACAGAGTTGCGACAACCACGTCCGCTTCATGGGACCAGTACAATGGCGGCTCTACATAGACTTATATTGAGAATGGGGACAACCAATATGGACAGGTCCCGGACGGGAGATACGCAGACCCAAACAACAGCTCAGCAATAATTACCCCAAATCCCTTTATTTTAGCTAGTTTTTAGTTGTAGTAGTAGTAGTAGTATACAACATAAACATTAAAGAGACTTTGGTCGTTATTGTACAGTATTTTAAAACATGTTGCACACATGCTTAAAATAGGACTTATTTGCGCCACCCTCGTTGAAAATAACGCATTTCCAACTCCAGTTTGTCCCTCTTTCTGGCTGCATGAACAGTGCTCGAGCGCATAGTTTCATCCCCCTCAATGTCGCAAATCTACTACTAGATGACTCCAGTAGTAGAGTAGGTTTGGGTTAGTTCAGTTCAGGGCGTAGCAGCAGCAGCAGCAGCTTGTAGAGCAGTACGGTTCTCAAAGTGGGGATCGGGTTCCTTGAGGGAGTTCCAGGTGGTCCCCGACTCCCCACTATAGCTGAATGATAGTTTGAAACCAAATGGACCCACAGCACTTAAATTGGAATTGCACCCATTTTCAAAACTGTCATATACCTTAGAGATGTTGTTTGGACATGATATAAAAAAGATCCCCCATTCTCCCCCAGGCCTAGTGCTTCACCATGTTAATTATTGTTATTTTAGGACCTATTTTTCTAAGAGTAAATTGAACCGTTCGAGTTGTCGGCTCTCAGAAAAAAATATTGAAAATTAGGGAAACTCAAGAGTGTAGCCTACAAGTGGATCCAAAAGGACCCGTTTTGTTGCATGTAGCCTACACTCTCAGATTAACAATTAATATCAAGCAAGATCTGTCTTTGGATTTGGAACAGGTTCAGTTAGAACAACAACAAATCAAGATTCTTGTTCTTGTGTCGCTTGTCGAGAGGGTCAAAGATACAGTCAGTACTAGTCTTCATACAAGTTGTAGCCTTGTGAATTACTGAGCGATTATATTGCCTCTATTGCGACAGAAATAATCCATCTGAATCGGTCAAATGCATCTACGATCGAGTGTAATAACTGTGTTAGACTTGAACACATGTTGCATCCGCGTATACCCCACACTGACCAGGATTGGCCGAGTTGTTTCTAAGGGGGAAGCCAACTAAATTTGTCCAACTCAAACTATACGTAGGATCGGGAGGATGAATGAATTAGAATGAATGGAATTATCGGTCATATAAAGGTCTTGCTTCCAGCAGGAAAAATCCATCTGTAAATCTGAAAGTTACACATGTGACCACATGAGCGCTTTCAGTTACATTGTACACTATAAGAATAACATTTGTAATTCTACTCTGAAAGCTGCAAATGTAACCAAATGGAGACAGACGGACAGTCCCAAGTGACTTCGGTCCCGGACGTGTAGTCCCAGGTGGTTCAGACGATCGGTCCCACCCGATTATATTTCACGTATTATCATATACGATCGCTCCCACCCGATTATATTTCACGTATTATCATATACGATCGCTCCCACCCGATTATATTTCACGTATTATCATATACGATCGCTCCCACCCGATTATATTTCACGTATTATCATACACTGTCCCCTGATTATATTTCACGTATTCGTATCATTTATAGCATATATTATGTATTGGCACACGTATTATTTCTTAACACCACTCCAGTAAGAATAACACTCCTGGATAACACGCGGCAGTAATGCCAGTAACAGGACGTTCTTGGCCAGTAATAGGACTGGTTTGCTAGTCCGGAGTTGTTGGTCGCTCTTTTCTACACGCATAAATGGTCGGGAGTTATAGAATCTACAAGCATAAATGGTCGGGAGTTATAGAAATGGTCCGGAGTTTTCGTTAGCTCTGACCGGAAACGGAAAGAGGATTTATCCACCACTTGTTAAAACGCAACGACAAAGTCGATTCATAGGCTAATAGTCATACTGTAGGTGTGTTTGAAACAATATGCCACTAATTATGTGTCAAATACACACGTACGTAACAAAAAACTAACATAAAAAAGATAACTAGCTCCGTTATATGTCGGTGGGCTCGATAGTCTGGCTAGTGGGACTGTGCCGACCGGGGACCGTCCCGCGTTGGGACTGTCCGTCTGGGAATCTAACCAAATGGACGCAACAACACGCACCTTTTTGCCCCACTCCAAGGATCCACTGGGTCCTGCTCAGATGTCTGAAACACTACAGTTGTTATCTTTTGCCCGTCCTTTGCGCTCCACCATGGCTCTCTGTTGCAATCTAGAGACCTCTCTTTTAATTCCTCGCGAATGCAATGATAATAATAATAATCCAAACGACCCAAACCTGGTGGAGGAAAATGTGTTCTTATCTCATGTCATCACAAATACAAGGCTGATGGACGGCAGCGGGGGTCCACACTGGGACCCGAGTATCCTAGAAAAGGCCATCAAGAAAAGTCCATCTTCACCACCCGGGTTCCAACGAACGCTCCAGACACAGTAGTTTATTAGTTTGTGATGGACATAGAGGGTCAGAGTCAAGGAGGCAGATCACCACGCCCCAATCTCCTCTAGCAACCGACAGGGGACGAACCATTGGTGTGCTTGCTATCCCACCCATGGGATCACACCTATATCCCACAATCCCCGAAAGAGAGGAGACACTCTTGAAGGAGAGTTTATTAGGTTTTTATCCATGTTTTATCAGCTATGCAATAGTGCCATCTACTGGACTGGATTGGATTGAATGTTTTTTTGTTCATAAACCTCGCCGTGGTCCAGCGGTATCTGCCGCTTAATGTGAATTATCCGCTTGCTCTGAATTAATCACCATTGATACGTTTCTGCTTGATTGAATAAACAATGCGGAGGATAGTAGGCGACATGAAATAATACAAATGCTCCAAGAATGTTTGTTGTCTTGTGGATTTGCGCTAGTTTAAAATTTAAAAACCGCTGGCATACAGAGAACAACCAGCGTCGGGCTCCATAGCTCAGGGGTTAGAGCACTGGTCTTGTAAACCAGGGGTCGCGAGTTCAAATCTCGCTGGGGCCTAGCTAATCTTTATTTATCTTAATTTAGCATAATTGTGCATACTCTACGTCATCGCTAATTAAAAGAAACGGCTACAAACAGTGGCCATGAGCATGTTAGCTTTTAACAGTAGCAGCTATTTTTTGGCACACCATGCAACTCCACACGTACGCGCAGGAATATATACTTTTGGGAGAAAGGAAGCTTATGCATTCGACAGTCGAATGTGTTTGTGCCCAAAGAGGTCCACGTGAACAGGACTAGGAGAAGGAAGAGACAGTTAACTTTAGGATTCAGTGGTGGTTCTGAATCGCACTGAGGATTTATAGTCAACTCAAAAAATATGCTAGCAGAGCCCGGATAGCTCAGTCGGTAGAGCATCAGACTTTTAATCTGAGGGTCCAGGGTTCAAGTCCCTGTTCGGGCGATACTTTTCTCTTTAACAGTGGCTCCATAACCACCCCTTTGACAGACTGTGCTTCATTAACTGGCAATACACAGGACTCCAGGATTCATTTATTGACCATTTACGGAGCAGGGATTGGCTTAATTAACAGACACTTTTCTTCCTCCCCATCTAACCTGGCCCATACAATACGCAGTCTCGACGGACTGTAAGGAGTCTTCATTAACTGACCATTCACGAAAGGGGGGCTTGATTACCGACCGTACACAAGACTCCGATCTTTATGCATTGGCCACTCCTGGACCTGGCATTAGCTTCATTAACACCCATGCAAATCAACGTAGCGTAAATCCAACAGATGGCGCTGCCGCGCTAGTGAGGAGGACAACATTCACATTTGTATTTCTAATTACGGTATAAAAAATGTAACGCATCCCAAAGTGCACCCAGGGGCAAGGTTTCGAAAATATCGCCCAACGTGGGGCTCGAACCCACGACCCTGAGATTAAGAGTCTCATGCTCTACCGACTGAGCTAGCCGGGCGTGCTGCGCAAACGTTTAAATTCAAGTTGAGTGCATACGTTTGCCTCGAAATTCCAGCCACGTCACAGTGGAGGGAAATTTAAAATGAGGCGCAGTGACGTAATATACAAGCCCGGCTAGCTCAGTCGGTAGAGCATGAGACTCTTAATCTCAGGGTCGTGGGTTCGAGCCCCACGTTGGGCGGTATACTTTTTCAAATTATATACTCTTACCGGTAGTTGTGTATTGCATACATTTGAATGTATGCTATGGAAAATGTTTACCACATTTTGCCAGTTATCTAGTCCGAGAGACTAAACTCAACAACAAATGGTGGGCCAAAGTGCCCTATACTCCCGTTCACGGTAAGCCATCCCATTCCAGTCTACAAGTTGCACAACGTGATGTTAGCTTGAGCTTCAAAGTAGGCTATTAGACATGTTTGTCGAGTGTTGTCGCAAACTAAAGAGGGAAATAAAAGTAACACCGCCAGAGTTAACATATTTTAAATTTTGTGCATAACGAGCACACGCACACACACAAAAAAAAAGTTCCCTGACCGGGAATCGAACCCGGGCCGCGGCGGTGAGAGCGCCGAATCCTAACCACTAGACCACCAGGGAAGTGATAGCGCAGAATGGGGCGGGGCAAAATTTGAATATAATACCCATTCCAAGCACTTCTAAAATTGTTGATTTAAAACGAAGGCATACGAACTGAAGTTGATTTGAGCCACAGAGTAGTAGTATGCTAGCAAGTTGTGCTGTCGCACTGCCTCAACCTTGCGAACTCCACGTGAACAGACTAGCGAACAGACTACACTATTCTAGCCTACACTCTTGCCTGGTCCTAGCCCTGAAACATGACCATCATGCGATGCATGGCTAGCCCGGTCCAAACCCATCGATGCAGCTCACTGAGTGAGCAATGAGCTGAACTCGAGTCTGATAATAAAGCTGGCACTTTCCCGAGTTAAATCGAGTTTGTCACCCCTTATCTATGCTCACTGGAGCTCCGAGCTAAGCGCAAGCCAGCGTAGATAAGAGGTCACAAACGGAGATAGTCGACGGTTCTGGTGGGCAGAACGCGTACACGGTGGTGCTGACTGTTCCGAGGTCACATTTACTGGAGGTCTGGAGCAGCAGTCACTGAGTTGGAGTCGCATTTGCTTTTTGTCTAAACTGAAGTAGAGTTTAGGCCTAAAACAGAACAGAAGCAACCACAGCATAAGGAGTCTGTAATTCCGCGTGCGCTGCAGCTGCTGCAAACTGTATAGCTTTCAACCAATCAGAAAAGCACGCAGCAAGTTATTCTCCCCAGGTGCTTTACAAAGACAACTATGGAAAACATAATTAAATAAGTAAAGACACACACTTTACTTATTTTACACGAAGCCTTAATTAGTTACACTTACACGCACTGTGCGTTCACTGCGTTGGTTGAACTCGTTGGGGCACTAAACCTGGGAGCATCCATCTTCAACCGACCACCCATTTAATTCCTCACGCATTGTTTATTTTTCGCCAATCCGACTCCGTTCCGTTCCAGTAGGCAGTACGTGCATGTTCCAGTGCCAAAACGTCACAACAACTCATTTAAAATGAGGTTAGGAGCTGCAATTCCAAAATTCCATTCCAAAACCTCTTCCAGTTATCTCGGTAGACGGTAGCCTTCCATCCCAGTCAAATGTGCAATCAATAAGTGCTGATTGACCAGTGTTGCCAACTGCCAAAATCCAAAACGCACTAGTGGCACTTCCAAAATGCACTTATAGAATGCGCCAGAGCAGTGGTTTTCAACCATTTTCATGCCAGGGCCCAATATTTATTCTGCATTTTAGCTATGGCCCACCATTTGTTGTTGAGTTCCCTTCAAGCAAGCCTCTGAGGGCCTGCACAGGCTGTATGTGGGCAGTGAGGGCTATGGCAGCCTGCACTTAACCTTAAGGGGCCCCCAGAGGGCTTGCCCAAGTGATGCCCATAGCTGTTGGCTTACCGTGGGCAACTATGCGATAACCCGCACCTGCGGGCAGCCCACAGCATTCCCATACTGGCCCAGTTTGCTTTCGCCCGTGTAGGCCCTTAGCATATTTATACCTTTGGGCCCAATGCCTTTTTTGTGTGGACAGCCCATATCTGCTCTTTCCTTATTATTCATTCATTTATTGATTGAAATGTTCCTGCATTAACTACCACCGCACTAGCAGCTTAATTAAAAAATATATGTAAAATATGTATTTGTGACTCATTAAGTATAGCTATGATATGCTCAATAACTTGGTGTATGTGTTAATATTTGAGCCAACAATATGACCACAGCGTGTGCTATACCACATTGAATGTGCGTGCAAAATTTCACGGAAACAGCACACTGTGTTCATGATTTGAACCATTTCATTGTAAAAGCCCTTACGGAAGAAACATATATTGCATTATATTTTAAAATGTTGTGCAATATACAGGAATATATTTTCCCATATATGAGATTTAGTATTTAAATTGTCCAATATATTGCAATATATGCATGTCCCATATATTGGTATATATTGTACCATGTATAATTATATATTGTATAACAAATATATTGCAATATATGCATGCACCATATATTGGTATATATTGTACCCGGTCTAATTATATATTGTAAAATATATGGCAATTTATTAGGGCTGTTGAATGATTAAACATTTTAATCAAATTAATCACAGCTTCAAAATTAATTTAATCATGATTAATCACCAATCAAACTATGTCCAAAATATGCATGTTTTCCTGTACAGGATTCCAACATTTAAAAAAGAAACAGAATCTGTGGGAAAAAATAACCATTTATCTTTACAATATTTATCAAAATAGTTGATCTACAAGCCCTCAATGCTTGTAGATCCTCCAGCTATACTCTATGGCTCTGGTTACAGGGAGACACACAGCTATATGTCTCCGTAAAACCGTGCTCTACCCATTTCTTTCAGTGAGAAAATGCTCAGTGGGTTGAGTCAGTGTGCACATGAGTTAATTGCGTTAAAAATTTAATCAGATTAATCAACAAAATTAATTTAATCCCATTAATTAACTATTTTCAACAGCCTTACAATTTATATTCAGTCTTTATGTGCTCCAATATATTGCAATATATGAGTGTGCCATATATTGGTATATATTGTACCGGTATAATTATATATTGCAAAATATATGGCAATTTATATTCAGTCTTTATATGCTCCAATATATTTCAATAGGAGTGTGCCATATATTGGTATATATTGTGCCCAGTCTAATTATATATTGTAAAATATATGGCAATTTATATTCAGTCTTTGTATGCTCCAATATATTGCAATATATGAGTGTTCCATATATTGCTACATAATTCCATCTGTATAATTATATATGGTACAATATATGGTCATTTATATTCAGTCTTTGCATGCCCAACATATGCATGTGCTGTATTGTTATATAGTGTGCCATGCATGATTTTATTTTATCTATGTGCTACAATATACTACAATATAATGCATGTACCATATATTGGTATATATTGTGCCATATATGATTATATATCGTAACATATTTAATAATACTTTACTATTTTACTTTCATTTTTTACTTTGCGAATAAACATTTATAGCATACACATGAACCATTCATAGCATAGCTATATATACTAAAGAAAACACATTGAAGACAAAATAATATGCATCACTTTGATGTTTATTAAAACCTCTTTGCCTTTTACATTTTCAATCTTCCACACTGGATCTTGCTATACAGTATATGCATAAAGGCTTGCTAATTGTGATAGATCAATAGCACACATTTTCTTTTTAACAATGTCCCATCAAATACCTGTTTCATGCCTGTGGAATCCCTTTTCAGACCAACCACATTTTCAACATCAATCAGTGAACTATGTGATCTGTCATTCTTTCTGCCAAAAGATCCAAAAGGCTCCACCTGCAGACCTAGCCCAGGAGTGGATGTGCCTCACAGTTGATGTGATGACGTCACACATCAACCCATAGACCCCTGTTTTTGCCATGTGCCACCCGCTTCTACCGTTATCAAGCGATAATTCCCAGTAGGCTGCTTATCAGCACCATCTTAGCTTGTGGTTAGGGTTAGGGGTAGGTTTAGAGAAGGGTGTAGCAATGTTTGTAGCAAAACTCTAGACCCCTCCAACCGTAACCCTAAGCCTAAATCCCCGGTGCTCAACAACAGGGGCCTGTGGGTTGATGTGACGTCATCACATCAACTGTGAGGCACGTCCACTCCTAGGCTAGGTCTGCAGCTGGACCCTTCTCAAAAGCAAAGCATGTAATAGTATATAGAAATTGTGTCCATTTTGCAACAGCACAGTGAAGCTTGGGTAAGTCGTGAACCAGTGTAAAGGGGGTCTTCATTTTTCAGAGGAAATTGTTTCACAGATTCACAGACTTGTGAATGTGATTCCTTGCTGATTAATAAGGGATATCTTCAAATAAAACTGAACAATCCATTATTATTATTATTCTCCACTTCCAATAATGGACCCAACACTGTGATCTAAGTCACAAGAAAAAAATAAATACTGCACACACTGATGATGCTTGACTGCAATTATGTCCATTGTTGAATTAGCCTCACTCTCTGGTAAAGTCATCCTCAAACAAGAGCAGGGAAGTAGGATATCTGGGAATAGAATCTCCACACCAGCATACAGGCTCTAGAAGGAAGGAAGGAAGGAAGGAAGGAAGGAAGGAAGGAAGAAAGAAAGAAAGAAAGAAAGAAAGAAAGAAAGAAAGAAAGAAAGAAAGAAAGAAAGAAAGAAAGAAAAAGAAAGAAAGAAAGAAAGAAAGAAAGAAAGAAAGAAAGAAAGAAAGACCACTGATATAACTGATTGTAAATGTACTGTTGAACTAACAATGGACTTCAGAAGGGGTAACCTAAGAAGAACATGGCTGAGAAATACTCTTGTACAGCACAATAACCATAATGTGGCTCATATCATATGATATGTATCTTCAAAGCCAATGTCAGACTTATAGTGAGAGGAATCTTCATTCAGATTTTATGTAAGAAAATAATGCATGACATGACTCTCATGTCATTGACAGGTTGGTGATTGAATTAATTCCAATACTTTAAGCACAGTACAGTTTATTACTGGTCTGTTAATAGCTTGTTTATTGGGATCTTTTTGTACTTATTTCATGTTTTAAGTCAGCAAATGCCTTTTTGGGCTTGCTTTTAATGGGCCCATCTTTACTCTCAGAATTGGGACCCATAAGGGTCCACTTGGTTCCTAAGTATCATTTAGGGAGCCCCTCAAAGACCCCACTTTGTGAACCACCTGGCCTAGTCTGTATATTAAAGGGGTACTCCACCTTCAAAAAAAACTTTTGGTCATTTTATGGTCTACTCAGCCTCATGTGAACACACCAGACAGTTTATAAGTTACTCCTTTCAGTATTTAGATATTTGATGTTCATTAATTTGCCAGACCCAAACCCATTATAACTTAAAACTTCATTTTAACCATGACAGATTATTCGAAAACAACCCATCTTTTTTTCTGGTGACTGATATTGTCCTCCTAATACTTGAGGGGGCTGTGGAATTTCATTTACAGTTTTTATTTATTTTTAAAATATTGTTTTATTCATTTGGGTGGGCATTCCCAAATATGGAGGGGGCTACATTTTACAAAACAATATTTTCAAAATAAATGAAAACTGTAGATGCAATTCCACGGCCCTCTCACGTATTAGGAGGACAATATCAGTCACCAGAAAAAAGAATGGTTGTTTTCGAATAATCTGTCATGGTTAAAATGGAGTTTTAAGTTATAATGGGTTTGGGTCTGGCAAATTAATGAACATCAAATATCTAAATACTGAAAGGAGTAACTTATAAACTGTCTGGTGTGTTCACATGAGGCTGAGTAGACCATAAAATGACCAAAAGTTTTTTTGAAGGTGGAGTACCCCTTTAATTTACAGACATTTACATTTTCATTGTTTATAGACAATGATATATACCATGTTCCCTTCGCGAAAACTAGACAGACCCAATAACAATTGTACAGTATTTGATCTCAATCTTATCTCTGCATTGTTTGTTTAGACCAGGGCTTTAGCGTATAGACAGCTACGCCAACTCCGTTCACTTAATGGGGTCAGTCCAATGGAGGCTCTTATACCTAGACTTCTACTGAAAATTGGGACAACGAATAGCAGCCCAGCTTGTGATAATGATAAATAAATACATCCCTTTATTTTATATCGATTTGTAGTAATATTACAGCATAAACATTGCATACTTTAACACATTGCTGAAAACGATGTATTCCCAACTGTAGTCTGTACCTTTTAGGCAAAATGAACAGCGCTCGGGTTCTGACCCCTCAATGTCGCAACTTGTCTACTAGATGCCTCTGGTTTAGACAGTGAGGTCATGCAAGCAGTTACAATATCCGTCTGCATTGTCGTATGATTCAGTAAACAGAATAAGACTCACCTTCTTTTCAGAAACGTGTTGTTCTTTTTGGAATGTCCGTTTCATCAGAATCCGGGAGAATATATTTTCTTCTAAATCGGAGCCGATCCATTTTTTGCTGTGTTTTGGTTTTGAGAGAGATGGCTTCCGGCTTTCATTGAGACGCTAAGCATTTTGGTTGGTGTAGTTCCGCTGTACTTATCAGTAAGCATTGCTTACTCTACTAGAACTACATCGGCCAGAATGCTTAGCGCGCAACTCACGCATGCGCATAACCATTCCCCCTCCAGACCGCGCTCGAGCGCTGTCTTTCTTCCAACGGATGCGGCACAACACAACAACGTCCACTCGTTCAGCGAACAGAAACATTAAAATTATTAAAATTATTTATCAAATCAACAAAAGTATGACGGAATACAAGTTTGCCCTTGTTAGCTGGGCAGAGGGGGCTGACAAGAATACGACCAGCATTGTTCCAAGCAGCTGGATAGTTGACAGTGATACTGAAAGGTGAGTTTGAAACTATGACCAAAAACAAAATAATCTCCCCTTTGGGAGTACAATGTACAACCCAAACACATTGCTAAAACTGCGTTTTTCTGTATAATGTTTAAATTAGTCCTGGGGAAAACGGCCTCTGATTATACCTGTACAAAATAACTGCAAAACAATAACTACTACTTGTCTTTGTTTTTTGTTCTTGTCTTGACTAAAAAGTAAAAATATCTATATTTATATCCTATTTATAACAGTGGTTCCCAAACCTTTTCATGACAAGGACCCCGAAATTGTCATTAATTAATGAGCCCGTGGACCCCCATATGATAAGATAACGCCACATCAGTAGAAATTTGAATGGCTCTAAGCAGTGATTCTAAATACATTTAATTTCAAAGACCCCTATTTGACAATAGGCTGCAGATTGCACTTGCACCACCGATTCGTCAAAATGAATGTTAAAGGGGAATTCCACACATAAAAAAAAAAAATCCCGAGAGGATACAAATGTGAACCAAATGGACCCTAGCGGATCAATTTGGTTCCATTTGTACCATCTCAGGAAAAAGCGATCTGAAAGAAAAATCATTAACATGGTGAAATACATCTTCATGATGTAATAATAATAATAGTAATAATGTCAATCTTCATGATGTCATCAGTTGTTAATTTTTTTCAGACCTCCATTTTTAAGAAATACAGGTTCCACTTTGGAAACCACAGCACCCTAACATGTAAAAGATGCAATATGACATGGCTCTGTTTACACAGTGCTGTATTACTTCCCCCTTTATTTTATTGCATTTATTTATTTGACACGTTTTCTGGCACTGAAAATGTACAGTATGTTTTTCATGCCAATCAAACTTATTTGTATTGAATTGAAATTGACAGGACACATCATGTGGAGTGCCGTACATTAGGCCGTAAGAAACCTGCTAATGGATGGCCGGTTGAGCATGCTCAAATTCTTCAGTTAGCAGGCAAGTGAGGTCTTTACACACACTCACACAAAATTTACATTTTAAAACATTAGGTTGATGACAATGTTGTTTTTTTGGAATTATTAAAATCTATCCTTCTAATTTACTTGGATGCAGACAAAGAGGCTACACTCAAAGCTGCTGAGCGGGAACTCTACGCAGTTGACATTCCGAATCTTGGCAAGAGGGTGAGGAAAGCGTAAAACCTGGACTTTGGTGAAGAAGACTCCAGTAATGGTGACAAAGGCTTTGGCCCTGGAAATCCCAAACAGGTAATTAACCAGAGATTGATAGTACACCCAGAAAAGAATGAATGTATATTGACTGCTCTTTGATTAAAGGGAAATTCCACCCATTTTCAACATTTTACTATAGCCTATCATTAATATACCAAATTGAATATGTTATGTGGACATGATAAAAAAAAAAGTTTCCACATTCTGTGTCTCTTAGAAATGGAGGACTGGAAAAAAACATCAACATGGTGAAACACAACTTAATGGTGTCATCAAGTTGTTTCACAGCATTGATGCTTTTCTTTTGTACAAATGGACCTGAGGGTTCATTTAGTTCTATTTGTATGCTGAAAAAATGTTAAATGGGTGCAATTCCCCTTTAAATACGAAATAACATCTTTTCCCCCCAGAAAAAGGCCAAAGTTGCTACACAAAGATGGGTGGACGAGGGAATGTTATCTGAGGATCTGTTCAACCCCAGTTCAGCAGAACTGTCAAGTCAAGACTACACCAAAGAACTGCAAGGCCAGCTGAAGACTTTACAGAGAGAACAGCAAGCTGAGAAACATGGTATTAAAGGCAAGTATTAAATATTACCGTATTGTCCCAAGTATAAGACGACCCTGGTTATAAGAAGACCCCCATTTTTCAAGACTAATTTGTGTAAAGAAGAAAACATTGAATGTCAAATAATATAGTCCACAAATATAAGACGACTCCATTTTTAAGATTTTTTTTTTGCCATTTGAAAAAACACTTATATTCAGGCCAATAGGGTAATATGTAATCAAAGTACTGTATGTTGAATAATCAACAAAACGTGTCCACGGAACTCATGTTGACTACATCTTTATTTTTACCCTGGAGCTCTTCATTCAACCCATTGAGCTCGCGGGTGAGATTAGTGAGGAAAGACAAATGAAATCTAAAAGCCACTGGTGGTCAACTAGCTTTGTATGATTATCCCTGTGTAGAAAGCTTCGGGAACTACTAGATTTCAGATATAGCTATGATCAGAAATCTGATCAGGAACATTCATGCTTAACCACCTAACATCAGTAGTTCTCCAAGTGAGGACGAAAAGGCACGTTTAATTATAATAAACAAAACATAATCTTCCTCCCATTCAGAGTGAAATGGTAGGTTTTTGAACGTTTCGTCACGTTGCAGTTGACTTGGGAACAGTCCGCGGTCTACCAGTGAACCGCAATCGACAGGTTCCTGATATACACACACAAACACAGTTGTAGGCCTGCCTCTTGTAGTGTCACTATGTGAGAGTCTTCTCACTGTGTTACAGTTAGGTTACCAGGGATTGATTACCGCAAAGGCACACTAGGCCGATAATCAATAATATTTTCTTTTATATGTTTCCAGATGAATTCAGTCCTGAGAAAGGACTACAAGCCATGGTTGCGAGGAGTGCAAGAAGAAACATCCTATTTTGAGAGGTGGCTGGTCGTCCTTCCCCTCCAGTCCTTTTTTTTTTATCCTCCCGTTTCAGCAGAGAGACCATGGCCCGAGAAAAGATAAACCTCACAACCGCCTAAACCTCATCTTACCTGAAGTGGTCACTCGAGATGGGAACCTGTGAGTTGAACTGCTTTTTTAGATGTCTCAAAAAGGTCCACACCTGTGCAGTCAGCAAGTTGCATCTGAGTTTGCTAAGAGTCAACTATATGAGGGGTCTGAGGACAATTAAGCGGAACTCGCTAGTCGCTAATATGTGGCCCTAATAAGCTGTTGAATGGAGAGGCTTAATTCTGAATGTTGTATAGCACCTGGAAGCCTGGACTATTGGCATCCAAGCCTTTTGAACTTGACATTTCTCTCCTGCATTTAGTTCTTTGATGCATACAGTTGTAAAACTTCCTCCCACACAACAAAATGTAAGCACTGAATAACTACGAACCTACTGTACAGAACAAACACTTGTTGCCTACACCTGTGGTTGCCTCACTCCAGGTCACACTGAGTTGGACCCACTCTTTGGTGTCCACTGACTACCGACCAAGGGCTTTTATTTTCATTTTATTTTTCATTTTTTCTGTAAAGTTGCTTTTACATCATTAGTAGTTTTTGGGCTTGTTTGTAAAATGATGCTGTTGCTTATTTTGGCTTGTTTCCTATAATATTGTTTAAGACAGTTAAGACAGTTATTGTGTTGAGTTGTGTTTAGAGCTGTCTCCATCACCAGTTGTTTGCTCAGTATTGATGTATTCTGACCATTGGGAACCGGAGGGGAGCAGCAAACAATGTTGGAACAATAGTGTCACATCCATGTTTGCAGGAAAACTGGTTAAAAACTACTACTATTGATATACTAAACCTGTTGATATTGTACCTATGGTGAATGATTCATTGATAGACCCAGGGCAGTGTCTGAATCTAACTAAAAGTCGAGCAATTTTGATTTTATTTTAATTATTTACCTTGGTTTGGCACTTGCCTCTCATTCCTATAGCTGTTGTTGCTTCATGCTTACACATTATCAAATTAATATCATTGCAAATTTCAAATTCAGTATTGCCTTTTCAACTTGTTTTGTTACACGGTGTGTCCCGTGCCTTGACTTGCTCAATTTTTGCTTTGGGGAGAATAGGTCAAGATGGTTTGGTGGTGTTAGGAGATTTTCTCGGCTTACATCCTAAGATGTTCCTTTAACCTGTGCCATTTGCCTTAAATGCTCTTCATGTAATTGGTCCTTGCTAATGTTAATGAAAAATTGGCAGATTCTTTTCCCACTCTGTCTGTGTCTCATAGGAGGGCTGTGGGCATTCATAAACTGGAGTTATGGGACATCATCGATGACATCCAAAAATGTATTTTATTTTTGGGGGATTTAAAAGATACATTTTCATTATCGCGAGAACGATGGCTTTCATTGGTAACTTGGTAACACATGGTAACTTTTCATGAATTAAAAGCCTGTCGTTTCTATCAGCTTGGTTTCTCTTGATGTCATATAAGCCTAGTTTCTGAACTGCCCACAGCCCTCCTATGAGACACAGACCAAGTGGGGAAAAATGTGCCAATGTTTCATGAACATTAGTGAGGACCAATTACATGATCAGATCTCTCTGATCTGGCACAGGGCATCCTTGGAGGGCCATTCAGTATAGAGCTGGCAAGTGTGGCGGCCATCTTGGTTCCACGCTAAAAATCCTGATGCATTTTTCCCATAGAGATTTCCAAGGATATATCAATTATTGTAAGCCTTGAATCCAGCCATCCAGGATCATGGTGAATTATGACCATAAAACCTTTGATTCTGTGAAAAGAAATATTTGAAAAACAGTATTTATTATACATCGTATATCATAATTAAAACATTTAAAACCTTTTTCACATGATCAAAGGTTTTATGGTCATGATTAACCATGATCCTGGATGGCTGGATTCAAGGCTTACAATATCTTTGGAAATCTCTATGGGGAAAATGCATTGGGATTTTTAGCATGGAACTAAGATGGCTGCCACACTTGCCAGCTCTATAGCCTGGTGCTGTTTTGGCCCAAATACTGAACAGCACAGACAAAGGATTTGCATTAACTCCCTTGCACCCCCCCCCCCCCCCCCCCCCCCACACACACACACGTTAAATGTGTTATTTTTGTGTGTTCCAATGTTGTTCCAATGTTTGTAATATGTTGTAATGCTTTCTATTGTTGGTGTTTTTAATACATTCTTTGATTTGAATCACTTTGACTATTGCATTTTTTTCACAGTACAGATCATGGTTATGCAGTGACAACTTGCATTTTAATTGGTGTACTTCAATTTTTAGTTCAGTCAGTTGGTGTAAACAGATTTAATGATGCAATTCGTGGCTCATTTGTAGTTCTTTTAAAATAAATATACCGGTAGTAAAATATTAATGGTTAAAGCCAATGTGGGTGTGGTGGGGGCCTAGTCAGGGCAGTTAATGGGGGTTTCCTGCAGGCTGAGTGAGGGCTTATTCTGGGGCCCTTGCGGGCCCTTTTAGGCATCTTAGGGCTACGTGGGGGCTGACCATACTGGCCCAGCACTTAGGGCCCAGCAGTTTGCCGATGTGCAAACCCCCTAGGGTCCTGCGCGGGCAACCCAAAGTGGCCCCTTGCGCAAGCCCTAACTGGGCCTTGACAGGGCCAGCGCGGTCTTGCTTGCTGAGTTTAGTCTCTCCGACTAGATAACTGGAAAAATATTGGTCAAAATAGCAATTCTGATACATTTTCCAAATGTATAGATTCTTGAAAATTGGGTCAGAATTAACTAAATATAATTTAACTCTTGAGAGCGTAAAATAATACCAAATGGACCCATAAGGGGTCCATTTGGTTTCATGTTACGATCCCTTTGGTTACCAATGATGTGGTCCTTTCTAGGAAGGAAGGAGTGGAAGGAGGGCTCTATCATAGGAGGGAAATGGTGAAAAACGGGGGTTTTATCTCTGGCGCCTGTCAACCAATTTCGCCCCAACTCATCAGCAAAAAAGCAGATTTTTTTCACTAATTTTGGCACTAGGGGGGTCTGAAAAGGAGCTAAATGCGCCAAGTTGGCAACACTGTAATTGACTGCTAGCGCACATGCGCACTTCCCCTTCTCTGGTGAAAGTTTGTCACAAAACCTGCTAATTTAGTCGTGTATTAATGTTAAAGGTGCTGCTGGTCTGTTGTAGGCATTTAAGTCAGATAGATAACAATACCACTCTCACAACATTGTTAATGTTTGTGTTTGTGTCAATGGCATTTTCAAAACATTGTTGGAAAATAAATAAAATCACACCCGTGTGATGTGTGATTGGTGAAACTGCATGTGGTGGTCACAAACTCACAAATGTAAGATGTAGTGGTCCCTGAGGGTCAACAAGGGGTCCCCAGAACATCCAGACCCCCAGGAAGACACTCAGCGAGGCGGTGTGGTTCTGGCATACCACCCATGTCCTAAACGCCCCAGACTGTGGGGCGGTTCTGTCGAGGCAGGCCACATGTAAAACAGTGGAGAAGTGACTGTACATTATGGGGGTCCCTGTGTGTCACTGGGTCCCTGGGGGTGGCCTGATTCCAGGAGCATGACCAGGGCTCATACCATAGTGCCACTTATTATCTCTGTGTTGTAATATATTGCCCACTGTAGATACAGGTGTTTCAGGGGGGTCCCTGGGAATATACTGTAATAGCAGAAGTCAAGTCTCCATTTTGTATTAGCATGTTTACAATAATTAAAACCATCAGTCTATACTTAAGCTTGGGCAACAAATAGGATAGACAAGTGTGTGTATTTTAATCTGAAACACAGTTTTATAATTATATATACTAGGACTTTACCCATTGTGAATAATGAACACCAAATGAGGACTGTGGGTTCTGTGATTTATACCAATAGCAATGATGTACATGTATTTCGGTAGTAGCCTACTGCTTTAATGTAGTTGTGAGGAGACTTGATCATGGGAAAATGGGAAGCAGTTATAGCAAAGCAAAGTGCATGGGAAAGTGGTGATATGTAATTTTGTTGCATTAAAGTAAGTGTTTCTGTGGACATCACAAAGGCACTGGAAAGGGTTTAGAACCACCATTTAAGGACATGTAGCCAAACATATATGAAAAACTAAAGATTTATTTTGCTTTTCTGCTATAATAATGATATGACATGCCTGCCTGTTGGTATTCCTATAACTGTAGTTCCTGTTTGTTTGGAAGTGTCAGGGACCACCTGGGGACCCCCACACGTAGTTGCACCACTCACTTCACACATGTGTGATTTTTTTTCCTGTGTGCAGATGAGAAAGGGGGTTCCTGTGACCAGTGTTTAATATATCTACAGTATGCCTGTGGCCGTTCATCATAATCTTAAAAGACAACTATTGAGAATTTGACGGGTTAACTCTGCTGTCTGTAAAGCTCCAGTTTATTTTATTTAGCAAAAAATAAGTGGCGCTGGATTCGCCAACTGAACAAGTAGAATCGTTTACCAAAATATGGACACTTATCTTCATATAGGACCACTATCACAATCAATACACTATCACTGGAATTTTCATAGTTGTCAAATAACCATGCCCTTTGCCATAATTTGACATAGACCTTATCTCCTTCCTCTAACTGCACTGTGATTCCATTACCAGAATCAAGAGCACCACTTGTGCTATAGCCATTTGTGGTTACAAGGCGTTGTGTGTTCTTGTAGAGGGACGCCTGGATCTCATGTCCACCATTCCTGGTGGTAGAAACTGAAGTGATACATTCCTTTAACACCTGCTGTGAAGACCCCTGTATAAAGGAGGAAGATTTATTATATTACTTTGTCTTCGCGTCTGTATATTATGAGCTCAGTTGTAGATTGGTCATACATGTGTTTGGACTGTAACCGTTGCCAATGTTGGTGAAAACATTTCTGTATTTCAAGATTGTGTCTCTGTTGAAGGGGCCAGTGTTGCCAAGTCCAGCTGAGAATGCCACTTTAGCCTTGGCTAGAACACAAAAAAATGCATTTTCAATAGGGCAGTTTTTAAGCTCCCCGATTCAAATTACTGTAGCCTACAAAGTATAAAACTTAAGATGTAATCTGTCATTTCAGATAATTCCATTACAAAAAAGACCATCACCTTTTTCCTATTTTTTGTTACTGACAGTCTCTACAATTTAGAATGCCTAAAGCATATGCAAAATAGTAGCAGGAAGCTAAAGGTTGTAGTCTATTAGTCTAAAAGACTAAACAAAAAAACTAAACAAAATCCTAGTCACTTGTCTACTTGTTGGAGTCCTGGCTTTATTCATTGGCCAGCTGTTATCAAACTACAACCATAGCCGTCATTAACAACATTAATTATATCCATAATACAATATTCAACCTGCTGTCTCCATTCAGTGGCTGTTTCAGTTGATTCTCACTGGTGCCCAGCCTGGTGGTAACGCCCCTTAGCTCTGACACTGTGTTGTCCAGTTCTTCTGTTAGCACTGTAGAAATATTATAATTTTATAATTGTTAAGTATAGATATTGCATTGCATTGCAATTCTTCTTCACTTGACTTTACCTTCATTTTCATTCACCTTCTGTCTATAGAATGGCCACCTGCTACTCTGTAGTCTTCAGCCTAGCTTCCATAATCTTCATTAGCAGTTCACACATATCAGGCTCCTGTCATAGTGGAGACAGAGCCTGTCTGACTCCACTATGTTTACTATGTTGCATGACCAATATTTATGGTTATCTGCCATGAGTGAATTTATTGACTTGAATTGAATTATATGACCACATGTGACCTCACCACATGGTGCAAGAGGAGGCGCTAGCTTGTATGGTGCTGTGGGCAAATAACTTTACCTTTTTCGCACACTTCCTCTCCTATTTGTCCTAAATTGTGGTTTATGGTGAATTATTTGACTGTACAGAGGTTAGGGGTGTGCTGCCATATCAAAATATGACATTCTTGTATATTTGTAGATATACATTCATATTCATTCAAGTTGTCTTTATTCTCAAATATACACTGAGTAAACAACAAACAAAGATCATAGTACATCAAAGGAAAATAAGAACAGAGGGTATACGAAATAAATAACGTGTGCAATTGAAGTCTAAAATAAAAAAAAACTCTAGAAACAATTACATATCATATATTATGGGAGTCTGTATTCTTACCAGATTTCTAAAATTACTCAATGATATCAATTTAGAAAATTTTAATCTGCTTTGCAAGTTGTTCCAGGGATCACAGAAGCTAAAACAGATCTACCAAGTTCAGAGTTAACTTTTGGAACTTTGAATTTAGCGAAATGACTTGCCTGGGTGTGATAGGGTTCTGAATCCCATTTTAGAAATGATGAGATGTAATTAGAACAATCACCAAGCATGGCTTTATACAAATACAGGTGCCAATGCACTTTCTTTCTCTCTGTCAGGGAGGACCTTCCAACCTTGTTATACAGGTTACAATTGTATCATAGCTAGTATCATAGCTATCTCTAGCCGTCTTATATGATTGCATGTTGAAGAGCTAGTTGGTGCATGCCAGGCCGATGGGCAAACAATTATTAACAAGAAAGCATGCACATCCATTCTAGCTGGCCCAGGTGTTGGACAAAAAAAGGTTCATAGAAAAGAAATAAAGTCTGCAAGACTGGTTTAGAGACTCAGCTCCATGAAGATCCTAAGCGATCGGAACGTTGATTAAAGCAAAGGAGCCGAGTCTCTAAACCAGTGTTGTGAACAATTATCAACCTATTATTCTTTTCGTCTGTTTTTTCTTCAACACAACAATAATTGCCCCATATACAAAGTGAATAATCCACACCCCACTTACATTATTAAGATTTTTATGTCATAGCCTATTTAAAAAGCTTGTAGAACAGATATTTTTGATACAGGCCCATCTGGAGTGAGTGTGGAAATAGTGGCACCACTGGAATACTTAGGTTATTTAAACAGACTAAAAAACACATTTCTAGCAGGAAAACAACAGGACAACAGGAAGCCAAATATCAGGGCCTTTGAACAATGACTCTGTCAGTCACAATGTGGGACAGACGGATCAATTTGTGGGACACCTAAAATATCTTGAAAATGTCCCACGCAATGAGGGACATTTGGTCACCCTACCAAAAATTGTGTAGCCTATGTGTGTGGTCCCAAATAAAGAATTACAAATTATTTCAAAATTAATTCAATTGCATTTCACTATTGTATTAGAATGACAGATTCACAGCCAAATGTATTATTATTTGTTTCATTATTATGTTTTTATTTTCTTTACATTTTCCCTTGTTGCTGGGAAAATGCTAGAGGGTGTCACTTTGACAACACATGCAACTTAAAGTGATGACGTTAAAGGTTAAAGTTCCAACAACAAGGCAAGCTGTATGTGTGGGGGGGCATTGAGTGCACATCTCAATCTCATTCCTATGCTGTGGAGTATTTCCAGCTAAAAATGTCAAGGAGAACAACGACGGCATTATCTTTAATGTAGACGTAAGTATTCATCACGATCGATGATCAATCATTGCTGATCGGTGTCGTCGCGAGGCTGTGATCGATCATCACGCAGAAATGTATGAATCACAACGATAATAACAACAGTTAGCATTAGCTCCAGGGCCATCTAGTAGGAGACTTGCGATATTGGAGGGGCAGAAAACAGAGTGGTCGCGTGGTTCATGTACTCACGCGAGCCCATAGACTCCACTCCAATGCACTCCGTTACGCCCGACTGTCCCTATTAGTTGTCCCCATTTTCAATAGAAGTCTTATCTAGTAGAGCCGCCCTTGGACTGGCCCCATGAAGTGAAGGGAGTTTGCGCGACTCTGACTATACTCTTAAACCTCTGGCATTAGCTTGCTAGCTGTCAAACCAGTCAGTGTGAGACTAGTAAATGAGGCGATTAACTGCTTATAACACAGCGTTTACGAGAAGATGCAATGGACGTGGAAACATTTTCATGGACATACTGGCATGTCAGCGAGTGATTAGTTGTTAGGTGTGAAATGTGAGAGAATAATAACCACGTTGTTTTTGTTTGGGACACGTGACACCGACCGGGGTTATGCTAACGCGTAAATCCATAGCCAATTGGTTTTAGAGTTGCGACATTGAGGGGTCAGCAACTGAGCGCTCGAGCGCTGTTCATGCAGTCTGAATAGGGACAAACGAGTTGGAAACACATCGTTTTCGACGATAAGAGTTATGTAAACACGTGTGCAACATCTCCATTGTTTGCAAAGTATGGTACAGTGACGACGAAAGTCCTTGTAATGTTTACGTTGTACTAATGGTAATTAAAGCGGGGCTGCGAGTCCAATGCATTTTTGCCTACTTCTGGTCCAGGACTTGTCCCTATTTGTTGTCTCCACTCTATGTAGAAGAGCCTCCGTTGTCCTGGCCCCATGAAGTGAAGGGAGTTTGCGTAGCTCTGGCTCTCTGTCTTAGCATTTGTATGTGTATTCAGTGGTGGGGTTACTTTAGTAAAAGTTTGAATACTGCATTGTAGGACCTTGTTAACCCTGTTAAAAGTCTGTAATTATACATCTATTACAAATGTGTGTTTTCTTTAAGTAGGCTACTTCGAGTATATAATTATATAATAAAGCATTATGCATCGTTTATGAGTGATGTACGAGTTCAAGATTCCAAAGTATTTGAAAATAGCAGATGAAAATCAGATAGCTAATCTGCTATTTTCAAACACCCACAATGCTGCAATGCAGGTTACGGTATGTTCAGTAATAATAACTAACTTAATAACTAACTAACTACACTTTTCAAATAAAAGTACAATCCGTGCCTCTGAGATGAAGTGGAATAGTACTGAAAATTGGAAATACTCCGGTAAAAGTACCTCAAAATTGTATAGTACTCCAGTAAAGGTACTTAATTTACTTTACACCACTGGGTGATGGCTAGTCTTGTGTGACATAGTCTGGCCGGTTTAGGCTCTAATTATACATGATTTCTGACATTCCAGTGTGACCACGAGTCAGTTTATTTAATCTGACATGTCAAGTACGTTTTAAAGTCCATCATTGCTTAGCTGTCTGATAACATCTGTCTGTTTCATCTGACTTTTTTCCTAATCCTTCTTTATTGCTAAACTAGAAAGCGGTTAATTGTATTATAAAGGGTACAGTAATGTTCATGTGATGGCAGTATCACCCTAAGAACAGCATGTGACTGACATTGCAGCATTGGCCAGCTACCATGGAATGTGCCTATAACTAACTAGCTAGCCTTTTCATTCAAAAAATAATAATGTGCTACACTAAAATCTCTTTAAAAATAAGTAGCCACGCAGCTCCACTTTTAAAATACTTTGTAGCTTCGTAATGTAGTGATTCCCGGCAATAACAAGCATATTACTACATTCACGTATACGGGTGATTTTTTTTTTTTTTTTTAAAGCTAGGAACGATTATCTCCTTGATGGGATGGACAAACTCAGACTATCTGAACTCTTGACTTGCAAATGTGATTGATCCCAGATACTGTACTTGAGGTGAGGACAATAGATAGGCCTAATAGCTTTTAGCTGGCAGCTACATCATTCTGAAGCTACCCACACAAGCTACTGGGAAGTGGGGAAAAATGCAAAAGCCGATTCTAAATGAAGGCTGACAAGGTGACTGTTGTCGTGTTTCAGGATGGCAGGAGTGTTTGACATCGACTTGGAGACTGAAGATATCAGTGACACAGAGGTTTGTATCAAATCACTGCATAGCTGTGTAACTAGTTGTACATGGTGAGAAATTAGTGAGGGACAAATATGTACTGTATATGTTTTAAAACACACACATACACAAATGTATACATGCACACATGCTTGTTTGTAGAATTATAGCTGAGGACAGTTTGACTGTATTATTAAATATATTTTCTAAAATAGACTGTGTCATCATAATAACCCATGGAATTGTTTGTAGCCACTTCTGAACTCTCTCATCTAGTTCCTTTTGACAAAGTCGTCTCAGCCAAGGCATATGGAACTTGGGAAGCAGGCATGTGTTGACTGTTGAGATAAGGAAGTGGGACATTTTTATTTGTATGTGCTATGGAAACTACAGCAGATTTAAGCAATCTGAACACTGTATGCTTCCCATAAATTGAAAGTGTAGACTGTGTTTGAAAGAGAAAACCCTAATGAAGGAAATTAAATGTAAAATAGGTATTTTCCTATGTACATTAAATAAATGCCATGCTCTTTTATTAAGACATTTAAAAATTCATGTAATATCTCACCTGGGTACAAACTTTCACCTGATGATGGTCAACCTAAGATTCAAGTTATCCCCGAGCATTCTATTAGGCTATATTAGCTCGGCTAAAAAAGTCAACACTTGCGCAGGATAAAGCTTTCATTGTATACTGTACAGTGTAGACCCGGGACAGTTAAACACAAAAGAATTGAGGACCTTTGTATTTTCTGAAGGCCAGCACTCATTCCAGTCAGTTATGGCAGCTGTTACAAACAAAGATTAAACTCAGGCCCCAGCGAGATTTGAACTCGCGACCCCTGGTTTACAAGACCAGTGCTCTAACCCCTGAGCTATGGAGCCTTGCACGCACATGGGGTATTCATGAGTTACAACACTACATAAGAATAGTGACACCAACCTGTTCTAACCTTGGTTCATATTTTCTGCCCTAATCTGTAGGACGACATCTGTGACATCACTGAGACAGAGACAGAAAAGTAAGTGGTATTTAGAACATTTACTGTATATCATAATTACTGTACATATATAGTGGTTTGTTGTAAGGTTTTCTGTTATTATCTTGTCTTCCACGTAGTGTCCAGACGGAGGAGGTGGAGTTGACCAGTGATGTTGTGAACAGAGACAGTGAGAGAGTGGGACCCGACTGCTTCGAGCTCCTCCGAGTGCTGGGGACAGGGGGCTATGGAAAGGTATGGGGTGTGTGTGTGTCGGAATTGTCTGAGGGGAATGTTTTGAAAAAGTAGAATATCAAAAAGATTCCATTATTTTTGCCCCGACCTTGTTGTGCAAAACTAATGCTTGGAATGGATTCTCTTACTAGACACTTTATAATAATGTCAAGGCAATTCATCCTAATGTTGTTGGGTTTGTTCCTGCAGGTGTTCCAGGTGCGAAAGGTTCAGGGCGCCCAAACGGGCAAAATATTTGCCATGAAAGTCCTCAAAAAGGTACAACAAGCATGTAGACACGCACGCACGCACGCGCGCACACACACACACACACACACACACACACACACACACACACACACACACACACACACACACACAAAAAACACACACACACACACAGCCTCCAGGTTACTCCTTCAGAACCACAACGGATGGTTTTAAAATGTTTCTACTTCCTGTTGCCCACACTATAGTGTGTACAGTTACTGTATGTGGTGTTAATTTAACAGAAAGAGAATATACAAATGGCACATATACATTGTAAGCCTGATCATAGATTTGTGGAATAAGCAATAGCCAACTGCTAAGCGTGTGTGTGTGGTGCCTTCATGAATGTGCCCTAATGGAAAATGGTTGGTATTCAACCTTTGCTTTGAGTTGGTTGACGATGATTGTACTATCCCATAACAACAACAATGTTTACACTCAATGTTATGGAACTCGCTAGTGGACAGAAGATCTAGAAGCACCTCCTCCTCTTGCTGGTCACCTATGTAGACACATTTTTAATTTAAACAGTATAATAAATATCCAAAAAGCATATAAATGTTGCTAAAAAATAAAATAAGGGTATTTTTTTAATATCATTTCGGTCAGTTTTAGTTATTTTTTATTGTTATTATTGTTTATTGATTTTTAGTTTTTTATTAGTTTATTATAGTTTTGTTTTGTTTTGGTTAGTTTTAGTTTAAAGGTAGTAGCGGCAACCTTTTAGCCAAAAATAAAAATACATTCTGAATGTTGAAGTGGAGTTATATTCTGTTTTTAAGCAAATATGTTTTACAAACACAGTGTTTGTACACACTAAAGTTGCCTCTATTACTTTTAACTACTATAACACTGTGTCCAACCTCCCTCTGCCTCCCTCCCCATTATCTGTTCCATCTGCCCTCCTTGCAGGCCAAGATTGTTCGCAACGCCAAGGACACGGCCCACACGCGCGCGGAGCGGTCGATCCTGGAGACGGTGAGGCATCCGTTCATTGTGGACCTGCTGTACGCATTCCAGACGGGAGGAAAACTATACCTCATTTTGGAATGTTTGATAGGTAAGACAGACAGGCAGGCTGGGTCAGAAATGTGACGTTCTTGTTGTGAATGAAATCTTTAAATGGTCATCATGTGGATTTTAGAGTCATAGTTGTCACTCCATGGACCGTAAAATAAAGTGGACAGATCACTTAAAGGCTTATTAAAGCCCTATATACTTGGACTGGAAAGAATGTAGAAAAAATAAATAAACAAGACCAACTCACCCGAACAAACACGGTCAGGACTGGGACAAATTAGTGACGTCTTGATTGTGGGATAGACTAGTCAAATCTGTCCCAGAATATCACCTGATTTCAACCAACACAAAACTTGTCAACTAAAGACGAACGTCCCTAGATGAATCGGAGAGAGTCAGATTGAGGCCAGACTAACTTAGATCAATAATAACTAGTCAGATCTGGCCCAGAATAACCTTTATTATTTGGTGAAGACGTCAAGGACATTGTAGGAGCCAAAATATACATTTTGTTCTTTATTGTTTTTATTTTTCCTCATGATTGTTTAATTGGTTCAATTATTCAATTAACTACCTAATTTGCAATTGGCACCTCCTACCTTTTGTAAAGTCAGCTGTGTGTGGGGGCGGGGATTCTTTCAGTTCAGTTTGAGCTTGTGTTTGAGAACAATGGGGGTGAGCCTTAGGCCCATATTTTCTGTTGACCGTTTACGTTTACGTTTAGACCGTTTGCGTTTACGTTTATTTTGATAGTTTTGTTCATTTTCACCAGTTTCAGTATACATTTTTGGATTTTCAATAAACCACCTCAAATGCAGCAACTTTCCTGGATTTATTGGATTTCAAACGCGTCACAGTATAGCCCATTGCTCAGCCTCATGGCACTACTTTTAGTTTGATTTTTGCTTGTTTGGACAAGTAGTTGCCACATCATTGTCAACAGAAAATGTCTGGAAGTTCTGGAAGGAAACATTGGAACATGGAGAACCGTGCAGCAGCAGTAGGACTACAGTGACTTGGATTGGAGCATCATGAACAACAGTAGCAGTGAAAATGTTTGATCACACAGCAGAGTATCCCAGCCGTTTGTGGTGAGAGAAACACACCTGTATTGGGCAGGCCCTTGCCTTCTGTGTATATGGTTGATTTTGAACACAGAGGTAAAGTGGAGAGACTGCGGGTCCATAATTGGGGACTATAGTAGGCTGGAGTTGTGTGAACCCTGCACTGAAATTGATGCTATTTGGAAAGGAACGGCTTTTACGCACCGCTCATATCACTGTTGCTTGCTGTATATTCTTACATGCTGGAAAGTGGCCATGGAAAAGCCAGACCTGAGTGAAACAAATGTCACAAGCACAAACACAAGGGAAACTGGTCTGGAGGATAAAATGGAGGATGAATCAAGGAGGATGGTCAAACTCACGGCCAAAGCGCTTGCAAACAAAATCGAAAAGGATCAGAAAGAACGCCACACATGTGTCAAACAAATGAAGGATCTCACTGGAGAAATAAAAGGTCTCATGAAAAATGATGCGAATATAAGGGATGTGCAAAGCACAATGAAGGAACTAATGAATGTCTTTGAAAATGCACAAGCAGCACATAACTCACTACTTGCTTTGATCCCACAGGAGGAACATGAAAATCAAAAGGTGTGGTTTTCAAAGGTTGTAAAACACCATTCAGATTTCTTGGATGATGTATCACTGTGGTTCAAAAAGAATGAAATGCAAATGAGTGAAATGACAATGAGCAAAATGCCAATCAATGAAAAGAGTCAAATGACAAGTGATGAAATGTGTGATGTGGATGAATCAAATGCTGCAAAATCAGTGTCCGAGGCAGATACTGAATCTGTTCATTCGTCTGAAGTGGTTGAAATTCATGCTGTAAATGAACAACATATTGAAAAACCTCTTGGAGAGGAGGTGGGAACTGTGGAGATGTCTGTGAGGCAGAAGGATAAAATGCTACCCACCACTGTTCAAAATAATCCTCCTCAGTCTCAAAATGTCACCCAGTCAGTACGGGCCACATCTGAGGCAGCTGACTTACAGGAGACAATTCAACCTGGTGACAGTGTGTCAAACATAAGCAAGAAAACCAAGGGATCCAAAGCCTCAAGTACAGAATCGGAGCGTTTGAAAACCGAGGCGGAAACGGCTGCTCTCATTGTGCAGCAAAAAATGATTCAGAGTAAACATGCTCTAGAAGTTCAAATGGAGAACCTCAGGAGACAAAAGGAACAAATGGATCTGGAAACCAACTTGGCCGCTAATATGGCAAAAATGAAGGTGTTGAGCTCAAAGAGATCTGGTGTGTCTATTCAATCTAATGTGACAGATGGTATGATGTCTTATTTTGAGAAGGCACAGCAGGCTGCTGTTGCCACACATTCACAACCTATACAAGCTAATGTCAATGTGCCCTCACAACCCATTCTTGCTAGGCAGGCACCCACACCAATTACAACACCAGGTGGCACTGTGGCTCAGGTCCATACTCCGACTACAAAAACATCTACAGAAAGGGCTGCTGGGGCATCAGTGCCAGTGGGCACTGCCACCGGTGGTACTGGGGATCTGGCTGACCGGACTCGAAGTACAGCAGCACCTGCAAGCAGAGGCACAGTTGAACAAGACAATAATATATACACTGTTATGGAGAAACAAAATGAGCTCACTGCATTACTTATTCAACAGCAATGTTTGTCTTCAATGCCAAAAAAGGAAATACAGATTTTTGATGGTGATCCACTCCAATATCATACTTTCATAAAATCATTTGAACATTGTATTGAAACCAAGAATCCAAACCCCACAGATTGTCTATATTACCTGGAACAATACACCCAAGGTCAACCTAGGGAGCTTGTGAGGAGTTGCCTACACATGGTTTCAGACAGAGGATATAGGAAGGCAAAATCTCTACTGAAAGAGCATTTCGGCAATGAACATAAGATCTCTACAGCCTATGTGGAAAAAGCTCTTTTATGGCCATCAATCAAAGCGGACGACACCAAAGCTCTGCAAGCATACACTCTATTTCTGCGAGGGTGTGCTAACGCTATGGAGGATGTTGACTATATGCATGAGCTTGATATGCCATCTAATTTGGTGACCATTATTAGGAAATTGCCTTACCGTATGAGAGAGAGATGGCGATCTGTGGCATCTGATTTCCAGGAGAACCATGGCCGGAGAGCAAGATTCAAAGATATTGTTGTTTTCCTTGAGAAACAAGTCAAGATCATAACTGACCCCATATTTGGAGATATTAAAGATCCACCTGGGAGCAAAGACACAAAAGGGTCCAAGAGGTCACAACCCGCTGTCAAATCCAAGGGAAGTAATTTTGCCACCAATGTGACAGCAGCAAAAGAAAAAGGAAATAAGGAAGGTAATTTTACTGCAGGAAAGAGATGTTTGTTCTGTAATGGTGAACATGCACTTGAATTGTGTCCAGAACTGGAAAAGAGGACACACAATGACAAATTTACCTTTTTGAAAGAAAATGGAATTTGCTTTGGATGTTTATGTAAAGGGCACGTCAGCGCCACATGTAGAAAAAGACTCACTTGTACTATTTGTGGCTTAAGGCATCCGAAAATGCTACATATAAAGGAATGGAACAAAAGCCCAGTTGAAACGAAAGAAAGCACCAGTGACAAAGCCATAGCTTCTGTGCTGACAGGTGGTCTAACTGGGGCCGGTGAAGACACCTGCAAACTTGCCATAGTGCCGGTTCAAGTGAAGGCCACAAAAGGAAACATAACGGTGCATACATATGCTTTTCTTGATCCAGGCAGCACAGCATCATTCTGTACAGAGGGGCTCATGGCGAAACTAAACCTTCATGGAAAAAGATCCAAAATATTGTTGAGGACGATGGGACAAAAGAAGGTGATTGAAACTCACATTGTTTCTGGCCTAGAAGTGGCTGGACTAAAAAGTAATGAATTCTGTGTTCTTCCTGGCATGTATACACAGAGAACTATGCCCGTGCATAAAGGAAATATTCCACAGCAAAATGACATTGATCAGTGGCCACATTTGAGAAATATTCACCTACCTGAACTTGACTCTGAGGTGGAGCTGCTGATTGGCTCAGATGTACCCAAAGCACTGGAGCCGATTGATGTCATCCGGAGTGTGGGAGACGGACCATATGCTGTAAAAACGATGCTTGGTTGGACAGTTAATGGGCCATTAGATGCAAAGACTGACGATGCACAAGAACAGTCAGTAATAAGTGCAAACCGAATATCAGTTGTCAAACTTGATACATTGTGGGAAAGCCAGTTTAAAACAGATTTCCCAGAATGCAACAGAGATGACCAAGAACACTCAAAAGAGGACCAACAGTTCTTGGATTCAGTCTCAACATCAGCCAAGCTTGTCGATGGACATTATTGTATTGCATTGCCATTAAAACAGAGAGACATACGAATGCCGGACAACAGAAGTGTGGCTGAACAACGCACACTGAACTTGACTAAAAGATTCAAGAAGGATTCTAATTTTCATTCTGAATACACAAAGTTCATGTCTGATATGATATCCAAAGGCTATGCTGAAAAAGTACCAGACAATATTTTGGGTCGCAATGATGGCAGAAAATGGTATTTACCACACCACAGGGTTCTACACCCACAGAAGAAAAAGCTTAGAGTGGTGTTCGACTGTGGAGCTACATTTCGAGGTGTTTCACTGAACTCTCAGCTCTTACAGGGTCCAGACCTGACCAGTTCATTAATTGGAGTCCTGGCCAGATTCCGTAAAGAGCCTGTTGTCATCGCTGCTGACATAGAATCAATGTTCCACCAGGTGAAAGTACCAACTGAAGACCGGGACTTGTTACGGTTCCTCTGGTGGCCAGATGGAGACTATAGTCAGAACATGGTGGAATACAGAATGACTGTACATCTATTTGGAGCAACCTCCTCGCCCAGCTGTGCAAACTTTTCCCTGAGGAAATGTGCAGAGGACAATGTCGACCAGTTCAGTACTCAGGCTGTAAACACCGTTATGAATACCTTCTACGTGGACGACCTTTTGACCTCGGTAGCTACAGTAGAAAATGCAATAGCTCTGTATCATGAACTATGTGCAATCTGTTCCAAGGGAGGCTTTCTACTTACTAAATGGATGAGTAACAATCGTCAGGTCCTGACTGCCATACCTGAAAGTGAGAGAGCAAAGCAAATGATGAACCTTGATTTGGACCATGATGATTTGCCTGTGGAAAGAGTGTTGGGAGTACAATGGTGTATCCAGTCAGACACATTTAAGTTTAAAATCATCTTGAAAAACCGACCTCTCACAAGAAGGGGAATTCTCTCTGCAGTGAGTTCCATATATGATCCCCTAGGCATGTTGGCACCTGTAGTTTTGACAGCCAAAAAAATCCTGCAAAAATTGTGTAGGAAAAAGATTGGATGGGATGATTCAATTCCAGATTCTATTGCACAGGAATGGATGAATTGGATTCAAGATCTCCATCTAGTGGAGGATTTCAAGGTTGACAGATGCTTCAAACCTGCAAGTTTTGGAACAGTGACATCTGCTCAACTGCATCATTTTGCTGATGCGTGTGAGGACGGCTATGGAACAGTCACCTACCTTGTACAGCACAATAACCATGGCCAGGTACACTGCAGTTTTGTTCTGGGAAAAGCAAGAGTGGCCCCGTTAAAACCAGCTACTATCCCTAGAATGGAGTTGACTGCTGCTACCATGGCAAGCAAAATGGACACACTTTTGAAAAAAGAGCTACAGATGGAACTGGCAGACTCTGTATTTTGGACCGACAGCACATCTGTGCTTAAATACATCAACAACAGGACTGCAAGATTTCGAACCTTTGTGGCAAATAGAGTTGCAGCAATTACCAAAGTCTCACATGTACACCAGTGGAGATATGTTCACTCTATTAATAACCCTGCAGACATGGCTTCAAGAGGCTTGACAGTGAAATCATTTCTGAAGAAAACCATGTGGTTGTCTGGTCCTCACTTTCTTCTTCGTCCTGATGAAGAATGGCCTCAGAATCCAGACAGGTTGAATGAAATCACAGCCAATGACTCTGAAGTAAGAACCATGACTGTAAATGCTGCTCAAATCACATCTGAAGAAGTGGATGCTACAACACGCTTCATTCATCACTTCTCATCCTGGTCTCGTTTGAAGAAGGCTGCAGCTTGGATGCTCAGACTAAAAGGACTGCTTCTCAACCGTACCAGAAATAAAATGCAAGCAAATAATATCACCACTGACCTGCAAAGAAACCTGCGATCTGTAAAAAAGGAGAAAGGACAGTTTGAAAAACATAAACACCACAGACTAACTGTTGAAGAGCTTGCTGCTGCTGAAATGGCTTTAATCTGCTTCTGCCAGAAAAAGAAATTTGAAGATGAAATCTCATGTTTGAAAAATGGACTAAACGTCAAAAGGTCAAGTCACATTCATAAGCTCAATCCTACCTTGGACAATGAAATATTAAGAGTTGGAGGGCGGCTTGACAGAGCAGCAATGCCAGAAGAAATGAAACATCCTGTCATACTGGATAAAGACTCTCATATTTCAGATTTGATTCTTCGACATATTCACAAACAAGTGGGACATGGTGGTCGCAACCACATGTTATCCAGACTACGCCAGAAATATTGGATTCCTGGTGCTACTGTTGCAATCAGGAGAATTATGTCAAAATGTGTTGTTTGCCGCCGCATCAATGCTACTCCAGGACAACAGCAGATGGCAGACCTACCCGTTGACAGAATATCTCCAGATGAACCTCCATTCACATATGTAGGAGTCGATTACTTTGGACCTTTTGGAGTGAAACGTGGAAGGAGTACTGTGAAACGTTATGGTGTCATATTCACATGTTTGACTACAAGAGCGATTCACATTGAAGTGGCAGCATCACTTGAGACAGACTCTTTCATCAATGCGCTTCGTCGTTTTACAGCCAGACGAGGTCAAATTAAAGAATTGAGATCTGATAATGCAACTAATTTTGTGGGAGCTCAGCGTGAGTTAAAGGAGGCGATTCAAGGCTGGAATCAGGCCCAGATTCACTCTGCAATGCTCCAAAAAGGAATAAATTGGACCTTTAATCCCCCTGCTGGTTCACACCATGGAGGTGCCTGGGAAAGACTCATTCGATCTGTGAGAAAAGTGCTCAATTCTACACTCAATGTACAACATCTGGATGAGGAAAGTCTACACACCACCCTTTGTGAGGTTGAAGCTATCCTCAACAGCCGACCAATCACCAAGGCTTCTACAGATCCAAATGACCTCGAAGCACTTACCCCGAACCACCTTTTGCTTCTGAAGACTGCACCTTCCATGCCACCAGGACAGTTTCAGAGGGATGACATATATGCTCGTCGCAGGTGGAGACAAGTTCAATATATGTCGGATTTATTTTGGAAAAGATGGGTCAAAGAATATCTTCCTCAGTTACAGGAGAGACAAAAATGGTCTAACATCAGACGCAACTTCACACCAGGAGACCTTGTCATCATAGTGGATGATACAGCACCTCGGAACTCCTGGCTGACTGGAAAGATTGTGGAGACCATTCTGGACAGAAGAGGACTCGTACGTCAAGTTCGAATACAGACCAAGACTGGATTTTTGAACAGACCCATCACCAAAATTTGCCTGCTACAGGAGGCAGAAGAAAATTGACTTTGAAGTTCACCTTTTTGCCCCGTTTTTTGCCCCTTGCATGACACACACACTATACTGATTCACTGCACACATGAACTCTCTATACATACACTATCTTGAAGAATGAAGAAAAGAAGACTTTGCGTATAAAAAAAAAACGCTATTTTGCTTTGATTGCTTTGATTGCTTTTATGAGAGTGTAATTATTATTTGTTGTATAATAATTAGGGGCCGGTATTGTAGGAGCCAAAATATACATTTTGTTCTTTATTGTTTTTATTTTTCCTCATGATTGTTTAATTGGTTCAATTATTCAATTAACTACCTAATTTGCAATTGGCACCTCCTACCTTTTGTAAAGTCAGCTGTGTGTGGGGGCGGGGATTCTTTCAGTTCAGTTTGAGCTTGTGTTTGAGAACAATGGGGGTGAGCCTTAGGCCCATATTTTCTGTTGACCGTTTACGTTTACGTTTAGACCGTTTGCGTTTACGTTTATTTTGATAGTTTTGTTCATTTTCACCAGTTTCAGTATACATTTTTGGATTTTCAATAAACCACCTCAAATGCAGCAACTTTCCTGGATTTATTGGATTTCAAACGCGTCACAGTATAGCCCATTGCTCAGCCTCATGGCACTACTTTTAGTTTGATTTTTGCTTGTTTGGTGAAGTAGTTGCCGAAGACGTCAAGGACATGACATAAAGATCATCCCATATAGGCTGTGATCTGGCCTCGTCTTGAGGGTCACCGGAGTCCTCCAATGATGTTACGATGATGTCCTCCAGTGACTCCAGTGAAAGCTAAGCTATTTTGGGCCAGTTCTGACTAGTTATGATTGATTTAAGTTAGTCTGGCCTCAATCTGACTCTCTTCATCCAGGGACGTTGTATTTAGTGGACAGGATTTGTGTTGGTTTAAATTCTGGGCCAGAATTTGACTAGTCTTGGATTGCCTTGATCTTGACACAATCAAGACGTCACTAATTTGTTCCGTGTTTGCTGGGACTTTACTTTTATTTCATAGGGGGTCCTGTCACTATGACTATACACCCTCCCACAGTATCTGGATATGGCATTAAGTGCATATATAATGTCATTTCGTTTAGATGTAGCTGTCTCCCCTATTCAAAGAGATTGGTGTCTTACCTTGTTTGTTGTGGAACAAACCACATAAACGCTCATTCTACTACAGATGTCTTTGCAAAATATTGATGATCTACGAGCTCGCAGTGTGTCACATTACGACACGCGAGGTTATAGATCTGTAATTGCTCTGAAATCTTCACCCCTCACGGACGCTATGGTTCATGTGGTCATGTTATTTTCACGTACTCTAAGAGACTCTTCTTTAATAGATGTTGCGTGCATACATTCTAATGCTCCTCCAAAACTGTCTTGCCTACCGGTAGAAAGTGACAAAACACTGCTGTTGCTAATTCATTTGTTTTGTTGTTTGCCAGGAGGCGAGTTGTTTATGCAGTTGGAGAAGGAAGGTATCTTCATGGAGGACACAGCCTGGTACGCCTGACACACCCCTTGAGTTATTAAATCACTGTTTGATAACATACTGTACATGACATTTACTAGCCTGAGCCTCTGACATTTACTAAGTTAATTATGGTAGTTAAAATTCTAGAAAACATCCACCTTGAATTACATTGTTATCTACGTTAATATATGTTGAGTTTTGTTAACTTGGCATGTTATACTTTAGTTATTGAAAAATTGCAGATGTACAAGCTAATAGCGTGATTTGTACTGACATGTTTGTTTTGTGTTTGGTTAGTTTCTATTTAGGAGAGATCACATTAGCTCTGGGTCACCTCCATTCCAATGGTATTATCTACAGAGACCTCAAACCTGAAAACATTATGCTCAACCACCAGGGTAAGCCTCTGCACGTGTGTTGCTAATTCGATGTCTTTTCTACTGAAAAGGCAGAGGAACTATTCTAGCTATTCAAGAAATCTGAATAGGGTTAGCATAACATCGTTCTAACCGACTAGGAAAGTACCCATTCAATTTCTTTTCTTTTTGGATGCAATCCCAATAATACCAATTCTAAATAAAAATGAATATCAAACTCCTCACTCAAATGTAGTCTTGGGCAACTCCAAAGTCCACATGCCACAACATTTGGTTTACTCCTGTCGGCACTGCCAGTTTAACCATTGATCAGACGATCAATGGTTAAACTGGCAGTGCCGATACCGATATGACCCGATAATAACAAATTGGTTCCCATACTGATACCTTTCCGATACCGATCATGCACTGTATTTTCCGATACCGATATGAACCGATGACAAAAAGGGACAATCTGATACGTTTTTTCCTCCAATACTGACGCACAGATCTGTATCGTTTTTTTTTTAATTGACAGGGCACATCAAACTGACAGACTTTGGTCTGTGTAAAGAATCCATTCACGATGGAGCAGTCACACACACCTTCTGTGGCACCATAGAGTACATGTAAGTGATGGCTTACGCACACACACTTCTTCTACATCACTTTACCCTCGTTCTTACCCGCTCATCCTCATTCTCCTTTTCTTTTCCACCCCTGTGCCAGGGCTCCAGAGATCCTGACCAGGTCGGGACATAACCGAGCAGTGGACTGGTGGAGCCTAGGAGCCCTGATGTATGATATGATGACTGGATCGGTGAGACGGGAGGGAAGGTTGCGTAATAGGCGGGAGAGGGAACAGTAGGGTAACAGGAATTCTCGGCCCAAATAAAAGTCGCAACTGATTTCCAAGTTACGCCGTCGAAAACTCCGTTCACTTCATGGAATAGACTTCTTTATCTAGATTGTTTTGTAAGAATATGATATAGCATAAACATCAGGCAACAGCCCAGCTTTACTGTTTATAAATCTCTTTATTTTTGATCATTCAGTACAACATAAACATCTTAAATCTAAAAACTTAAATAAACCAGCTTTGATCAGCTTTGATTATCATAAATCCCTTTATTTTAGATTGTTTTGTAGTACTATTAGCAGGTGAGCCTAAACATTACTGAGACTTTAGGTGTCCCTGTGCAATACTTTAAACAGATGATGCATAGTTGCACACATAAATAGCACATAAATAGCTTGCGCCGCCCTCGTTGAAAGCAAGGCATTTCAAACTCAAGTTTTTCCCTCTGTCAGGCTGCAACAGCCCTCCTGAGTGCTGGGTTTTGTAACCCCTCAATGCAACACAACATTTGTGCAGGTCTGGCTTTTATTTGTGCTGACCATTCTGGTATTCAACAGTAGACAGAAACCGTAGGGAGAAATGGGGGACTCCTGTGACACAGATGTACGTGATATAGGTATTGTGGCTGTATATGTTACTATATGGTATGATATAAGCTATGACTGTTGGACCTAGGAATATTTTTAGAAAATATTCTTCTTTAGAACTCATATCGCCAACAACATCTTCACCTTCCTTTAGACAGTGTTTAGTTTAACCAAGTTAAAATTGTCATTTTAATATTTAATAAACCAGAGTAGTTTAACCTCGACACCCAGGCTTTCATTTTTGAAAGCCTGGGCCCCCAGGCCAAAAACATTTCAGGTTAGGCCAGGCTACACCAAGTATGTCTTTAATGTCTTGTACTGTTTTCACTGTATAAGTTAGTAGGTGTTGAGAGCCATCTAGTGGAACATCACTGCCACTACCAGATGAATGAAGCAGCCTGAGCAGAACAATAGCAGAAATACAGTATATTGTCATCCAGTTCTAGGAAACACAGAATGGGGGAAATTTTTTTTATCTTTAAGTATATTAACTGATACTTGGCCAAATACTTGTTTGAATTATTTTACAAAAAGTGCCTCCATGTTAAAAACCTACATTGATAATATTATAACCATTAATAAAGACAAATATTACAATTCAAATTAATGATGGCCTGTGCTGAACTATTGCTACGGTTATCTTGTCAAGTATGAGTTAAACAGAGCTGCTTAGTTAGCTGTGCTATACTGCCATTTGGGGCAAAACGTGCAAATAATTCAGCTTATTCATCCATACAATTATTGATCAATGACAACATCAGATCTTAAAGCTCACAACATCAAATTAATTCGCAGAACATTGTGAGCTGGTAGTTCTTGTAGGTTTCACTATTCACCATATGAAGTATATGGGTTAACAGTATTATAGTATTATAGGTAACTTTAGTGTGCATAAACTCTTGTGTTTGTAAACAAAACTAACTCCACCTCATCTCCACCCTATTGGCTCATTATGAAACTGCTGGACACTGCTGCGGTGTGATTGGTTAAACCGCTGCCACCACAACCCCGCCCCCCTCACACACTGGCACTGCCTTGGCACGAGCCAGACGTCAGACGTTCCGGGTCGCCTGCAGGGAAAACCAATTGTCTGTCTGCAGGGAAACAGCTGCACCAAGTAGAAGCAATGTAGAGGGGAAAAGGGCAAAATATATACTGTAGCTATACATTTTGATGTTTGGCTAAAAGTTGTGTATAATACCTTAAGTAAGTCCATGTAAATACAAGTATCACAAATGTATCACAAATGTATCACAAATGCACAGCTTGTGTTATTCATTGTAGGGTCACATACTAATTTGACATAGAGAAACTCTGCATTCTGTCCTCTCCTCTCCTACTGTCACTCTATCAGCCTCCCTTCACAGCTGAGAACAGAAAGAAGACCATCGATAAGATCCTCAAATGTAAACTCAACCTGCCTCCGTATCTGACTGTCGATGCCAGGGATATGATCAAGAAGGTATTGCAACATGAGCGTGCGCACGCACGCACGCACACACACACACACACACACACACACACACACACACACACACACACACACACACACACACACACACACACACACACACACACACACACACACACACACACCAGTGTTTACTGGTCATGTAGGGTATCATGACCAGCTACCACAGTAGGTTTTCTAGTAGGTTGCTGCAGAAAAAGACAAAAAGACCACATAAAAACACTAAAATGAAACTGAACAAATTATTGATAAAATCTGGAAGCTCTGTAGAACTACTAATTCATAAAACTATGACCATTAGCTCTATTATGAGTTAAATCATTGTGTAAAACAATGTGATGTAATGGCTCGGTTCTCCTCTTTCAGCTGCTGAAGAAGAGCGCAACACAGAGACTGGGCTCCAGCAAGGCTGACTGCGCTGATATCCAGGTAATAAACTGTTACAACGGCATGGCCGTCGGTCATCAGCTTGTATCATTCTTTATTCCCATGAAAATGCCTCTGAAAGGTCTTTTCTTTTGCAGAAGCATCCGTTCTTCAGGCACGTCGACTGGGACGACCTGCTTAACAGGAGAGTGGAGCCGCCGTACAAGCCCCAGCTGGTAACGAACCAGCAGCCATCATGACACTATGCTATTTTTTAACCCCATTCTGTACCGGGTGTTTTAAGTTTTATTGAAAAATAGCAGGTGTACACGCCTCATAGCGTGCCACAAAACACTCAATCCTGCACTGTACAATAGGCTCAATATGGCAATATGTAATTTCCGGGGGTCTATTAGGACTCTAGTAGATAATATGTTGTTAAAAAAAATGTTGGAAACATTGGTCGCCCTATGTTCTAAAGCACCCGCCACCCTGTTAAAGGAGAATTCCGGCCCAAAAGTTTTTTTGTATCTTTATTTGCAGTTAATTTTTTTGAAAAAAGTGGTCCAGGTGTTATTTTGTGAAAATACTCCTTTATGGCTGTTTCCCCTACCCCAAAATAAGCTTATAATGGGGCCAATGGGCGTTGTGCAAGTTCACCTATATACATCGCTCCAAAATGCAATTTTTTGCTATATATTGTGTCTCCACCATGTCAGTAGTGTGTTAACACTCACACTTTCACTTTCACTTTTGTTTCAGCAGTGGTTCAGCCATAAACCATGTGCCACGCCCCCAGCTTTTGAGACAGCTGGATCACTGCTGAATCAAAAGTGAAAGTGAAAGTGTGAGTGTTAACTCACTACTGACATGGTGGAGACACAATATATAGCAAAAAATTGCATTTTGGAGCGATGTATATAGGTGAACTTGCACAACGCTCATTGGCCCCATTATAAGCTTATTTTGGGGTAGGGGAAACAGCCATAAAGGAGTATTTTCACAAAATAACACCTGGACCACTTTTCTCAAAAAAATTAACTGCAAATAAAGATACAAAAAAACTTTTGGGCCGGAATTCTAAAGCACCCGCCACCCTGTTAAGAACAGCTAAAATATCTAAAACAAAAGAAATCAGCAAATTAAAACAAATTAACACTCATATTTTAATTTCTCTAATAACAGCCTAAAAATGAACTTTGTTTGGGAAAAAATAAACCTGTACTTTAAATACGCGGCATAACTTCCAAAAAGTAACAAACCGCAATGATTTGGCTTCGCACACTGATGATGTTATGTGATTTACACGATTGTCACATATCCCAGCAGGTCACCAATTTTCACCATAACGCTTTTGTCTATGCCTCACGCCCTTACTGTCATCCTTGTCTCCTTCACTCAACCGTCCCAATCCCCTCCCTCCTTGTCCCTGCCCCCTCTGTCCCTCTATTGTTCTGTGTCTTTGTGTAGCAATCAGACGAGGACGTGAGTCAGTTTGACACCAAGTTCACCCGACAGACGCCGGTGGACAGTCCAGACGATTCCACACTCAGCCACAGTGCGCAGCGCGCCTTCGCTGTGAGTTCTCTTCCACATTTCTCTTCGAGTTTACTGTCTTTTTTAGTCTTCTTTCTCTAATGTCAAATACACTGCACATAAATAATAAATGGTCTCTTCTATCTAATGCAGTGGTCGTGACCTTTTACAGTATCAATTTAATATCAAGGTCCATTATTTATTCAGACCACCATTTGATGGGATTCAATCTCATGGACCAACATGCTCGGCAGGCCGGATCTGGCCTGAGTATGAATCAGGATAAATTGCAAATAAACTAACAATAAAACAACGCGTCAATCAAATAAAACAAACCAATCGAAAGAGGAGCAATCACAGTGGAAAAATGTTCTGGAGCATTCCTTTTGAATTGACCGAAAGATGGCAGGGAGTTGGGAGTTCATGCCATGAAGTTGGGCCAACTTCCAACTCTTTTAGCAGGGGACCACCTGGAACTTGTTCCCCCGGCCCGCTGGTTGGGAACCACTGATCTAATGAAACACAAGAATAATGTTACCGTATATGATTGAACTGATTTGACGGTTTGTGGTGATTGATTTTCCCATCAGGGGTTCTCCTACGTGGCGCCGTCCGTCCTGGAGAGTTTGAAGGAAGACTTCTCCTTCGAGCCGAGAGCGCGACCCGTACGCCGACACAACAGCAGCCCCCGCACGCCCATCAGGTAACCCCCCAACATTACAGTGCCACCGAGTGACACGCTATGAGCTTGTAGGTCTGATATTTTTTTGAAAAATTGTGTTATGTGCAAATCTTTGTTCGGGGGCAAACTTATTTTTTAACTCAAATCTTTGCTTATGGGCGATTGCTAGAACAACATCTTTTCAGGTCAGGGTCCGCTGCCAAATATGGATAATTCTGGAGGTCCTTGGCATGAAATATGTCGACTGACACAGAAACCTAGAATTTACAGAAAACCTTGAATCGAGTGTCAGAAACCCAAATCTAGTGTCAGAAACTCAAAACTAGTGTCAGAAACTTAAACCTAGTGTCAGAAACTAGAATATAGTGTCAGAAACTCAAAACTAGTCTCAGGAACTAGATTCTATTGCCAGGAGAGAATCTAATGCCACTCAAATCTAGTGTTAAAAAACTCAAATCTAGTGTTAGAAACACAAATCTAGTGTCAGACACTAATGCAATTAGATGGGGTTTTTCTGTTGGCATGTGTGGGCTTTCAAGCCCAGGTTTTTCCCCACTCAACCTTTGAGCATGTCATAAGAATCAAAGAGATTTTTCTTTATTCTTGATCTTTCTTTTGCTGTACAGCAAGATGTAGGATTGCAGCTTGCTATATTCTCTATTTGTCATACTATGAAGTAGGGCTTTGGGTCATAGTACCCTGCTTGCTTTTGTAATCAAGATTAAAATCTACAACAGAAAAAATATAAAACATGCCTACTAGTATGCAGCACATGTTTATGCGAGCCCAGCAAAATGGCGTTACCATTTTTTCAAGCATAGACATTGTTGACACATTTACCATTCACATTATTCAGCTGATTAAAGTAGCTGCAGCGGTGTTGCTTACACGTGACAGTTGCACATCTATTTAATTTTAAAACTGACTTTCTAGAATGGTCAAATGAGGGAAAACAGACTACAAATACAAAATAGAGCTGAGCTCTGAAACACTCAACAGCTCTCTATGCCTCTTTTGTGGAGTATAGCCATTATAAGCAAGGATGTCGGCCTTCCATTTAGACATCGTGCCACTCCGACATTGACTTCTAATTGTCAGAGTTACGATACTTGCCGAGTCCTGCCATTCCGATCACGAGCAAGGAGTGTGTTCAATAAATCTGTCTGACGCTTTTAACTCATTAACTGTCATCCTGTTCAGCCCCCTTGTAGTCGATGGGTGCCAGTTATGCATTAATGAATTCATTGAATAATCTCAAAGCCATGTCCCATGTCCCTATGGCTACTTGTGTCTGTGCCTTTTAAAGATAGATATGGACCTAAACACCGCCACACACACACACACACACACACACACACACACACACATATTTTGAACATTATTTAGGTGAAAACAATCCCAGCGTTAGCCAAAGATGCTAATTCAGTTAGCATTGGCGGCGATTAAAGTGGATTAATCAGTGTATTAAAGAAAGCTCGTCTTTTACAACTTTGGCAACCTTTAACTCGTCTATGGCACGTAGGCCTACATTTTCGTCACCGCTATACCCCTTATCCCTTCACTTCTTTGCCTTTTTAACCCATTTAAATCTGACCTAAGTTTTCTAAAGACTCCAAATATAGATAGAGCATTAGCAGCATCACAAAAATTGAATTGAACAGAATCCAAAAATGGATTCCCGGCCTGAAAAGGTTGAACTATTTTCTCAATAGTTAAAATGACCAGTCTACAAACTCACAACGTGACAATAGATTGACAGAACTATTCCAAAGATTTTCAAAATAATATTAAAAAGCCAAAGAAGTTGGGGATAAGGGGTTTAACTTGTGACGAGAATAGAGCCCTTATTCTGCTAGCGTGTCCAGCGTCCCATGTTTTTTTTTAACCTGAAATAGAAAGGTAAAATCTGCCTAGCTGTTTATTGCGAATTCAGTCAAAACAACCTTGAGGTTTTGAATACAAATCAGTCTTCTTTTCTTTGCCTGTCCTCCTCCCCATCGTCTCCCCATCCTCTCCTTCCAGTCCCATGAAGTTCACCCTGGCCGGTAACTTCAAGTCCAGCAGTGCCGACGTGGACCCCGACGCTCTCTCCCCGACGTCTCCTGCCGCGGCTGGCCTCCCTCCTCTCCCCCCTGCCGCGTCGACACCACTGGACAACGGCGTGCCCACGCAGCCCATCAGGACGCCGGCCAGGAACAAGAAGCAGAAGGGCCACCGGAGATGAACCACCAACAAGGAGGAGTTGTTCTCTCTTCTTCAGAAGGTTGACTGACTGCGCAATGCATCATCGCTTAAGCACTGATGTCAGTTTAGCGATGACAGAGTGGACGCATTTTTTCTGTCTGATCTGACAATTTTTGCGTATACGCCCGGGCAAAGGAAAAAATAACCTGTTGACAGTGATTTGTAGGTTGTTGTTTGTTTTGTTTTTTCTTGCTGGTTGTCTTTGTGCTAAGCAACCTTCAGGTTGTTTAACTTCAAAGCGATCTTAAAGCTCCAAAGCGGTCTTAAAGCCAAACGTTTGTTTCAAAATATTTAGTCATATTCACATATTCGTGGGGTTTCCTGGAGATGTCTCTCTCATCTATTTCGAAATTTTCCTTGTGAGGGGTCATGTTGGTGTGTTCGCACATCGACTATTTTCACAGCGCCGTGAAGTAATTTAAACATATAGCTTAGGTTAATAATGCAAGAAGGCCTGGCCACGATATACTTGCTGTGTTTTTTAAATGCATTTCATTTGCTGTGTGGCTTTTTCTTTCATAAAGGTCTAATGTGATCTGACATCATGTGCGGGATGCAGTCATTATCAGCCACCTCGGCAAGAGTCGGCATGTGACGTTTTAATCGATATTTGTCACATGAGTTTGTATTGATTAAAGAAAAGGGAGACGTGAACCACTGGTGCTTCAAAACAGACCTCAGATTTCAATGCATCCTCTGGCTCCTCTGCCTGAAATCAAGATTTGTATGCCTGTAGGAATAAGTTAATATAGTGTCGGATTAAAAAAAAAACACACACACTTTCAGATTGTGTAGAATGATTTTATTTTCCTTTTTTCTGAATGTCTCTTCAGGGGAAGAAATTTAAGCCTGTACATTATCTAAAAAAAAAAGATTGTTTTCTTGTTGTCATATTTGTCTCATCACCAGCAGAATATTCGTGTCTACTACTGTCAAAACTAGTTTACACTGCAAGCTGTTATCTTCATATTCCAAATGCATCTGTCATATAGTAATGTGATTGTTAATTTTGATCCAGGGAGGGGGGTCGGTGTCAGTCAGGTGATTTTACTAACTGTGATTTACTAATATGCTCTCAAAGTGTGCTGAGCATGTGAGCACGTGGACCGTCCCTATTTTGGGGGCATGTTGTTATTATAGGAAATGTTTTTTTTCCTTTCAAAGAAATCTTCAAGCTCACAGTGAATTGCCATTTCAAGTGTTTTGGAGCATGTGTGGACCTGCTATCTCTGCCGCATGATGGCACTGTCATATGATTAGCTATGAAAAGTGGTTCAAATCTTTCGTTTTCAGAGGGATGCATTCGATATTTTCGATTTTTTGAAGCATGGTATTCTCATCAGTTCCTCATGCGTCTTTTATGGACATAACAACATTGCTACTCGTGCAGATGCATTGATTCAAAACCACTCACATAGTCATTATGTTTTTTTGTAATTTACGCGTGTATATAAAATTGACTAAAACCGACACTCGTCAACTTTAATATAGTCTTGTATCGAGAAGAGTATTTTTGGTTTTCAAAACAAATGCATTTATATAGGCGAACTTGAATCAACATGAACCCTTGGGCCTATAGCTGTGATCAAAATGCATAATGGGATCACAAGAGTTATGGGTTTGAATTTGTTGCTTGAAAATGTCACAGATGATGCATTATTTTTCTCTGCTGTTTAACTACGCACGCAAGACACTGGAAAAGATTGTCAGTCTGTTTGCTAATGGAAACTGCAAATCGTGGAGTCAATTTGGAGGTCCATTTGAATTGTAGGGGATACATTATTCACCCCTCGATCAGATTATTAGAAGGTGAATAGGCCTCAGTCTTATGATTACTGTTGAGTCTACAGTCAGGCTTGTAAATCCAATTGAAAATAAATATGTTGTTTGAACTTTAGACCAACAAACATTTGCCTTGAACTTGGATAGATGGAATGGGACATATTGAATGACGTAACTGATGGTTACATTTTAGCTGCATTAATTTGCGCCCTCTATATAGGAATTAATTGTCTGCATGTCATGACGTATTTAAAGCTGCAGTCCAGATGTTATTTTAATGAATAAAACATTATTTTAACCAAACATACTTTTGTGTTAATCAGTAGTGCCTTTTCGTTTTTGCCGGGTCTATAAGAAATTCCATCCCCAATTTTTTTTGTAGGTTCAAACTTCACAATGTCCCTAAAATGCATAGGAAAATACTTTTTTTGTCACAGTTATACCTAACGTGGAACATAATATAAAACACAACAGATCTGCCTTACACCTGCATTAGGGTCTATTTCATTACAGCATGATTGAATTAATATCAGTGTCTATTATACACTACATACATCACCACCTGTAGCACTTAGAGTACAATGTAAAGTGGTCTCCTAGGACACCTACTGGTTGACAGGTATTACTGCATCTACTGTTTAGGGCCAGGGCTAGGCTGATGTAGATGTATTCAGAATGAAAGCACCAATGTAAGTGCACAGAGAGGCATGCACACAGTCTGTACTTTCAAAATGAACTTTTATTTAGGCCATAGTTAGTTAAATGGGTACAGTTCAAAGTTCAAACGAAAGTACAGCCAGACAATACAAAAACTGCTACGAGGGTGTAACCAGTTAATTGTCATTGTGTAATACGTTAATTAAAGCAAGCATATAAAAACAGTAGAAAAACACTTACAGACTGCCAACATTTTTGATATTCAGCCTTGTGATAGTTTTAATAACAATAATAATACATTTTATTTATAGTGCACTTTACATTTGAAACAAGTGCAACAAGCAGAAATATTGAAAAGTAAAAATAAGAGTAAGAAAACAGCTTACTGTTATTATCGGAACAGCTAAAAGGTTAAACACATTTTTATGTAAACAAATGTTTTGAGATTTTAAATCTAGCACCATTTAGCTTTCCTGATTTCTAAATTACAGAATGAAACATTTCAAGGCCAACTGTGTAACAGCCTGCATGAGTTCGACAACATTTTTCCAACAATTACTAACGTCTTTGCAATGATCATACAAACTTACAAAGTTTGGGCTGTGATTTAAGAGGTGCAAGACCAACAGTAGGTAGACATAACATAAGATTCATACATTCAATAGACTTCACTCTTCTAGACAGAAGGGTGACATGCAAGCCACAGTTTCATAAATGAAATGGGACAACATCAACTGGAATATTTGGAGGAATCCACAGCAGAATCACCAAAGACCAGGGATGCCAAAGTCAAATTCACAGCAGGCCAAAAAGGAAAATTTGGTAAAAGTTGAGGGACAGAGCCACCGGACTGTTTCTCTACTTTTACGAGGACGTCCCAAAGAACGATCAAGAAAAAGTAATAAAAGATGAAACTGCAAACATTAAAAACAGAAATGCATTATTAAATCTCAGTTTCCTGTCCTATGATCCTCACCAAGCACTGCTTTCAGAGTAAAATGAGAAAGTGAATGTGCATTCAATTCTCATCATTCTGTGTGTGAGCTACCACAATATAGGGACAGTTCTAATAGTAATTAAATATCATCCTGCAAGCCGAAGACAATTAATTCAAGGGCCTGATTTGGCCCCTGGGTGTTGAGTTTGACATACATGCCAAAGACTTAAAAAAAAAAAAGGTACAAAATGCCATCCCTGTTTAGGATTCAACATCACAGGTTGGATTAGGGCTAAATTCCTAGTGAAAAATACAGTACAAGGGATAGTTCAGTTCAGAAGCTGTACTTACCGTATAGCTGTGTCAACTGTATTAATTGATTAGCAGAGTCCCGTGGTGGGGGTTTTGGTGAAATATGAAGTAGTTCTGGGCATTTTGTGGGGGTCACTGGACACACACACACACACACACACACACACACACACACACACACACACACACACACACACACACACACACACACACACACACACACACACACACACACACACACGTAAAGGAACCAAAAAAACAAACTTCATTTGTATGTTGACCCATTTCTATAATATTAGCACATCCATTCATTTTTTACCCATGTATCACAGGGAACTATGTTTTTTGTGTCCGTATTGCGGCTCCCAAAAGTAGTTCCATGTGATAGGTGGGGTCAATAATGAGCAAATAATTCAACAATACAATTTACATTAGTTTTGTGGCTTGGGCAGAGGCCCGTGGCCCCAGTGACCTCCACAAAATGACTGGAACTACTTAATTATTCATCAAAGCCAGATCAAACTCCCATCACAGGACTCTGGACATCAATTAATACAGTTGACACCATTATATTGTATTTCATACAACTTAAATTCCAAAAGAACTACCCCTTTAACCCTATCCCAACCCCCAATGAATGTCTGACCAAAGGTACGTCAAACAAACGCATGTCTTCCCGTTCACATGGTCAGAGAAATTGATGTAAAAAACGCATCACAGTGTAATTTGAGGAGGCTTCACAGTTGCTTGGTATAGCTTCACGTCACTGGCTTCCCATGAGACTGGACACTAGACAGACCACGTGCTTTCGTCAGGTGTGGGCGCGACATCACAGCGCGGTGACGTCCAACGAATCCCCGTCGTCCCGCTCGTCGTTCTCAGACGGGGAGGAGGCGGTGATCAAGGGAGCACTCTCTCCTTCCGCACCTCCCACCTCCTCCTCCTCCTCCGCCCCTCCGTCCTTATCGGCGGTGCCCTCCTCCTCTGCCTCCTCCTCCTCCCCTTCCGTGTCGCTTTGCTCCCCCGCCTGACCACTCACGTCGCTCCTCTTCTCCTCCCCCTCCTCTTTCCCCTCTTCTTCTTCTTCTTCTTCTTCTTCTTTCTGTTCCACTGCTCTCTCCCTCAGGGCCACACCCTCCAGACTGGAGTAGTCCGACGAGGTGTCACTGTCTTCGTCGCCTCCGTCCCCTGCTTTCTCCTCTCCGTTGCTCTCGCCTCCTGGTGCGGCCTCCACGTCTTTCTCCTTCCCTTGACCTTCTTCCTCGTCCTCCTCCTCTTCTCCTCTTCCCCCACCTCCGGGGCACAGGCGGATGCCGAGGCGTCCCTCCAGGGCGCCCAGCACGGACCTCGCCCTTTCCCTCGCGGCCAGCAGCAGCCGGGCCAAGGTGTTGACCCGGCCGGCCCGGCGGTCAGTGACCACCTTGTGAACGCACAGCACGATCAGGGCGACTGCGATGATGAGCGACAGCACTATGGCTATGACCTGGGTTTGTGTGCCACTTGGAGCAGAGGTTGTCTGAGGAATAACAGGAGGGGCAGAAGAAGGAGAAGTAGCACTCGCGCCAGTGGAGGTGGCTCTTGAGGTTGTAGTTGAAGGCATTGAATTATTAGTCTGCAAGGTGGTGGTGTTAGCTGGCTGCGTCTGTGTGGATGGTTGTGTTGTAAGTGCTGTTTCCGTTTGTTTACTGAACACAGCAGCGGTGCTGGGTGTAATATTAGGAACAGATGAGGTTCTGGTCGTGGTTTGTTCTGTATTTGAATCAGGAACCAGGAGCATCATGATGAGCGTGCCCACAAGCAGGTCGAGTATGGCCCTCATGGTCACTATGAAGAAAAGTTAAGAGAAAAAAGATTTTAAAAAGAGTGGAAATAGAATAAGCTGTGAGACATGACCTTTGACACAATCTTAGGGTTCGTTCGTAAACCACAATTGCGTTGGATAGAGTAATACAATCGAGAGATCGTTCTGGATCTCTAGATTCTGCTCAATGGTGCTTTAAAGCACCCATGGAGGCGCCGACTTCCGGGTTTAGAATAACATGGCAGTGAATGGCACAACCAAATTTTGGTTGCCAAACGCTCTGGAGAGCTTATCTGGGATGTGGTGTGTTGAGTTACAGTAGATGGGTGGGTGGTGACATCACTGAGTGCATTCAGTGTGCCATATTTACGAACGAGCAGTTAAAACCAAACAACAGGCCATCCTCAAAAATGGTGAGAACCACTGCGAGAGCCATATAAATCCTCCCTTGTATGGGGTCCCCCTGGAATGTCTTTTCAATTGCACATCTGTGACGCAATCACACCATCCAGCATATGGTCGCTCAGTGCGTGCACCGAGCACTCAGTGCATGCACCTGAATAAACGAACAGACCGCAACAAACAACCCGAATAAACCAGGTATAAACAAACGACCACAGAGCCCACCAGTGCATTGAGGGTGCATTTTCTTTCTCAAGGAAAAATACAACAAACCCAATTGTATAAGTTATGTTGTGTTAACTTTAACCACACAGTGGTTGAAGTTTGTGTGTGTGTGTGTGTGTGTGTTTTTGAGAGACCCACTGGCCACTGGTGCCTGTCTCCATTTTCGCCACCATTATTTTGAAAAACATTTTTGAATACCGGTAATTAAAATGACCAGCTTACATGCTTACAACATGTCAATGAAGATTAGTTGGATTATTCAAACTGTTTTTTTTAAATAGTAAGGAAGAGGATGAGGAAGTTAGGGATTTAGGGCTCCATTTTCAAGCATGCTAAACCCCTTATCCCAAACCTCTTTTTACTATTTTGAAAAAGCTTTTGGAATAGTTCAACATGCCAATCTATTGACATGTTGTGAGCTTGTAGGCTGGCCATTTTCTGGCCAAAATGGAGCCCATAGGCTCTTGCCTGACACCGTGCCACGCGTTCGATTCCCGTTCATGACAACCTTCACTGCATGTTTCTCAGTGTTGGGAATATTACTATACCTTGTTAATGTATTACTTATTACTTATTACCTTCATTTTAAAGCAATATATTGTATTACAATATTGCTGTCTGAGCAAGTGTAATATATTAATATTACTATTACATATTACTTAAAAGAAAAATGTTGTGCAAAATATATAATTAAATATTTAGTGTCACTATTAATCAAATATTGTGTAGGCCAGTGGCATAGCTACAATAAAGAAAGCGCACTTGGATATCTGGGAAATCCATATGAAATCAACTTGAAAAAACGTCCTCCTGAATAATTAATTTGATGACAAATTATAGAAAATAAGTAATTATTTAACTTCTGCAGTTGTCAAGAAAATTTCACAAGAACATTTTCAACGAGACAGATTGACAGAAAGTAATATTGAAAGTAATGCAGTAATGCAGAAAGAAAAGTATAATATATTAGATTGTTTTTGTTAAGTAATATATTTATTAGAGCTGTCAATCGATTAAAATATTTAATCGCGATTAATCGCATGATTGCCCATAGTTAATCTTTGATTAATCGCAATTTAATCGCATATTTTCATGAGTTCTAAATATACCTTAAATGAGTGTTTTTCAAGAATATTCATATCAAGGTCAATTATTTATTCTGCATTTGAGCCACAGACCACCATTTGATGACATTTATTTAGACTTCCAGACCTAAATTAAAGAATTTGTCAACGATATCATTCGGAACGAACATGCACATTTTGTAGAAAGTTCTCTACATTCTCTAATTGTGTAGACTTATTTTAAAGTAACTTAACTGATGCAGATATTTAAAAATTATTCACCTGCATTTGGCGAAATTGAACCAAATGGACCCACTTAGCCTTTGGTTTTACTGTGAGTTAATCTCGCACTAAAAAAATTAATCGAGTTAACTCATGGCTGAGTTAACTCGCGATTAACTAGTTAACTCGGACAGCCTTAATATTTATATATTAAGTTACTGCATTTTGGTAATATATTATGTAATATATTGAGTTACGTAGTGCACATGTCCCAACACTGATATTTCTCCACTTCTTTCTGTCCTCCCTCTTTCCTGTCTGTCTTCACTTTAACAATCAATAAAAGGCGCAAAAGCCAAAAAATGATCTTAAAAGGAGCTAGTTTTGAGTGTTTTTCTGGAATAGCTGCAGACCTAAATAGTAATGCCCACACATGCTTAAATGTGCCGCTTCACCTCACTAAAGAGGCAACAAGACCACCCCCCACCCCCGCGCCCAACCAACCACCCATAAAGACCTATAGGAGCAGGAAATGACTCATTGTGCTGTTGAGCATTCTGTGTCACACAGGAAGTCGTGATCCGTTGTGGTGCAGTGCTCACTGTTTGTCTCCCATGTGTTTGCAGCGCCCCCGAGGCTGATCTGCATAGCCCACACCTGTCAGTGTGCAGGAAACCAGTGCCACCATGACAGATCACCAGACGAGAAACAATCTCATTCTTTGAAACCTTGAAACCTTTACAATAGTCATTCCAGTATTATTCACTTGCCATTACCACCAGTAGTCTGTAATTGAGTTTTATCTCATTTGCAGACTACTTCTTTCTTATTTTTCATTCTCTGTAGGTATTGAATGAGACCATTTAGAAGCAATTTGTAGCCAATTGTTTTCTTGAACACAAATCATTATAATGTCCTCACATTGTGATACGAGTCATTCAGTTTCAATTCTTGTTTGACTAGACTAGAGTCTACTCTAGTCAAACAACAAAAAATATATATCAATATATCAAACAAAAACTTTGAAATAGGGAGAAGAATATTCATTAGAAATGGAATTATCAATGTATTATTATTTATTCATCGCACTTGCTTACTCTTATGCCTGATGCAACAACAGGCCCGTATAGTATATGGACAAGAGGATGAAGTGACTGACTTTCAATGCAAAGTCTTAAAGGGATATCCCACTTTCAGGCATGTTTGGCTCATTTCCAAGTGTATTTGGCCTTGCATGAACCCCCAGACAGTTTTTAATGTTACTATGTTTAATATTAAGATATATTAGTTTGTAAATAAAGTTACCCCCAGGCCCACCCCTTCTCCCACTGACACCCATTCATCTTCAAACTCCACTTTAGACTTACTTAAAAAAAAAAAAAAAAAAAAAAAAGCATTACTTTTAAAAATAACTGTTGACAGATAACAATATTGTACAAACACAAAATAAACCTCAATACAGTCGTGACCACATTGGGACATACAGGGCCATTCTTAATGTCAAGAAACATTCTGCTTTTGTGGGAAATGATGGTATAGGACAAAATACGTTGTCTAGATAAACTTTGGAGGAGTACAGAAGTCATTCCACAAAACCGGTACGATTTGCAGTCCCTCTGAGTGTTTCAGCTGTATTTTATTGAGTGAGTCATCCAAAAGCTATTTAAAAAAAATGCTTGCATCAACTGAAATGTTGCCTTTAATATTATGTAAACAAGTTGAATTTATTGTCATATCAGAAATCATCTTGCTTTATTTCAGTAGACACCCCCTATTTTGTCCATTTTTCATGTCAATGGCTTTGATGAAACCGGACTTGACATATGACTATTAAAAAGGAACAAATGAATAAATAGATGATTCATATTTTAAATAATAGCTCCCTCAGTCACGCTCAACCCTGTTACACAAGTCATTCTGCCATCCATAAGAACAATAATAATTGGCCTTTTAGTGACATCACCAATAGGAAGTGGTATTCTACAACTCTTCTGATCAACATGCTACAGAAAGTGGCAATGTTTTACAACTTTTTAGAGACATTTGTGCTCTCACATGTGGTCGACTGGTCGCAAAGCCTAGCATCTCAACTCTGTTACTGTTGGAATAAAGATAGAAGACAATTTAGATGTAGAAATTCTGTTTATGTCAACAATATATCCGATTTTGGAATCCAAGGCATGCTATCCTCTTACTCATCACAGGTAGAAAAAATGGATGCCTGAGATGGGAAATTATATTTTTCTTATAGTTAGGGTGACCATATGTCCCTCTTTGTGTGGGACAGTCCCTCATTTCCAAGACTTTGAGCTTCTGTCTGTCCCACATTGTGACTGACAGAGTTCAGAGTTCAAATGCAGTGAACCTGTTCACCATTGTTTTGGAGGTTTTGGAAACAACCTCACTTTTGCCATTGCATAATGAACCTCACTATAGGCTACTTCTCACTATAGGCTCCATAGTGTTAAATCAATGCCATTTACCACTTTTATATAAATGAAATTAATATTATGCAGAACAACCCCATCATTCCCCTGGTGCAACTATATTTCCACACCCACTCCAAAGGGGGAACATTGCAAGTGCTGTCGTATCAAAAATAGTTGACCTACAAGCTCAAAACGTTTCGCATTGTGACATGCTTTGAGCTTGCAGATCAGCTATTTTTGCTATATTTGAATTAAGATCTTAATAACTTGCTAACCGCATTAGCAACACATTTCCCCACTTGTCCCACACATGGCAATACTTCTGTCCTTCAAAAATTAACAGTCACCTTACTTATAACTCAGGATGTCCTTAAATATTGCGGTATTCAAAAAAGTAAAATATTTGGGTGAAAAAAGCCAACACATACCGGTTTCGTGGAATAACTCAAAGACGGACAGAGGAGAGAAAATAAACGAGAGAGTTTAGATGGCAGGATGGCCTACGTTTTGAGCGGCAAATGAACGGAAGGAGGTGGAAAGAAGCGGGAAAACAAATGACCAGGTCGCGGTTGCACAATGTCGCCTGTTGCTGAAAACAGCAGATCTGCCAGCTCTTAATGCACACTTGCACAGTATGGGTACGACACATAGCGAGCTTGCATATCAGATATATGTTCGTTCAACAGTACCAGGAAGACATACAATTGTATAGCTCACCTGACTGATGTCTTGGGGTTAGGGTTAGGCTTGTTGAGCTTCTGGAGGGCCTCTGTGCAGCAGACACAGGAAGGATTGAAGTGTCACAGAGCAGAAGGGAGAGATGACTATACTGTAGTGAGGAGGTGAAACTCTATTTCGAGAAAGACACGAAAGAGAGACTGAGGTGGGTGGGGAGAGAGAGAGAAAGAGGTCAAACCACCATGCCGTGCAACACAAAATGCCATACCATGTGTAGTTAAAGGAGCACTTCACCACATTTTAACATAGTTTCATATAATAGGTCCTCCTCACTACATTTTTTTCCTACTCAGTCTGTGTCTTACAGGCAGGAGGGCTATTGGCAGTTCAGAAACCTGTCTTCCAGTACAGATGGGGAATCCAAGCTAATAGAAACCACAGGCTTTCTATTCCTGAAAAGTTTTAATGTGAAAATGGAAGCAATCATTCTCCTGATAAAACAAATATTGTTTAAAAAACAAAATCTATCGAGCGATGATATCACTGGAAGACAGGTTTCTGAACTGCTCACAGCCTACCTGTGAGACACAGACTGAGTAGGAAAAAAGGGGTATTTTATTGTGTGTGTGTGTGTGTGTGTGTGTGTGTGTGTGTGTGTGTGTGTGTGTGTGTGTGTGTGTGTGTGCATGCGTGCACGCTCATCTAAATATTGTCTTTTAAATATCTTTTAAACTTTTTTTTTCTTCAAATATAGGCCTAGGTAAGACAAAAAGTATGCCTACTCTCATGGTGTTTCAAAATCAGGGCCTGATCTAGACTGTCCCATCAAACATGATGTCATGCAAATAACCCATATTTCAAAGATACAGTATTTCAAATTCGTCAGACGGTTAAAACTGATGTTATTATTGATGCTTACTTGCCTAATATAAGTCCTGTATACAATATATACTGTACATCTTCTGGGTCATAGAACTAAAGATATATAAAATAACATAGATTTTGTTAAGACAGATATAACAATGCCAAAATACATTTATTATTCAATGTGGGCGGGGTGAATTTAAACAAAAATGGTATGGGGGTGGCTTCAACAAGTTTAATAGCGACCAATACCAATAAGGGAAAAGGGCTTACTTCCAAATCCAAGTACAGCAGGCAGGGGTCAAAACGATGAAAGTCCAAAACAGGCAACCGCATCAAGAGGGGCAGAAATTCAGGCAGGCGGTCAAAATCCAAACTAGGAAATAATCTAGGAATACTAGGAAAACACGAGGAAACAGTGACACCAGGAGAATACTGAGATCAACCATACACGCATGTAGCAATCTTCTATAGCAAAGAATGAGTCAGAATGAGTCCAGGGTTGCAGATGGCAGCTTGATAGGGGAAGTTGGCAAGGGTGTTTATGAGAAGGGAAGTGTTGGCCCAAAGAGGCAGTTGGAGACAGGTGTGTAGTGAAGTAAGGAATTTACCCTGAAAGGTTCAATGTTGACTTGACTCGTCAACGTAGCATCACGTCACGCTTCACCGGAGCTGTTTTGGAACTGTACTTAGACCATAACATTCCCATGGAAACCACAGACGCCAGTGGAGGAGGTGGGTCCCGTCTGCGTCACCTGCTTTCTTAACTATGTTGGGCTTCTGGCACAACTGCGATGGACTACTTCTACGTTCTCGTAGTGTCGAAGGCCTAGAGAGGGGAACTTAAAGTCCTAGTATCTTGGCATGGATGCCATTTTCTGGACCAAGTAACCAGGCCTGCAACATGGGTGAGTTTTTGTTTATTTTGTTTCATAGTTTTATGACAGCTTAGGTATGGAACCTTGATGGGTAATGTCTTCTTTCTGTATGATAATGTTCACCCACTCTAACGATGAAACCATCTGCCTTACTGAGCTTACTAAGTGGGTCGGTGGGGGCAAGTGAGAAAGAGAATTTGATACTCCTGAATACTAAAGAGAACCAGGTAGTGGTGGACATGAAAAATGCATCACTCTACAAGAATGAGACTTATCATTTATTTCAGCTACAGTATATGCTTTGTTTAAAAAAAAAAAGAAACGTTTTTGAATCAAATCATGTAAATCAGTTGTAAATCATGGCATTTTGTTTTCTTCAATAATACAATGAGACTAGGATCAATCACTTGATTCAATGAACTACTTTGAAGGCAATGTACCTCATACATAAACTATACTTAAGAAGTTCTTGAGGAAGTTTGTTCTTAGTTCCACTTAAGAATTTTTTAAGAACATTTTGGGATGCCTAATGTTTAGCTGTGATTTCGTAAATGTAGGTAAGAACAAAATCTATGCACTCTTGGAGTAATAAATCATGCCTTCTAGTTCATTTTCAACGGGAGCATGCTTAAAAGGCGATAAGGCAAGCGTGTGATGCCGGGTTTTACGGCACAACGTCCAGTGTTTTTTGTTGCACGTGTGGACATGCACACGCCTGCGTCTGATTTTAGACCTTGATTCAAGTGAGCTTTTATTTATACTGAGCTTGTATTGTACTTTTTTTCCCCTTGCTACCCGGTTCTCAACTGTCGGCACTGAGTGGCACAGTGGAATTGCTACGATAATGCGGCCGCTTATCACCCCCCGAGAACCACTGCTTTTAAAGTTTTAAACTGGCCTCAAAATTACAAGCTTACCAGCTTTAATGTCTTTAAATCCCTTTATTTTAGGGATTTTTTTAATAATGGCACATCATACACATTACAGAGACTGGAGTTGTTACTGTAAAATAATTTGAATTGGCTGTCATTTTGCATACATATAAAAATAGCTTTTATTTGTGCCACTGTCGTTTAAAACAGTGAGTTTCAGACTCCAGCCTCCACTATGGTTTGTCACTTGTCACTGACCAAAAGTGACCATGTGACTATCCCACGTGATTGCGCATCCCATCATTGGTGCAACTCTGTCTCTAGATGGCTCTGCTCAGGACATTAGTTGGGGCCCTTAAAATATGTTTGATTGTAAGTCTGGTAAGTGTTCTTAAGCATTTTGTTCTCAAAATATGTTCTTATGATGATGAATCCAAATCCTTATAAGTTGAACGGGTGTGCCAGTTTCTTGAAATGATCATAGTTAGGTGCCCCACCAATCCTAATTAGCATCCTAAATACCTAAGCCGGCGGCTTCTTATGGTATTTGGAATTGAAGCATTGAAAAGCATTGAGTCTAAAAGTCAATAGTATTGTGAAGGTAAAGTGAACAGCTAAATTAATTCATGAGTTCCTTAATTATTTACAGTAACTCACATTAATAAACTTATCACCAAAAGACATCAATGTAAAAATACTGAAATTAGCTTCACCTCAATCTTTTTACTTTTTTTTTTAAAGCTGATCTACAAGCTCAAAATGGGCAGTAATGGGTTGCATTGTGAACTTGTAGATTATCTTCTAAGTGTAAAATGAGATTAAAATGGTATAAATGTTGTGTGGACTATTTTGAACGTCCTCAATGACCCCTTGAGGTCCCCAGCCCAGACTTTACACATCATGCAGAGGGCTTTGTTTTTCTTTACTTTTCAGATTGCATTCAAGAATAAAAAAGGCACCCTAAAAGTGTGCCACAGTGTGCGCATATTTTGTTCTTGCCTACAAACAAGTCACAGCTAAGAAAACATTGAAGCATCCCAAATGTTCTTAAAAACTTTAGTTTGCCTAAATACAAATTTCACCTTATGAACTTCTTAAGAATGGATGGCACATGAGGCCCATTAATTGTTCTTATAGAATGCTTTATAACAAAACAGTTTATCCTACGATTATATAATCACATTTTCATTTTCAGGAATATGAGAGGTGATTCATCCAGGCATTGGAGGTGAAACTTGTTATATGGTTAATTTGAAAATAATAACCACACACTAATCCATAAAAGGTTCCAAGAGGGCATAGCGATTCTTGATTGTGACATACGGCCAGGCGTAGGATGCTCTAGGATTAAATCTCTGGACATATACATGAAGCACATCTTGCCAATCACCAACATCTACCTACAGGAGAGGGTAGATAGACAATTTATATTAACACTGGGCCTCATGTGGCAAGGTCTTGTTCCTCATAGATTTCTTTCTAGAATTCCAGAAGTCAGTCTGATTCATAAAGTGTTCTTAAGTAAGCATTTTGTTCGCAAAATATGTTCTTATGATGATGAATCATTGTGAGTTGAAGGGGTGGCAGTTCCAGTTCCAGTGCCAGTTCTTTCAAATTATCATAGGAATAGGCCCCACCTATCCTAATTAGTATCCTAATTACCATAGTGAACCTCCCAGCAATTCCCAATGGGAATTCCCTTTTCTTCCTGTGTTTTACCCAGGTGGGTGTGGTTTTACATAGCTCCATGGCAGTCACACCTGTGTGTGATTGCACCACTCAGAAATCACAGGACCCCACAGAGAGTTAAAGTTGACTGGATGAAATCAAGAATAGCTACATGTGTATGCTACATGTGCATCCGTGTCTGCCGAGTGCTACGAGTCACCGTTTCATCAGTACACCTACAGTACACTACTGTCAAGGGAGTGAGAGCAGGGCTTCTTTGATGTATGCCTATTGTCTACCCTTACCGGTAGATGATGATGATTTGAATTGAGGTGTCATCAATCTATGTTGCTCACTCTTTGAATGGCAGGAGTCCCCAAAACATCATGGGCTCCATTTTCGTTACCCGCTAAATCCCTGACACTGCCCGCCACCCGTATCGAATTCCCTTGTTATTTTTGTCACCTTTCTTCTTCCCTTAGCCACTATTCCTTATGCCGACATCTTTATTTGGGGCTGGAGGTGTCTGTGGTTATAGGCGTGTTTGTTACACAGTCCCTTAAGTTGTTATTTTCATCAAATAGATTTGTGAAATTGATAACGGTATGTAAAACCACCTGCTAATCTATACCATGTACCTAATCTATACCATGCAATCAGAGATTGCTGCATTGATGGTTTTCAGTAAATCTAAAAATTGTAGGCCTACTTGAGTGTTTCTAATGTAATATACCTATACTTCTACTCCACTACTCTCAGATGCAGATATTTAGTTTAGATAACTTTAGTAGTATACTAGTTACTTTATATGAATTATATGATCATTACCTTGATGATGAAGCTTTTGATGGGTCCTGCCTTGAACCTGTACAAAATGGCTTGGAAAACTGCATAGTTCCTCCTCGTTTCCATCTCTACTTCATGCTTCAACTGTACATACAATCAAACAATACACCTGGTCAGAAAAATTGTAGCCTCATTAGGCGATTATTACACTGAGATATTATTATTATTATTATTATTACCCTTATTATTATTATTATTATTATTATATCTACTCACATGTAATGTGATGGATGTAATGTTCTGAACACCTGCGACTGGATTCATTGGTTCCGACCAGCCTTCAAAGTTGTACTCCTGTTTTATGCAACAGCAGACAACAAAAACAATGTAATGTAAACTGTCTCTGGCTACCTACAGTATAACTTTGGTCCACTCACTAACCCTAGAACACTTGACATATATTTGTTACTCCATCATTAAACATGGGTATACTGTATTGTTTATGTAAAATATTCCATTCAAATATAATGAAGTCCACCACATGTCAAAAACATGCATATTGATATTCCTGAGAGAGAGAGAGAGAGAGAGAGAGAGAGAGAGAGAGAGAGAGAGAGAGAGAGAGAGAGAGAGAGAGAGAGAGAGAGAGAGAGAGAGAGAGAGAGAGAGAGAGAGAGAGAGAGAGAGAGAGAGAGAGAGAGAGAGAGAGAGGAATTAATTTCCATCCAGGAAAGAAATAAATAAAACATAGATTGTGGTTGTCACACTATCACTAACCATTCACTTGAACACACCTGTCTATCAAACAAACATTTGCCTGCTACTCCGAGGAGTCAGAACCCGGAACGCTACACCTACCACTGCATAGTGGATGTTAATGGCGGCTCTGATGGCTGATCTCATGGCCGTTTCTATCCAGGCGTGAGGCAGTGCTGTGTGTTCTCCAGCAAAGTAAACCCTCCCCACGTTGGCGGCCAAGTCAGCCGCCAACTGTTCATGCTGGTAGGGGGTGAAGAGAGCGAAAGCACCCAGGCTGTAAGGATCAAGACTCCACTTCTTCACCACCACACCTGTGCACAGATCTTTGATTTCGTTGCCATGGAGCTTCATCAAAATACTCAGCGTCATGTCTTTCAGCTCTTCGTCACTCTTCCCCAGGAAGAGGTAGGAGTCGTCGGACCAGGTGTAAGAAGCCAGGAGGACGCCGACTGTCTTGTTGTCGAAACTTTGACTGGGGTAGTAGATGTAGCGGATAGGCTGGTCAGTGATGCTCCTTCCACCGTGGATGCCCTCCTTCTCCCAGAACTTCTCGCTGAAGGTGAGGAAAATCTTGGTGGAGCTGTCGTAGTGAACCTGACGCAGAGCGTACGTCTTGTTGAGAGGCAAAGGAGGCTGGAAGTCCATGAATTGCGTGGCCTTGGCAGTGGCTGTCACCAGGACAAAGTCTCCCTGGAAGACCTGTGTGCCACTCTCAGTGGTGACATTGACGGCACTGCTTGAATAATCAATGCACTTGACTGTGGCGTTAAGGATAACAGGAGCACTGAGTGTTTTGTGTAGGGCCTTTGGAAGGAGGTCGAAGCCTCCAGTCACTTCATAATATCTGTTTAAAAAGAGAAAAGAAAAATTATACGGTATATATAACACACATATGCATACATATGCTTATGGGTTTCTTATGCCCAGAAATGTGTTTTTTCCTTCATAACTTGAAATGCATTGATTTTACGGCCCCAAAATGTATTGAACGTTAATACAAAGTTAGGCATTACAGATGGTTTGGTCGAGTTCAGTAGATTCTTACTCAGTCTTGTCATTGATATCGTGTTGATCATAGAGCATTTCTGTCAGTGCTGTGTAGAAGAGAGAAGCCTCATCCAGTATGTCCCCAATCATCTTTATGGCACCTGGACTCAGCCCTCCTTCAGTCACAAGATAGTCCTGTTCAAGAGATAAGTTGTAAATGCAAAAACTGCATGTCATAGAATGAGCACACCTGGAGATGAAACGTATATGATTTTGCATTAGGATCTTCTCACTATGCAGTGTTTTGCAATGCATTGCAAAGTTAAGGGCTGTTCATATTGTCTCCGAAACTCCAAATCATCGTCACACTTTTTAAAAAATATGATCACTGATGACGCCCATACTTTCGTCCATACCACCTGTTCTTGTTCGGAAATAGTGAGACTGTCTAAATATATGTGTCTGTATTACAAAAGTGTTTTTGCTATGTATTTTCATAACTTGAGGGATGAACACACACACACACACACACACACACACACACACACACACACACACACACACACACACACACACACACACACACACACACACACACACACACACACACACAGTTGATAGCTTAATTGTCATTAGCAAATGTGCATACTTGAATATATTTACCTTTACAGAATAGTGGTCATACTTCTTCAATGTTTCTTGGGCCCCATACTGTTCCATGTCAACCCATACCTGTAACAACCCAAGCAAATAGTAGTAGTAATAGTACTCTATTTTGTGGCACTAGCTGATAATGAGAGTATATTTATACTGTATGAGTCCAGACCTTCTGCAGAGCCCTTTGGAGAAGTTGTTGAGCTGACTTTCCCGTCTCATTAGCCCAAATATTGTAATTCAGAATGCCTGGGTCTTGAATGACATCGATAGTTCTGTGCTTCTCTCCATTAACCAGGTAGAATGTGTGGTTATTCTTTTCTTGAAATGTGTTCAAATTCAGACACAGTTTTTTGATAAGCTTCAAGATAATTCTGGTGAAAGAGATTATTAAGAATTTTAGGAGCGAGCCTAGTGCCTCTGATGTCAACACGCCTTTCTGGACTACAGTAAAACAGCCCTCCCCCTTTCCACAAGGAGGAGCAGTGTACCAAAGGAAGTAGAGGCACTGGCTCACTGCACACACACACACACACACACACACACACACACACACACACACACACACACACACACACACACACACACACACACACACACAACACACACAACACACACACACACACACACACACACTATTTGTAGGGAATTTGTGTAGCATGGAACATTTAATTTCATGCATATTCTTCCAAGAAACTCACTGCTGAAAACTAGGGATTCTCATTGGTCCTAGATCTGCATACCAGCCGTCTTCACTTCTGTAAGTGTTCACACGTCCTCCAACACGATCACTAGCCTCCAGGACCGTTACCTTGAAGAAACCAAACAACACAAAACAAAACATATTTTTCATTGATTCATTTTTTCCAGTCTGAATTATCATTTTGTTTCACTTCATTATTCAGTCTGAAAGCCCTTCCCACCACAGCAGTTTGTGGGGTTGTGTGTTGTCAAAGTGGCAGTCTGCGCTGGTTGCTTCATACCAGAATATTCAATATATCAGAATATTGGGAAAGCAGACAACATTGTTGTCATTAATGTGGCTAATATTCTAGCCCAGTTGCTAACCAAACAAACACAGGTGACGAACATTACTAACACGTGAACCAAAGGAGTAAAATCTGTCAGATGACAAATTTTTGATTGATTGATTGATTGATTGATTGATTGACCGCAGAATTACAGTACATTTCAAGTACAGGTGAATAAAAACTATTAACTGTGAGTGAACAAGAAAAATACACTTCTAAATACCCAAAGAACAGAAAAATGACCAAAAAGGAGGCAACCGAACTGCTGCTATCCTCTTGCACATGTACAGTAGGGCCTAATACCCCTATTCTGTCATAGTTGTCATAGCTCAGCTGTTAGTATAGTAGTATACTAACATCTAGTGTAGTGCTCTAGTCCTTTGCACTACCATCACTTGTTGTTTCTTGTATTGTCTATATTTGTCATTTTTCTTGCACTGTGGAATAATGGAAACGTTATTTCATCCTTGTATATGTCCTGACATACCCTGGAGTAGCCTCGACACCCAGGCTTTCATTTTCGTTCGCCTTGCGCGAAAACGGAAAGCCTGGACTAACGCACGTTGGAAAGTGGCCTTCAAGTGGGAGTCAACCTTCCGGGGTGGGCGTCGCTCTAAATAATGTGACGTAGAACAGCAGTGGACGGGCGCGGGAGGGGCCGGGGATGACGACACGTTAGTGAGATCAAATCAGAGCGCAGCACTTCCGCCGTGTGGATCCCACGACACCCCCGCCCCCCAAGGCCAAAATCATTGAGGGCTAGGCCAGGCTAACCCTGGAGTGACAAATAAAGAACCTTTGAAACTTGAACCTTGAAAAAAGGAAAGGAAATATACAGGGGAAAGTGATGGGTGGGGGATTCAGATTTTATGGGGGCTATAGGTGCCCTTGAAGGGATTTCAAAATAATCAAGGGATTTGCATGCGTTACTGACTGATGTTCCACATTTTGGTGGCATAGAGAGAGGGGGGGCAACAACATATACAAGACAAGAATGGAATGACATAATGACATTTATAGAAGAATATATATTTTAGATGTAAGCAGTGATTCCAGTGTCTCTGATGTCATTAACACTACTTCGAACTACATGTTGTCTCAGTAAGACAGACCCCCCCCCTAGCCACAAGGAGGTCTAGCGCACCAAAGGACTGTGGGAATTGTAGTCCAGGAAGTGTCCATGACATCAGAGACACCGGGCTCAGTGCTAACATCTAAAATATCTAAAACCACACATTACACACACAAAGACCACGACGAAAGTGATCTAAATCTTCTAAATGACATTAACATTTTTTGTTTTTTGTGAAAATTGTGAAATGTCCCTTTAAAGATTGAGTGCCATGTTTTTTTTCTACCCTAAAACATGATCATCAGGTATTAATGTTATATGAAAAGTAAGATGTTTCCCCAAAAAGTGTACAGTGTTTGTTAAACTGTCATTTTTATGATTCCACCCTACCAGTTCATTAAGTATACCTGGTTTGCCTGGTGGGTGGTGATGGGTGGAGATCCACCTGAACTGAAGCCACACCCACAGCTTTAGTTGCATGATAAAGGGGGAGGAGTTAGGGGAGGGGCTGAACACATGATGTCACTATATTGAAGTTTTTTTCATTGGCAAGTTTGACTGGAAAGGTTCAGCCCCCAGCAAGAAACCCTAAATACAAAGGGAAGACATCATTGCACATAATAAAACACACCAAGGGGTCTATTTACATGCTGTCACATGTACAAAATTGGAAAAAATACAAAAATCATGGCACCCCTCTTTAATTAAATAAAACCACGAGTATTCTGCATCCCTGTTGGCCCTTGCACACACAAAGAAGAAAGCTGTAGTGTAGATTTTTGAAAAGCAGGTAGAAGAATAATGCCATGGTGCCTTCCCAGCCATCATGACACACATTTGTATTAGGCAGTTCAGTGCCCAAGCCCAGTCACTATACGAGTACACTAACAACTAATCGATGTTAACAGATATTGATTATTTGACCACCCAATAATTTCTTATTCTATTTCTTTTTATTTATTTATTTTGCAAAAAAATGTGTTTTCACCTGTTAGCAGCTAATTTCCCAAACCGTTACCCCGATCGACCGACAATTTGTACACAGACCCCCTGGACGCCATGAACCATGAACTCGGGCTGACTCAGGCTGTTATAGCGCCAGCAAGAGGCCGATTTTGTCAAAATGTTACATTTGCCCCCACTGTCAATAAATAAAAAGCATTTCTCTGAAATTATAATAATTTCAGAGAAATGAAATTATTAAGTGAATTAAGTGAATTTCAGAGAAATTCACATATTCTCCATAAATCACATCTATTGCTGTGCTGGATGCCCTAAAATAATATAACAAGGTACACCTACCGTATGCCCAGCATCACCCAGTAACTTGGCTGCAGTGAGTCCGGACATTCCAGCTCCCACTATAATAATCTTCTGAGGATGCCTTGTCTTTGGAAGACCATTTTCCAAGATGTATAGAAGCTCACCATAGTCACGGTCTCTCAATAGCCCTTTAGTATTTTGTATAAGACAGTCAATAAAGAGTAATTACATCAAAAGACAAACATGAGCAAAATAAGATCAGTGAAGATAAAGTCACTGGATGGTCACCACAAGTTGCCGGTTCGAACCCAGGCTCCCCCAGAGTTAGTGTCGACGTGTCCCTGAGCAAGACACTTAACCCCAAATCGCTCCTGATGAGCTTGTGCCTTGTGATCTACACACAATCTATGTAAAGCGCCTTGGATAGAGGTGCTATATAAATGCAGCATTTACCATTTATTTACCATTTACGGTGTGGCATATGTTTTTCCCTCATCCATGTGTGTGTCCATCCTTCTGTTACCAAAATTCTTCTATTGTGCAGCGTAATGTTCTTAGGTAGAGGGGGATGCCAAATAACACTAATTGGCCAAATGGGGGCGCTATACCAATTTTTTAAAACTGAAACATTTGAACAGGCATAACTCATGCCTTGTTTGGCAAAAAAACTCATGGGACTTGTTTACACATGTTTCTTGACTCGTGCAGAACACATCACGGGGAGCAGTGGCCGAACGGTTAGGGGAGCGGTCTTGATACCGGAAGGTCCCCAGTTCGAATCCCCGGACCGGCACGTTAAAATTACCACCGCTGAAGTGCCCTTGAACAAGGCATTGAACCCCAACCATGAAATGTTCTATGAAATATGCAGGGGCACGGCTGGAAATAAGCTTTCAAAGCTTTGTCCGTTCACCCTGGGTAAACAAAGAATCATTTCATTTCATTTCATTTTATCACTTTGACCGGGAAGCTCCACCCTCAGTGTTTCTGCAATAGCAATTTTTTGAAAATCAAATATTTGTACAGGCGTAACTCATGCCTCATTTGGCCATAGATCGTGGAACTTGTTTCCAGTAAGCTCCAACTTCAGTTTGCTTATTTGTGTATATTGTTCATATTGCTAACTGCTTGGTGCTGTCTTGGGTTGTTTCATTATTAACAATTAAACACATACGGTTGTGCGTTCAAGTCCGGCTACTGCCAATACAATGTGTGAGTCTGAGTCTTCAAGAACCCGGCCCTGCTCCCACAATTACATGATTTATTTCTCAAGTTCAGTCTTCCATGTTTCTATGGGTTATTTGTACATATTGTTCTGACTGCTTATTGCCACAGTTGCTTTTTTGGTTCAGTCTTTTTTTGGTTCAGCTATATTTATACTTATTTGTAAAATTTGTAAAGATCATTTAAATGTAATGCCTCATTGCTAATTCCACCATGTAGAGGTGCTAGGCTCTTTTGTTTTTGTTTATTGTATTTGGATTTCAATTGTATTTGGTTTACAATTGTATTTGTCTTCAGTTCAATTAAGTTACCTTTTGTTTCTTAGATCCTTTATCAAAGTGTAAACTAACACTCTAAAGCCAACACTGCCTGTTTAAACCTAAAAAGAACAAATAATGTAAACTTATCTCTGCTGACATTTAAAAATACCTATAATAAAATCTAAAACCTCTTAATGTTCTCCTCCACATGGTGCAAACCCCTAACCTGGAGGGCAGTTTCTACTGTAACATGTTTAATTTGAAACAGAAGTTTGCCTCATTAAGTTGCTGAGTCCCTAAAACATTTGTCCTCACTGACTTAAGTGAATATAAATGATAATGACATCTCTACACAAATGTATCAGTGTCTTTCTAAAAGGAACTTTGACGTGTGGACAGGAAGATACAATATACCAAATAGAGTCAGGAGTCACTGGACAACCTTATACCTCCTGAACCCGCAGGGCCACCCTAAAACATGTTTCTGAAACTTCCATTCATAATGCAACATGTAAGTTATATTTACCTTCACAAATAACAGCAGCATCTTCATGGTGAACACAGGCGTGGTTCACTGTGTAGGTGCACTGTGAGAGACTTGTTTCATTGCCTGAGCAGCTGACATCATTCAACCAGATTCTCCCAATTCCCTGGCACATGTGTAGTGCAAACAGAGCCTTTCCACAGCCTAACTGTCTACACACTACATGGGCAGCACTCAGAGCCCAACCATCATAACACACTGTCCCCCAGCTGTGTTGAAGGTAGACCTCTACTCTGCCAGAACAGGAGTTTGGGCCGTCGACCAGTCTCACTGGAATATCTGTAAGAGTAAGAAGAAAAGTCTAATAAGAGAAATAATAGAAATGTAAAACATACAATTGATTAGACGTTAGCTAAAGAATAATACACAAACTATTTGTGATACATTTCATTTATTTTTAATAATTGACACATATGGCTTCCATCTCTGTGGAACGGTTTGGATAATTAAATAATGAGTAAATTAGTTTTAATTTTGTTGATTAATCCAAGTAAAAACGTAAACGCAATTAACTGAGCCCACTGAGCATTTTCTCATTGAAATACATGGGTAGAACACGGTTTTATGTAGACATTTTTTTAGGGTTAGGGGTGTTCAAATTCTGCAAAGGAAAACAGGCATATTTTGGACATAGTTCGAATCATGATTAATCATGATTAAATTAATTTCAAAGCAGCGATTAATCTGATTCAAATTTTTAATCATTCAACAGCCCCAATAATATACATTGATTATGAGCTATAAAGAAAAAGTATTAGGATGGGACGGTACATTATAGAAACACTTGATGTAAAAATTAGTCCCTGCAGGAATCCACAGGAAAAAAGTCAATATTCTGTGGAACACATTTCCTGAATCTACAGTGGGGAATTCTTGATTCGGTGGCAGAGGTGAATCAGATTTTTTTTGCTTTTGTTTAACTTTTGATTTTCTTTTATTATATTATTGCCAATTGCCTTAGCTGCTTGCTTGGTCCCGTCTTATCGCTGCTTGCCGCTATATTTATTATTATTATCATCATCATTAGTCAAGCACGAACGTCCACCTCATTGTTATTGTACAACAGTTTGGCAGTTCTCTGACCCTTCATTTTGACACAATTTGGCAATATGGTGGAGCTCACGCTCATTCATCAAAAGACGTCTGACCTTTAGATCTAGATTAGAACTGCAACAATGAATCGTAATTGAAACGCTTAGCTAATTCATTGTCAACTAATTCAGTAATTGATTAATCTGATCACAATCAAATCAATGGAGTTTAATGGGTGTTTTCCCACTGAATCATATTTTTTTCCAGGGTTAAGTGTAAGTAAAAACTAAAGAACAATGATCCATCTCTCTTCTGTCGATAGTTGCACAAATAGCATCTGGAAAATATGGCACAACAATTATAGTGTAAAAAACAAAACACATGGCTAGAAAATATATTTTTAAATTGCTTATTTCAGTTGAAAGGTTCCTTTTAGACTGACACATGCTATTCTTTAATCAAATGTATCCAGGATTGAATGGATATAAATCATCTTTTGTTAGTACATTTCTAAAATAACCTAAAATACAAGGTGACAGCTATGATTAATCGATTAATCATTTAAATAATTAGCCAATGAATCGGTTATGATAATCGGTAGTTGCAGCCCTAATCTTGATGAATGAAAAGGTGATGATTTGTTCAATTGTGTTTTTCTTCTTCTTTGTAAAAACAAAATGATATGACATATTCACAATAAGTCCAGGGCTACCGCCTGCCATTATTGTGTCATTCACATACACTAACGCTTATATCCGCTTCCAGCTATATTTATTTGGATTTTGTATGGTTTCTGCAAAAAAACACTTCTTGTATGGGTCAGTTAAATGGATTGCACAAGCATAATAAAGCGACCGGATTACCGTGTGGCGGGGGGTCGGTCCAAGCCTCATGCACACAGAAGAGGAAGAGCAGCAAAGCTCCGCTGCAGCTCTTCATCCTGACAGGCAAAGACTAGTGATGCTGAGAATGCACACAGCATGCAGACGTTTTATACTCGCTCACCTTCCAAGGTTTAAACCAGTACATTTGGAATGAATGAATGAATGACAAGGAAGTGTGTGTGTGTGTGTGTGTGTGTGTGTGTGTGTGTGTGTGTGTGTGTGTGTGTGTGTGTGTGTGTGTGTGTGTGTGTGTGTGTGTGTGTGTGTGTGTGTGTGTGTGTACGCACGCACGCGTGCACGCGCGTGCTCGCTTGCTCTCACGCATGAAGGAGTGTTCAACACTGAGCAGACGGTCTTCGAAATAAAGAGGAACTTTAAGAAGGGAACAAATGGCCTATCCAAGTTCTATATTATATATAGGAAAAACTGAAATCTGAGGTATTACCTTGTACACGGGAAGTTGAAAGAGACAGGCAGATAAGTATATGAGCTGTCATCTATTTGCAAATGAGCGGAACTAAACAAAGATAGACTAACAGATAAATAATGCAAAAGAAACAACAATTAATTGTAGAATTAGTTCCACTGAAGTTTGTGATTTGGAACTTTGTCTATACAGTTTGTCTATACAGATGTAATGTTATATAATGTAATGCGACTGAAAGGGAGGTTATTGGTCGAAAACCAAATACCTAATATAGGGAAGAGTTAGCTGAATACTGAATAACCGAACATGATTAATATTATAAACCTCTTTTGAATGCATAAATTGCAGATATATTCTGCCAATTTGGGCTGAAATTCTGCCAATTTAGGCTGAAAATGCATTTTTTCTTCTTTTTTTGTCAATATTAGTGAGTATTTTCTGCAGGAGAGTATTTGGTGCATTACCAATTGAAACAATAAAATAATACCATAAGAAATCATAACAACAATGGCATAATACATTGTGCTAGTTTTATTGAATTGGGGGTGGGGTTGGGGGGGGGGGGGGGGGGGCTGTACATTCATGTGAACAGGGTCTTGGACCATCCGCAGTACCAGCTATAACAGTACTGCTATCTCATAAACAGGTGTTTATCTAATCTTCCTACTTCCCTTTGTGCATTTTGGGCTTATTATCGTCACAGTCAGGAGGAAACCTTGTATGTGTGTCCACAGCAGCGATTTTCATCCCAGTGGCACAGGCAGGGACCACCAGCGTGCCTTAAGGAGGTTTTAGGTGGTCAACAGCTAAAGGATGGGAGGTTTTTAAACAAAATGGAGATTTATAGATCTTTACCTTTTGAGAGTTGGCACCTTATCTAGATCTTTAACTCCTGTATCTTTAACACCATGAGAGTTTAAATGAAAGCTAATGGTCCATTTGGTTTCATTTTACTTCTCAAAATTAAATATCTGCCTTACTTTTCAAGGTCTACAAAATAATGTTATTTTTGACCATTTTAACAGCCAAAACATATAGCATATCTAACACACTCCCTAATTTTTATAGCTGTGTGAGTAGTGAGAACACTTAATTAGAGATACAAGGTTTTTGCCAGAGCGTATACATCATTCTTCTGGAGCTCATTGTACTCTCTTCTCCACTTTCTTTCACACGTGAACCCAAAAGGTACAAAAAAATCCCTTTGTGCAGGGAGGGTTTGCTTTCAGGTCGACAGCCTGGATGAGTGTTCATTTTACTCTCTGCCCCACTTTTCTTATGTGAACCTTAAGACTGGCCAAGATGTTCTTGTATAAGTAAAATAAAGATCTTTGAATCTGACGCCGTCTTCGAAGTATGAGACCAGTCCACTGCCAACCCCAGGTTGGAGGAGAGTGATAGAACGCAGGATCACATTAGGCACATTGGCAATGGGTGAATGAAGTGGGTTACAAAATCCTGGGGATATGGTTTTATTTATTTTTTAACTTACAAGGTATTCACTATTGTATCTTCTTTGTACCGTTTTGTTCCAGATATACAAAACTCTTGGCCTAATAAATCCCCAACAACGAACTGTACAAAATTACTTGATTGTCCCGAAGCGTATTTGATTCTACAGGTCTGTTCAAACACCCACTTCAAAGCAAGACCAAGAATAGGATGACCAGATCCAAACTGTCCATTCGAGGTAGTGTTGCATGTGTGGGTCAAGTTGAGCGGGGAAACGGGACAAAATGTGGTTAGCAAATCATGAACATCTTGATCAATATTATAAAAATAATTCCTGGATTCAGGATTTCCCTTTAAAAATAGATGATCTACAATCTCAAAACGTATCAAACTGAGATTGCAATGTGAACCCTCTGGAGTGAGTATCACGGGAGAATACTTCACGGATTATTTTTAAAACACATCTATATAGCAGGAAAAGAAAAAGAGACAACAGAAAGCCAACTATTAGAGGGGGTCCATGTATTTTATGGCCATTTGAATTCTCATTTTGTTTTTGACAAACAGTATTCAGTTAATGGTTCCATGTTCTGAATACTGTTTCTCAAAAAGAGGAAATTGTTCATTAAAAATAGGAAAAGGATTTATTTTTTCTTAATACTGTTTAGGAATGTTTCCTTACAACTTTGAAATAGGTTTTTAAAAAGCGTATATTGCCCAAATAACTCCTATATTGGGTAATATACGCTTTTTAAAAACCTAAGGTTTTTGGTTTGGTTTCTGATAGTTTGTAGATCTGCTGTTTTCAGGGTTGACATCAAGTCTCTATTATTCATTCATTCTACCAGGGGAGAGTCCAGGGTCGCTATGTTGACATTCGTCTGGTACACACCGACATTGTTATGCTTAAACCATTCTGCTTCCCAGACAGTTTTTATCTCTTGTCTCTCTCTCTTGTCTGGGCAGAACTTGTATTTATTACACTCCAATGAAGTATTGTTGAACTACAATTCCTATAAGCCTTTGCAGTAAATGTCATTACATCATTCCTGTACGTGTCCACTTGCCACATGCATTTCCTGATAACAAATGAAATATGTGTGTTCAGCCATTATTCTGCGGGAGACATTTTACCGTCGACGGCACCATATACAGTGAAATAAATCATTTTTTTTAAATATCAGGCTGCTGTTTCTCCGACATGTTTGTGCTTCATCTCCAATCACTCTTTGGGAATTTTCTATGCTGGTGAGTATCGATCCTCATTAGCCCAACAACTGTATAGACTTGGGCTATACTGTAGAATGTATAAGATTAATGGTCATTTTGGCCTGTATGTTTGCCTGTTTTGTTTCCGAAATCCAGCCTGGAATTGTGGGCATTAGCAATAGAAATCTTCAGTTCAGACCGCCTGTGGGGTTAAAATGTCATCAAATGGTGGTCCGTGGCTGAAATGCTGAATAAATAGTGGGCCCTGGTATCAAATAGGTTGAAAACCACAGGTCTACACAGTATAGGTGGACTGAGACACAATGCCAACTACGGGACGCCACGGGACGCAATATTGGCGACGCATGGTCTAAATGCGAGCAGTCAGGACTCAGGGACGAGGACGACTGAGCTCAGTGAAGTTAGCCTCCCATGATTTTTCAAATTTTGGAAATATATATATATAAATTGGCTCATCTTTTAGTGCTCGGCGGGGTGAAATTTGTGCCACTGAAATCAGCATTTGTGCTGCTTTTATTGATTTTATATGAATATTTATGTGCAATGTGAGCTGTTATCAGCATTATAGGCTTGCACCCCACTTAAGGTGGTCCAAAATGGACTAAAATGGGCTCATCTTTTAGTGCTCGGTGTGCTAGAATTTGTGCCGTTGAAATCGGAAATTTGTGCTGTTTTTATTGATTTTATATGATTTTATATAAATATTTATAATTGCAGCCCCCTGGCGGTCATAGTGGTCATAACAGCTCATTATATATAAATATTCATATAAAATCAATAAAAACAGCACAAATGCAGATTTCAGCGGCACAAATTCTAGCACATTGAGCACTAAAAGATGAGCCCATTTTAGTCCGTTTTGGACCACCCCAAGTGTGGGGTGCAGATTGACAAAGCTCAGGACCTATAACAGGGGTGGCAAACCCGTGGCTCGCGAGCCACATGCGGCTCTTCAGCTGGTTACATGCGGCTCTTAAGGGGCTTCCACGTGGAACCGTCAAAAACGCTGGCGCACTCATGCATTCCCTATACCAGTGGTTTTCAACCTTTTTATACCAGGGCCCACCATTTATTCAAAATTTGAGCCACGGAGGACCACCATTTGATGACATTTTAGCTCCACAGACCCCAAAGCTAAAGATTTTGTTTACTTTTGTCAACAATTCCAGGCTGGATTTCAAAGAAAACAAAACAGTCAAACATACAGATCAAAATTACCATTAATCTTCTACATTCTCTAGTTGTGTAGACTTCTGTCTAACCAACTTTACATCAATTTTTCTGCCTAGCTGTCATAGTTCAATAGAGGCCTATATGGAGCAGTAGGTCAATACACTTTTGAAAGGGGGTTCGTAATTTGGTCTCACTTTGGCTCTGCTGTGCGTCTTGGAAGTATTTCAAAGAGCCACTGTTTAGAGCGTCAAAAGTCCGGTGTCCATCCTGTAGTCTGCCCAGCAGGTCACTGGAGCAGAGCAGAGTCCTACGCAGGCACAGACACGTGGAAGCAATGCATTTGTCCTGTCATTCATTATCAGTAGGCCTATAGGCTATTGAATCTGAGAGTTTATTTTCCTCGCGACAGATTGTCTCTGTTCTACAACTTTTTGTTTTTCGCTGTGTGCATCATACGGCCACTCGGCAACAACTTACAACAGCCTACCATTTGTTTTACCTGCAAAAAACGCCATAGAGCAGCATCTCTTCCCCTCACTCCGACAGGCAGGAATGCAGACCAATAATCTATGTCCACCGAAATTAGACAATATATCCTCTTAAAAATGAATTATATAATGTGCATTGTATTCCGTGCATGTCATGTCATACAGCAACTAAAACCTGTAGGCCGAGAGCCGATAACACGCACAGCTGCAATCAATTTATCGTTAAACCAAATATTTGATATAGCCTGCAGGGCAACGGGGTTGCGCCCAGTAAAATTATTTAATAGCATCATGGCACGCGATGCCAATGCCATTATGATCATCAAGCCTCTATCTCCTTACTGTCTCTGCATATAAAAGCATTTCAGGGGGACTTTTCTTTTTTTTTTTTTTTTTTAACGGGAATTAACGGGAGGGCCCGGGAGAACATCGGCAAATTCCCGGGATGTAAAATGTGCCAAATTCGGGAAAAATATTAAACCCTGTGCTCGGCACAGCTGCACTTACAGTAAGTAGGGCTTCTCCAGGACGGCCCACTGTAGAGGATAGGACGCCACTGATGAGGTGGTTGGCCGACTGGCAGGTAGATCTCCACGCCCATCAACAGAGACCTGTGACTGAAACTGAAGTCAGTACCTTACAAATCTCACAGCACAGTGTGGCTGGTTTCTAATCTCTCCATAGCTAACACGAATTAATACACATAATTAAACCGATTATGTAACAGTAAGTTACATCCTGGGGGAACAGTAATAATATTAAATGATTCTAATAATGATACATCCAAAAATAAAATATTTCTGAAGAAGAGAAAATACACGTTATGAGTGTGTATTTTATGTGCTCTTTAATGTGTGCAAAAAACAAACATGCAACGTGCAACATAGTCTCAAGAACTGACCCCAAGCTTCATAATGACACAAAATTAAATCCCTGAATAAGAAAAAAGTCTCCTTCCAAGCAAAAAATATAGAATAAAATTAGACAAAGAATGTTGACCTTGATCGAAAATGTATTTTATTTGGTGACATCTTGTGTCATTCAGATATATTCTAGTACAGATCTCATTTTTAAAGAAAGCTGCTTAAAATTTCTTAAACGTTTGATGAGAAGTACCCTAGATGGCCTGGGTGTTCACTTAAACTGTTTATTGCTATACTAGTCTATTTGGTCCCCAATGAAAATATTTTGCTCTATGGACCCTTGGAAGCAGAAACAAACCTTTGAGTCAAATTTGTGCATTATGAACTTTGTGTATTAGTTACACAGTGACTGAGTGATTAACAGTAATTGATTAATCATGATTAATCGGAATTAATCTAAATCGTTACATAGCTCAGTTAATCACCATTAATCGGGATTCATCAAATTGTGACCCTCATAAAGGTGAGTAATGCTTATGTAGCACCCAGCCATGAGCCAGCCACAACAGCCCCGCTAATCGGGCTTAGCCCTATTGGCGCGACTTGTTGTGCGTTGGACTGGCGAGTGGGAGTCCCGGGTTCGATCCCCGCTTCTGCGTAATACTACACTTATAAAAGGTGAGTAACGCTTCGAGCACAATGCTCTTCCTCAGACTGCCAGTCTGAGGAAGAGCATTGTGCTCGAAATGTTACTCAGCTTTATGGTGCAATAAAAGGTACCAGTCCAGCATCTGAGCCCGCAGTGTGCGAGCTTTTCTTTATCATTTTTGGTTTCAATTGTTTACTGCTCTAGTACGGGTTGGATGTGCATGTCTTTTTAGCTCTTTTTCTTGGTTGAAAGCCAGCTCACCAATGACAAGGTGTAGGCTGTGAGCTGGGACGCCCCACCCACCGCCCCACAACTGGGGAGGGGTGGGGTTGGTGAGCAAATATTGGCAAATATACCAGTCTAACCACAGATCAGACAGGGGTAGGTGGTTGACACTGGCAGTTAATTTATTGGGGCATGTGGAATTTACTTTAGAGTCGGCCAAGTGCACAGAAATTGTGGTATCGTGATCGGATTGGAAATGAAAAAAGTGGATTGGGGCATCCCTAGTGCAAATACATATTACAGTCAACACAGGGATTAAAGTTTAAAAAAATCTTGAGACTGAAAATGATCTTTTGCAAATAAGTACTGAGCTAATTAAATGACCCCTGTGAAATTCTCAGGACTGAAATCAGTACCCAGTACTGAGAACTTTAATCCCTGTCAACATGAAGCATATTTGCATTTGTATTTATTTAGGACGCACAAAGGAGCAGTGAGAATTTGACAAAATCTAAAAAAGGATATTACAATAATCACAAGAAGCATGCCATTAGAATCATCATGAGAAGCTGTTACAATCATCACAAAGCATGCCGTTACAATAATCACAAAATATGTCGTTATAATCACGCTGCACATAACTATTTTAGTCCAGTACTCAGAGGAGCACCTGGGGATGTTACTTGGTGCTCCCAAAATGCGGCGACCCATCGCCAGGCCCTGGGACCCCTTTTTTCCACTCCGTACAGCCCGATCAATGTACAGTATTACAGTACAGGGCGATAGTTTGGGCGTTGCAATAGTAGCCTAGTAGTAGTACTACTACCTGCATACTACATCCATTAAAATACTAGTAGTATTTTAGACTTAGAGGTCAGAATTAGTTAGAATTATTTCATTTTCAAGGCTTTTTTACTGGCCCAGTCGGGCAGTCATTATGAGCCCTAGAGCTATGTGGTGCTCAAAGGAGCTTTCCACCCCTGGATTGACAGCTCATTGTAGGATTTTTGGTGCTCCTGAGCACCGGAGCACCACTTATGTGCACCCCTGGTTATAATCATCACAAAGCATGCTGTTACAATCATCATTCCACCTTCGTCCCTAGTATCACCTATGGTCATGAAGTGTGGATCATGACCGAAAGCATAAGGTCACAAATACGAGCAGCTGAAATGATTTTCTTCCGACGGGTGACTGGCCCCTCCCTTTGAGATGAGGTGAGACGTTCGTTCACATGGGAGAGACTCGGAGTAGAGCTAGTGTTCCTTTGCCTGGAAAGGTGCCAGCTTAGGTGGTTCAGGCATCTGGTTAGGATTCCTCCCAAGCGTCTCCCTACTCCGACTGCCAAGGGAGAGACCGGCAAGTGTGGCGATGGACTGGTTGCCAGAAGGTGGAAAGAGGAAGAGAGGGAGGCCAAAGAAGAAGTGGAGACAGACAGCCAAGGTGGACCTCAGTGACTCAGAGACGGGTGTCTCTAGGAACGGGAGGAACTAAGACTAAGTTTAGGTAAGTATGTTTAGGCTTTAGGTCTATGTTGTGTATGTTTAGGTTTAGGACTAGTTTTACTGGGGTTAGGTTTAGGTCTAGTTTTACGCTGTCTAGCACAGCAAGAGAATAGAGCTGAGGAACAAAGACATGATCCTAACTGGGGATGTATGCTTCATCCATCCATCTTCATCTCTTTTCCAAAGTCGGGTCACAGGGGCAACAGCTCTACCAGAGAGCTCCAGACTTCCTTGTCCATAGCAACATCAGCGACTTCCTGCTGGGGAATCCCGAGACGATCCAAGGATAGAGAGTCGATGTAATCTCTCCATCAAGTCCTTGGTCTGCCCCGGGGTCTCCTCCCAGTGGGATGTGCATCGAGGACCCCCCTAGGAAGACACTCGAGAGACATCCTAATCAGACACCAGAACCACCTAAGCTGGCTCCTTTTCAGGCGAAGGAGCAGCGGCTCTACTCAGAGTCTCTCCCACGTGACCGAACTTCTCACCTTATCTCTAGCCAGCCACCCGTCAGAGAAAACTCATTTCGGCCGCTTGTATTCATGACCTTATGCTTTTGGTCATGACCCACACTTCATGACTATAGGTCAGGGTAGGGACGAAGATGGCACATTCACAAAGCATGCCATTACGATCATCACGAAACATGCTGCAACAGATGACTTCTGGAGGGGAGGAGGAGTCAGGTGACTTCTGGAGGGGATGAGGAGACGGGTGACTTCTGGAGGGGGAGGAGTCCGGTAACTTCTGGAGGGAGAGGGGGAGGAGTCAGGAGGAGTCATTATATAGATATTCCACTCTGAGATGGATGTTAGCTTCTTAGCTTATGTATGATGTAATACTACGTGTTACTATACTATGTGAAGGGAGGAGGAAATGGGTGACCTGTGAGGGGAGGAGAAGACTTGTGGGGGAAGGAAGAACACAATTGTGTCCTGGGGGGGACACAGTTGCGTCCTGGGGAGGGGGAGAACACAGTTGCGTCCTGGGGGAGGGGGAGAACACAGTTGCGTCCTGGGGGAGGGGGAGGACACAGTTGCGTCCTGGGGGAGGGGGAGGACACAGTTGCGTCCTGGGGGAGGGGGAGGACACAGTTGCGTCCTGGGGGAGGGGGAGGACACAGTTGCGTCCTGGGGGAGGGGGAGGACACAGTTGCGTCCTGGGGGAGGGGGAGGACACAGTTGCGTCCTGGGGGATATATATGTGCATCACTCTGTGCTTCACACTCCATATATGGAGTGCGTCAGTATAATATTATTGACAAAGAACAACTTCGTCATTAAGCAAACACCCTTAATCTATAGTAGCAGTTAACTTACCATGATGCGTCGGGTTGGGTAGAGTTGAGAAATCAAAAATGGTTCTTCACGCAAGAAATTTAAAATCGTAAATTGTCTTGAAGAAATGAAAGTCATCAAATCGTCTTGAAGAAATTAATTTTGTCAAATTGTCTTGAAGAAATGAAATTAAACAAATTGCGAATTAAATTTGTGTTTCACACACCCACAACAGACACACACCCACAACACAACACACACAACAAGGTCCTAACATTCAGTACAACCTGGGTCTCTCCCTACATATGAGCAAAACACATTCCACTGGCCAAATAAATAAACCCTGAACCTAATTATAATGCTTGCCACCTGAAAAGAACTAGAGAGATTCAAAGAGAAAATTACAAGAAAAAACAGCATTTGGGCACACACCCACGATCAGTGTTGGTCTATATTACTTAGGAAAGTAACTTCTTTACTTTACTCGTTACCCCTTAGACAAAGTAATATCATTACTTTACTTATTACTGGATTTGAAGAGTAATATATTACATATTACATTATTACTTTCCCAAGTTCTCAACACCGCTTTTGAAAAAATAGAGAAGTACAACATAATCCGTTTATTACAAAATAAAGCAGCAAGCGATTTGTAGTGTACATAACTGCACAGGATGCAGCGTGTGGACTGGATCTACAATCTACTGCACATCTCTGTTGTTACAGTACCTGTCAATAGCTTGTACATCTGTTCTATTTTTGCATGCAACAACAAGCTCATTTTAAAAAAGTAACTTGGCGTTACTTGCAAAGTAATGCGTTACTTATTACCCATTTTTGCAGAGTAATCTCGTTACTTTACTTTTTGGAGCAAAAGTAATATTATTACAGTAATATGTAATCTAAAATTAGTTACTGCCCAACACTGCCCAAGATAGGCCTGTCACAATTAAGACTTAATCGCTTAAGTATTTGTGATAATTGCTAAATACTTCTGGGATAATAGTCAATCATTCACTGTTGGAAAATAGCGGAAGTAGGACATTGAGCTTACTAGATATACTTGTGATATACTCACAATTCATGCATTATTATTATTATTTCGTTAGTATGATGCACTTAAATCGGCAATGTTAACTTATCTGAGCATCCAATAATGCACTACAAAACAAGTCATAATTGTGACAGGCTCATTGTACCTGAATGCACCCATGGTTGAGGTACATGTCTCCTGAGCAGGGAGACCCTCCAGGCCAGGGTCTCAACCTGATCCTGACCACCATCTTGACCCAGAGAATCCAGAGAATACTGTATATTCCACACAGATAGGATCACCAGGCACCATTATCCTTTAAAAACAAAAATAAAACACAAGTATTAAGAAATAAAACAAAACAAGTAAACAACTCATGTTAGAAATGTTGAGTAGGGGTCCCCAACATGTAGAAACTGCCGGACGCTAACTTGCATATGTTGAGCAACAACCTATGCAAAAAAGAAATTTATGATTTATGTAGCATGTGATACATCTAACTAAGACGTTCAGGATGCTGAACCCCCTAGTTGGACACATCACATGTTACATAAAGCAGGACGAAACTTTCAATTTTTGCCTTCTATCCACCACTTTCTTTTTGCATTTGTGTGTGCAGAATTTCCTGAACACCCACCACACAAATAAAATACACCGTGAGCCCCTCACCACCACAATAAAATACACTCAGGAGCCCCCACCACACAAATAAAATGCACTCTGAGCCACCACCAGTGAATAAAATGCACACTGAGCCCCCACCACACGAATAGCGTGAACTCTGAGCCGCCCATGACAAATAAAATACACCCTGAGCCTCCACCACACAAATAAAATACAATTTTCTTTCACAGAGCTCCACTGCAAGTCAGAATCATAGCAGTGTAGCCGCTTTAAAATATATAGGCCTACATACAGTACAATGGGTAAATGGAATGCAAGTTACAATGTCCTCCATTGACTCCCCAATAAAAATCATCTGCAATCTGCTTGTAATGATTGACGTTAAACTCATGGACTCCTCCCCTCCCCCTCCTCCCCACTTGCCTAAATGTCACCAGTGATCTGCTTGTATTAAACGAGTCAAACTCACCAACTTTGCAGAGCTAGAGAAAGCTTGAGACATCCTCTGTCGATCTGCAAGGGTTTTGTGGGTTTTGTGCCATAAAAATCCAGTGTAGACAATAGACATATTATGAGCTACTTTCTGTCCTGGCTAGTCCTGGCTACTGACACACACCAGGTGCACACCTGGTCGGTGCAAACGCAGTATCGCCACCTGCTGTTTGTGTGTGTCAGTGTATAAAACAAGCTCAGCTCTTGTTTGGCAAGATGGCAGCTGTGATGTTTGTTGAGGACTAGCCAGGACAGAAAGTAGCTCATACTATGTCTACGGTGGATTTTTATGGCACAAAACCCTTGCAGATCGACAGAGGAAGTGTCAAGCTTTCTCTACAGCTGCAAAGTTGGTGAGTTTGACTCGTTTAATACAAGCAGATCACTGTGACATTTCTCTTAATGGGGGAGTGAACGGACGGAATTGCAACTCTAAATGCAATTCCAATTATCAAAGAATCTAGAGTTGCATTGCGGCTAGGCTGTTCAGTGACTAATGATGAGCACTTCCAGACACCGATACTTAGGAAAAGAATCACCTGCATTGAATTTATTACAGAAAGTAGCTCATAACATGTCTACGGTGGATTTTTTTTAATCAAACAAACTTTTAATTAAGGCTTTCCATACAGCTGCATGTTTAGGACCTCACGGATGATTCAATTCCTGATTAGGCAAAAAAAAAAAAAAAAAAAAAAAAAAGCCTAATCAGGCATTGAATCACCTGTGAGGTCCTAAACATGCCATGTACAGGTATATACAGGGGTGTAGGTTGAAAACCACTGCAGTATAGTATGGAAGATTAAGAGAAAATATATATCTTAGAACAGTGGTTTTCAACCAGTGGTATGAGGACCACCATTGGTCCTTGAGAAGGTTCCAGGTGCTTCCCAGCTAAGCTGGTTAACCAGATCTAACTCTTGACAGCGTAAAAATGAAAACAAATGGACCCTTGTGGGTCCATTTGGTTTCATGTTTACACCCTCAAGAGTTAAAATATTCCATCATCTGAATTAAACAAGAAGATTAATGCTAATTTTGATCTGTCTGGTATTGTGACAAAAGCAAAAGAAATATTTAGTTTTGGGGATTGTGGGGCTAAAATGTCCTCCAATGGTGGTGCATGGCTCAAATCCTGAATAAATAGTCGGCCCTGGTACCAAAAAGGTTGAAAACCCCTGCTTTAGAAGTAGCCATACAGTCAGTTGCAATAAATATCCTCTACTCACCAATCATGTTTGTAGGGGAGAGGCAGCTAGACAGTCTGTACCTCTCCCCACCCTAGCTAGGAGTAATCCAAAGCGATGCCTGTTAAATATATATTAATTATATTACCATACATTACATCTACACAAGTTAAATTAGTCTCCTGTAAATTCCTGTTACACGTTTAATTGTCCATTAATTCAGCTACAGGCAGAGGCACCACATCCACACGACAGAACGGATCAAACAGAGATTCTGTGATCTCACGAGATTTAAATAGTCAAAACTAGCGATCTGCTCTGGGCAGGTTGGCTCCTCCAGGTCCTAATGTCCCACGTACTGTCAGTGATGGGCAAGTTACTGGGAAAATGTAGTAATCTACACTTGTTACTTTCGAAAAAATGTAGCTAAGCTACACAACAAGCTATCCCTAGTAAATTGTAGCAAGATACACTACAAGCTACATGACAAAAGTAGCTTGATGTAGCTTGCTACATCAACACTACATATATAAAAATATATATCTCAACTTAATGTACAACTTTCTAAATAATAATCATTATAATAAAATAATATCAATAAATGTGTATTATGCATATTAGAGGGATGTATATTTTAGGTTTTCTACCCATTAAAATGGGCGGAATTTGAAAATGTGTGTGGGAAAATGTAGTAAGCTACAATCCTTGTTACTCAAAATAAGTAGTGTAGCTTTACTACAAGCTACTCGAAAATGTAGTGTAGCTTCACTACAAGCTATTCCCAGAACAAATGTAGTAAGCTACACTACAAGTTACGGGAAAATGTAGTTACGCTATGTAGCTTAGCTACTTGTAACAAGCTACTGCCCATCACTGCCCACTGTCACACACAAACATACGCTTCTATCCACGAGTGTTTCCCTTCTTGTTGCCATGTCTGGTTATTATAAGCAATATTGTTGTTGTTTTTACGGAGGCCAGTTTCAAATTGCCCTTTAAGAGTGTCAAGGGATTTGCATGTTTTAATCACCGTTGATAGGGCGTCCCACATTTTGGTGGCATTTAGTGCATATATTTAATTGGATATTTGATTAAATGAGCTGTTTAAAAAAGCCCTGCCCCCACTAACTGTAGGCCTATATCATATGTCTTTTCACTTTTCACCACCTTGAATTGAAAAGGTTGTAAACAAGCATAAGTGTGAAATACTTTATAGACAAGCATGTAGCAAGATTTAAGTAAAAAATCTAATTAGAATTGATTATAGTACTGTGACTAGTGGCCAATAGATGACGCCCTTGCATCAGAAACAGATTGGCCTGCAGTGCATAGTGACAATTCTGACAATAAAAGTGACTGTTAAAGTGGAATTCCACCCATTTTTAACCCTACAAATTGAACCAAATGAACCCAGGTCCATTTGGTCACCCTAACCTTCTGTAAGGTGTTGGGACTCCTGATTGGTCCAATACACCAGCCAATGAGTTTTTTTTTTCTTTTCTAGAAATTGTAAACAAGTTGTGTTTCAGTATGTTACTGTTTTGTTTGTTTGTTTGTTTTCAGACCTCCATTTCTAGGAAATGCAGAATGGGGGAAGTTTTTTTTATCATGTACACGCAACATCTCTAAGGTATATTAATGACACAGTGGGTGGGGATTCCCCTTTAATTTGATTTAATTTGATTATGCAATACTATAAATACTTCAAATAGTGTAGTAGGGTGGGGGAATCGAGTCGAACCCTGCATATGAGACAAATATGGATAAATACATTGTGCTTGCCCTCTATAACTAGAATTGAACATTTAAAACGCATAGAATAAGCTCTTTAGTTAAAAAATAATGTTTTGTCACATGCATGGGGGCCCCGCATTTTACGTCACAGGAGTGCTGTTGTATAGAACATAGTATGGAACGTTCCATGATTGCATTATTGCGACGTAAAACATCAAAGTATATACACCGTTCTGTTTGTGATGACAATGGTGACCCCCACTGGTAAAATAAAGGACTGTAAAACAGGCTCATAATAGGACATTTTGAACACTGATGCTTGCCAGTCACAATCTGGGAGTCTCAATTTGTGGGATGCTTGAAAAGACACTTCTGGTTCAAAGTGAACCACTAATCTGTCTGATCCTATAGTATTCAGTATTAGTATTCAACTAAAGTTTGAATACAAGACTTTCGCTTATAACATAGTTGTCTAGATTCTAGATCGTAGTATGGGTTATTTGACTACTGTAGAGCGGATACTCTTTCAGAACCAAAGAAACACTGCCACTGGGTAGATGAAACGCAGGTGAAAATGAAAGCCTATGTGTCAGGGCAAGTCTCCAGCAGTTTCAAAATGACCTCCACTCCATAGAGTGGAAGTAAGGTGGAGTTAGATTAAAATCTGTTTACAAACACAGATTTTGTACACACTCAAGCTACTTATATTACCTTTAATCTAGAAGAAATAGGCAAAACTATTGTATGTAGGCTATTTGTTTTTGATGTTGAACATGAGTTGATGTCATTTCTGAACACTGAGCGCTATGAGGCCATGAGCACATTAAAACTCCCAAAAGACGCAGATGCAGTCGCCATGTTTGGAGCCCTGGCCTGGGCACACCAGACTGTGAACTGCATCTTTTGGACACAGTTCATTGCGTCAATTTGATATACTTCCGAGGCTGTGGGCAGTCCCGAGAGGAGACACACAGCAGAGCCAAAGTTACAACACTGCACTTCCGTGGAAAAGTGCAATGAGCTACTGCTCCACATAGACCTCTATTGAAGTGTGACAACTACTGTAGGCAGAAATGCATTGAACTCAGGCAACAGCCCAGCTTTAATGATCTTAGATGGTTTTGTAGCTATAGTACAACATCTTTAGTTGATGTTGTAAATACTTCCCGAGGACGCACAGTCTTGCGGAAAAAAAGAAGCTGCGTCCAATGTCTCCAGCACCTGTAAAACACGCCTAGTGACATCAAGATGCTGTGGGCCCTATTTTGATTGTCTTAAGTAGCAGGTCTTAAGTCTTAAGTCAAAACTTGGAGGTCTGGCAAAGCTGTTTGGCCACTCAGAACAGCCAAAAATCTTTGCTACACCTCCAAGTTTTGACTTAAGACTTAAGACCTGATATTTAAGACAATCAAAATAGGGCCCTATGTGTCTTTTGTACACAGTACAAAGTGTAGTGTGCATAAGTATTCTAGCATACTTGTAAAGGTGACAGCTCCCAGCCAGAGGGAACTTGTGTTTGACAGATTTGTATATTTATAAAGATCTGTAATATTGCAACTTGCAATGAATGTGTGATGTGCAGAACTTGTAGAAATACTGTATAATGTTCTATGGATCTGGTTCTGGGCAGCTGGGCACATTGACAGAGCGTGCTGTTTGAACTGTTAATTTTGCAATCAGATCAATCAATCAAATAAAAATCATAAAAGCAAGTCTTTTTTGCAGCAAGACTGTCTGCATGTGACACTCTTCTCCAGGAGGGGGATGGAACCTATGGGTAGGTAATGTCTTCTTTCCATGTCCTACGCATCTCCATGTGGTCACCCACTCTAACCCGTAAAAACATCTGCCTTGTTGAGCTTAAAGTGGGTGGGTGGGGGAAGGTGAGAAAGAGAAAGAGAAAGCATTTGGTAGTACTGAATACTAAAGAGAACCAGGTAGTGGTGGACAGCAATGAAATGGCACAACACTCTACAAGAATAAGACGTATCACTTATTTCATGGCAGGTGAGTTGCTTATTCTATATACTCAAAAAAGAAATACAGTTTTAGAGTCCATTTGTAAATTATGACATTTTTTTTCTTCAATAATAGACAATGCTAGGATCAATCACTTGATTCATTGAACTACTTTGCAAGCAATATTTGACCACAGCACTTAAATCCACAGAGCACAGTACTATGCAGAATGAGAGGTATTCTTTCTTATTCGCAGAATGAATATGATATACCGTTATTTTGAAGAGGAAATAATATGCCTTTTGTTAATCCCTGACAGTCTTACGATTCTGGTGCAATGTATGGTTTACAGTGTAAAGGTGATTTCCTCTTTCATGGTTGTGGTTAAGGTGTTTCGTTCTGTATTTGATATATTGGTTTTGAGAATAGGTTATTGTTTGAAGTTGTTATAGAGATAGTAAAAGATGGTTGTTTTATGTATTTGTTTGTTTGTTTACTTCATGTGTTGCTTTCTTTAGTTTTAGGGGTTTAACTGTTTTTTGACAGGGGGTAGGACCCCCTTCATCATTTTGTGTAAATAAAAATAACCCCAAAAGTCCTGAACCATCATGATATGGTACATTACTGCAAGGGTTTAGCTGTTTATTATTTGAAGCAAACCCTTGTTGTAAATCCTGCTGAAATGAGGTGAATATTGAACGCCTACATGTCATAATTAATATGCATGTGTGCAGACACTATATGGAGAAGAAAAATCCCCTGGTGTAGGGGTGGCCCAGGGGCCCATAATTTCTAGATCCGTCCGTGTGCGTCGTAGGGTCAGTTCAGCTGAATGGGAACATGTCAGTTTGACACATCTTTCTCTAATAACAACCTGAAACACAAACCTTGGTACATGTTGGAAACAACTGAAGCTGTCCTTTAAACTAATTTCAACCAATTCCAATTTCTCTCAGTTCTGCTGAACTCTGTGTGGGCAGACACAGAGACGACGAAGTTGATTCGAAGAGAAGGAACCAACGCCACCTTAGAGACCGGAGTAGCCGTCCAGAGGAGCGTCAAGGCAATTTGGACGTTCAAAGCGGTCGGCAGTAACAACGATGCACGGATTGTCGGCATGAATGCTGGCAAGGTGACGTACCATGTTAAGCGACATCAAGGTCGGCTGCAACTGGATAGTCAGTCTGCATCTCTCACCATCACTGACCTCCATATCAATGACTCTGGAGCTTACCATGCACAGATCGTTGCCGCCAAAATTGAATCTCATCACTTCCACCTTGATGTCTACAGTGAGTAAATACAGTGTCTATGTTTAAGTTGCACTATGTAACTTTTTTGCTCTCTCACTCAAGGATCAAAACTGATATTTTAACTCCCTGGTCAGGGAGTTCTAGAAGTCTACACAATCAGAGAATGTAGAAGAACGGTCATTTTTTAAAAAATCTGTTTGCCTGTTTTGTTTGCGAGATCGAGGCTGGAATTGTAGACAAAAACAAAATAATCAGTAATAAATCAATTTTGGGTCTGTGGGGTGAAAATGTCATCTAATGGTGGTAGGTGGCTCAAATGCTGAATAAATAGTGGGCCCTGGTATGAAAGTGGTTGAAAACCACTATTTAAGGTGCTCGGTGGAACAGTGGTTAGTGCTGTTGCTTCACAACTAGAAGGACCTGGGTTCGATTCCCACAATGGACACTGGGCATCAGTGCCCATACCTGAGGCCGGGGTTGGCGAAAGGGCCTTTTTGTATGGAGTTTGCCTGTTCTCCCTGTGTCCCCTAGGGTAGATACCCTCACAAAAAACTGCCTTAAACTGCCTCCCCCTGGCCAGCCGGGGTGCCTGATGGAGGGGACAGGAACTTGTTGGAATAACATATTTCTTCCACGCGCTACGTCCAACCAGGGAAACTTCCCGTCAGATGAAAAGAAGGCAGCTTGGACTCCTCATGCATTGAAGGAGGCATTAGGCAAGTCCACTGCCTGCAAAGGTTGGCGGAGGGTGTGTAGAGCCCAGGATCACATTAGGAATTGGCACAGGGTGAAAAATGGGTTACAAAAATGTGGGATAAAAATAAGAGAAAGAACGAAAAAGAAAGCCACTGTTCTAATTTATGTAGCTGTCGGTCGACTCGTGGACTTCTTTGAATACAGTATACTCGTTTCTTATACAATCCACACGTCTCTCTCCTACGATAGGCCTCGTTTCCGCTCCGCGCATCAGATTCAACGCATCTTCAGAGGATGACAGCTGCCAGTCACTGACAGTGGAGTGCTCCGTGGAGAACGGCCGAGACGTGACCCTGTCCTGGTACAGAGGAGAGGAGAGACTCAACCACACCACCACCACCACCACCAGCGGCTCCGACCTCCTCTCCTCCACCAGCCTCTCTCTGCTGCTGGAGATCAAGGACCAGGATGGAGACGACACCTACCGCTGTAAGGTGGAGAACCCTGTGGGCCAAGAGGACTCTGAACTCCCCATCGACGAGACCTGTCTGAGAAACAGAGGTATAGGACACCTGGTTGTGGTTGGGCTGCAGAATACTCACTGCTTTTGTCCCAAAACTATGCAATATTATTGTCACTGACAGTGACAGGCCATCATGAAATACAGTAGATTTGAGACAGGTAAACACATTTTTTACTATTCCAACAGTTCTAGTCAGAATGGAATTGGAAGAATTCCCGGCCGGGCCATACCAAACACACAATTCTTTCTTTGTTCAATGCAAATGTGGAATATGTGGAATAGTAATATTCAAAAACATATTCAAAAACATCAAAACATCAAGCGTTTGCTGATCAGGACACCAGGACTGTAAAGGAATGCAGAAAGACAGAAGACCGAAAGAAAAAACAAAAGAAAGAAGAACACATGCTCTGTGTGCATGCGTGCAACACAGCACAGAGTCAAAGCCTCAAAGGCCATGCCTAGGACAATTTCGATACGAATATTGATTATTATTATTTTTGTTCACCCCTATAGGGTAGGGGAGACTGTTACTGTATTAGAATCATAACCGTATGAAAATGGCATACCTTTGTTTTCCTTTTTAAAAATAGCCTAATTTCCACTTATGTCCTTTGTCTTTTCACCATTCATGTGGAATAATAATATTCCAATGAATAATTGAAATTAAAATTACTGTTCTTGGGAACAGGTGTTATTATCATTTGGGTGTGCCTTATGGCCGGGATTCTTCTTCACTAAAAATGTTGTAAATTTCCCTACAGGTTATAACCTCATCCTTCTGGTAGGTATTGGTGCTGGATTCAAGATGTCTGCCCTGCTGATGCTGCTTCTGTTATGCTGTTTCTCTGGTGAGTTCACATGACCCTCATAATCCGTCCATTGGCATTTTAAATTACATCAAGAGACATGTGGGACTTTTAGAAGTGGGGGACGCCCCATAAGTTATGGGGCGTCCCCCACTTCTAAAAGTCCCTTCTAAAAGCCTGTGTCTTATGGGCCATAAGACACGGGCACATACTGTATATGTGGGCACCCAGACACACTAAGACATACAGATGTGTATAGCCGATTTGCAAACAGGTTCTACAATACTTAATTCTATCCATAAAAGTAAACGACGAGTCGAAAAACATATTTTTGCCCCCAAAAATATTTTAGATGTGAGAGAAGTGGGGGGACACCATCCCCCCACATTCCCCCCTCCACAACATGCCTGGTAGGCTCGTACTTGTAAATCATCAATACAATAATAAGTGGTGCATTTCTATAGCACCTTTATCCAAGGCACTTTACATAGATTGTGCATCACATTCACCCATTCACACACGCACGCTTGCACAAGCTCAAAACGCATTGTGCTGTGATGCATTTTGAGCTTGCAGCCATTTTTGATACCACAGTACATGCAATGTGTCCCCTCTGGAGTGAGTGTGCAAACATAGTAGCAGCAGGGGAATACTTGGGATATTTTAACATACTTAAAAAACACATCTGTAGCAGGGCAAAGAGACAACAGAAAGCCAAATATTACCAAACATTACAACATTTGAACACTGAACTTGGTCAGTTACAATGTGGGACAGACGGAGGCTCAATTTGTGGTGCACCTGAAGAGTCTTGGAAATGAAGAATTGTCCTACGCAAAGAGGGACATCTGCTCAACATATAGTTCATTGGTTCTCAAACTGGGAGCCAGTCCAGGGACCCACAGGGTTTCTTGAGTGGATTGTAATGGACTCTTACTTCCCTAGACTAGAATCATTTGTACAAATAGAACAAAACTGTGCAATGTAGTATATTTACATTTCTTCTGTTTCTTTTTCATTCCAAAGTGAGGCATTTGCGTTGACTTAACCACTTTGATTTAGTCTATATGTGAAATGTGGGTTAGGGTAGGGAAAGTGTGCCTATAATACAGTATCTCTGAATGCTATTCTAACTTTTGCTAAAAGGTTCACCTGATTAGGAAGCAGGGATGTACTACTAGTCATTTTAAAGCAGGGGTTTCCAGTTAATTGTGATACATTTTTGCTGATAAATCTAAATATCAGACATAATCACAATAATGAATTATGAATGTGATTCTTATTTATGTTAACTGTGTTGTGATGTTTCAGGAACTCAGTCGTGAGTCGTGTGTAAACATCAAGCGTTGGCTGATCAGGACACCAGGACTGTAAATGAATGCAGAAAGACAGAAGACCGAAAGAAAAAACAAAAGAAAGAAGAACACGTGCTCTGTGTGCACACACACGTGCTGATTGTGTCAAAGACCATACCTAGGACAATTTTGATTCGAATTTTGATTATTATTATTTTTGCCCACCCCTATAGGTTAGGGGAGACTGTTATTGTATTATAGAATCATAACCGTGGGATCACTGTGATGTTCTGTCATGTTGCCAACACAGTTAGCAAATTATTAAGATGCTGATGTCATATAAAAAAAAGCTGATCACAACTGCGACACGTTTTGAGCTTGTAGATCGGCTATTTTTGATACGACAGTACATGCAATGTGGCCCTTCTGGAGTGATGTGTGGAAATATGCACTGGCACCAGAGGAATACTCAGGTTATTTAATCACTTATTTAAAAACACATCTGTAGCAGAAAAAGAGACAACAGAAAGACAAACATTAGGCCGTTTGAATGCTGAATTCTGTCAGCTACAATGTGGGACAGACAGGGAGCTCAATTTGTGGGACACCTGAAAAGTCTTCGAAATGAGGGACAGTCCCATGCAAAGAGGGACATCTGGTCAAGCAAGGCCCTAGCAATGAATCAAGCCTTGAATGCAAAACAGCATTTGACTACACTTAACGGAAGTCTGCATATCAAAGCTATAGCATCCAGGGTCAGGTTGTCGTTGCTGCATACTGTATACTGCATATGCAGTACTGCATTCCTGACCCTTGCACCCACATTGCCACGTCCGCCTTGAACTGAAACACATAAACCACAAAGAATAAAGACTGTTGGGTTACAAACTTTTTTAAGGGTTAGAGTTAGTTCAAGTCTTGTCACATACAGTCATTTTGTTTTAAGTTTATACAATAAGATAGAACCAGAATCGGCTTACACAAAAAGCCACGACTCCAGCAATGAAGGGCTAATATGTTTATTGATTATTAGAAACTGTTTCCTTACAATATACATCTTCACCATTCAATCAATGTTTGACAAGGGATAACATTAGCACAGAACTATTCCTCTAGTATATGATATCTACTACGTTGTACCACACAACTACTGCAACAAAGTTTAAGAGGAGAGATACTGTATGAAAGGAGATATAGCAGGGATGTCAAACTCAAATACACAGTGGGCCAACATAGAAACATTGGTACAATTCAAGGGCCACAGCATCCAGGCTGTGTTTCAAAGCGCAGGCACTGGTTTACAAGGACGTCCCAGGAAAACGGCAAAAAAGTAATTGTCCATCAAAAACAATGTTCCTTAATAGCTAGATAAAAATAAAAAATGTTATATCCTCACCAAGCACTGCTTTATGAATAAAATAAATCTGCTGCATTGAGAAAGTAAAACAATGAATTCATTCATTTCTTTATCATGGTGCAATATAGAAGAGGGCCAGTTCTAATACTACTTCACTATTATCCATATCTTAATACATTCCGCGGGTCATACATACATGACCCGCGGAATGTATTAAGATATGGAAATAATGTGACCATGTGTCATGTTTCACCATCTTAGCGCGGTGGTCCCAAGTGTGGAATGCCCTGACTCCATCCCTCAAAAAGAGTAAATCCCTGGAGTAGTTTAAAACGGCCAAAGGGAAAGGATCTTACTATTGTAACTTCCCCTATAGAGATTTTGTTCTTTTTATGATGTCTTGAACTATTTCTTTTTAAATTATTGTTGTTGTCTTAATGTCATGATTATGAACTGAACACCTGAATGGAAACAAGAATGCAAGGACTTTTTTTCTCCGCTGATCCCACTGGCTGTGTTTGACTGTTCCGATTACATTTATGTCTAACTATATCCTGCTATCCTATTTTCTGCCAATAAACTAAATCAATCAATCACTCACTCAATCTCTCCTGTCATTCAATGTATTCTGGGTGAGAAGAAGAATCCTCCCTGGTTGTTCTGGTTGAGAGGCTGCGTTGTTATGTTTAAATTGCACCAGTAGATGTCATATTTGAGCTGTTGAATGACTGATGCTACTGTTTATTGATAGAACATGCTGATATGCTCTTAAATGCCAATTTTGCCAAAGATATATGAAATGGAAAGGGAGCAGGTTCTGATAATTAGGTCACAATTTTATAGCTGTGTCTATTGAGACATATACTCATGTGTTATACACATACTTTTAGTTTGTTTTAGTGAGTAACAGAATAACCCAAGATTAATAATGCAGAAAAAAATATGAGTTTAGTTAAAAAAAAACACTTCTTAAAAACATTTAGAAAGATTTTATATATACATTACAATTTTGATAAGAAATACAATCTACACTATCTCTAGTTACCCCCTGGAAATAGGGGCAAACGGTTAGCCTGACTCTGTACAAGGTTAACAAAAATTCACACACTGTATCGTGTCTGCGCTGGGCTGATTTTATTTATAGCAACATTATTATTAAACAAATTATTTTTGATAAGGGCCACGGGTACCAGGCCTTCAAAGAAAATTACAAAAAATAAAAAATATTGGGCATCAAGCAGGGTCAAAGGACCACGCCATCAGCTTAGTTAAAAGCAACTCCTTTCTGACTGCATATGTTACGGTCAGTGACAGTTTGTTATACAGACTGGTGAGATTGGAGCAGATTCTCTTACTTCAGATGATTCTAGTAAATTCCTTTCCTGGGGGAACAAGAAACACAAATGTAAGAAAGGCCCAGGACAAGTGTACAAGCGGGGCATGTATGGATGCATTCAAACAGGTAAGATCTGACTGCATCAATCCAAAAATAACATTGACAATTGCAATGCAACTTGCCCTGGTGAGGATAAAGCTCAGAGTCTGGATAGTAGATAATAAAATCTATATACAAAATATGACTAACCTTCCCTGACTGTCCTTTCAACCAGTTCAGTATAATGAGCTTCTTCCTCTCTTCTGGATGGAACTGCAATAGACAAATACAAATGCATATAGAAAAAAAATATTTTATATATCCTATTGGCCTGAATATATGAGTGTTTTTTATAATGGAAATATCCTAAATATATATATATATACTGTATTTGGGAACTATATTATTTGACAATCAATGTTCTTTTTACATAAATGAGTCTTGAATAATGGTGGTCATCTTATAACCAGGGTTGTCTTATATTTGGGACAGTAGGATATACATATTTTTAAATTGCCTATCATTTGCCCTATACTTTGTGTGCATTTTTCACAATTAAATGGGAATGCTGAGTTTACCAGGACAGTATGTGTTCCAATGGGGACTGTGGTTTCAATTCCTAAATTATTTTATACATAAATCTATTCTCTAAGCCAGAGTTTCCCAACCACTGGTACTAGTACCACTAGTGGTATTTGAGGACCCCTCTGATGGTACTCAGGGGAGTCACACAAAAAGATGGAAAACAAAAGACAGGCAGGAATGAAAAAAAAAAAAAAGTTACAACAGGTAGTTCTTCTGACCAAGCAATGGGATGAAATAGCGTATCCAGCATGAAAGTACATGCACCTAGCCGTTGAGAACGGATAATCAGCTGAACGCAAAAACAACATTTTCTTCATGGGTTAACATAATACCAATAGCTTATTAGAATGGTGTAGGTCTACGCTCCTGTATTTTAACATCAGTAATTACAGTATGGTGGTACTTGAAATGCCAGATATTTTCGGTGGTGGGAATTGATATAAAATAACACAGAGAGCCAAAGTTAAATTATCTTGAGCTTGATTGGATTACAATAATACAGGGTAATAATACCGTATTGTCCCGAATATAAGACGACTCGTTTATAAGACGACCCTCATTTTTCAAGACCCATTTACAGAAAAGAGAACATTGAATGTCAAATAGTATAGCCCCTGAATATAAGACGACTCCATTTTGGGGATATTTTCATTGGGAAAAAAACATAGTCTTATATTCAGGCCAATAGGGTAATAACAATAATAAGGGTAATAATAATAAGGGTAATAATAATAATAAACATTAATGAATCCTTACTTAGAGGGGTTCTCTTGATCTTGCTCTTGACGAACACAACAACGGCTGCTACGACGGTAAAGCCGATAGCAACGATCAACAAGCGAATGATGAACCTTCTGGCTGCACCAGGGTCATCATCTGTGGGGAAACATTAGCAAAATGGATTCATAATGAGATTAGATAAGATACAGTAGCACTTAGTAAACGTATTGCTCATGATCAGTGGTGGAAAGCATATTATGCCCTTACATGTAAAGGTGTCGCTGCAGAGTGCTGTGATGTTGGGCGACAGTGTGTTGCTGTCAGCAGGGTTGGCAGCCACACAACTGTACGAGGAGTTCAGTGCCTCCTTGTACACGATAAGAGGAAGAAAAGAGACAGTGCTGGTCTGGTCCAGTAGCTTCTCTCCTTGGTACCAGTACAGAACTGTCTCATCAACCTTCTCTACAAAACACACCAGGCTGCAGCTCTCACTGCTCACACCAGAGACGTTCACACCAGGCATCGGCGCATGATCTGGTGGGGACACATTTTACTGGACAATCAAGACCTAACATGGAATTATATCATCTGCATAGCTTTAAAGGTAATATAGGCAACTCTCGCACAAACTCTGTTTGTAAACAGATTGGAATCTAACTCCACCTCACCTGCACTCTATCGGCTCATTGTGAAACTGCTGCATGCACTGTGATTGGCTAAAATGCCGCCTCACTCACCACAGCCCTCCTCCCACACACAATAGCACCGCATTGTTCTGAGCCCGACCAATGTTTTGACATGATGTGTGTGGCAACAATAAAGCTCTGGACCATCTGTAGGGCAAAGCAAGTGTCTGTCTGCAGGGAAACAGCTGCAGCATCAACACAGAAGCGACATACAGAGGAAAAAGGCAAAGCTACAGTATATACAGTATATATTTTTATTTTAGGCTAACGAGTTGCCTATAATACCTTATATATATATTATAAATTGGTTTCATACTACTAGTTTAAGAGCCAATTAGAGCGCTATACCAAAGACGGTGAGGTTGAACCAGTGGTGTGATCCGGCTGCATTAATGACCTGTCCGTAATAAAGGCCGCTGTCATTGAAGCCCAGATCTGTAATGGTGAGAGATCCGCTCCCTGTGTCGAGGTGGACTCTTCCTCTGAACCGGTCGTCGGTTTGGCTTTGCAGTTGCCCGTCGGTGTAATTCACCAGGACGTGGCGTTCTGGACCAAAGGACCAGAGAAGCTGAGCGTCGCCGGCCACCATCAGTCCAGAGCGGGCAGTCTGCAGGACGACGCTCCGTCCAACCTCCCCAAACACCGGCTTGATTTCACCATCCTGTGTCAGCGCTGCTGTAACTGTAATGAAAGAAGACAGTATTCTATTAGCCCAATTGGTGACCCTCTCCTCTTGGTCACATATCACTCTGATTTGGACACACGCGCGCGCACACACACACACACACACACACAACACACACACACACACACACACATGCACACATGTGTGGTATAGTGCGCATTTACAACACAACAACAATTGGAGGGACACTTATTTTAATTATGTTTAAAAGATAATATCCAATATATTTGTTCCAAATTCTTATATACACAGTACATTGTTTATATTCTTGACAAGGGATATGCATGCACAATTCCCCTACATTTTGCTGTTACAGAGATTACACTAAGGTAGACAAAGAAGCAGAGGGAGAAATGAGGGAAGTCACATAGTAAGGGACTCAAACCTGTAGCCTGAACCGCTGAGCACAGCCCAGAGTTTCTAAGTGTTATTAAACATTTGAAGGAAAGTAGAAAGTTCTACCAGTTGCAATCACTGGACAATATGGAAATATGCCTGTACTGATGCTACCCAATAATGACAAAAACATTGGAAAACCCTGGACTGCGTTACGCTGATCTGGTCTGTATACAACCAGTGGCTGGTCTGTATACAACCAGTGGCGGACCGGCCAGCAGCAAGTCTGCAAAATACTGGTCTGCTCTGATTTAATGAATGCAGATTGTAGAAATACTATTTCACACAATGACATTAGTATTCCACTGGCCTAGTGCAAAGGCCTAGGTCTGCATGTTTCTGGTATATAATTATTGAACGTGCATCTGATACACACAGCTGACATAGTGATGACCTCCTGGTCCTAATGTTAGTAACAGTTTCACATATCTACTGTAGGCTATGTAAACATGCCGTCGGAACTGCATGGGGCTTTTTCCATTCAAGAGCAAGAGATTCAACACTAATTAATCTGCTCCCACCAGCAGTACAATCACCTCAGCTCACCTTCCTTTACATATTGTCTAGTGCTGCTTACATATTATGCATTACACATTATGCATTACACCCTACTGACAACTTGGCCCTGTAAATGTCCAAACCACGAACAGGACATATACTGTATGGGAAATGGTAACTAAAACCATATTGTAATATTGCATAAATATATTTCCCTTTAAAAGCTCTCATAGTCTTGAAGGCTGCTGAAGTAAATCCATAATAGAATATGAACAATGGTATCATTTATTTTAGGACGTTTTATTCTTAGCAGTAGCATACAAGTCGTCTCAAAGTCAAAACAACACTATTATAACAACACAAACGTCTAACATATCCAAGCTACTTACCACATGAGGTTAAAAATATCCATTTGGTTACAAGGGAATGCATCACTATAAAAAACTACAGCCTCTCAAGTCAAACAGCACAGCAGATTGCACATAGATAGAAAAGAATAGATGTCAAGTCCCTCCCCTTGAAGTCTCTCTCTCGCTCTCTCTCTTTCTCTCTCTCTCTCCCTCTCTCTCTCTCCCTCTTCACCCACTGAATTGGTACTGATGCTGAATCTTCACTGTAAGTTTAGGGATGTCCCTAATCCCTATACACTTTTTAAAATTCCAATCTGATAACACATTTTCTGTGTTAGGCAATACCGATACTAAATACCGATACCAAAGAATAAGTATATAGCCTACGCCCTACGGTAATAATACAAAACAAAACAAAAATCTAAGTCCAACTGGTAATAGCAGACGCCCCACTTAAACATGCACTTAGGCAACTCCTAACCAAATTCCACATGTTAGGTTCCACAAGGTTCAAGTTTTAAATAAACTTTTTAAATAAACCTGGGACATGTACCAACATATTTTTTTTATTTATCTGACAGTGTCAGTGTCAACCCCTTTCCCCTGTGTCGAAACTAGACTGGCAAATTCACCATATTGTCAATGCCAACCCCTTGTGTCGGAACTGTCACATTTGACATTACCGTTATGACCTGCACTGACAAATAAGGGCCGATACTGATACTTTTCCAAAACAATACAGTATTTGCCATTACCAATATGAAACGATGCAGAGTACACCATAGTATAGACCAGGGGTGGCCAACCGGTCACAGACTAAGAGCCACGTTTTTCACTGTGTTACTGCAAAGAGCCACATCAAACGGTCACAATGGTTATAAAACCGCCGCGACGGCCGTCACGGTCGCAAATAGGTTTCCCCTCTCCTGCCATAAGACATGTGCGTTTGTGTGCAGGTGCGCAATGCAAAGACACACTATTAAAACATATAGACATATATTTAGAAACACGGTTTACAATCCAAAAAAGTATTTGACAAGTCAAAAAACATACACCTACACCTCCACGGTGGACTAGGAATCAGTCCTTGGTCGAGTGGCTGGGCACCACTGTATAGGGCAGGGGTTTTCAACAGGTGGTTCGGGGACCACCAGTGGTCCCTGAGAGGATTCCAGGTGGTCCCCAGGCTAAATGATGTAAAGTTGGTTAGACAGAATGTAGAAGATTAATGGTATTTTTTGATCTGTATGTTTGACTGTTTTGTTTTCTTTGAAATCCAGCCTGGAATTGTTGACAAAAGTAAACAAAATCTTTAGCTTTGGTGTCTGTGGAGCTAAAATGTCATCAAATGGTGCTCCTCCGTGGCTCAAATTCTGAATAAATGGTGGGGCCTGTTATAAAAAGGTTGAAAACCACTGAAGGGAATGCATGAGTGCGCCAGGCGGAGCGTTTTTGATGGTTCCATGTGGAAGCACCTTAAGAGCCGCATGAAACCAGCTGAAGAGCCGCATGTGGCTCGCGAGCCTCAGGTTGGCCACTGCCCTGGTCAATAGACGTCTTGCAATGGGTCTGGTCCACGGGATTCGCTACACCCCCACACACAAGTCCACTCCCACAACACCAGGGGGGGTTCAACAGACCATGTGCAACCCAGATTTGGCACAAACAAGGGACTTTGTTATTTCCGCTCCTATGCCACCAAAATGTGGAATGCTCTACCAACAGTCATTAAAGGTAGTGGAAGTGATTTCACTTTTGTCAGATATCACCCAAAAAAAAATCTGTTAAAATGCTCTATTATAAGGTGTGCAGACCATATAACGTTGGGGAGTTTCCCCCTCCCCCACGTTAGCAGAGGAGCTAATAAAAGTTCCCCAGGTGGAGGGTGAACAGCAGGTTCACATAGTGTAGCTACTCTTGGGCGCCCCTAGTGCACCAGGCTGGTACTACACAATGAATTTCAAATCACTTACCCTACCTTTAAATTGGCCACTGTGCAAAGTGCAAAGCTTTGGTCAAGCCACCTTCTACGGAGCATTTGATAATCATCACTGAATAGCTGGGTTGATGAATCACTTATCTAGTGTGTGATTTCTTTCCTGACACCTTTGCCCTATCCGGTTATGCCTCCAATCCTCCATATCCAGTTATGCCAACCCACGGATCGACCTACCTACTTCCTGCCACAGTCGAAGTGGTGTTGCACAGTGTTTTGAGAAACAAGTCCCAACAACAGTTTGTTGTACTTGTAATAAAACTGATTATTTGGACAACTCACCACTTTTATAGTAGGCCCCATCAAACGGTTCAGTGACCCCTCAGGGCCTGTAGATGACGCCATTTTCATTCTACAAGATTCCACTCACATCTACCCTCTCGGCTCGGCCCAGAGTCTTCACCGTGCCCCCTAAACCAGGTTAACTCACATCATGGTAATTAGGTAATATAATATAGTAATATTATGTTATGGTATAAAAATAAAACACATGTGAACATATTGCAGTTGTGTTTAGTGTATTGCAGTAAACGTTTCTAACACCATTAAAACATGGTAGTCTTGGGAAAACGTTCATTGGAAAAAAACAGGTTGAAAAGTATCTTGAAACAGAAACCAGAACCAGAAGAGTTACGCACACTCCGTTCACTTCACGGGGCCAGTCCAATGGAGGTTTTTCTACATATACTTCTATTGACAATGGGGACAGCAAATAAAATAGGCATAAAAACTGGACCTGAAGTAGGCAGAAATGCATTGATTGGGCCCAGTCAACAGCGCAGCTTTTGAACAGGCGCGCGAGCGCTCAGTTTCTGACCCCTCAATGTCGCAGCTCTGACACTAGATGGCTCCGCTCTGTGCTGAACATGCGCAGTGCAGTGAGTGATCCGCGTCACTTCCCGTGTCATCTATGGTCACATCCGGTGTGGCGCCCAAACAACAAAGTACTTTGCATTTTGAAATCTCTGCGCGCGCTGTCCTGTATACTACTGTCACATACATCAACATCATCATCTTTGCTGTGAGAGGGCAGATCAAACGGGTAAACATATTGAAATAGAATAACAGATCCACACGTTAAACGTTATATACGACGTGACGTGGTGGGTTTCGTTCGGGTCATCATGTGAGTTTACGTGAACTTTGTGTGTTGTCTGTGGATAGTCTGTTTGTCAATAACTTTACAAACTTTACAAACGGAGATATCGTATTAAGGCTGCAAGTAATTTAGAAGTCAACATAATATAGCATTTTATGAATTATGTCTGGTGGTGGTGTTGGCTGTGTCTTTATGGCAGTGAAGCTAATGCCAAGCAAGTGTTGTGCTTTGGTCTTTGGTATTTATTCTGTTTTACTAGGCTATTATACTTTTGTTGCAGTAACATCCAGTGTTGTTTGTTTGAGAATATTTTGTCTTAGTCTTAGTCTTAGTCTTTTGAGTAACACACATTTAGTCTTTTAGTACCATTTAGTCTTCTGAAATTCATTTTTTTAGTCTAGTCTTAGTCGACGAAATATTAGTCTTAGTCTTTCAGTCTTAGTCTTGGTATAGTTTAGTCTTACATACAAATGCATTGTAGGTTTATATATGTTATACAGATTTATAGTTTTTAGTATGAAAGATGTCTGGTTTTATTTCTTTGTATACAATTACTGCATTTGTAATAAGTTCCTTTCCTGAAAACGTATGCAATCTATACTGCAGATATGTTCACATACTTAAAAAGAACGATAAAAAGAAGTTAAAATTTTTTCCTATTTCCATTAGTCTTAGGTTATGATTTAGTCTTCGTCTTAGTCTTAGTCTTTTGAAAACACACATCTTTTAGTCCCAATTAGTCTTCTGAAATTCATTTTTGTTAGTCTAGTCTTAGTCGACTAAATATCAAAAACCTTAGTCGACTTAGTCTTTAGTCTTAGTCTTAGTCGACAAAAACAACACTGGTAACATCATGATTTGGCCGAAATGCAACTCCAGATTTTAATATAGAGTTGCAATAGTCCTCCATGATTACCTAATAACAAAAGAAATCATCTGCGATCTGCCTGTATTAAACCAAATTAAAATCGCCAACATTGCAGCTGTAGGGAAAGGTAGAATTATCCTCTATCTGCAAAGCAGTTGTTTAATAAAACTCCACCGTAGACATGCTGATGCGCTACCTTCAGTCCTAAAATTCTCTCCAGGTGATTCTTGTGTGTGCTGGAGTAATGAATGAATGAATTTTTTATTAACAGAGATGAGAGTTACAGTACAAGTCAAGTACACACTGCTACAAAACTGATAACAGCTTGGAGAATTACAGTACAACTCAAGTACAACTGCATCAAATCTGAAAAAGCTGATTGAACACACTAGTTGTTTGTAAGCGTTCATCATTCATTAGTCACTGAACGGCCATGTGTACCACCTGTTTTTTGCACAATTTGCACATAATGCAGGGTGCATTATGCGAGAGCCTACAAAGTCCAGCTCTTTTATGCTGTGTTTGTACGTCATACTTGTCTATAATTATGTCAGATGCCCTACCTTCAAATTCACTCTACTGACCCTCTCCCTAAACACAAGCAGAAAGCCACATACTCACAATGGCAGTGCATCCGAATGCCACTCTGTTCAGCAATAATATCTGATATAGGTGTGAATTGCACGGAATGTCAGATCTCTGAAAGACTGAGACCCTGTTAAATTATTTTTGAATCACCTTTTCTTTCCCTTTGTTTTATGTCCTTTGACTCCTTTTAGTAAGAATGGACTCGTCACCTGCCAGCCTCAGCGACGACACATTCAAGAGCCCCCAGGCGTTGCGTGTCAAGAAATTTGACGACAACTCGTTCAAAACCCCCACATCGGTTCGTGTTAAGCCCTCTTCTCTAAACAGCGGCAGTCCCATCACCATCTCGGACTCTCCTGTTGGTGACTGCTCCTCCTTCAAGACCCCCACGATGGCTCGTGTTAAGAGTTCTTCTCTCGGCAGTGCCGGGAGTCCCCTCACCATCCCTGCGTCGCCCTTCATGAAGAAACTCGGCTGTGGGACTGGAGTGAGCGTTTATCTCATGAAAAGGTTTGGTCTGACTAGGCTTAGATAATAATCTCATTTTTGTCATTTTGTAGTCCTATGTTCCATCCAGTACCGAGTGGCACATATCTAAATACGTGAATATTTTTTTACAATAATGTTATTAAAATGATCCATTCCCATATTTTATTTATTTCATAAATAGAGATGAGCTGCTTCTGTCACATGCTGATGATGTCACATGTCCATGAGTGGTACAGCCATATGGAGGTGCACCTGCACATGCTAATAAAATATATATAAATGTTGCTCTGACATTTGGGAAATTATTAGGTTGTTGTTGTTTTTTTTGTTAGCATGTGAATTTCATATATTCCACAGAGCTGAATCACACATGGACATGACATCAACCTGCAACAGGACAGGAGCAGCCCCTATTGCCCTATTGAGTAAAATATTTGCTGTTTATTAAATAAAGTAATTAAGGTGCTTGACACTAACACTTGCCCGCTTGCCCGGGATAAGTAAAAAAAATGGTCGGGCAAATAATGACTGCTACCTGGTTGTCCGATCGGGCAAGTGTATGACTTATATTTGTCTTTAAGGTGGTGATTGCGCTCTGCCTCTGCGTTTTTCCTGGCTTTCCAGCTATCTCTTCTATCTCTCTCCATGGTCCATTTGGTTCCAAACTATCATTTTTCTGTGATCATGGACCATCGAGTCTGTGACCACTATGGGACTGTGGGAACCAACTGATTTACCCTGATTTACAAGTTGAATATTTACTGTAGTTGACTGTGAAAGGAAATGTTCAAAGCAGCCAATTAGAAAGTAAACTTTCGATATATTTACGATATATTTTGGGGGGCAAGTGACCATGACCTGAGGGCAAGTAGAACCTAACTTGGACTTGTCCGATGGGCAAGTGCCTCGGAGACCTTAGTGTCAACCCCTGCTGTAAGTAATGTTTTAAAGGGGTCATTTTAAGAAAATAGCCACTGAGGGTTAAAATGGTCTTAATGTATCCACCGAGTGGAACTTTTAATGTTCTGTACAAGTGTCCATGTCTGCCACGCACTCCAACAAAGCAAAGATCAAGTACAGTAGCTTTCAAATAATGCTGCATCTTTCACACAGAATGCCACATCCATAGCCTAAAGCCTACATCTCACAAGTTCTCCTTTCCAGGTGACTTTACTCAACTCACTGATTACAATATTCTGCTCGGGAAAACTGAAAGTGTTGGTTTGCTTGACTAAAGACTAAGTCGACTAAGGTTTTTGATATTTAGTCGACTAAGCACATTAATAAATTATAACCATATAAAATTAAACGGGAGATAAATACTGACATTTGTGACAATATGACTCCTAACGTCTCTGAAGTGGGACTCCTCAAATGTGCCTGGGACTTGACTACATGACCTGTATCCTCGCCCGGACTAATTACTTGAAAACAGATTTACACTAACTAAGGCTAGATTAATAAAAAAAATATTTACAGAAGACTAAATGGGACTAAAAGACATGTTTTCAAAAGACGAAATCATACACTAAGGCTAATAACATTGTATTTTCTCTTTTTTTATTTCTTGAACCTTAGTGCATGAGTATTGTACAGTAGAGGGCAATAACTAGTCAACGAAGATTAGACTAGCAAAAATTAAAGAGAAAAAGTAAGAGTAAGACTAAATCAAAATATTCTCAAAAAAGCAACATTGAACTGCAATAGTAAAGAAAACGTGTGTGTGTGTGTGTGTGTGTGTGTGTGTGTGTGTGTGTGTGTGTGTGTGTGTGTGTGTGTGTGTGTGTGTGTGTGTGTGTGTGTGTGTGTGTGTGTGTGTGTGTGTGTGTGTGTGGCTGTGAATGATCATGATTATTCACAGGAGGTTAATACACCTTTGTTTTGTTTTTTAACCCAGATGAAATAGAAATATTACATATGTTTTCAGAGTGGGTACGCTGAACGCCTCGCCCTGGGCTATAAAGAAGATCAACAGCAAATGCGAGTCCAGGCAACTGAAGATTTACCAGAAACGACTGGATGAAGAGGCAAAGATCCTGAAGGAGCTCGTTCACCCTAACATTGTTGGTAAGACAAGAGGCAGCTCCAGCCAGTAAAACCTGTTTGTTCAACTCCGATATGTAAACAAATGGGCCCTTGCGGGTACAAAATGCAGAAATTAAAGGTATACTAGGCGACATTTTCGCCAAAAATCGAAATATATATACTGTATATAGAGCTATATTTTGTGCCTTTTCCCCATCTACATCGCTTCTACTTTGATGCTGCAGCTGTTTCCCTGCAGACAGATACTTGCTTTGCCCTGCAGAAGGTCCAGAATAGTTGTTTCCGTCAACATGACCCTTTCGACGGGCTCGTGACAAGGCGTTGCTAGTGGGTGGGGGGGGTGGGGGTAGCCAATCACAGCAGTCTCCAGCAGTTTCATAATAGTTAGATTCAAATCTGTTTACAAACAGACTTTGTACATGCTAAAGTTATATTACCTTAAGCTAATATAAGCTATATTACCTTTAACACTAATGCAACTACTTGCATTACACTACAATTACTTGAATTAGTTTCTGCACTACAACTAGTAGTGCCATAACTAATTCTGGAATAAATAATGATTGATTTAGCACTACGAAAATAATAGGAAAGTTGCAGCATCTGCTATTCCCTTATGTGCTGCCCTGCAGGTTTCCGTGCCCAAGCCACGGCCAGCGACGGCTCCAAATGCCTGGCCATGGAGTACGGAGGAGAGCAGTCCCTCAATGACCTCATTGAGAAGAGGAAGGAACAGGGCCTGGGTGCTTTCCCTGCTGCCACCATCCAGAAGGTGGCGCTGCACGTGGCCCGAGGCCTGCAGGTAAAACATAGTCTCCACATGAGAGTAGCTAAAATACACAATTCTGATCCTAAAATTTTCAAGACTCTTGTACTATATACTGTATATACATTTTGAGAACCCCTGTTTGGAGCAGTGAAGTTGAGGTTCTGGTGCGTTTGTGCTTTGTACCGTATGTGCCCTGCAGCTTTCTGTGAATCTGCAATCAGTGCTTTTGTCGACCAAGGTTTTATTATTATTTAGTCAACTAAGACTAGACTGACTAAAAAAGAATGTCAGAACACTAAATGAGACTAAAGGACTAAAGGTGTGTTTTCAAAGGACTAAAACTAAACTCATGAACTAAGACTAATGTCATATGAGGATAACTGTACAGTAGAAGACAACTTGTAATTTTTTGTCATATTTACAGGAGATCAGGTCATAAGAGGTCATAAAGTTATTGAATATTTCACTCATTTCATACAAAAAAATGAGATGAGACCTGTTTCTTATTAAAACTATTTATCTAGACAAGACTAATTTGTTTGATAATTCATCAATGAAGACTAGACTAACAAAATACATTTGAATAAATATAATAAATACATTTGCGATCACAGATTTTAGTTGAAAAAGTAGTAGAAAAATGGGAGGGACTTAGTAAAGGACAAATGAATTTACTTTCTCTGTGGATTCCTGTGGGGGCCTGTATCTATTTCCACAAATTGGAAAGCTGTAGACTCATTTGACCAACAACCTGATCTATTATTATTTTTTCATCTAGTACCTTCACACTGAGAAGAAGCTGCTCCACGGGGACATGAAGTCATGTAACGTGGTCATCAAAGGAGACTTTGAGACCATCAAGATCTGTGATGTGGGTGTCTCTCTCCGACTGGATGAGAACATGACGGGTAAGGGAGCTGTCAGTCACTGCATACGTGGATACAAGTTACCATTCATTAACCATTTTGCCTTCTAATGGTTAATGAATGGTATCCCTATTTTCTCCTGTTTTTATGAGGTTTCCCACAGTTGAATTTCAACATTTTTGTACATGTTATTAGACACCACACGTGCGTGAAGAAAATTCTAGGTAAAAAAAAAAAAGTTACAATATCTGCTAAAATTCCCCAAGTATTTATGTAGTTTCAAATAGAAATTTACCGTAGATGTTGTTGAACCATAAAGGAATACGTGTGATGTGTCGACATGGTGCTCCGGTTCTCATTGCACTTTTTTTTGACAGTGTCGGACCCCAAGGCAGTGTTTGTCGGCACAGAGCCGTGGAAGCCCAAGGAGTGCCTTGACGATGGAGGAGTGATCACCGACAAGGCGGACATCTTCTCCTACGGCCTGACCCTGTGGGAGATGATGGCCCTGGACATCCCTCACCTGGACATGCCGGACGAGTACGACGATGAGACGGGTGGCGACACGGACGACGGTGAGAACACACACACTGGAATACAATGGCAAATCGACAAGCAGTGAAAACTAAGGTTATAATTAACTGAAACTAACTAAACAACAAAACTAGAATTCAAAAAACAAGTTTAACATAATAATAATAATAATAACTAAACTACTAGAATACCTTTAGCAGGGGTTGACACTAAGGTCTCCGAGGCACTTGCCCATCGGGCAAGTGCAAGTCAGGTTCTACTTGCCCTCAGGTCATGGTCACTTGCCCCCCAGGTTCCAGGTGGTCCCCAGCTTAGTTGGTTAACCAGATGTAACTCTTGAGAACGTAAAAATGAAACCAAATGGACCCTTGCGGGTCCATTTGGTTTCATTTTTACACTCTCAAGAGTTAAAATTCATCATCTTAATTAGTCATTTTGATGTGTTAATTTACCTGTTTTGTTTCCCAAATCCAGCCTGGAATTGTGGATAGCTAGAAAGCAAGGAAAGACAGAGAGGCAGAGTGCAATGACTGTCTTCAAGACAAATTTATCTTGTGTTGTGTTTGTGTTATAGTGCACTGTGTTGCACACTTGCCCGTTCGGGCAACCAGGTAGCAGTCTTCACTTGCCCCGCCATTTTTTTTACTTGCCCCGGGCAAGCGGGCAAGTGTTAGTGTCAAGCCCTGCCTTTAGTTTTAAGCAACATTCATGCGTTTGGATATTTATTGAACAAACCTTTTAAATTCAAAATACTGGACCAAAGTTAAATTTCCTATTATTGCTGAGTTTGTGTTTTTTGTCTTTATCTTTTTTTTTTAATTATACTGACTTGAATCCTATACCTATACCTAACTTTATTGTTGATTTTACTTTTTGAAGATCTGGCTCCAGATCCATGGATCCAGGTTTTCTTTTTAATAAAAGTAAATCAGCAGCAAATGTCACATTTATGGAAAAAATAAAACTATACAGTATGAGTTATGGTGATACTCTAGTCTAGTCTATATTGTCTGGATCAACTTTGTTTTTTATGTACTAAAAGAGTGATGTTGAGAGCTGTTTTATTTTACATGTAAGCCAATGAAGGGCCATATTTTGAATCATCAATTTCTAATTACTGGAACATTTTTGTATTTTTTGTTCACATTTGGATTGATCATGGCAAAATAACTCCACAAAAGTCTTACCCTTTAATTTGTTAGTTTCAGTTAACTATATAATAATTAACCCACCCAATCTCTCTTCTCGTCTCTCTCCCTGCCGCCTGTCAGAGGGGAGTTGGGATGAGGACGCCTACTACGAGAAGCTGGGGACGCGACCCGCACTGGACTACGACAGCCTGGACGCGTGCTACCGCAGGGTGATCGAACTCTTCTGCCTGTGCACGGAGGAGGACCCCAATAAACGTCCCTCTGCTGCGCAGATAGTCCAAGCCCTGGAGGACAACGCTCAGCAGGAGGACAGCAGACACCACGGCGACGACAGCGTCATCATTATCGATTCCGAGTGACTCATCTCTGGTCCAGGTCTCTTTGTCTCGTCTGTAGACACGTGACAAAAACCTGCACTTGATCCATTAAAACGATCCCTGGCTAATAAGATAAACATCGCTTAAAACATTATACTTTCCCTATATAACTAAAATAAACAAATAAAAACACCAATAGCATCTTATTTCTTTCTTAAATAGAGAATATTTCACTCAACAGGAACTGCTTTTGGTGCAGGATGATGATGTCACGTGTGATCTAGCTCTATGGAGTATCCACAACTTTCCTACAACCCATAAGTCTTTGCGTTTGTGTGTGCAGAAGTTCCTCTGTGTTGCCATGTTTGCGACAGAAACAAGTGGACAGGACTATAAAGACCAGCACAAATCAACATAGCTGATCTACAACCTCACAGCGACATATAGTGAGGTTCGAGACACTTCACTTCGAGAATAAAACGAAATATTTTGAGTATATTTTAAACATTTCAATAATAAATGCAGACAGTATTTTCTGGTCGTTGTCTGTGGACAATTACATATTAATCTGGCCGTTCCTTGATGTGAATAAATGTAGGAAAACACTGGTTTAAGCTTTAGAATGTAAGCTCAAATAAGCAACTACGGTACACTTTAGAAACAAGCCCTTCAAATTCAACCAGCAACTACCAATAATTTATTTTTAAGTGATTCCCTACATGGAAAAACGAGTCAAGGGTTGCTTATAATAAGCAGACATGGCAACACTGTATGGACGCGTGTGTGCTCTGTTTCCGGAGCCCTCCGTTGCCTTGGCGGGGAAAATCTACCTTATGCAGCCAAACACTTCCTGGTTGTGCTGGCAGTAAAGATCCTTCCTGTCGGCAGACTCCCATTCACTGTGCATGTATTGGTTGTGATTTTGTATGAATAAAGTTCACTTCCTTAAACCGCACTATTTCATTTGTCGATGTGATGGTGTAGTTGTACATAGTTTGTATTAGTTGTGTTGAGACGTTGACAGGAGATCACAAGTGAGAAACGTCCCAAACATGTAGTTAAAAACGGGAGTTCTCCTTGTAGAATCCTGCCAGTTGTTACCGGAAGAGTGGTGTTGCCATGTCCGCTTGTTACAAGCAACCCTGATCTTTCTCACTAAAGTTGCTTGAATGTTGCGGTTGATTTCAACTTGTTTCTAAAGTGCACCGGTAGTTGTTTATTGAAGTGTACTCCCTAATGTTGTTCAAAACTGCTCACTCAAACAGTGTCATGAAGGAACCCCCTGTGCACACAGAACTCCATCTGAAAAATGGCATGTGTCTGTGTTATTTTTCATATGTATGAAATAAAGCCAGTTTTGGGAGAAAAAAATCTGATTTACAAGATCACAATGGCGTAGTATGAGCTTGGAGTCATGCCACTTTAAAGTACCTGTATTTATATAGGCTAGTCTTAGACCATAAATATAATATACTGTATACGTTTCTTAGCTCACTGGGGAGTGGATTCTATTCATAGACCCGGTTGCTTATTTCCCTCACACAATCTGGCAACACAGTTTCTCAAACTGCTGTTCTTCACAGCTGGACAGCTAGGGTGCAACCTCTTAAGAGCCCAGCAGATGGCATCATGGCACTTTAACGTAATAGTTGTGCAAGCGCTTCATTGCTTTCAATGTCGGATGAGTGCTACAATCTGAATCATATTTCTCACACTCTTAGGTCATTGCATACATTTGTGATAATATGGAGTATAGAGGTTTGTCACTGACCATACCCGGTGGGATCTATATGAAGGATATTAACTGCACATGACAAAGATTATAATCCGTTTTCAGCAGCTTTAATGCAACATTAACAACAGCATAAGGGTTGTCTTGCATCCCACAAACAAACTTCATAAAGACAACAAACGAGAAGTCTGCCTAAACAGATGGCCAGGGCACTCTGCCTTCTGGTCTGTGCAATAAAGATAACACATAGAAACGAAAAATACACCTGTCACATGATGTCTCACTGCTTTTCCATCAATCTAATCCAAAATGAGAACAATAAAAGTAAAAATAAAACAAAACTATTTAAAATGAATGGCAATAATAATAAATTAATATTATTAATTTTTATAAATTAATTAATATAAATAATATAAAATCTAATAGAACATCAAAAGAATAAAGATACATATAAACTAAATAGGACTACTCAAAATGAATAGCAATAAATAAAATTAAAACAAAGGATAGCAAAAATATAAAATCTAATAAATAATCAAAACAATAAAGGCAAAAATAAAATAAATAAAACTATTTAAAATGAATGGCAATAATAATTAAAATAAATGATATAAATAATATAAAATCTAATAGAACATCAAAAGAATAAAGATACATATAAACTAAATAGGACTACTTAAAATGAATAGCAATAAATAAAATTAAAACAAAGGATAGCAGAAATAGAAAATCTAATAAATAATCAAAACAATAAAGGCAAAAATAAAATAAATAAAACTATTTAAAATGAATAGCAATAAATAAAATTAAAACAAACTACAGCAAAAAACATAAAATCTAATAGAAAATCAAAACAATAAAGGCAAAAAATACAATAAATAAAACTATTTAAAAATAATGGAAATAAATAAAATTAAAACAATAAAAATATAAAATCTAATAGAAAAAGAATAGTAGAATAAAAAAAAGGTTATAGGCCATACTACTCGTTTACCCAGCCTTTGACCAAGGGCCCATTTTCATAGTTCACCAAGAGGCAGGCTACCGAGTACAGCTGATTTATGCTACCTGTTAGTGAAAGAGGGATTTCATGGTTAAATAATTTGTGCCCCTTGATCCTTCCAATGATACGCTCTACATGGACTCTCAGTCTTGCAATAGACTGTGTGTGCTTGACCTCTTTTGCAGACAGCTGTGTTCTCTTGGCCAGGAAGGCAGGTATGTGGACCTTACAGGGCACACAGTCCTCCACAAGGAACCCCTTGTCCACCATGATTGCCATTGATGGTTTTAGGAGAGGCACAATGCCACTCTGCTTCAGGAGTTCTTTATCACTGATGGAGCCTGCATGAAGAGCTGACACAAAGGTTATTGCACCATGAGGGGCCATACCAATCATCCCTTTAAAGGTGCAATGTGATTTGTAGGTAGAAAACACTTCACTCTGGAGGAGGAGAGAGTTTGGTGTTTGGCAACGCAGTTCAGTGCAATCCAACAACACATGTGTATCAGAGTAGTTGTGGAAAACATCTGGCAGGCAAGCCTTTACTTCTTCCTCAGACATCCAAATGCCTATAGCTCCTAGTGCAGTGTAAAGAAAATTGGCCCATGTCTTGATGATGCGGCTCACCGTTGACTGGTGGATTTGGAATCGGTGGCCCAAATCTTTCTGCATCAGACCTAACGACAGGTAGTTCATGAACAAAAAGAACTCATCAATGGGTTTTAGACATTGTCGATGTGTAGCCTTAGCTACAGGCTGGGCCTGAGCAGTTGTACAGGTGAGCATCTTGTGGGTCGCTGGCTCTATCTGCCTCCAAAAGGCCATCAGGTGAGCATGAGTTGCAAACCTGTGGGACAAAATGTGAATGTATTAAGTGTCAAACAAGGCTAGAATGCAAGAGGGTAGGCCTACATACATGACCAAATTAAGGCTGCAACAATTAATCAATTAATCATAATCAATAATTACTTAATTTAATGAGTTGTCAACTATTTTATTTATTTAATTTAGTAATCAATTATTCAGATTGACAACTAATCACTGGAGTCATCATGGGTATTTCCCATGCAAGCATAGTTTTACTATAAGAGGAGTGAGCCATCTCTAACCCATCTGTAATGATACATGATGATTATGTAGGGCTATATTGGATCACCCATGTATGATAGTTCCTCTGCTGAGTGAATCCATCATCATATATTCATAGAGTCATCCAAATCACTCACATAACTGTGATTAACTAAGCAACCTTCTCTATTACCTATATTATCAAAAGAAAACATAATGCTTGAATATGTATTTTTAAATTACTCATTCAAGAAGATTAGTCAATTTTAAATTGACATGTGTAGCTATTCTTTACTCAAATGTATGCAGTGAGAATAATCGTAAAGACACCTTGAGTTGCTTTATTTAATTTAAAATGTGTTTGTTTAGCAGTCTAATCAGCAGCTAAAGAAATGTATTTTTGTTAGCTAGAACATGTCTAAAATACATTTATAAAGGTGAATAAGGGTTAAAGTGTCGCAAGCCGATTAATCAATTAAATAATCATTAGTTTCAGCCCTAGACCAAATCAAGGCCAATAAACAATTTTACTTAAATCCAACATTTGTCATTGTAACTGACCTTGTATAGAACCTGATGTCCTCATCAGAAGCAGCAAAGCGCTCCAATCCAAACTTGGAGCTGATGGACATGTCCATCATCTGCTTCTCTAAAGCTGCTATACGCTCCAGGGCAAGATCCAGTGCAGATGGCTCAGGTGGGACACAGTAATCATGGTCATGATAAGACAGATCCATAGGTCTGTCTCTCTCTGGATCTGGGCGCTCCTTTCTTTGCCAAACCCCGAGCCGAGAGGTAGGCAAAGTAAAATTGTTCCATTTAAAAAGGACTGGAACAGACCCCTTTTTAAGACGCCTGCTTCTAGAGGCATTCTGTGGCTCAATCAGGTCTGTACTGCTAAAATGTCTGCTGCAGACTCTTGTTCCTCCTGTGACTTTCAACTTTCTCCTCCTGATGTTCGCTAACCACCTCGCCTGCAGTTCTTTGTCCTTTGGTATTCTATGAAAACTGAGAAGGGAGTTGTATCTGGATGAGGCTGTACACTGTGCAGCACTACACCTACTATGTGATGAACTGTCCCCCCGTCTTTGAAAAGTGGTCTTACTGCGCTTGGAAGTCATTTTACTCCTCTTCAGGTTGTGTTGCAAAATATCTCAAGTCACAATGTCATATATAGAGCCTAGGCTAGTCATCCAACCAATCACATTCTGATGAGTGCCAAGAGGAATCTGTATCAGCTGTCTCACATTCTTAGGTCGTTGCATACATTTGTGATTATGGAGTATAAAGGGTTTGTTCCTGACCATACCAGGTGGGATCTATCTGAAGGACATTAACTGCACATGACAAAGAACATAACCAATTTTCAGCAAGTTTAATGAAAGATTAATTACAGTAACCAAAGATCAGTCTGCCTAAACAGATATCCAGGGCACTCTGCCTTCTGGTCTGATGAACACAATAGAAAAATAAAATAGTGTTTTACCTGTCACATGCTTTCATCAATCTAATAGACAATCAAAATAATAGGTAAAAATAAAACAATTAAAAACAAATGATAATAAAAAAAATCTAATAAAACCCAAGTAAATCTAAAATGAATGGCAATAAATAAAAAATAACAAAATATAAAATCTAATATAAAATCAAAACATACAAATAAGTAAAACTATGTAAAATGAAAGGCAATAAATAAAATTAAAATAACAAAAATCTAATATAAAATCAAAACATACAAATAAGTAAAACTATGTAAAATGAATGGCAATAAATATAAAAATCTAATATAAAATCAAAACATACAAACAAGTAAAACTATGTAAAATGAATGGCAATAAATAAAATAAATAACAAAAATATAAAATCTAATAGAAAACCAAAAGAATAAAGGTAAAACATACAAGTAAAAATATTTAAAATGAATGGCAATAAATAAAAGTAAAATACATTATGACAATAATAAAAAATAAAAAAAACATTAAATGTAAAAATAAAAGGAAATAAAATAGATCATGCCAGAAAACTAAAATATTTGTGCCAACTAAACAAGAGCAGTTTCAATAAATAATGCAAAAAAATATTATAAATAACAAATGAAATCGAAACAATAAAAATAGTAGCAAAAAAAGTTACATACTAGAAAGGTATTTTGCCAGATAAGTATAAAAGAAAAACAAGTCACATCTCTTTTTAAGGCCATCCAGCACAGTAGCGTCTCTGTAGATGCGTTGGAAAAACATATCATCAAGGGCACAAACAACAAAATCACACCATTCCATCCCTGTAATCAGCAACTGCCCTTGAACTTGCCAATAATATGCATGGCTCACCTTCAACTTATGGACGCCATGGTCAGGCACAAGGTACTTGCAATCAATAAAACTTTGGACATTTGGGCATTTGATTTCCACTAAACCAAATGCTGGTCTCTCAACTGGGTCATAGACCAACCCATCAGGTGAAGCCCCAAGCCACGGTGCATCAGGGTGTACCACCAGTCCACATCTTGTGAAATTTATGTTTTTTTGAGTTGCATAGTCCTTCAATGCACCCATTTCGAGGTCCAAGCCTCTCTTCATGAGGGTGGTCTGTCGTGTTCCACGTAGGATCCGCTCAGCCAGTTTTTCAGCTGAACTTGACCCCCTAACGTGGCATACCTCTCGAAATGTGGAAGCTGTCACCCTCTCCTTTCTAAGCTGATGCCACTCAGTTGAAGTACTCTGGTGTCTTGTTGCCTCTTCTATCTTGTGTGATTGCGACTTTGTCACAGACAGAGATGTTAGGTGCAACTGCTCTTGTTTAGTTGGCACAAATGCACAGTCAGTTGGGTCGAGCTGGTATCCCTCTAATGGCATTTTGGGGAATGGGGGGGCATCCTTGTGTAAGATCAAACAATCCTCTGATGTGGGAGGTGGCTGTTGATAAGAAAGGATGCTACCAGCTTGGACTTTGCCAAACATGGAGTCGACAAGTGGTTTGTCTGGTGAAATGTTCATTGAACAGATTGGCGGAAGATCGTCTGCTTGGAATCCTTCATATTCGGTACAAGGGTGAAGGGTTGATGGTACTGGGAGATCACCACTGTAGGCTCTGTATAGTGTTGATCTGAAATAACAAATAAATGATCAATAGGTATACTTGTAACCCTATGCTTGTTCACAACAATCCCATCCACTTAATTCATAAAGCACATTAAAAACGTACTGTGTACATTCAACTATTAGGTCTCTTCTCATGTAAGAAATCCCAGAATTATTCTTAAGAAGTGTCCTTTATTTATTGGTGTAAACAATTCATATACTGTCTCAAATAGATATGGTCTGGTATTTACAAGGAAACATATAGCAATCATGTTGCAAAGCATACCTGACTCCAGTTGTTGCAGTAGCTCCTGGTTTGGGCTTCACAACCACCATGGCATCAACCGGTCCTGGCTTTACTCCCTAGTATCAAGAGGCTATTAATGACAAGATATATCAATCAGACATTATGACAGATCTTTAAATGATTTAAACAAACCATTGTTCGAGGCTTATGCCATTTTTGTTCCGTCTCAGTGCAAGAGAGGACAGGAGGGACGACAGACATGCTACATTCTGAGTAATGAGCCGTCTGGTAAAGCAAGGCTACCAAGTGGTTGCATAGTGCTGTGCCAGCAACACACGAACAGGAGCTGTTGACCAGCACAACTGGATCTGAATCCCGTAAGGTCATCTGAAACAAGTGTACACACACATCATTCTCTACTACATCTGTAAAAAATAAAGGACAGTTGGGGTGGAACAGTTGAGGTGGAACAGCAGTTCAGAAGATAAGAGAGTAAATGAAGAGGAACGTACATTTTCATGCCAGATCATTTTTAACATTAGCCTACATCCCATACTGTATGTTGTTCACTTTACAATCAAGATGATGCTACTGGTACATTTGTTTAAAGAGATAAGAAACTATCTTACTGCCATCATTTCAGTGCTATTTTGTTATTATTTGATTAAGTCCATTGTGAATAGCACTGCACTGCATGTTATTCAATAATATGATGATCACCAAATAACAACTACCTCAACATAAACTCTGCCTTAATAGTTGGCCAGACTAATCATGTACAACAGGAAAGAAGACATGCTTGGAAAATATCATATCCGTGAACAGACAGAAACAGTATGTCTATCCCAGTCTTAATATGGCACCCTAATCACCACGAGTGCTTAGTGCGCCACATAAAGTGCTTTGAACATAATCTCAAACAGTCAGACTGTGGTCCTACTCGCAGCTGGTGTGGTTTCTCAGCTTTCTTCATAGAGCGGTGGCAGTTTGCTCTAACAGAGATGTCATTTGTGTCCCTGTTTTTACATGACACTTAAACACAAAGATTAACAAAAACATTAACATTAAAAGGGGGCGTTACTGAAATGTGATTTTTATGCCAAACAAACTGGAACTTTAAAATAGTCATAGCCTCAACTAGATGGCTTTAATAGCCCCATATGGCTCCAAGGAGAGGTTCTGTGTAGGTGCAGTCCAGTGCCGGTAGAACGGGGCTGTTTTAGTAGCGCAAGTCGACATGCAGTGCATTAAACCCCTTTAACAGTAGCAGTAGGCCTTATTCTTTTTTAATAAAGTAAATAAGGTATCCTACGCAAGAGAAGGTAGAAAAGTGTAACTGCAGCCCTTAATATTTTAAATGTGGCATCACAAAAACGCTTGAGATCAGGCTTGAAAAGTGGAAAAATGGAACAAATATTACTGCCGCAAGAAAGCCTGGGGAACAGGTCGTGCTGGTCGACAAGCAAACACTTTGTACGTTTGATGCCGCAGATGAAATGTTACGGTCCGCAGAAGTTTTTTTTTTTCTTGTCTTGCGTTTGATACCTTTATCGTTTAAAATGAATAGGCTACCGCTCAAGGTAAATCCACTGCTTGTCCACGCGTGCTATACCCCCGTTCTACAGCGCTGGACTGCATTATCATGACAGTGACTTAATAGAGTTGTTTGCGGATGGCTACATTTACATTCAAAACGTGTACATATACATTCAGAATTCTGATTTAAAAAGTAGGCACACATATTTTCACACTTGGCCCGAAATTAAGATCGCAGTGTGCCGCGTTGTTTAATGAGAAGCATTTAGTCCGAGCTCCGAGTCAGCGGGATATATGGAACACATCCAATGCCACGCTGCTCCCCGCCGATAGGGGCGCATACAATTGAAAGCCAATAGTGGAAGAAAAGCTCGGATGAAAATGATTTTTATTAAACAATGCGGCACGCTGCAATCCTAAATTCGGGCGCAACAAGTCTCTAACACCCGTGGGAACACGTGTGAGTACTTTCTATTTGAAATCGGAATGTTTATGTACACGTTTTGATGTAAATTTAGCGATCCGCGTAAAACTGGATTAAGTCAATGCATGACGCTCAGGAAGTACGAGCGTGGGAGAGATGACGAACAGGGCTAAAAGTGACTGGTTTGTTGTATCCCTGTCAGGGGTGTAGTGGAGGGGGAACGCGGGGGGCGGCGTCCCCCCACTTCTCTAAAATATTTTGGGGCAAAAGGAAAAAAACATTAGCATGGTGAAATACATCTTAATGACATCATCAAGATGTGTTTCACCATGTTAATGAGTTTCCTTTTTTCTGAGAGTGTACAAATGGAACCAAATGGACCCACTAGGGTCCATTTGGTTCACAGTTGTACACTCTCAGAAAAAAATGGGTGGAATTCCCCTTTAAGAGGCGTCCCCCCACTTCTAAAAGTACCACTACAACACGGATCCCTGTAAATAGATACACATACCTTCATAGTTGCACAGATATGAAGACACGTAAAACTTGAAACCTTTCTCGAGTTTACTATGTGGGGTGTCAGTACACATCCGTGTAATCCTTCGCACATCATTCACTGTAAACCTCGGGAGTTCGAGTAGACAGCGGGTGAAACAGGATGATTCTTCCTCCATTGTTGCTGTCCAGTCAATGTGAGCGTACACGAAACACTCAACTCTCTCCGACTTTAGCCTCGTCTCTATCTGCCTTTTTATCTGTAAATCACTCAATCATGATTGGTTGATTGATTGATTGATTGATTGATTGACCATGGGGGGGCAGGGCGATACCACACTCGTCTCTCTCTCTCTCTCTCTCTCTCTCTCTCTCTCTCTCTCTCTCTCTCTCTCTCTCTCTCTCTCTCTCTCTCTCTCTCTCTGCCTTTTTATCTGTAAAGCAGTAGTCTATGCAGTTCGTACATCTCCAGATGTTCTACTCTATGGATGTTACACCCACAGTTTAACAACCGGTGTTTGCCAGATTGTGTGAGAGGAATTTGTTGTACATTATATTAATCTTTTTGCTCTACTTTGTTATTATTATTTCTTAATGCAGACCACCTACATAGTGATACTGTAGGCCTATATGACGGTAGTATCATTGAAAACATCAAGTGACAGGTGAACAGTGTTGTATTTGTTTATTTATGAATTTCTACTATTTATTTATTCAGAATATGTGCTCTGGCCACATTCAGGTTTTTAGACGGTTGTCTCCCTTCTACAATGGGCGTTTGCCCGGTCATGAACTTGAAAGCAATCTCACTGTTGAGCTGGACCCCTTAAACTTGTTCAATGTACTTTTTGTTAACCATCAAAAGCAATGAAACGCTTGCACAACTATTACGTTATGATGCCATCTGCTGGGCTCTTAAGAGGTTGCACCCTAGCTGTCCAGCTGTGAAGAACAGCAGTTTGAGAAACTGTGTTGCCAGATTGTGTGAAGGAAATAAGCAACCGGGTCTATGAATAGAATCCACTCCCCAGTGAGCTAAGATACGTATACAGTATATTATATTTATGGTCTAAGACTATATAAATACAGGTACTTTAAAGTGGCATGACTCCAAGCTCATACTACGCCGTTGTGATCTTGTAAATCAGATTTTTTTCTCCCAAAACTGGCTTTATTTCATACATATGAAAAATAACACAGACACAAGCCATTTTTCAGATGGAGTTCTGTGTGCACAGGGGGTTCCTTCATGACACTGTTTGAGTGAGCAGTTTTGAACAACATTAGGGGGTACACTTCAATAAACAACTACCAGTGCACTTTATAAACAAGTTAAAATCAACAGCAACTTTCAATCAACTTTAGTGAGAAAGATCAGGTTTGCTTGTAACAAGCGGACATGGCAACACCACTCTTCCGGTAACAACTGACAGGACTCTACAAGGAGAACTCCCGTTTTTAACTACATGTTTGGGACGTTTCTCACTTGTGATCTCCTGTCAACGTCTCAACACAACTAATACAAACTATGTACAACTACACCATCACATCGACAAATGAAATAGTGCGGTTTAAGGAAGTGAACTTTATTCATACAAAATCACAACCAATACATGCACAGTGAATGGGAGTCTGCCGACAGGAAGGATCCCTCACTGCCAGCACAACCAAGGAAAGAGGAAAGGACAGACATGTCATTTCCTCTGACTGGCAATTCAAATCGGCCGGTTTGTCGACGGGTGACAAACCGCCGCAGGAAACTGCGGGGGATACATTGAAGTCAATGAAGCCTAGTGTGTATGCACATATTCAAAAATTATTTCTGAACGACTGGTGCAATTGTAACTCAAACACTTCTGGAAAATAACAGAATACACATAACAGATTATTATCCACTGTGTTTCTTTTCGATGTGTACACCGTGTAACTTTATAAAGCTGTGCAAAGACAGTCCAATTTTATCTGCCACTTACTGTGACGGATCTGCCGGCTTTAATCACAGACAGTCATGCCAGATTATGCCAGATTGTGTGCAAGAAACAAGCAACCAGGTTGCTTAAATTGCCATCCATTTTCAGTAGAAGTCGAATGATGTTATTTCTCACTTCACTTGAATTGTTATGGACATAGTTGTAAATCTAAACGCATTACCTCTGATTTCACATGCAAATAGACCTATGCCTATTACAATGAATGACTGAATGAATGAATTAAATTTTCCGAAATGGAGAAATACAGTTGGCGAATTACAGTACAAACTAATCAAGTATAACTATACCAAGTCTGAAACACTGTTAGACACAATAGTTAAGAATGGACTATAGCCTACTTGTTTAATTACAATAGTGACCACTTGTTAATTTTATCAAGACATTAAGAGACGTAGAAAATTATAACTAGCAAAGCAAATCATGAGGGTGGCACAAACCACATGTACATACTGTAACAGCGTCATATGCTATGTGTATACTGTATGTAATTGTTTTTCTTCTTTTGCCATTGAAAACCATCAACTTTGAAATGAAATAATTCCTTGGATGTTTGTCTAGTCTCTAGTCTTGTCATGGTGCATTAAATGTAATGATCGAGTGTATGATGAGTATAACTAGGCTACTTTCATCATATAGGCTACATATTGCAGATTTACCAGCTCGCACTCTGATCGGACACATATCTCAACATGTGAGATGAGATGTGAAACGTTTGATCTTGTTGATTATTGCATTCAAAACCACTCTTCACATAACGTATGAACAGCAGTAGAATCATTTGAATTGAGGTAGGCGTCAACTGGCTGACTTTGTCTTGCATGTTTGCTTATATCCACACAAACTGGCACCCGTCCAGTCCCACAGTTCAGTCTCGCGATGACAGCCTAGGCAGCCCCAGCAGAATCGCACTCTGTTCTTTTTAAATAGCTCAATAAAATTAAACTGGGCCCCTGTCGAAAAACACCCACCAGGACAACAACCTGCTATGGGTATTCTTTTATATTCCTGGGCCGATTATATGACGACGGTCGGAATCGTTCATAAATAATGTTTGTTTACAAGATCTCGTGCGCGCTGCCATCCACTGCCATGTATTCGTCTAGCTTCCCATAAGAGTTTTGTCACTTGGGGGTGTCATGGCGCATCCCTGGCAGTCACGTGACTGGTAGTGACGTGAAATCTGTCCGTTCCTTCTATAGGTTTCTTGAGCACAACCAGGAAGTGTTTGGCTGCATAAGGTAGATTGTGGATATGGATGAACATGCTTATGTGACATCATCATCCTGCGACCGGAGCACCTCCTATTCAGTGAAAGATTCTCTATTTATGAAAGAAATAAAGTATTGAAGGTGTTTTATCTGCATGTTTTAGTTATAGAAGGCAAGTATAGTGTTTTAAAGCACGTGTCTTATTAGCCAGGGATCCTTTTAATACACGAGGCTTTTATAAATGTTTTTCTAAAACCTGTTTAAGAATGGGAGATGTACAAACTTGTATATCTGCCATTTCTAATTGTCAATACTAAAAGCACCCCAGATTTTTTTAATGGGGGTAAGCCTTATTATAGCCAGTCTACAAAAGAAGCTTGAACATCGGCTATGTTCGAAAGTTGTTAATGCAGGTTAAATGCTGTATTGGAAATGGTTATTGTTGGTCTCTTTTGTGTGTTATTTTTTTCTGTCCCTTTTTTCCTTTTTTATAGTCTTGTTTCATGTATATTTTCTGACTTTTGGAAATTTAATTAAAAAATATAAAACTGAAAGAGGTGATTTCTTATATTATTCAAAACAAATAACATTAATGGGTGCTCTTCAAAAGAGACTACCCTTTTGGTACAACATCTGCAATTATAGGCTTGTTTTTATAGACAAACCACACCACACTGAATAAAATCAACCACACAAAAAGGGGCTTACCGTTGCCATGGGTGTCACCTGGTCCCAAACGAAGGTGCCCAGCAGCACTAGTCCTGTGAAAGGAGACAGAACAGTCGTTATGGACTCATAGTGGAATACATTCCAACTACATAATTTACACTACAAGATACATTCATATTGTCATGTAAGAGTCTCTTAGATAACAGGGCTCCTTTCCACCTCATGGAAGAGGAAGACCTGGCAGTGGAAGATGGGAAGGACTAGTGTAGTAGTCATTATATTCTTTACTTCTTTTCATATGGTTCGCAGTCGCACAGCATAAGCTACAGTAAAACAGCAGTGTTGTCATTCACTGGCCCATGTCTACGAGGCAGAGTAGCACACCTTCACAATTCCACAGTGACTGGCAACAGCCGTAGAAGCACACCAGTGTGTATCACTGGAACACACCACTCCAGAAGGAGATAGCAACTTTGAGACTGCTGCCAAAACCAGCACCACCGACACGCCAGGGGCAAACATTGTTGTGCACATGGCTGTGCTGGTGAACAGGAAATGTGGAGGCAGACCGTGTCCAGCCCTGAGGCCTTTGTTTGGGGATCACTGCTGTAAGCGCTCTTAATATGAAACCAATGATGGGCTCTATGCACAGCATGCACGTTGAAAAGAAACGGGGCCACCTCTTTCTCACACACAGTCTATTTTCTGTCTTGTCTGCATTTTTGTGGGTGCTGACCTACATGTAAATAAACAAAACAAAGAAATTGGTGATCTAAGCATCCAAATCAAACTATTCGTCAATCGTCACTTCCTTTTTAGTGTCAAAATTTGTGTTTTTTTCCGCTGATGGTGTTGGTTTCGGGCCCTTCGAGCAAATCTGGTTCATCGCCCTGCCAGAATGGTTAGGAACACGAGGGAGTGAAGGATGTTCAGATTGTATCTGCTGCTTCTCACCGTGCTAGACTGTAAGTCAACGATTTAATAGTCTTGTCACAACGTAGGCTATGCATTTATCGAGAAAAGCTTCAGAATGTAGAATCTTTCAATCTGCTTTCAAAGAACAACCTGTATATTGTAAAGGGATTGTGACAAAACATTCAGTAGATTTTTTGTGGTCTGTCACGTTTTTTCTGGTCCAAACAAGTGCTCTGATTTTCCTGCTGATGTAAGAGGCCATATATGTCAATGTGAATATTTTCACTGTTTTCCCCTGTTTTTGCACCTCGTTACGCTTCCAAACACTAGAGAAAAACTCTAGACCACAGGAAATCCACTGAGACCCCTTTCCACTGGGAAATAGCCCTCTCTGGGGAACAGCCCTCTCTGTTAATAAAATAACCCCAAATGTCATAATCCATCGTACAGTACATTATTGCAAGTGTAAATAATTTGCATTTATTTGGCTTAGTTATTTTCGTTTTTTTATTTTCATGCAACCCCATGCTGTAAATCCTTAAGTGTAAATCCTGGTGAAATGCCGTTGCGCTGCAGCAGAAAGAAAAATGCTCTGGTGTATTGCTGGCGGCGGCCTAGGAGCACATCATTTCTAGATCCGTCTGATTGTGGTCATAAAACCTGAAATAAAAAATAACAAAATAATAATGTCATGGAGCCTTTTAGGTAATGGCCAGTTCAATGCCAGCTCTAAGCGAAGCACTCTGCTCTACGCCCACCCCGGCGACAACGTGACCCTACCATGTTTCTACCCGGCCAGCTTCACGCACCTCGCCTGGTACAAGCAGAACGCCGGGGAAACGCCCCAGCTGATCGCCTCGTACTACACCGGTGCAAGGTCCGAATCCTTCCACAACGAGTTTGAAGACAACCCCCGGTTCAGAGGGAACCCCGGGGAGGGCTTCTACCATCTGAACATCTCCTGGGCCCGGCCCTTAGATTCTGCCATGTACTACTGTGGGAATATTGAAATCAGCGCCATGGAATTTTTCAGTGGAGCATTTCTTGTCATTGGAGGTAGGAGGCATGAAGTCAGTGCCGGTTTTAGGGGTGAGGTGGCCCTATGCATGATTATTTTATAATCACGCATAGGGCCACCTCACCCCTAAAACCGGCACTGGCTTCATTTTGCCTAAATGGCGTGGCAGTACACAAAATTTTTATGTGCACTGCCACGCCATTTAGGCAAAAATCCCTTTTCATGTTTTATAGCTAGGAAATATCAGATCTACAAGTTCATAGAGCATCATCAAGTGGCACACTATGAGCTTGTGGATCTGTTACTAAAAATTGTGAAAATAAGTCTCAAATCTTGAATATTCTTGAATATTCACAGAAGAATGTTTTTTAACTTAAATGTTTGGCTGCCAATGTTGTCCCTGGAACAGAACTACATATTTTCATGGGGGTAGGCGAGCCATAGGCTATAGGCAGATGATTAGCTACAGCTACAGATGATTTTGCAGGGTCCCTTGACATGAAATATCGAGGAACACTGACTGTAGAAAGCTAAGGTTTTATTCAGAGAACTGATTTTGTAGAAGAACTCAGGACTCCAGTCCTTTAAATGATTTTGACCTGACACTATATTCTACAAAAAAAATCCCAAAATAGCATGCTACAAGCTTGTAGATCTGATTTTCAGTAGGTCAAAAATCTCTTTGCCCGTGTGTGTGCATGTGCGTGCGTGTGTGTGTGTCTCAGACTCCAGTCGCAAGTCTTTCCTCCAGCAGCCGGCGTCCGTGTCCGCCCGGCCGGGCCGCTCTGTGACCCTGGACTGCACCGTGACGGCGCGGAGCTGCGATGGAAAGCACAGCATCTACTGGTTCAGAAGTTCCTCCACCACCGCGGCGGCAGGGCCTGATCGGCCCGGCATCGTGTACGCCAGCGGGGAAGCAGGCGAGGGCCGATGCGGGGAGGAGGAGTCTCCTCCTACTAAGCATCGCTCATGCATCTACCACTTGCCCAAGAAGAACCTGAGCCTCTCTGACGCGGGGATGTATCACTGTGCCGTGGCCTTGTGCGGGGAGGTCCTGTTTGGGACAGGAACCAGGGTGGAAGTCGAGGGTAAAAGCAACATGGTGGAGGCAATCGAACATGGCCCTAAATACATAACCTAAATAAGCGATTTCTTTTTTTTTCAGTCTTAATAAACCCCAGGAAATTTCACCTGGATGCGAAAGATCACAGGATCTGCTGAATGTGACAAACCTCCTGTGATCTTTTTGCAGCCAGATATAATTTCCTGGAGTTTTAGGTCTGTAGTAGATAACAAGAAAAAAAAGAATAGAATTCTCCCGACCGAAGGAAAAAAAATATATACAGTATATATACACATCACACCCAAGTTGTCCTAATACACCTTCGATTTGTATTGCATTATTGAATATGAATTCAATATTGCTTCTCTCGTATATAGTTAATGATCATAATCCTACCTGTATGTACTAATTGTTGTCTGTACCTTTCTGTGCTTTACCAGAGTACCAGAAGGAACATGTTTGCATGCCGTTCGTCATCTTAACTTGTGTCAGCGCCTCCCTGGTCGTTTGTTTTATCGTGATCATTGTCCTGGTTTGCATCCTTCGTAAGACATCGAGAAGAGGATGCTGTCAATGTGGAGGTATACCGATATTTATCAAAAAAAGCATTGAGATAAAGTTGTTAATGCTACAATCCAGAACTTAGATATATTGTAATAAGCCCATACTACAGCATTTTTCTGGTTGGATGTGTTCATCTCCTTTAATCTTCCATGGTGCTGGGTAGGAATGGATTGACAATGTGAGTAGTGTTGTTTGAAGCAAATGGCACACCATATTGAACACCTCGATGAGGTGCCATATATTGTAGTTCAGAAATTGTTGAAAATTTGGCTAGCTAAGGCTACAGGCTTGGCTTACAGATTGTCGTCTTATGATGTCAAACCTCTGTCAGTATAGTGTAATAACAAAGAGAAGAATGATGATGATGATGACTGTCTATCATTCTGCTCTGCGGTTTATGTGGTGAACCTTAAACTCATCACTGTATATTAAAGCTATGCTGGATTGTAATCCTGTAACATACTGTAGGACACGCTCCAGTCAATGGCTCACACTAAAGGTTCCAAATATCAATAGAAAAAACAGGTTTTTGTTTTAGTACCCCGAACACATGGAGTGACAGCTCCAGCCTAAACTAAAGATCTGCTCTTCCATCGCATATGGTCACTTTGAATCTTTAATTGCAGACTTACGTAGCCTGACTCCAGCCCTGGATTGCTACCTAAAATACTACCTTATTTTTTTCCCCTGCGATTCAAGGACTGGTATCCCTCCCTCCGGTGTCGTTAGAACTAGTTGAAAATCCGACTTCAACACCTGATTGGCCGACAACTTTGTCACTCAACAGAGTCAAACAACAAACATGCTGGCCCGCCGTGGCCGCCAGTAACCTCACAATTCTGATTAGTTCATATGAACCAATCACTGAAGACTGCCGCTTTGATAACGCCCCCATCCCAGAAACTGCTGTGGTGGAGAGGTCAGGCTAAGACTTACCACCAAGTGTCTGCAACTGCTTATTAAAATGTAACTAATGAAGTCTTATTGTTCTGTTATTTGTATATAGTTGCTTTGCAATTATTGTATTAGGTACTGTATCTCGATGGCAATGCAAATGAGGGAAACCTTAATGTATATCCGGAATAAATAAGGCTTTGAATGAATGAATGACCATAATGATTATCGGGATGAAGATGTCGATGACTTAGTGGATGACTATGATGATGATCATAGTCGTCATCATTGTCCTCCTGTAAGATAATCTCAATATAACACAAAGGCTGCACACTCGTAGCCATGATCCTGGTCATTTGTTTAAGCAGAAAACTGATGTTTTGACCTGTGAGGTCTCTTTCAAGGAAGATAATCTCAATGCACTCCCGACTTCTCCTAAAGGTCTGCAGCCTCAGTCAAGTTCCTCTACACACACCACTGTGAACCATCATCACGTTTGTCAGGTGGGCCTAATTGTTTTTTTTTTGTATGTTTTTTTTCATCATCTGTCATGTGTGACTAAAGTGACAGGTGATAAATGATGATAAATCTTCTGGTGTCTTTAACAACAGGAGGATTCAGCCGACAGGTTGCAGTACGCAGCGCTGAGTTTCAACCACAACCCCACCAGGAGACAAAGAGACAGAGAGGTCATCGTTTACTCTGCAGTGAGACGTCTAAACGTGGAGTAAAAATGTTCCATTTTTGATGTAAAAAAAGACAAAGATATTCCATTTGCTAAAGGAAAGTCTTTTTTTGCATTGTGTAACAAAAATAGTTGATCTACAAGCTCAAAACGCCCCACAACACATCACGTTTTGAACTTGAAGATCGTCAATTTTTGCTATGACTGTAAATTGCAATGCGGCCCTCGGATGTATAGTGGCGCTCCCCATTGTACAGATATTCTACTGTTCTGTTGTAGAGATGTTAACATTTTAGAATAAAAAAATCCAAGTCGCTCTGGATTAAGAGCATCTGCTAAGCCTAAATTGTAATAAGGAAAAGGAATTAACTTATTTAATTTCACCTAACAACAATTAATGGTGAATCAATCGTGTGAGTTATAGTGTGCAAGCTTGTGCACGCATGTGTGTGTCTTTGTGGGAATTTGTTGCCTTGTGACCAATGTTGTGTGGATGTTACAGTCATAGTAGTTCCTGGCATCCTGTGCGTCTCACTAGGCCACATCACTTAAAGGACCACGTCACCACTTTTCAACGTATCTTCATATAATAGGTCCTCACTAATGTGCATGATAAAATACGACTATTTTTTTTCTACTCAGTCTGTGTCTCACAGGAGAGCTGTGGGCAGTTCAGAGACTTCTTCCAATGACATCATCAATGGTGGAATCCAAGTTAATAGGAACTGCAGGATTTATATTCCTGAAAAGTCGCAATGCAAAAATAGCAGCCATTGTTCTCCCATTACTAAAAATATAAATATTTTTTTAAAAAACACATTGTTTAAAACAAATGAATGATGATGTCAAATCTTTCTGATTTATTGTATTATTTTTCATATTTCCATTCTTCCTCTATTCTGTATCTAACAGAAATATGGCCCGACTATACACAAAAGCAAAGTTAGAAAGCTATAAGACAAAAATAAATCTTCTCCACATCATAGTTTAAAACAGTCCCCTCAACATACCGTACAACTACAAGTCAAATAAGGTAATATGATAAATGATAAATAATTACCATGTAGCTACAGAGGAAAGAGAATATCTTGCCATTAAGCAGGCAATTTAAAAAAGGTTGAATATACCGGTAGGTGATGAATTCCTGTAGTACACGTAACACAGTTAGATACAGAACCACAGATCTTGCTATCCCAAAATAAGTGCAGTTACAAAAATAAAGGCTTCTCTTTTTCTCCCCCTTTCTGCCCGTAAAGCCCTCTCCGATTCTTTATTTGATTATTTGATATAAAAATATTTGATCTTTTTTATTACAATAACAGACTGCTGCTAAATCAAAGGCTCAACGGTATAGCAACTGCCTTATGTGAGAAAGTGAGAAATAAACCATAATAGTCAATGATTGTTGATTTCTATCTTATGAACAGCTCCTGTTGTTTTCCCTGATGCACCAGACACACAAATCTATTTCTTCAATTATGTTTTCACTTTTTTATGTATTTGTGATTGATTAAACCCTATTGTATAGTTTGATTGTCTTCACTCTGTGTTTCGATTTCTATTTGATATTTCAAGTAGTCGGACACTAGAATCCAGTGTCAGATGGGATAAAAATAAAATAAAAAAGAAAAGAAAAAAGAATCCAGTGTTCAGGACAACGTGGGTTAATGGTGCACTACTATTGTGTTATCTTGTGAATCCTCCGCATGTGGCTCCTCACCTCGCTCCCCTGCCCGAAGCGCCTGTCGCAGACCGGGCAGCTGACGGGCTTCTCGCCCGTGTGCGTCCGCATGTGCGCCTTGAGGTGCGGCTCCTGGCGGAACGCCTTCCCACACTCGGTGCACACAAAGCGCTTCTCTCCCGTGTGTGTCCTCATGTGCAGGGCCACGTGCGAGCCCCGCCTGAAGGTCTTCCCGCACTCGGCGCAACTGAAGGGTTTTTCCCCCGTGTGGATGCGCATGTGTGTTTTGAGCTCGCTCATCCCGTAGAAGGCTTGGCCGCACACCGTGCAGTGCAGGTTCTTCTCGCCCGCGTGCACCTTCATGTAGGGGAGGGCAAAAAAAATCGATGTTTATGCCAGAAAGACTGACCAACGTTATCAGGCTGCATTGATGTGTGTGATTGCACTTTTTTGTTATTTATACTGACATCATCAAGTTGTGTTTGTGGTGCGTTTGTTTTTCTTTTAGGACCTTTTAGGATTTTTCTTTTAGGAACTTTTTTTCTGAGGGTGTACAAATGGAACCAAATTTGGTTCCATTTGTACACTCTGAGAAAAAATCTTGAAAATGGGTGGAATTGCCCTTTAAAATGTTCTCGTATAATAAAAGCAGTCATTTGTGGGGGGAAAATGTGATGTATTGATCAAATCGAATCGCAGCATAATTAAGAATCGCAATGTACATCAATTCAGAACCCTAAATATCGATATTGTATCGTATCATGAGGTAAGTGAATCGTCCCACCCCTACCTTCATGTGCCGCTTGCGGTGGGACGTCTGGGCGAACTTCTGGCCGCAGACGTCGCAGGCGTAGGGCTTCTCCGACGTGTGCGTCCGCATGTGCGTCCGCATGTGAACTTTCTGAGTGAAGCGGCGGTAGCACACCGGGCAGATGTAGGGCTTCAACCCCGTGTGCGTCATCATGTGGCAGCTCAGGCTCAGCCGTCTGATGAAGCGCTTGCCACAGAGTTCACAACAGTACGGTTTCTCCCCTGTGTGGGTCTTAAGGTGGGCCCTCATCTCGTCCGGCCGGGCGTATGCCTTGCCGCAGACCGAGCAGGTATACGGCTTCTCGCCTGTATGCCTGCGCGAGTGCAGCTTGAGCTCTCCGGCCGAGGTGCAGCACAGGCCGCAGACGGCGCAGGCGAAGGGCTTCTCCCCTGTGTGGACGGACAGGTGGATTCGGAGGCAATGCCTCTGGCGGAACGTGGCGCCGCACTCGGCGCAGCTGAAGGGCCGGGCGTCGTCGTGGGTGGCCAGGTGCTTCTGCAGGGTGGTCTTTCGGTTGAAGGTGGCGCCGCAGACCGTGCAGACGAAGGGTCTCTCCCCGGAGTGGACGATCATGTGGGACTTGAGGTGGAAGCTTTTGCGGAAGCGGGCGCCGCATTCCACACAGACGAACGTTTTTTCCGGCTTCCCTGCCGCCGTTGCCATGGGAGCGCTTGCGGGCGACGACGTCGGCATCGGGTGCTCCTGAGAGGTAGTGGTGCTTGAGGACGGTGCTTGTTCTTCCAAGTTTCCTGTCCTGTTTGATTGCTGACGGTCTTCGGTCTCGGATTCAAGACGTGTGTCTCTGGTTGCTTGTTGCAATGCTCCACCGTGGTCCTCGGCCGGCATGTCAGCCTGTGTGTCCATGTGTTCAGTAGTAGTCGAGGTTCTGGCTAGGAGGTGGAGCCCTTTGTGTTCGTTAGAGTGTAAACGTTTCAGTACTACTCTAACCCTGGAGCAGCATGCGGCCAGCTCTGCTGGGTTTGAAGGTGGCGCCTCCATCTGTCGGTCTTCCATCTGCGGATGAGGCTCTCGTTCCTCCGGACCGGGGCTCCTCTTCTCCTGCCGTTGGAGTGAATCCTCTTCCTCGCCGCGCACAGGAAGCTGCAGGAAGTCTAGACAAAAAAAGAGCAAATGAGACGTTAACGGTACGTTTTAATCCTAGAAGAAACGGATATATTTCTACTTGCAAAAAAGAGATTTCAACCTTACTAATACTTTGTAATGCAAATTTATAATAATTATAATAAATTAAAAGTGTATTTTTGAGCAGAATAGATTTCAAAATAATTAATATACAGTACATGCTCTACACATTATAATGATCCCAAAAATATTTATTGCGCTCTTTTTTTTCTTCCTTTTATCAGGGATAAAGTTTAAAGATCAAAGGTTAAAAATCATTCAAAATTGCCATCAAAAGTCCAGAGATTTTTAATAGTGTTAATTCCAGCCTCTATGGGGGGTATTTATATGCAATGAATTACTAAACATTGTACAACAATCATGATGTTTATGTGGGAAAAAAGCCTGGCACTTTAGCCAATGAAATTGAACCGGCACTCTGTAATAGTAGCCTATGTTTTAATAGTGGGCAACCGATGGTTTCCCTTTTACTCGCTTGAATTTCATTGGCTATCGCCTAAATCACCCACTATCACCACATGATCGCCCGAAAACATGATTTATTTTTATTTTAATTTTTCGCCCACTTTTCAACCATTGCCTGTGTGCCAGCCTCGCCAGTATTAGCCGGGTCATATATACTTCCCGAAATATTGTCTGTCTATTGTCCACTGTTAAAACTGCAAGTAATCCATTAAATGTTGAAATTTTCTATTATGTCTGACCTCCGTTCTGCGATTGGGTATGTCTGCTGTAGTGTGCCAGCAGCCATTGATGTATTAAGGGAAACGTACAGTGGTGTACGCAATGACATGCTCAAACACATGAATATGAACATAAATATCAATCTAACCATTGTCTATGATTAAATGGACATATTCCATTATACATCTGAATAACTATAAATCCACCTAAACAGTGTGCAGTATGTTCAAAAAACACTGCCAGACACAACTTGGATAGATTGGCAAAGTGACTCCTTAGCCAGCCTAGTACATTCAGTAAGGATGAGCATAGTTTCTGTTTCTGTTTCAATTCCTGTTCCTATTAGTTCCCTGTTTTCGGTTGAATAATCACTGGGACTAACATAAATTAGCACTTGTCAAAACCCAATGACTTCTTTAGTCAAGCCACATTGCCCACACCCCAGAAATGAATTCCCCATTCATTTTCCTCATAGACTTTTCCAAAATTATTTATATAAAGGCGCTTATGCTGTGGACAACTCGGGTTGTGACAAATCATGACAACACACACAATGTACTGGGACAATCAAATCAGTTGTAAGAAGAAAAGCAAAAGAAAACGTCTTGTATCCTGCCTTTCTGCTTACTAATATCGATATTGTATGATTGATAATATTGTGTTTGTTGTCATGATTTGTCACAATCCGAGTAGGCTTTGGCCGCGGCATAATCGTCTTTAGATGAATCATTTTGGAAAAGCCTATGAGGTAAATGAATGGGGAAATTACTTCTGGGCTGCAGGCAATGTCATGAACGGGGCGGGACTACTCAGCTCTATAAATGCACCACCATTTATCCAAGATGCTTAACTGTAGTGTACGTATTGTGTTACATATAGCTATTCACACACACTTTCATACACCGTTGGTGATGGAAACCATGCAAGGCACCAACCAGCACATCGGGAGCAAATTGGGTTTCAGTGTCTTGCCCAAGGACAATTGACATCTAGACAGGGTTTGGAAGCCCGGATCATGGGACAACATGGTCTACTGTACCTCCTGAGCCCGCAGTCCATACCTGAGGATGTGAATCCTAGGAAATCGTCACCGTTGCTGTCCTCTTCAAACATCTGGAGGATCTGTCGGTGCTGTTCTCTGTCCAGGGACTCACCTTGAAAACATTAGAGAACAACATGATGAAATGGATGGAGTCAAATATGGAGTCAAATATTGAAATTCATACCACCATGAATAAAAACTGTGTCTTTAATACCGTTTGTGGCCCAAATTCTAGAGAGACTAGGGTGGGCAAATCGATATGCCAATATATCACAATTCTTAATGCCATGATATCAATATCGAATCGCCAGGTTCAAAATCGTCTATGTTCATGTCAGAAAAATTCACTTTTGTTTCTCAGAAAAATCTTGAAAATGGGTGGAATCGTTCCTTGTTCTAATATAATAAAAGCACAGTAATTTGTGGGGAAAAATGTGATATATCAATACATCAAATTGAATCGCAGCATAACCAAGAATCGCAATATAAATCGATTCAGAACCCTAAATATCGATATTGTATTGTTGTCACATGTTTTGTGCCAAGGACCGCAAAATGCTATAAGTATATCCTATATGGCCGTGGACCTCCATCTAAAAACGTTTCGTGCTGAGGGCAGAAAATAAGTGCTTATAGTTCTGTAAGTGGGGGACGAGGTGCTCACTGCTCATAGACCCGTATAGAGACACATACACTAGTTTAGTGTGTGAAAGAGGGGAAAGGCATGCATTGATATTGACTCACTAGACTACCATATTGTGCCAAATATAAGACGGCCCTGGTTAAAATAACTTTCATTACACTTCATATCACAATAGAGTGTAAATTGGATAAAATGGAGGCTCTTGGCATGTCTTATTCTATTATAGCATCTACATAATATTATAGGGAGGAACTAGGAGCTAAGATTAAGTGGCACCGTTGCTAGGGGGACACCAACAAGTGCCAGACCTGTCAGTTAGACAATGTTTATTATACTGCCCTACTGTTTTAGTTGGAGCTGAATAAATAAGGCATCATAACTTCTCCTCTGTTGTTCGTTAACTTGGCCACGTTTTGATCCACTTTGATCAAGAGGATCACGTTCACGATGCTCCGCTTCCTCCATTTTGCAGCTTTTGTATTGCATCCTGTGCTCTGTGCACTCATGTGTTGTTTCGGTGTAGCATGATATGATAACATACAGTATGATGATAAAAGCACCCTGCAAGTGTGAATTTTAGACGTGTATCCTACTAATACAGTGTTTTTTGTGTGTGTTTGTTTGTTAGTTACCTGAAAGGTGATCAGCCCAGTTCTCCACACAGAGTGTTGCTGGATCTATTAAGGTCAACGTCGGTGTGAACCCATCGTCATCTTCATCCTCCTCCTCTCCCTCTGGTGATGGAAGCAGCACCTGCTGCTCCTCTACAAGCTGGGGCGGCTCTAGGTCTTTCTGGACCGGACTGGGGTTCCTCTCCTGCTTATGGAATAAAAAAAAGAGTGAAAATGTAATGATTATGTTATAGCCTGACCAACAGAGGAACTCACAGATTCGAGGTAGTAAAGGGGTGGTGAATGGAAAAATACATTTTTCACACTTTTAGACCAAATCCATGGTCATTTTATAGCCCAACAATACCTGCCAAAAAATGGGAAAATGTTAACTTTTGTGTATTTTTAAAAACCACATAAAAGTTGATTTTAAATACTTCCTGAAAACGAAAACTTGCTGTGTGAGGACATATCCATTATCAATAAAAGCGAATAGAAGTTAAGCTGAGCTGTTTTTATTCCATTTCTGAATAGACGTCCACACAGGATTTTTAATCCCATTATGGCATCCAGACATTGTATTACTGGGTTTAAACTCAATCACCATGTTAGAATATACTCAATATATTTGAACACATTATATGGTAGAAATAAGCCACGGCAGTAAAAGGGCAGAGTTGAGAAACGAATTGTAAACAAACATTCCAATCGACATGGGTATATAGCTCAGCGTAATACACACTATGCCATCCCATTGCCTGAAGGGATGCATGATCTGATTGGATCAGAAACCCTGTGACAGATAATCAGGTGGGATCCATAATAAAAACTCCACCGTTTCCGGTTCACCGCACCATTAAGGTAGTAATAATGTAGTACAATAAAAACGTACAGTATATGTGATGTATTGTCATGCTTTTGTTCTTGTTAAAAGTCACTCTGGAATAAATGCCCACGGTAAATAGTAAATTGGTTGTATTTGCGAACTGTTTGGCATAGCACTATTTTGCATTTTGGTGACGAGAATAAACATTCCCTCCTTCCTCCCCATACTCACAGCAACAACATTTTCAAAATTCAAATTTCTCCCTAATGCACAAGATCAATAGAGACTTATCAGACACACACACTTGATTAATTTATTTAGTGTGCGATTAATTTGCAGTAAAACAAAAGCAAAGGGAGTCGATTTGGTTTAAATATGATTAAATATGCCAGAATCATAAATTCTCCACTCATTCACATTGTGTCTACCGTATTGGGTATTAAGTATTAGGTGAGAATCCATGCCTGCTGTTTCTCGTGACGTTCTGGAGGCTCAGGTTCTTCCTGGACCAGACTGAGGGTCCTCTCCTGACGCTCCTCTAGAAGCTCGGGAGGCTCAGCGTCATCCTGCCAGAGATGGAAAGTAACCCAAATGTTGCACTCTTAATCCACTACATTTATTTATTTACTACTATAGTTGTCTCCACTGAAGGTGGGGACTATAAAATGCCCTCTGTCCGTGCACGCAGCCTGTCCGTGTCCTGAGTCTGTCTGTCCCACGACTGTCTGTCCATGCACCACGGACAGACAGATCTGTCCGTCCCACGACTGTCTGTCCGTGCACGCAGCCCGTTCGTCATGACGTCATGACGACGTTATAGTTGATACACTAGTACCAGTGCATCAACTATACTCAGACGTCATGATGAGGTCATAGGTATGAAGGTCATAGGTCATAGGTATAAAACATAACATCAATTCTTAGCCTTTTTTTCAGTTCTGAATAGTTGACACACTATTGCTAGTACACGTTCAAACCTGAGCCCGGACGGTGGAGACCTGTGCCCCATAGGGGCACAATCTTGTTACTTTGTAGATTTTGATTATCATTATTACAAAACATACACTGCCTACATCAGCTGCATTGTTTCGGATCAGATATTTTCAAAATATTTAAATAACCTGAAATGGGACATTCTGTATAGTGAGTACTTTTATATTTGTTAATTTAGATATATTTCTATGCCAATACTTTGGTACTTTTGACAAGTACATATGAATTCCAGACTGGTAACAGAATATAGGAACAGATTATTGATACAAAGTGAATACTTTTCCTCACCACTACTTCCTGGACCAGACCAGGGTCTCCCTCCTGCTGCTCTTCAATAAGATCTGGAGGCTCCAGGTGGTCCTCGTGGACCAGATGGGGGTCCCTGTCCTGATGTTCAGTAGAGATCTCATTACAACCAGGGATGAGTGTGAGATCTAGAAGAGAAGAGATAGAGGAGGCGATGTCAAATCTTTTTTTTTTTTCATTCAAAAGAGCTTGGCTTGAGAAAACAGGCATTTACATTGCCAAAGCAAGTGTCACTAGAACAATACAATAAATATAGTTGAATGTCACTGATTTGCTTTGTCATTGCAAACGCAGTGATTTCTAAAGCACTGAGCCCTTAAGGCAGGCACAACACACACATGTGCACACACACACACACACACACACACACACACACACACACACACACACACACACACACACACACACACACACAGTGTTGGCTTCCTGCGCAAGTAAGATGCACAAAAATGTTTCATAATTTGGTGTACAACAATGGCAAACAGGAAAACAGAGTATAGAGTCTCAGAACCTTATACATGACGTACAGTATGAAGTGCCCTTGAGCCAGGTATTGAGCCAGCTGTGTGTTCTGCCACTGACACAAACACGGTTGAAGAAGTTTGAATTATTCTTTATTGTTTATGTTGGAGATAATTATATTTGTTTGCCTTTATATGTATACTGTTTGAGTTGATTGATGATCGAATACTCCAGTGTAGGGATAATATTTAACAACTGTGGGTTTGTGTACGAGTGACATGCCAATTATTATTATTATTTACATTATCATGTGGGTAAATCAAAAATGTGCACAACATGAAATGTAATTAATGTCTTAATCTGGGCATTACATTGGACAAATTGTGTACCGACTTTAGGTTTGGTCCAGTGGACTGTGGGAGGGACTAGAGTAGTGTGACCTTGAGGCTGGCACAGTGCCACACTGCCTGGCAGCCATACAAAATACAGGACTGTTGAGGTGAGAAGAGCAGTCCATCCAGTATTGTACATACCTTTGTTCTACTTCATTTTGATCAGGACTTTGATATGATACTGCGTGCCTTACGTGTGCACAGCGCTTTCGATTTTTGTATTTTATGCTATAAACACTACTCCCACGCACTGAAGCAAAGTGTCAAAATGATATTATTAATGATAATGATAATGATCATAATGATGACAATATTAGAATATTGTTGTTATGCTCTTGGAGAACGACTTGTTCGAATACTTTTCAAGCGTCTCACAAATTGAGACCCTTCCCCACATTGTGACTGGAAGGCATCCGTGTTCATATTGAGACCCTGTCCCACATTGTGAGTGACAGGCAGATATGAGCAATATGATAGATATTTACGGTGCCAAATAGATTTATATTGCAATTCTTAATTAGGTTATGATTTGACTTGTACCAGTATATTACATTTTTTCCCTGACAAATTACTTAATAATACTGGAGTCTTATGAAACAATTCTAAACAATATGGACCAGGAAATTTTCAGGCAATTGTTAAGGCAATTTGAACCTGGCGATTATATCGTGGCATTAAGAATCACCATATATACACTCACTCCAGAGGGCCATATTGCATACAGAAGATATAAAAGCTTGTTTTGCTATAGTTTTTCTATATTTGAATGGAATTCCTGAGATAGTTTTTGAATATGACATCAAGATATTAATAATCAGCTAGTTACATCCCATTTCCACACATGCAATTCTGTCCCTCAAATTAACAGTTTGGCACTGGTAAGGCTCCAACCCGAAACATTCTTAAAATAGATTCCCCTCCTAACCCCCTTTTCACCTCAATGTATACTTTTCTATAATGTCCTGCTTTTGGCAAAAGTGAATATTTGTATCATCTGTAAATGTCTTGATGATGTAAAAGTGGTGGGCTGGTGGCCCCTACCCTATCTAGTTGTAAACAAGTACAAATGGTGTTGTCCACTCATAGGGTGACCAGATGTCCCTCTTTGCGTGGGGCAGTCACTCATTTCCAAGACTTTTCAGGTGTCAAATTGAGCCCCCCGTCTATCGTTCAGAGCTTGTAGCTATTTTTGCTATATTTGAATTGAACTGATTATGACATCAAGATCTTTAATAATTTGATAACCGCGTTGGCAAGGCTTCAAGGCTATTTTTCCCACGTGTCCCCCACACATGGCAGTACAATACTTCCGTCCCTCAAATGAACAGTTTAGATCTGTCACCCTCTACCCACTCACAATCAGCGCAGTCAGTACAGCGCAAGTTCAGCCCACACTACAAAACGGTAGGCTTACTAGGCTAGTACACACTCTGGGTTTATATAAGACTTCAATATAACAGAAACCGTTGAAACACTATAGTGAACTTAGCCATAATATATAACTTCCACTGGAGGACGTTTACTTGGATTGATGGCGGCTCCAGTGGAGCCGCCATCAATCCAAGTAAACGTCCTCCAGTGGCAGTTATATATTATGGCTATAGTGAACTCGTGATTGACCGAGTTTGTTCCCCTACCTGCTCGCTGTAGTTTGACCAGCGGTGGTTTCAACTTTAACAGCAGATCCAGCAGTGCGCGCTGGCGCTCGACCTGTGCGTTGGAGCGCGCCAGCGCCTCGTCCCGGTGCTGCGCCAGCAGCGCCTCCACGGCCCCGAGGATCTGCTCTGCGGCCGCGCACAGACGCTCCTCCACCACGGACCTGATCAGTGTCTGCAAAGCCATGATGATACGATCAATCGATTAAGGTTTAAAACTTACTTCTACAAGTGGTCAAAATAAAACACCCAGCCTGATGGTGCCATAAAAACGTAGTGCGACTGCTGGGCATTACTTCCGACTTGTTCCTACTTCCCTAATGTCTTTTAGATTTGTTGCCTCTGGTGCTCTGCTACTTTAAGTCTCGCGAGCCAGACCTGTCTGTTGTAATATCTGATCCGAGTCCTCCTGGCTAACGCGAGAGACACTACCGGTACTACAATCGTTCAAACACGCGACACACACCGTGAGTGGCTGTCACTTGTCTTGTCAGTTTGTCAACTGCCTCTTCCTCCTCTCACAGCCCCCTGGTCCCACCAGAGCCATCTGGTGTCAGAGTTGCGCCATTGAGGGGTCAGAAACTGAGTGAGCGCTCGAGCTTGCTGTTCATGCAGCCCTGAATAGGGACAAATCTGTCAATACACTGTTTTCAATGTGGGCATCGGGGTCATATGTGCATCATGACAATTGTTCTAATCATTAATGTAGGCCTACTATTGTACAGGGACAAAAGGCTGGGCTGCTGCCTGAGTCCAATGCATGTCTGCCTGCAACCGATCCAGGACTTGTCCCTATTTGCTGTCCCCTTTTTCAATATAAGTCTATGCAGAAGAGGCGCCACACAAACTGTTGTTTGTCAACACACATTGATAGGAAAATGTTATAGGCCCCTACATCTGAAGTGTCGGGGCGTTCTTTACCATGAACATCATGTAAGATGACAACTGAATTCATTATCCGATTTCGTCTTCATGGTAGGCCTACCTTTTCCATTCAACAATGTCATTGGTGTTAGAAGTATTCACTATTTAGATATTTGATGTTAATTTTAGCGTATCTGCCTCCTTCCTATACAAACCCAACATAACTTAATTTTAACCATGACAGATTATTCAAAAACAACCCATCTTTTTTCTGGTTTCATTTATTTTTAAAATATTGTTTTGTAACCAGGGAGGGCATGCCCAAATACGTGCTAAATTTTCCAAAACAATATTTTTAAAATAAATGAAAACTGTAAATGAAATTCCACGGCCCTCTCACGTATTAGGAAGACAAGTCACCAGAAAAAAGATGGGTTGTTTTTGAATAATCTGTCATGGTTAAAATGGAGTTTTAAGTTATAATGGTTTTGTAAAGGAAGGTGGATGTGCTAAAATGAACATCAAATATCTAAATAATGAATGGAGTAACATCTGGGGTGTTCACATGGGACTGAGTAAACTTTTTTTGAAAATGGAATATCCCTTTTAGTTGAAAAATGAATTAATGAAGAAGTATATTCCCTCACACAATTTCTATCATGGTTAAAAGATAATGATGTATGTTATTATCCTTCAACCATGATACAAATTTCTTTTGACGTTTGATGATGAGAACATTTCATCCCACACTGTAACACACCTATAACATGCCTATGAGATCTCTGTATCTGTCGTTCCTTGTCCATTGCCCCATGTATGGAGATCTCCCTGATGGCATCTGTATATGCCCATAAATGGACATGCCTCGTTTGTGCCCATATATGGATCCAAGTGATTTGTTTGTTTGCACCTGATGTCACGACGATCTCCATATACGGATATGACTTACACACAGTGATATCGTACTGATGTCAGCACCGTTGGCCAACGACATAAAAAGGCCACAAAGCACACCGTGAAGTGCATATTTTCATCGACCAGTGGATAGCGAAGACAAAGTTACATCGACCATGGATGCAGAACAGGAGACAGCGCAGGTGTTGGGAGTGAGGCTGGTCCAGAGGATGCAGGCATGGGACAGTAGGCTAGCACGTGCGCAGAGGATGGCAGAAGACCTGGGCCTGGAGGAAGAAATGCGATTAGCAGAAGGAAATATCCTGGCTATGCAGGCGCAGTTGGTTAATCGGTGGCTGATGGCAGCTTCAGGAGATGAAATGCTGGAGATGTCGGTAGAAGAGGATCTGGTGGAGGAGAACCTCCTGGCACTCGAGGAGATGTTGGCCCCTCCCAGGCTAGCATGGGAGGAGGAGGAGGAGATCCTGCCAGACGTGATAGTCGAGGAAAGCTGGCTGGAATATGATGAGATGCCGGCACCTCCGGCACATGCCCCAGAGGCAGAATCAGAGTCATTTTACCCCAATCTGTATGAGTTCAGCCAGCCGCCAGCCGACGAGGGCGCCATCAACCACCTGCCCCACATCACCCTCCAAGACGACGTGGAGGGCAGCTGTCCGGTGTGCTGCGAGGAATACGAGCCGGGGCAGGTATGCACCGCCCTGCCTTGCGGACACTGCTTCCACAGGGAATGCATCGTCACATGGCTCCAGAGTTCTGCCACATGCCCGGTGTGTCGCAGCGTTCTGGCTCCACCTTGACCCACTCGGAGGCCAGGGGTCCACTCCTGATGGGCCTACAGTAACACAAACTTCCTAAATCAGACCGTGTCTCAAAGTTGCTCCGGCCCATATATGGGCATGCCTACACACAGTATATGAACGGATCACAGTGGACGAAGCAGCAACATAGCCTGTACAGTCAGATCTCCATATATGCCTATATGTGAGCCAGACAGACAGTTCTAGATACATGTGAACTACAGCCAGATGCACAGCCCTGTACTGTATATGTTGTAAAACGACCATAATATCTAGTATGCTACAGATATTTTGGATGTCTCTCTATAACGGCAAAAAGATTAGCTTGGCAAAATAATAAAATGTACACACATGCCTAAATAGGGAGTGTGTGATGCACTCACATTCACTCACTCACAGACAGACATTTCTGCCTGGTTTTCATAGTATGTGTTTTCCAAATCACCAGATTCCCCTTTAAGTTTGCATCTACTATATACAGTACATCCTTAAAAGGATAGTTCAGATTTTTAGAACTTAAGTTGTATGAAATACTGTCCATTATATAGTGGTGTCAACTGTATTAATTGATTGCCAGAGTCCCGTGGTGGGAGTTCTGCTCTGGTTTTGGTCAATAATAAGTAGTTCCAGTCAGTTCCTGGGACCAGTCAGTAAAAGTAGAGTAATCCACAAAACTAATGCCATTTATATTCTTGAATTATTTCTAAAATATTAGGACCTTTACAAGCAGTAATAGAAATCTTACAAGACCCTTGCAGGGGTTGGTGGAAGGGTCTTTTAGATGAGGACTTAATAAGGAAGTATAGTATTGCTACCAGGCGATCGGTGTTTCCAGCTCGCTGTTTGTGGATGGCACTTGCAGCGTCATGAGCGCCCCTCATATCCATCATGGATTGGAAAAGGACTTCTTCCAACTTGGATCTTCCCAGTTCCAAACCATGCAACAAGGTAATAAAGATCTGAGGTCTGGTTCACATGAAAGAAAGGCCATGATGACAGCAGCTGTTCTAGGGATCAAATCTTTAATGTGGTCTATAAACAGTACACAAAATGAATAAAGAAAATAAATAAAACACCCATCAGTGGAAAAAAAAACCTGTGTAATCAGAACAGACATTGCACTTATCAAAAATTACAAAATCAAGAACCACAATAAAGATCCCAATGAATCTCATTATGTACAAATAACACGAACAAGAACAATGAAACACATTTACTGGCATCCCCTCTGGCATATGTCTGGGAATTTAAACTCACCGCTGAACCATTCCGTCGGTGCTACTGTAAAAGGCCCACTACCTTTTTCAATAGAATATAGACGATTTACAGGTTTATAACATGCCAAGTGGGATGTTTGTAGATCGCCTGTTTTTGGGCCAAAAAGATACAAATAATTTATTTTTGGGCGATAGTGGGTAATTTAGGCGATATCCAATCGCTGACCATTTGTATTGCTGAACTAGTCAGGATTATATTTACTTTTTTTTTTTTTTTTTTTTTTAAAAGCCGGGCCAGGGGGAGGCCAGCCGGGCCTCCCCCTGGCCCGGCTGGCCAGGGGGAGGCAGTTTAACATCCAGGATTACAGCATGTTTTTGTGAGGGTATCTACCCTAGGGGACACGGGGAGAACATGCAAACTCCACACAGAAAGGCCCTTTCGTCAACCCCGCCTCGGGTATGGGCACTGATGACGCGGAGGAGCAGACACGCCACCAGCACCCACAGCAGTATATTTACATTGGAATGAATGAGCCGGTCTGGAAAGTGTCAAACCCATGGTCGCAAACTGGGACGAGCGCGGGGCTTACTGCAAGGTCAATTCATTGAGTTGACACCACTATACTGTATATGGACAGTATTTCATACAACTTCCAAGTTAGTTCAGGTTCCAAGAACAATCCAATTAGCCCCGTAATGCTTTGCAGTTGACACAGCTCTCCACTTTGCCCTTAACCAGCAAGTCGCAGCATGGTGCGAGTTTATGGTGGCAGGGCTTCTCTGAAAAGCCCTGACACACGCTGTACCTCTCCAAGCTGCGCAGGAGGCTCACCACCGCCGTTACGGAGTCCAGGGGTGACGACGGGTGGTCGCCATACAGAGGGTGGCCGGGTGGCAGCGGACACTTCCGGACGGTCACCCAGTAGTGGAAGTCTGGGTCTATCAGCACTGTGGCGTCAGCCAGGCCGGACTGTCTGTCACACTGGACAAGCTGCAGCCGAGGTCCATCCTCCTCCTCCTCCAGTAAGATGGGGGTCCAGAGCTGGGGCAACGTGGCAGCGCGCAGTGTCCGCAGGAGTGGCAGTAGCTGGGTGTCCGCCATCACGTCCAGCTTTGGTCCCGTCCCGGCACAGCTCTCGGCCAGGCTGCGGATCTCGCTGATCTGCAACGGGATTCAAAAGCAAAGCAGTAGTTTTTATTTCATTTTAGTTAGTGGGAAAAAAAAGGTAGTAGACGGACAGTTGTAAATTACACTTACAATGGGACCCTCTTCCATCTTGTCATCAGCCTGGTCCTATTCAAAAGCCAGAAAAAAAAACACACACAAAAACAGAAATCACTTCATTTTAGTTTATCCAGAGAACCGACATGAACCATTTCCAACTACTGTATATAAAGAGCCATAAAGGAGACACTTACAATGGGACCCTCTTGCATCCAGTCATCAGCCTGGTCATACTTAATAATAGGGAAAAACAAACGTAAAAAATCATGTTAGGTTTGTTTATCAAGAAGAATGGATACAAAAACAAAAACTCTGAATAATGTAGCATCTTATCTCTGTCGTGCGTGAGCTAATTTTTCTGCTTCGAATACAAAAACAAAATATAGCTGCAAGCAGCAATAAAACGGGATCAAGCAAGCAGCAATAAGGAGTAAGAACAATACGCACAAATAAGCCATAGAAACATGGGAGCCTGAACTTCAGAAATACATCAGGTAATTATGTGTGAGACTGACTCACATTGTAATCTGGTGTGACTGAGTGAATGATTGGTGAGCTGTGAGTGAGTGGTGAACTGAGCTATGAACTGTCATTAGTGACAACATGGCCGAATAGTGACAGTCAAACAGCCTTGCCCAGCCATGAGGCCCATAGGGCAGGTGCCTATCTCCTGTTTCTGTAGCATGAGGCAGCTTGATGTACAAGTACACCCTCTGGACATGACGCTAGTATGACACAGGGTCTTACCCCCAATCCAACCCTTGATGCTGAGTGCCAAGCAGGGAGGCATTGGATCCCGTTTTTAGAGCCTTTGGTATGACCCGGCCGGGAATCAAACCCCGGCCTCCCAGTCTCAGGGCGGACACTCTAACCACAAGGCCACTGATTTGGTGAATGAGTAAATGATTGGTGAGCTGTGAGTGAGTGGTGAACTGAGCTGTGAACTGTCATTAGTGACAACATGGCCGAATAGTGACAAAACACAACATGGCCGAATGGTGACAACCACCATTACATTGAGTTTTACCCTGGGTTCCATATGGTTCCAGAGTTCGTGAGCGGAGCGGAGCGGCCGAGAATTCCGCTCATCGCTCTCGACGTATTTGGTCCCGCTCGCAATCCGCTCCCGTGGACCCCCTTCCCAGTCCGCTCCAACTCCACTCCGCGCTCTTATTCATTTGGGCAGCTCCGCGCGCCGCGCTCCGCTCAGCCCGGCCCGCTCAGGAGCAAAATTTGACGGCTGAAAAAAAAAAGGCTGCTGCTTTTTCTTTGTCGGGTATTAGGCTGCTTTCGGGCATTAGGCTACTATCAATGTCTGTGCTGTGCGCGTCTGTGCTGCGTCCTCCTATACTCCTCCTCCTTCCCCCACAGTCTGTCTCAAACAAACGGCTATGATTGCTTATTTGCTTATTTTTTGGAACCACGGCACATCACAAACACCTAAAGTTCACCACCGACGTTGTGAACATGTCACTGCTTTCTTGTCAAATCGCGAGCTCCAAATCTTTAGTCTTTGAAGCGGGGCGTGCGGTGCGCTCAAAATCGGAAGATTTTCTTTTCTCTCTCTCTCTCTCTTCGCCGGCTTTTGTCAGACCCGGATATAAAGTTTCACATTTCGGGGGGGGCAGGCGAAAATCTTATAGGACAACAGAGTTACATTTAGGGCGTTTAGGGGGGCATTCCCCCCCTGTGCGCAGCCTTTTATCCGGCTCTGTAAATGCGCCGAAAAAAAGAAAAAAGGAAAGCAAGAACGAATGCGACCTCGGACATTCTTTCCCCTCCGCGTTATGGATTATATCTTTGATAAAATACTGCAAAAGGTAGGCTACACAGTGACAGTAGCCAAGTTGACATTGATTCTCTCAGAACACATGCACACGGCTGCGTTGTGAGCCGTATGGCAACATTTTGCGTTGGGTCCCGTGGGCGCCGCGGGCTAAAAAATAAAATAAAAAAATCGACAACATTTTGACACTGGGCCGCGATTCGTCGACATTCCAAATATGTGTCGATTACATCCATTTGCCCCCCTCACAGCATAAACATTTAAGACAGGAGTTAAATGTGCAGTTACACTACTGTCTATATTAACCCAGACAGGTGCGGCGAATAATCTTATGCCGCGCTATTTCGTTTCCAAAATGCCATACGGGATAATAGGTTATTGATGATGATACACTGTGGGGGAATTGGACATAATTGGGGGGGTCGCTGCGCTCAAATACGTTGCCGTTATGATGTGCAGTGCTTCAAAATAAATAGCGAGGTGACGCATCTAAAGCAAGATAGACAGCAAGACAGTCAGCTTACTTTTTCTTTTTTCCAATTTCCATCATGATCATCATCTCCTCCTTCCTCCCGCACCTCGGAGAGGATTTTAAATGTCTTGATCGTGTTGCTGCTGGCACTGTAGGCCTATAGTCGCCATCTGAACCACAACCACACGTTTATGCTGTGCTACTGAACACGTGTGCCGTTGTCTGGACTGAACGGCTTGGAGCGGGCTGGAGCGGAGGATAATTCTCGCTCCAGAGCGCGCTCCGACCCATTTGAAAACGCGCTCAGCGCTCACTTAAAAATCCACCCGCTCCACTCCCCGCTCCGCTCGCGCTCCGCTCCGCTCACGATCTCTGTTACACATAGAACCATGAACTTAGATGTAGAAGACCACATGAGATTGTGCATGATTGACTCATATTACTAGGTGTCCGTGCCGGGATTTGAACCCAGGAACTCTCATTTCCAAGTCATGCGCTCTACCAATGAGGCTACCCAACAGACACAAGACGTACTGGAAACAACACACACATTCAGTGGACTGCTTGGTAAATGGTAAATGGTGCATTTATATAGCGCCTTTATCCAAGGCGCTTTCCATAGATTGTGCATCACATTCACCCATTCACACACACATTCATACACAGATGGCAGTGGGACAGGGACACATCGACACTAACTCTGCAGGAGCCCGGGATCGAACCGGCAACCTTGTGGTTACCATCCGGTTACTCTACCTCTGAGCCACTACCGCTCCGTAAATATGCACAAATAAGCCATAGAAACATGGAAGAAATACATCATGTGATTGTGGAAACACAGCAGGGTTTTTGGAGACTCAGACTTTGTATTGTCAGCAGTGGGACTTGAACCCTCAATCTTGTGTTCCGAAGTAGTGACAAAACACGAATAGTGACAAAACACAACATGGCCGAATGGTGACAACCACCATTACATTGAGTTTTACCCTGGGTTACACATAGAACCATGAACTTAGATGTAGAAGACCACATGAGATTGTGCATGATTGACTCATATTACTAGGTGTCCGTGCCGGGATTTGAACCCAGGAACTCTCATTTCCAAGTCATGCGCTCTACCAATGAGGCTACCCAACAGACACAAGACGTACTGGAAACAACACACACATTCAGTGGACTGCTTGGTAAATGGTAAATGGTGCATTTATATAGCGCCTTTATCCAAGGCGCTTTCCATAGATTGTGCATCACATTCACCCATTCACACACACATTCATACACTGATGGCAGTGGGACAGGGACACATCGACACTAACTCTGCAGGAGCCCGGGATCGAACCGGCAACCTTGTGGTTACCATCCGGTTACTCTACCTCTGAGCCACTACCGCTCCTTAAATATGCACAAATAAGCCATAGAAACATGGAAGAAATACATCATGTGATTGTGGAAACACAGCAGGGTTTTTGGAGACTCAGACTTTGTATTGTCAGCAGTGGGACTTGAACCCTCAATCTTGTGTTCCGAAGTCAGGCACCCTACCGACTGAGCTATCCAGGCACAATGATTTGCTTAGTTGTTGTCATCAATGAAACAACCCAACAACACGCCACCAAGCAGTAAGCAATATGAACAATATGCACAATTCAGCAGTCCGAGGGTGGAGCTTAGTGGTCAAAGTGACAAATGGAAATAAGTTCCACATGCTTATTCCTCTCACACAATCTGGCACAATGTAATTGCTCCAGTGTTGCCAGAGAGAAACAAGCAGAAGAAGACTCTTCACAAACGAGCAACTTTCATTGGCTTATAAAAACGTCATTTTTTGATAAAAACAAATTTGCTTCTGAAGTTTTGTCCGGATAGGGCCAAAGTTCTCATGTAGCAGGTGTCATGCAAATATATATATTATATATATATTTAACTCTTACTGGTAGACTAGAATGTTGGGGTATGACCCAGCTGGGAATTGAACCCGGGCCTCCCAGTCTCAGGGTGGACACTCTAACCACAAGACCACTGAGTTGGTGCCATTACCATTACATTGAGTTTTAAACAATATGCACAAATAAGCCATAGAAAGATGGAACACTGAACTTATATATGTCATGCAATTGTTGGAGCAGAGCAGGGTTCAAAATGTGTATTCTCATGCTATATACTATCTTTGGTAAACCCACCTGTGAGAGGACCTAAAGGACCCACAATGCAATGCAATCTAGCTAGCCTGAAAAAAACCCCACATATATTTATATATATTAAAGGTGTTGGCGTTAACACGTTAATGCGTTAACGCATTAATGCATTAATCTCGTGTTAACACAGCCGTGCGTTAATGGCGTCAAAAAAATTAACGCGAGATTAACACACTGACGATGGCTGTCCTCGGTGCGGCAGGCCACAGAAGTACTTTACGTCCACACACAAACACAGTGATGGTGTGTACAAAAAAAATGCAAACCGGTTTGTACAACAAACCACATTTGTTGTGCAAATCAAAAATCCAGCTAGAAAATCAGGCATGAGCATTTTTCAAACTGCTTAAAATGGCAGACACTCTGGGGGTGGAGCTTACCGGTCAATGTTACAGATGTGTTCCACATGAATCAAGGAACATGTAGAAACAAGTCCCATGATTTTTGGCCAAACGAGGCCCGAGTTATGGTTTTTTCAAATGTTTCAGTTTCAAAGAATTGTTATAGCGCCCCCATTTGAGCAATTGGAGTAAGACTGGTTTTGCTGCTATTTGGCATCCCCCTCTACCAAACTGTAAAATCTCATAAACAGATTACTTTGCATGTGTAGATTAGGGATAATAGAAGAATTATCACAAACAAGCAATTTTCATTGGCTCGTAAAAACATCATTTTTTTCACTGAAAACAAAATTCACACCCATTTCATGTTTGTATGGCTTCAAAGTTCATGTGTAGGTCATTGTTATGCATTTTGATCAAAGATTGTAGGAGAAGAGACATTTTAACTGTTTTACATATAATTCAAGATGGCGGTTCATCTATAGGTCAGAGGTCAAAAGTCAGAATACAAAAGTTGTTCGGCATAAGCAGACGCATAAGTGAATATAAGTTACATTTCTGAGAGTCGAGCAGTTCATGAGTTATGAGTGTTTAAAGTTTGCAATTTCAGTTGAGTGCTATAGCGCCACCATTTGACCAGTGGTCACAGGCTTCGCATCATCACCGTTTGGCATCACCCTCTACCAGATTACCAATTTTCGCGAAAACCGACTGCACGGTTCAGCCAGAACAGCTATTTTTGGCGGAAGGAGGAAAAAAAGAGACAAAAACAAGAAGGGATCAAGTCCACTTCGTGGACTGCTTGATCCCTTAAAAAAAGGAGCAGATGGCCAAGCTCAAAACACGAAATGCAGATCTGCTTCGTTTGATGCTTTTGTGTGACGACGTACTATGAACAAGACCGAAATAAAAAGGTAAAGTATGGAAATAGGACATTTCTGCACAACAGCCAACGATATCACAAGGCACTTACGACAGTAAAACTCCTTTCCTCTGTTTTTACAAAATTATGTTGTACAGCTTTGTCTGTGGTCAGTCGGACTCCGTCCTCATCCACACTGAAGATCCCCTGTAATGATTCAAAAGCCAGAAAGGTTTAGTAAGTTTCAGATGATTTCCCACAAATGGAAAATTAGCATGAATTACAAGTTAAACATGACTGAAGGTAATAGAGGCAACAAACACTGTAAACAGAATATATCTCCACCTCATCTCCACTCTATTGGCTCATTATGAATCTGCTGTAGACTGCTGTGCTGTGATGTTTTTGGCTAAAACGTTGTCTCACCCCTCACACCCCCCACAAATTAGCACCGCATTTCCTGAGCCAGACGAATGTTTTGTTTTCATGACAACAACAAAATTCTAGACAGTCTGCAGGACGAAGCAAGTGTCTGTCTGCGGGGAAGCCGCTGCAGCATCAAAGTTATGGCAACGTAGAGGGGAAACAGGCAAAAAATATAGCTACATAGCTATTTTGATTTTTGGCTAAAAAGTCTCTATTACCTTTACTAGTATCACAATAAAACACAATAAGAAAATGGCACAAAATAGCTCACAGCACTGCAAGCTTGTATTATATATTTTGAATTTTGTTTTTTGAAAGTTCTTGAAAGTGCGAGAACTATTGTTTTAATAGGCTTGGATCCAGAATTCCAGATCTTATTGAGTTAGAGGTTCCATTCCACGAAAACAATGTCTTTCTGAGATCAAAACAGACAAGGGGGAAACTTTGAGAACCATTGGCATTGTTTAATCGTTAGTTTTGTTTACCAGCACTTACAATGGGATCCTCTTGCATGCCGTGATCAGCCAGGCCCTATTTCAGAAATGAGGATAATGAACACAGAAATTCACGTTATCTTTTGTCCAACTGTCCAAATGAATCCTGCAAATTCACATTCATCTTTGTTTAAAAGCCCAGCGAAATGAAAAATATTTTTTCACACTTTTAGACCACATCCCTACAATGCATCCCGAAAAATGGAAAAATGAAAAAAATCCACAAAATTTGATTTTTAATGACTTCCTGTAAACAAAAATGTGCTGTGTGATGATATAACCACTATCACATCAATAAAGGCCATTATAAATTAAGCAGATTTTTTTTTTGTAGTTTCATTTCTGAATCTACAGGTTGCTTCATTACAAAAAGAAATACTCCCGTTTTAATCCCATTCTGGCATCCAGACAATGTATATAATATGTATATAACATATGTGATCACATTACATGTGAACACATTATATGGTAGAAACAAACCACAGAGCAGTGAAGTGACAGACCTGAGCGTATTGTAAACAAACAGCCCATGTGTTGTGTGTAATATAGCTCAGTGTAGACCATCTAGCATCGCCTGAAGGGTCTGATTGTTTCACAAGAGAGAACATGATTGGTTGCCTCTGTGCCAAATAGTCAGGTGGGGTTTCCGGTTCACTACACCTTTAATCCCAAGGTTTTTGTGATTTGGAGGGGTAGATTTGACCAACAACAGGTAAAATCATCCTCATAATAACCTATATTGATGTGACAATGGAAAATGGATGCACATAACCTGGCCGGAATAGTGTTATTTTGTTAAAGGTGTAAAATCCAATAACTGACACATTTACTGTGTCTCGACATAACATTCGAGAGCGGCAGTAACTGGGTGTCCGCCATCACGTCCAGCTTTGGTCCCGTCCCGGCACAGCTCTCGGCCAGGCTGCGGATCTCGCTGATCTGTGACGGGATTCAAAAGCAAAGCAGTAGTTTTTATTTCATTTTAGTTAGTGGGAAAAAAGGTAGTAGACGGACAGTTGTAAATTACACTTACAATGGGACCCTCTTCCATCTTGTCATCAGCCTGGTCCTATTCAAAAGCAAAAAAAAAAAAAAAAAAAAAAAAACACACACACAAACAGAAATCACTTCATTTTAGTTTATCCAGAGAACCGACATGAACCATTTCCAACTACTGTATATAAAGAGCCATAAAAGGAGACACTTACAATGGGACCCTCTTGCATCCAGTCATCAGCCTGGTCATACTTAATAATAGGGAAAAACGAACGTAAAAAATCATGTTAGGTTTGTTTATCAAGAAGAATGGATACAAAAACAAAAACTCTGAATAATGTAGCATCTTATCTCTGTCGTGCGTGAGCTAATTTTTCTGCTTCGAATACAAAAACAAAAAAAAAGGAGCAGATGGCCAAGCTCAAAACACGAAATGCAGATCTGCTTCGCTTGATGCTTTTGTGTGACGACGTACTATGAACAAGACCGAAATAAAAAGGTAAAGTATGGAAATAGGACATTTCTGCACAACAGCCAACGATATCACAAGGCACTTACGACAGTACAACTCCTTTCCTCTGGTTTTACAAAATGATGTTGTACAGCTTTGTCTGTGGTCAGTCGGACTCTGTCCTCATCCACACTGAAGATCCCCTGTAATGATTCAAAAGCCAGAAAGGTTTAGTAAGTTTCAGATGATTTCCCACAAATGGAAAATTAGCATGAATTACAAGTTAAACATGACTGAAGGTAATAGAGGCAACAAACACTGTAAACAGAATCCATCTCCACCTCATCTCCACTCTATCGGCTCATTATGAATCTGCTGTAGACTGCTGTGCTGTGATGTTTTTGGCTAAAACGTTGCCTCACCCCTCACAACCCCCCTGCCCCTCACAAATTAGCACCACATTTCCTGAGCCAGACGAATGTTTTGTTTTCATGTTTTGTTTTCATGACAACAACAAAATTCTGGACAGTCTGCAGGATGAAGCAAGTGTCTGTCTGCAGGGAAGCCGCTGCAGCATCAAAGTTATAGCAACGTAGAGGGGAAACAGGCAAAAAATATAGCTACATAGCTATTTTGATTTTTGGCTAAAAAGTCTCTATTACCTTTAGAAAGTATCACAATAAAACACAATAAAGAAAATGACACAAAATAGCTCACAGCACTGCAAGCTTGTATTATATATTTTGAATTTTGTTTTTTGAAAGTTCTTGAAAGTGCGAGAACTATTGTTTTAATAGGCTTGGATCCAGAATTCCAGATCTTATTGAGTTAGAGGTTCCATTCCACGAAAACAATGTCTTTCTGAGATCAAAACAGACAAGGGGGAAACTTTGAGAACCATTGGCATTGTTTAATCGTTAGTTTTGTTTACCAGCACTTACAATGGGATCCTCTTGCATGCCGTGATCAGCCAAGCCCTATTTCAGAAATGAGGATAATGAACACAGAAATTCACGTTATCTTTTGTCCAACTGTCCAAATGAATCCTGCAAATTCACATTCATCTTTGTTTAAAAGCCCAGCGAAATGAAAAATATTTTTTCACACTTTTAGACCACATCCCTACAATGCATCCCAAAAAAATGGAAAAATGAAAAAATCTACAAAATTTGATTTTTAATGACTTCCTGTAAACAAAAATGTGCTGTGTGATGACATAACCACTATCACATCAATAAAGGCCATTATAAATTAAGCAGACCTGATTTCTTCTTCTTTTTTTTTTAGTAGATTCATTTCTGAATCTACAGGTTGCTTCATTACAAAAAGAAATACTCCCGTTTTTAATCCCATTCTGGCATCCAGACAATGTATATAATATGTATATAATATATGTGATCACATTACATGTGAACACATTATATGGAAACAAACCACAGAGCAGTGAAGTGACAGACCTGAGCGTATTGTAAACAAACAGCCCATGTGTTGTGTGTAATATAGCTCAGTGTAGACCATCTAGCATCGCCTGAAGGGTCTGATTGTTTCACAAGAGAGAACATGATTGGTCGCCTCTGTGCCAAATAGTCAGGTGGGGTTTCCGGTTCACTACACCTTTAATCCCAAGGTTTTTGTGATTTGGAGGGGTAGATTTGACCAACAACAGGTAAAATCATCCTCATAATAACCTATATTGATGTGACAATGGAAAATGGATGCACATAACCTGGCTGGAATAGTGTTATTTTGTTAAAGGTGTAAAATCCAATAACTGACACATTTACTGTCTCTCGACATAACATTCCCACTCCATCTAGTGTAATATATGCTCTATAATTCAATTAAATGCAATTAAAATACATGTGTGCTTTTAGAAGTAAAACAAAAATGCACTAAATTGCGGCAAGTTGGATTCTCGGAGAGATGACTGTTCCTAATGGACCGATAATTACTGTTATGTTTATTCATCATTTCGTTACTATACCATTTACTTGCTCAAAATGATTTGCTCCATTTCGAAGTGAACTCTTACATATCTGATTTTGACAAACTACACTGCTTATCTTCTATATACCGTAATACACAGTACATTACTAAAAATAGTTTCTCTCGACTTTTCACAAAGAGTTGCATTCTTTGAGAGATACCTACAACTACAGAACAGTTTGTATGCAGTACCGTTGATTATCAGGAGGTGTCCTACTTACATGTAGTGAAAACAGCATTCAATCAAGCCTAGTGACACTTGGTAGAATTTGGGTATGTGGCAAAATGAACAAATGGATTTTTAATTGTCCGTCTAGGCCTGCACAGTGTGTAACACCAGGCAGCAACCACAGTTTATTTGAAGAACTGAGGCAAAAACTCGAGACTGTGGAATCATTTCCCGACCACGACTGTTGGTCGCGACCTAAAACCGTTAGCCAACAGCTGTGACTGTTCTTCACTGGTTATTACTAAACTTAACCCTAACCCCTAACCCCGACCATGCCCAGCAGTTTGGCCGTTGGGCCAATGGACGCGACTGTTGGCCAAATGACAACTGCCGCTACCATCGGCCAATGGCCAACGGACCGTTGTCATTCAGCCAAGTGTTATGGTAGTTGGAAAATACCACAAATCAGTTGCGACCGTGTCACGGTTGGGAAATGATTTCACTAAATTAATGTACCATTGTACCATCTAGGAGCATACTTACAATGGTTAAACTCTTTTCCTCGAGTTGTCCAGAATGATTTCCTGCATCTGTGTCTGTGTTTGATCTGTGGTCAGCCTGGCCCCATTCAAAAGTGAGAACATTTACACAGAAATCGACGTTAGTTTTGTTCATCTTCTAGACCTTTAAAAAAAGTGATGAAAAAATAGAAGAAAAAAAAGAGACCATAGAGGGCAGTTAAAATGGTAACCGCTTCTCCCCAAAACACCCTCATTTCTTTCAGGGATCGCTCGTCCCACAGCAGTTCTCGTATTCTTAAAAAAAAATGGTTTTGTCTGCAAGCCTGCTTGAATTCTCACTGAATCGAGTTGATAGTTTTACAGAGGAATGAGGTTAGGTTTAGGCTTGGTTTTAATGAGGCTATGTTGAGGAATATAACGTTAAATCTAGTTAATTTGACTTCCGTTTAGGCACGTCTGGTGGCGACTGTGGATTTGACTCGGGGCGAGCGTGTTTCAGGGCAAGTGTTTTTGTAGTCCTTACACTTGGAAAACTCTCTAGATCTCCAGAATACGTTTCTGCATCTCTGTCTGTGTTTTGTCCGTCGCCATCCTCTTGCATCCAGTCAGCAGCCTGGTCCAACTGAAATCGCGGTAACAACGATCTCTGCCAAACATGGACATCTATGTGAGTCTCATATATCAGTCTTTGATAGCCAATTGGGCTATAATTATAAATAATGATCAGAGATCTCATTCTACTGATATATCTGATGAGTTCGTAAGCTGCTGTTTGGGTTTAAAAATGAAATACTACTTCTGCAGGGCATGCCATTATAGGCAAAACTCTTCAAAAACATTAAAGGTAATAGAGGCACATTTTTAGCCAAAAATCAAAATAGATGTATAGCTATAGTTTTAGCCTTTTGTGTTTAGGTGACACAGCGTTTTAGCCAATCACAGCACAGCAATCTCCAGCAGTTTCACAATGAGTCAATAGAGTGGAGGTGAGGTGAGTTAGATTCTGTTTTTAAACAAGTCTGTTTACAAACACAGTGTTTGTATACACTAACGTTGCCTCTATTACCTTTATCCAATTATCATTTTAAAATATCAAACAATAGGAAAACAGTATATTTAGTATATTTAGTAAATAGGGCTTAAACTTAAAGTAGAGCTTAAACAACCACATCATGAAGTTATGTTATCCGTAATTGTGCAACTGAATTTGCAGTGGGATTACCCACCTTTGCCTGCCTGAGGCACTGGCGCAGGCGACACTTCTGCCTCATGCGATTACTGCCTCCAAACTTGAACTTGTCTTTACAGAAATCACAAGTGCCACAGTCTGTCTTGAGCAGGCATGCGTGGCAAGTGCCGCAGACTGGTCTTGTACGTTTCTTCTTATGCTGAAAATGAAAATGGGCATAACCAGATACAATCGAGTGTTTGCGCTACATTATAGCCCAATTTTATGCTCAATTGTATGAGTGTTTCTCCCAAAAATGTTTTTTGTCATTCATTCTTTCAGAAATAACCCTCCCCCTGTTACTGCTAAAATGGCACATAATGATTCTCAATGGGAAGAGGATTATAGTTGCTACCTCTGGTCCTAGTTCTGTCTGCTTCTCATCCTGGGGACAGCCTTTCTTCTTGGTGGAATTCTTTGTCAGTACTTTGATCTGAAATCAAGTGGATGATATTTACATAACACAATTTCACATTGACAGATCAGGCTTTACACAGGCTTAAACAAAAGTCACTATATGAAATACCGTAATGGTAAGAAACTTGCTCTCTGGTCGCTCGCTATGCTCACGCAGAAGTAGGCCATGGCCTACTTGTACGCAATATGCAAGTTGGCACCGAGTACAGTACCCGTGTGTGTGTGGGGGGGTGGGGTGGGTGGGGGGGGATGTCTATATATTTTTGAGTCATTCCACGAAAACGGTACGATTTGGACTTTTTTGTTCTGAAACTTTGACGGAAAGTTTTTACTTTTCTGAATAGCCCACAATATTAAGGACATCTTTAGCTATAAGAAAAACATAATTTCCCATCTCAGGCATTCAATACATTTTTTATATATCTTTTAACATGGTAATTGATTGTGTTGAGCCAATTAAGTTCATAACGGAGTTGTGATTTTTGTACTAAAGATAGCCACTACTCTAACTGAGTTGAGTAAGAGGAGAAGATTGGCATGCCCGAGGTTACGGAATCAGATATATTGTTGGAATAACAAACAGAATCTTTATAACTAATTGTTTTATATCATTATTTCATGTAACAGAGTTGAGCTGTTATGATTTACGACCACATGTGAGAGTACAAAATGCCTCTAAAACGGTGTAAAATGAGGTTTTAAATTGCCACTTCCTGTAGCATGTTGGTCAGAAGAGTTGTAGAATACTACTTCCTATTGTTTATGTCACTAAAGAGCCAGTTAATTGTTGTTATGGAGGGAAGAATGACTTCTGTAACGGAGTTGAGTGCAACTGAGGGACACAGCTATATAATGCCATTTAAATGATTAATCATCTATTTATTCAAAAACTAAACATGTCCAGCAATAAAGTACAGATAGATATACTGTATATGCTATTGTCATAATTTTTGGATTTTTGTTGATGTTTAATAGTCATATGTCAAGTCTACTTTCATCGAAGGCCACTGGGGACATGGAAAAATGGACAAAATAGGGGGTGTCTACTGAAAGAAAACAAGATAATTTCTGATATGAAGATAAAACCCATGTAATGTTTGCACAATATTAAAACATTTCAATTGATTAGAATCTTTTAAAAATATTTTTCAGAGACTCCATCAATGAAATACAGCTAAAACGGTCAGTGGGACAGCAAATCGTACCGTTTCCTGGAATGACTCGTATATGTGTGTGTTGACGAATCCATCTCAACTAAAGCAATTTTTCATTAGAGGAGAACCATTACCTTTTCAAAAGGAATCGGAGTGTGCTCCCTCTTTTTAGAGGCTGTTGGGATCAACAGAAAAGAAAGATGTTAAAGGGGCATTGCGTCTATCCATTTCCATTGATGTCCATGTTTGTAATGGTCTTCACTTGTGTACTGAATGTGTTATTGTTGCTACCATAGGCGCTCATTTGCTATGAAGAAAACAGGTGAATACATACTAAAGACGATGGCTGACTGACAAACTCACAGCTCATTACAAAACAGCAGTGGGCCAAGTGCAGACCCCAAAAGTGGGGTTTAATATAATTTTGTTAATATATATTTATACCATATTTTGAATCAATTTTAGTGTGTTTGCAATTCATCTAGCTAATGGTAATATAGGCAACTTTAGTGCATACAAACTCTGTGTTTGTAAACAAATGAAATCTAACTCCACCTCACCTCTACTCTATTGGCTCATTATGAAACTGCTGGAGACTGCTGCGCTGTGATTGGTTAAAATGCTGCCTCACCACCACAACCCTCCTCACACACACACTAGCACCACCTTGTCCTGACCCCGATGAATGTTTTGACATGATTGACGACAATAAAGTTCTGGATTGTCTGCAGGGCAAAGCAAGTGTCTGTCTGCAGGGAAACAACTGCAGCATCAAGGTACCGGTAGAAGTGTCAGAGGGGGAAAAGGCAAAAAATATATATTTTTTTATGTCTGGCTAAAAAAAATGCCTATAATAAAGATCAAATTGTCCTGTGTCATGATGGAATGGCTCAGACGGTATGATGGAAATATTGGAAATATTTAACATTTCAGAATTTTATTGTGAATGATTTACATATGTCATCAATGGATTGTAACAGGGTCGCGCTACCATCTTGTAGATCTGTCATTTTAGCCTGCTCTTTGACACATTACTTATTAGAGCAAAGAGTGTTGTTTGTTGTTTGTTGATATTACTGAGTTTGCAGCGTTCCAAGTTGTTGTGAGGGAAGAGAATTGTTTTCATTTACTGTACTCCCAGACTATTATCTGCACATGACCTTGCTCACTTATGTGGGATCGTCTCACTCTGGTATCCCTCTCTCTGTCTCTCTCTCTTTCCATCGAGTTTTCGAGAATGTTCTGAAGTGTTGCATCACGTTATTTCTGAATGTCATTACCCATGATTCAATTTAAGAAGTGTCATCATTTTGGTTGTATTAATACTTGTGCGATCCGCCATGTCAACGAGAGAGGAAATTGATGTTACGGTGTGGATGATATATCCTTACCCAGGGATTAAAGTAAAAAAAAATCTTGAGACTGAAAATTATCTTTTGCAAATAAGCACTGAGCTAATTAAATGACCCCTATGAAATCCTCAGGACTGAAATCAGTACCCAGTACTGAGAACTTTAATCCCTGTCCTTACCTCTTCCATATAGGAAGGAATATAATTAAATCATTTTTAAATATAATGCTGCTGACGTGTAGACTTTTCTTCATTTGTTTTTGAGGGAAAATGTTTAATGTGGTGTGCAATAAGTACTATTGAGTTTATTCTAGGCTAATTTCATATTTGGGTACTCTAAAGGGTTTTGCCAAATGCTCTTAAAGCTCTAAGTACATATTTGGCTGAAGTACTATTTACTCTGATTACATTTTGGGTTGGCTATTATAACCTGTTCTAAATTTGGCTCTCCACATTTTGAGCTATCAGAAATATACAGTCCTTTCATCATATCAATTTTACCAAATTCTTTATTCGGTCCTTTTTCCCCAAATCCATCACGGTAGATAAAGCAATGCTATATACAGTAATTGCATAGCCAAAATGATTTGATTTGAAAGTTGAAAGATTTATACAAAACAATCAAATCATTCTGTAGTGTATGTACTGTATTTGAGAATGTTATTCATTGTCCACTTTTTGACTTACCCCGACAAAAGGCACAGTAAGGCTTCTTCCGTAGTTTTCCATACCGTGTCCCTGCAAACGACTGACCACACTTGGAACAGATGCTGCAGAGAAAAGATAAATATAGGAAGAACACAACACAAATATGCTAGTCGCATTTTACCTTAAGGGTACCTAAAACAGGGGTTCACAATACTTGAACACAATACTTGAAGTATGAAATACTTGCCATTACAAATTACGTTAGCTCTGTGGATTCATTTAATTTTACTGAGTGGCTTCAGTGATCCCCAAAAAATGACCAAAGCTGCTTGATATTCACCAAAACCAGAGCAGAACTCCCACCATGTGACTCTGGACATCAATTAATACAGTTGACACCACTATATTAATGGCAAGTATTTCATAAAACTTAAGTTCCATAAATGTGAACTATCCCTTTAAAGTAGCACTTCATGAACTAGTACACATGTTCCCAGTACCTCATCCATGATGAACAATATTGTATTTAGTAAACGTTAAGACAAGTACATCACCATGATAACTCACTAGAATGGAATCAAGAGTTGTGGCATGTATGTTAATTAATACAAATGCGGATACACTTGCAGAGTAGATTGGAATTCCCATAAATAAAACATGATTCCATTATGTACCATGTCAGAGTTACAGTACATTACAGTCAGTAATAGTGCAATGGTCCCCTGTTCTGTTGAGAAAATTGGGAGAAAATAAGAGCTTGCTCACAGAACATGGTCCTCCTCCTTTGAAGACTGATGTGGAACCTCTCGCTTCACCTAACAAAAACAAAAAAGCAGGGACAAAAAACCCCCACAAGATAATCTTTAACCAAAAAATCGATACATCGATGCATCGATTTGCATAACACGTGTCGACTCCAAAAAGCCCGAGTCGATAAGTTGTTTTTTTCCCTTCCTCCGAAGGAAAGGAGGAAAGAGGAGGAATTACAGTAAACATTTACCTTTGTTTTCCCCTTTTTTTCTTTCTCTGTGTGTGCGACGCGTGTGTATATAATTCAAATGTAATATTGGTTACTGTCACTCACGGACAGAAGTCTCCTTTGATGTTTCCTTTGCAACTCTATCGGAGTTAAGCTTTAATTACCAATCTTATGCAGCTGCATCCGCGCTCTTGCGCTCTGGGCGCGCGGCGTTCCAGCTGATCATTACGTACATACACGGATCAGATCGAACAGCAAACAGTGTCAGAGGAATACAGAACTTCATCAACCAATACCTCCCCGGGCTACAGCGACCGTCTTGTTCTTCGTTTCGCATTAGGCTACCGCACGGGACGCATGCTTCTGTCCGCGTCATTCTCATTAATTTACTGAATGAATCATAAAAGAAAAGCGGCGCGGTGGTGGTGTTGGAGGAGGAGGAGGAGGCTACATATAAATGGATCGTATTCTGCGTTCTAACGTGTGGGCTGCTGCGTATTGATAATGTTATGTGTTTTTATGGCTGGCCTGGGAGTGGACGATGTGCAGCTGTGTGCCAATATTGTTTTCATATAAGCTTGCCACATGCGCCATGCGTAGCCCCGCGATGTGTTTTGGATAAGCACTGTGCCGGCATATAGCGCCCCCCCCCCCCCCCCCCCCCCCCCCCCCCCCCCCCCCCCCCCCCCTCGGGGAACCACCACGACAGACCCCCCCCCCCCCCCGCGCGCCATAAAACGATAAATCGATACAACTTCGCCTTGACTGTGTGACAAGTCGACTTGAAAAAATCTCAAGTCGTTAATGCCCTACCACAAGATAATCTATGAAAACTTAATGGGTATTTCACTTTCAAAAAAACTTTTGGTCATTTTATGGTCTACTCAGTCTCATGTGAACACCCCAGATAGTTTATAAGTTACTCCATTCAGTATTTAGATATTTGATGATCATTCTAGCATATCCGCCTCCTTCCTATACAAGCCCATTATAACTTAAAACTCCATTTTAACCATGGCAGATTATTCGAAAACATCTCAACTTTTTTCTGGTTACTGATATTGTCCTCCTAATATGTGAGAGGGCAGTGGAATTTCATTTCATTGACACACTTCGGCTCAGAATTAGATTGACCATAGACCATTTATTGCAAAGCTTTTGCATGATTGTATGGCGGCGGCGGCATGGCTCCGCTCATGCGATATCAGACGATCTATGCACTGAGTCATAGGTCTGATATCGCATTTGATATCTCCGATTACCTGCACACCAAGGTACAGCTCTGATATCAACAACCCCCCTGAGCAGAGCCAAGGTACAATAACCGAAAACAATACAAAATAACACATGAATATCATATCCAGAGCACACTGACATGAAACATTACAACACTTATCCAAAATACTTGAACCACATGGATACTGAACATATTATAGTCCATAGAACACAGCAATCAGATACCATAACAGAACTAGATACCACTATATGATACTTGATACAACCTTTAAATCATGATTAATCACAGACTCATGACCTCGGAACTAGTGCCACAGGGAGGAGGCCGGGGAGGTGGAGGAAATTTGAACACTGACATCTGCACAACAGGACACAGAAGACTGACAGAGTAGTGACCGGTTATAAAGAACAGCTGATGAGTGTGGGTGTGACTGACTTAGCTGACAGCCAATGAGAGTGAGGGGAGTTGACATTGACAGACTGCTGACTTAAAGGAACAGAATGAATTACAGATTGAAAATAAGGGGAATAAACCTTCTGCCCTCCGTGCCTCAATGAACTATCGCTCCGCTGGATTTACAACGTAGTTTTCATATATTTTTAAAATATTGTTTTGGAAAATGTAGCAGCCTCCATTTTGGGTATGCCCACCCAAATGAATAAAACTTTTAATTAATAAAATTTTAAACTGTCCAGTGGGTTTTCATGAGACGGAGACCATAAAATGACCAAAAGTTATTTTGAAAGTGAAATACCCCTTTCATTTCCAGCATAACATATTGTCATCCAATATGTAGTGCAGGTCCTTGCTAAGGGGTCCTTTGTCTATACAACATTGAATTCCCCTGCTTTAAATCCTTATTTATGATTTGCAAGTGGAGCGTTTGTAGAACAAAGCATAACTCAGGTTTAAAGTGACCAAAGGTCTCACAGTACCTTCACTGGGGTGTCGCTGATGAACTGCCCCGACAGGAAATGGAACGCCGACAGATCGATATCACCACCAAACAATGACGCCATCTCCACGCGGCTTCTCAATCTGTCACCGCTAGGACTGTAAAGGGGAGAGGAAAACAATGATTTCAGGTTACAATGAAATAACATCACATGAACACGCTTTCACACCATTACCAACCTGACTATCACCAGTAGGCCGATTAAGCCAGTGGTTCTCAAACCTTTTCATATCAAGTTCCTCCAAAGTGTTTCCTGTGAACCCCATCTGTAAATGATTCATGCCAAGGGGGACGCCCACACAAGATTTGCGTAAATCTTTTCACCTGTTGTCCGTGTTTTGTCCACGTTACTCGAAAACAAAATGCCTGGACTCATTTGTTATCCACAGTGGCCTAGAAGTGGGAGTCAACCTTTTGGTGTGGGCGTCGTCCCAATGATGCGACGTAGAACAGCAATGGATGGGCGGGGGAGGGACCGGGGATGACAACACGTTGGAGAAATCAAATCAGATCAGCTCATCTGCCGTCCAAAAACGGACGGCACCCTGCCCCCCCCCCCCCCCACTAGACCAAAATCATTTCAGGTTAGGTCATGCTAATAATTAAGTAAACGAATCAGATCAACAACTAATCAATGTAATTTATCATGGGAGTTTTCCCACTTAACCATAGATTTTCTCAGTGATAAGTGTCACTAAACTAAAGAGCAGTGACCTAAGGTAGCAACTGCAAAGCAAAATACGACAAATAATAAAGATTATAATATCAAGAACAAAACATAAGGCCTGATTTTTTATTATCCACAGTATTTGAGCTCAGTAAAATAATGTTCCTTTAGACTGGGGGTCGGCAACCTGCAGCTCTGTAGCCGCAAGCGGCTGTTGAACACACCCATACTGGCTCCCTGGCTGTAGTATTACATATTGTGACGATACGCCAAAATAATGTAAACATTTCAGTCACTGACAGCACCCGACACGCCATGCGCTGCCTGACATACAGTTATATGTTACCAGTTATCAGAGATGGAGCTTTAATATGAAGTAGGCGCAGGAGCTCTACCTGGCACCTCCGTTTACAAATTGGGTTGTGTGATACCGTGCTGTGGGCGGCATGAAGCTTAAAGGCTGGTGAGAGGAGTAGAGTTCTCAAACTCTGCCCGAACCCGAACAGGACAGAGCCGAAATTTAGGGCCGGGTCGGGCCTGAAAATTATGCTAATCAGTAGGGCCGGGTAGGGCCTCAGGCTCCATGAAAAAATAATATATATTGAATTATTTTAGAAGTAAAAGTAAAAGTAGAGTTCTTTACTGTATTTACCTATTCTGAAGATGGTGCTGATTGCCATTTCACTCTTACTATTTGGCAAATTCTCAAATCTACCCAAACCCGACAGTTTAGGGCCGGGTAGGGCCTAAAATCTATTCCATTTAGTCGGGCTGGGCCGGGCCTAGGGCCTGAACAGTTAGGGTTAGGGCCTTAATTTTCAGGCCCGTTGAGACCTCTAGAGAGGAGTGTTCAACACGTTTCCATGGAACAAAGCACTGGAGTGTTAGACAAGGACGAATCGAGTTGAGGAAGCATCTGTGCTGTGCGCTGCATGGGGCTCATGCACTGTGTATATGAGTTGTAGCCCCATACTACGTGCACGTGTGAGTGCGCGTGTGCACACACACAATAACGCTGCCTTTCCTAACTTTATTCTTTTTTTTTTGGTTTGGACTAAATCCCGAAGTGGAGTTTTTATTTTGGGTGACAACTGGAATGGAGTTGCGGCTCCTGATTTGACTTTTTTTGGTCGAAAATGGCTCTTTCAACAACAGCTGCCGACCCCCTGTATATATTCTGTCGGAATGGAATAAGCCTAAAGACAGTTAAGACACCATGAGTTGAAATAATTAATTAGAAATATATTTTAAGAAAAAGCCAATGAAATGTATTTTTTGTTAGTTAGAACTTAAGTTAAGTAAGTGTAATCCGATTCATCAATGAACCGTTTAAATAATCGGCCAATGAATCGATTATGAAAATAACCGTTAGTTGCAGCCCTAGTTGGCACAGAGTCATCAGGTGGCATTTACCTGAGGTAATAAACGTCTGTCTTTCCCAAAGTTGCACCAGATTGACGGACAGTCACTCGCCGCTTCCAGCCATCTCCCAGTACAGGCCAGTCTTCCCATCCTTTCTCAGGATGTGTGATGCTATTGGGATGCAGATTGCAGGAATGAAAAGCAAAAAAAACTCTTAAAAGATCCCTGCATAATGAGATAAATATGGATAATACATTATACTTGCCCTCCATGACTAGAATTGAACATTTAAAACACATACAATAAACTCCTTAGTTTAAAAATAGTTAATGTTTTTATCCCATGGTGGCCGCCATTTTATTAGCCTGTCACATGACCTGTCACTGTGATGACATCACAGTAGATCTGTTGTATAGAACATAGTATGGAACGTTAGATGATATACAGGATTAAAACGTAAAACATCAAAGTATATACACTGTTCTGTTTGTAATGACAATGGTGATTGGCGACCCCCGCTGGTGAAATAAAGCAAGTGAAAAATGTAAAATGAACCATAGGAAGAGGAAAATGTATAGTTGTTTACATTCCATTCCATTCACTTCTACTGCGGAGCAATGCAATGTGACGTCATCACAGTGACAGGTCATGTGACAGGCTGGTAAAATGGCGGCCACCATGGGATAAAAACATTAACTATTTTTAAACTAAGGAGCTTATTGTATGTGTTTTAAATGTTCAATTCTAGTCATAGAGGGCAAGTATAACGTATTATCCATATTTATCTCATTATGCAGGGCAAAAAATCCTCTTAAGATTGAGGACCTAATACAAATCTGTGGTTTCAACCCCCAGGCACACTCACACAGGGGCGGACAAGTGCACGACATACTCTCCCCAACCCTTCAGCCTGGTGGAGACAACAATATTCACAACAACTAGTGTTATATTTCCTCTTACTGCCAAGGTCATTATCCTCTTGTGTTTTTTCTGGGCAGAAACTTCCATGTTCATTAATTAATTAATTCCAACCTTTATTTATCCTCGAAAGACAATGAAGTGCCGTCAAGATATAATGCAATAATTTCATAGCAATATACAAAATAAAAATACAAATAAATAACAAAACAACAAGACTTCATTGGTGTGTGAGCTAATACATTTTCAGTTGCAGACACTTGGTGGTAAGTCTGCATTTAAAGATTTAAAGTGACCATATGCGATGGGAAAGCAGATCTTTAGTTTAAAGATGGGATGTCATGCTTTTTTCTACCCTAAAACATGATCATAATGTTATATGAAAAGTAAGATTTTTTTCCCCAAAAAGATTTTCAATAATGTTAAATATTGAAGTTTGAAAGCTGATCTAACATGTTGAAATAGACAATAAAAATGATGTTAAAGCATTTGCGATGCCGGGTGTTTCACTTGACCTCAAAGTCAAGACAATCAGGCCCACACAAACAGTGCTAGATATTGTCAACAGAACAGTAGCCTATAGTAATAAATAAAACAAAGCAGACTAGTCGCTTACCGTCTCCTCTTTCTACTCCTTTCTCCTGCTATGTAGTCTTCTTCCGAGTTGTGCTCTAAAAAAGATGGACGGCAAAAACTTGTGATGTCTTTGTTTTCCTCCAGTTGTCTGTCAGGGAGCAGATACCTGGGTGGAGGTTCATTCATTGTTCCACCTGTGTACAGCAAGTCACGACAGTCTTCATAAAATCATTCTGTGATCAGTCAAATCCACATTAACCCATATATCCATATTCTGTCGAGGTCGTAAGCGGCAAACATTCTGCAATAATAACTTATCTACTAGTTCACATATCAAGCTGAGAATTTGGACGGCATTTACCCGAGTTAATACATGTCTTTACTGCTTTCGCCAGCACCTGACTGACAAACAAATGTTCATTTCCCATCTTCAACAATCAGCCTGCATTGAAAGTGGAATTCAATCTAAAATCATGTTTCTATCAGGAATAGTAAGATATGCACAGAACTGCAATTCCGGACCGTACTATACACCAAGGGTGGGAAACATTTTCAACATGAAGTGCTGTGTCTTTATTATCTTGATAGTTGGTGTGCCGTGTCGCCATTATGTTTATATATGACACCACATCCAAATTATGTTTCAATCCGATTTTGAATGTCCGTACGCACAGTAACCTTTATGTTTTCTCTTCTTTAGAAATATTTCCATTCACTTCACTTCGCCCGTGTTCTAGAAATGGGGCGGCGTCATGAAAGGGGTTTGTGAAAGGCAGGGCTCCGTCGGTAGTTAGGGGAATACAGTGGGAAAGGTAGAGAAGAGAGTACACAGGGAAAGAACATCTTCTGTCCAACTGAAACAAACCAGCCAATCCTCCTGCTTTCACATAGACTCTGATTAACATCACTGTAAGCGATAGTTCATGGAGGCACGGAGGGCAGAATGGTTATTGTGTTATACTCCTCATTCTCAGCCAGTATTCATTCTGTTTCTTTAAATCAGCAGTCTCTCTCCATGTCTACTCCCCTCACTCATTGGCTGACAGCAAGTCACTCACGCCCACATTCATCAGGTGTTCTTTATAAGCAGTCATTCTGTTCTCAGCCTTCCTTCTGGTCGACTCCATGTGCCTGTTCAAATGTAAGCGTTCAAATTTCCTCCACCTCCCCGGCCTCCTCCCTGTGGCACTAGTTCTGAGTGGCCGATTATGAGATGATTATGATTTGTGGATTGTGACATATTGTGGTGCCTAGTTCTGTTATGGGTATCTGTGAACATTATGTGTTCTATGGTCTGTAATATGTTCGTTGTGTATTTGGAATGATTGTGTCTATGTTGTATGTGTTTATGCTAGGCTCTGCTCGGGGGGGGGGGGTTGTTGATGATCAGAGCTGCGTCTCGGTGCCGAGACACAGAAATCTGAGATATCAAAGGTGATATCAGACCTATGTCTCGTTACATAGATTTGATATCACACGAGCAGAGCCACACCGCCATGCTAACATGCAAAAGCTTTGCAATAAATGGTCTATGGTCATTCTGAGCCGAAGTGTGTCAATGAACTATGATTAACATCACTGTAATCATGTGTGTGGGAATACAGTTATCTGCAATCCTGTGCTGAAATGTTTGTTTGTTACCTGGAAGGTAACCTGGCCTAACCCGAAATGATTTTGGCCTAGGGGGGCGGGGTGCCGTGGGATACACACAGCAGATCGAGCAGATTTGATTTGATCTCACAAACGTGTCATCATCCCCAGCCCCTCCCCCGCCCGTCCACTGCTGTTCTATGTCACATCATTTAGAGCGACGCCCACCCCGGAAGGTTGACTCCCCCCTCAAGGCCACTGTGGGATAACAAATTAGTCCAGGCTTTCTGGTTTCGCACAACAGACGAAAATGAAAGCCTGGGTGTCGAGGCTACCTGGAAGGTGATCGGGCCAAATCTCCATACAGAGGGTTGGGGGATCTATCGGTGTGGACTTATCTTCATCCTCCTCCTCCTCAGGTGATTGAAGAAACACCGGCTCCTTTATAAGCTCGGGCGGCTCTACGACTTTGTGGACCAGCCTGGAGTTTCTCTTCTGCTCGTGGACAAAAGAAAAAGTCTCAAGTCAAGACTGAATATTTATTGATTATGTTAGAATCCGACCAACAGAAGACAATCGCAGATTTGACGGTTGCTTTCCTGACATTTCTGACACCATTCATGTTCCTGGAAGATGAAGATCTTGCACGTTCCTACCTACGTGACTGTCGGGCCTAAATATGTACCGCACCACCCTCCTCAGGTCTTCCACTGCTGGCCTACTTGCGGTGTCCCAAAAAATGGCAACTAAAAACATGGATGAAGCAGCTTTTGGTTCTATGGGCCGACGGCATGGAAGAAAAACCCACTCTACTGTACATTCGACACGCAGCCTCTGTAGACATTTTTTATAAATCAAGACTACACTTTTATACACTTTTTAATTGATCTTTTAAATTCCATGTCCTCACTGCATTGCTGCTATTATTTTAATGTTTTAGGCCTTGACTTCTGCTTTTTTTCTTTTCTCTGTTTTTGTTTTTGTTATAAACTTGTATTCTAGATCTCATTAGACGGAACATGGGTGAACATGCACTGTGCTTGCGGTTATTAGGATTAGGGTTAGTAATCTCAGAACAATGACATGTTACCTTCTATTCCCATATATATATATATATATATATATATATATATATATATATATATATATATATATATATATATATATATATATATATATATATATATATATATATATACATACACTGTATGTCATATATGCAAACTCTTGAAAGTGGCACCTTTCACAATCCTCATATAAGATATATATAAGATATATATTAATAAAGGATTCATAAGATTCTATCATCTTAATGGCCGAATATAGACAATCCACAAATAACTGAAATCGGTTGTGTTTGACTGGGAACACATTCATGTGGTTAAAGCAAAGCAGATTTACATAAAGTAGTACTTTACATAAGTATGGTTTTGAGGTATTTGCACTTTACAAAGTACTTTTTTCACTGCTTCCTGGACCAGACCAGGGTCTCCGTCCTGGTGGTCTTTGTTAACCTCCAGCGGCTCCGGGTGGTCCCTGTGTACCAGATGGGGGTCCCTGTCCTGATGTTCAGTAGAGACCTCTTTACAACCAGGGCTGAGTGAGAGATCTAATTATAAGAGAGAGGAAAAAATGTCACTGATTTGCTTTTGCCATGGCAAGTGTGTGGGACCAAATCTGAGATGATTCTCAGCCAATCGAATCATCTCAGACGTTTTGTGCCACAACATTCACATGGACACTATATCACACTCCACATCTTTGGAATTATTCAATGGGTGAGAGTACACACAGAGTAATGATGACCACCACATATTCGGGTAGTATTCGGGTAGATGCCTGTAAACATTGTAGGTCTAAGATGCCCTTTACATTCTAGGTTTACATTGTAAGTCTAATGTTGCAGATAATGACAGTTAATACTTGAGAATGATGCAATTTGGTAACATCATACCTGTTGACAACTTGTGTAATTTATGAACAATCAACCCCCCTGAGCACATTTAGACATGGAAAATGGACGTTTTTTTAGCCATCAAGGCGAAGATTAGACACAACGTTGTTTCAACGAATATTTATAGCCATGGACGGCGCCAGGGGGGGGCTAGCAGGGGCTCTAGCCCCCCCTGCTGGAGGCTTAGCCCCCCCTAAGCCCCCCCTGGCCAAAAACATGACTGTGATGAAAAATATTCAGGGAATAAATAAAATATATGGAAGACCAAACTGACTGACTTTCATGTAAATCATTGCTATAAAATCATGATACTTGTAATTTTTGTAATGATGTATAATACTGAAATAATCCATTTCTCAGAATTCTCACCACCTGTCATTTTCGCCCGCACGGTCACGTACGCAATACGCATTGCAATCCTCCAATCAACAGAGCGTCCGCCAAGTTCATAGTTCACGAACCTTTTGACTGTGTTTTTGGAGGGACAACTAACTCGGTCGCCCGAAGTGCCCTAAAATGAAGCCAGGGGAGCAGCGTGTGTTGTGGGGATGGTGCGACCAGGTAACCAGCCTTCTACTAGCGGCAAGAACAACTGCCCCAAAAATAGCTGATCTACAGGCTCCCACCGCGACACGCTATGAAGCATTGTGAGCTTGTAGATTTGCCATTTGTCCAAAAGTGCCCTCTTATGTGATTTCTGTCCCTGGACCCTAACACACTCTGCACGTCCCTGTATTTACATGTTCGCATTTGGCCGCCGCGCCTCACTGTGTGTGTGTATGTTCGCAGTGCTGCGACTCCTTCTGTGTGTCTGTGAGATCAAGTTAGAAGCTGTTTCTAGCCTGTGCGTCCCTTTATTTAGCCTACATGTTAATGTAAAGGCCGCCTCACTATGTCTGTGCGTGAGTGCAGTGCTGCAACTACTTCTGTGTGTCTGTCTGTGAGATCAAGTATTGTAGAAGTGTGTGTGTGTGTGTGTGTGTGTGTGTGTGTGTGTGTGTGTGTGTGTGTGTGTGTGTGTCCATTTACGTTCTGCAGATCTCTGAAACTGTGGTACATGTGTAACTGTCCCCTGAAGATCTAAAAGACTAAGAGTTCATTCATTCATTTTGGGGAAAAAAATTAGCCAGTGACAATGATTTGCTTTGTTGTGTAACATGAACATGTATTTTAGCATATAAACAGGACCATTGTATTTGCCTGTGTGTGTGTGTGTATATATATATATATATATATATATATATATATATATATATATATATATATATATATATATATATATATATATATATATATATTCACTAGCCCCTGCTGAAAAAAACTCAGCCCCCCCATAGCCCCCCCATGCACAAATGTCTGGAGCCGTCCCTGTTTATAGCTGAAAATGTAGATGTCTAAAATGTCTAAAAAATAGCCTGGATAATCTACATACTGATGAACCGGCTATATGTAGACATTAAAACAACATAATCTATAATATATAATGTTGAAACATTGTTGTTTCAATGTCTAATCCAAGCCTAGACCACTAAAAACCAATTTTACACTAGATTACATCTTTTAGAGACTGATTTTTAGACGTCTAAAAGACGACTTTTGCTAGGGGGACCCTACTGAAACATTAGATGGCACTCACAAGAGTTAATACATGCCTCTACTGCTGACACCATCTGACGGACAAACAAACATTCATTTCCGTTCTTCTCCGTGCACGGTGACAGGACTGTCCTGCCAGAGAATGGATTCTCAGGGAGAGGCTTTGTCATATTCATCGTTCCACCTTAAAATGACAAGGTTTTCATGAAGAAAAATGTTGTAACTTCTGAATCAGGTTACATTTCTCCAGTAAGGGCCAAATCCACTGAGCGTTTGAGCTATAGTTTTTGGTTGCGTTTGGTTTGGGACCAGGTCGCGAACATTTGCTTATTAGTCGCGACCAGGCTGGCGAAGGGAGTTCTAGGAGGTCCCCAGCTACCTGTAACTGAGAGCGTACACATGGAAGTTGGGTCCATTTGGTTTCATGTTTACACTCTCATGGATAAATTAAAGGGGAATTACACCCGTTTTCCTTTTATTCTTTTTTTGAGAGTGTAGAAATGTGAACCAAATGGACCATGGCAGGTCCATGAAACACAACTTGATGATGTCATCAAGTTGTGTTTCACCATGATTTTTTTCAGACCGCCATTTATTATGTCCACACAACATTCTAAGATATGTTAATGACATAGGCATGTAAAATGTTGAAAACGGGTGAAAAACGGGGGGGGGGGGGGGGGGGGGGGGGGGGGGGTAAAATTATATGGGCTGAGAATCACTGAGTCGTGAAAATCTTCTCTTTATATGGGAATCCCAAGTAACAGGCATCTCTTCATATGGGATCTGCGTGCTAATTTATTGTCAATTTGTGGATCCTTGGCATGGAAACATTTGGCGGGCGGCATGCTAGCTAGCCCTCTTTAGCCTACTAGACCATTAATGTCTAATAATCTCCCAGGCCAGAACACACTGGTAGTTTAGATTATACAGATTATACATTGCCAGTGTGTTGCATTCCGCAACTTTTTAACAACATGACGTGATGAACTGTACTCAAACCATTACCTCCAAGGTGTCCAGCATTCGTATTCAACATTGATAAAACGTAAATGCCGCCTCCTCCTCGGCTCCTCCCAGTCAGAGCCTTTGAAATAGACAGAGTTGCGACATTGAGGGGACAGAAAATAGCCTGCTCACGTGGTTAATTTGCTCGCGTGAGCCCATAAGACTCCAATGCATTCAAAAACTTCCGGCTGTCACTATTCATTGTCACTATCCAATAGAAGTCTATGTAGAGGAGCCGCCATTGGACTGGCCCCATGAAGTGAACGGAGTTGGCGTAACTCTGTCTATTTCTAAGGCTCTGCTCCCAGTCTACCCATAGAGTTGCATTTATTTCATTACTCTTCTTTTAAGGGCAACATCCAACATCCAAACCAACAATATAAAAACACGTCACGTAGGCCTTTTATGCCAAATCCATGTCAAGGAACTTGACACTTTGAGTCGTTACCCGTCAACAGCCAAGAACTTGCCCGAGCTTTATCCACCTTGGCTCCGTCCGTCTGGTCTCGCATTTATCGATTTCCGGCACTTGCATGCAGATGGCCGGTCATCTGAAAAAGAACATTTTACCACTCAGTAGGCTACCCACCAAAATAAATAACGCGGCTGCAAACATAAATATCAAATCAGACGAAAAGCTCGTCACTGAAAAAGCTTCATTGCCAACTAGCCTATTTAACGTCTTTACAAACACCGCAACATAGGCCTAAGACCACCTGTCTCAAGTTTAGTTTAGGGTTAGAGTTAGTTCTGTTAGTAGAATATTTTCTGAACAATGAACCTTCGGACTAAAATGACATGGCGGCATCATCACCTACGTAGTTAATCTCTACATCAATCAGGGACAGGTGGTCTCCCAAGATTTAAAACTGCATTCTTTGGATCATACTTACAATGTAATGTAGACCAAGAGATATAGGCCTACCTGATCAGACACGCTCCCAATACCTGTGCATGAGCACACCCTGCAGGCCGCTGCAGGAACGCGCAACACATTTCCAGTGACTGTTAAATGTGATTCCTGATTGTCGTGCATAGTGTTTACCTGTTTGTTAGTACAAAGCTGACATGTACATTTTGGTTTAGGCTATATTTCAGAATCACACACCCGCACTGTACTGTCTATACCTGTGGATATCTGTATCCTGCAATTCATGCTACAACCTCAGTAAACGGTGACTTCCACACATTTGACTCCTTCCCTCTGACCAGAGCGAGTACGAACCTTTGTATCTACTAGCACTACATGCAAAGTACTATTGATTGAGTGAGAAAATTGCATATTGGAAATCTCTGGTAATTCGCAACCACATGATTACACAAACTGTATTTTGTTCTTGTGCAGATTTTGTTTTTGTTTTGAAAATGTGTTTTTGTAATCCCATCAATGCCATCAGACTAAAGAATACCAATACCAGTACGGATGGCCCCGAATCTCAAAAAAAGTGAAGAAGGTTCGTGCCAAACCTATGAAACAGTCGGTTGCAAACTACTATAAAGTATCATTGTTTACCATAAATTTGTTAAAGCAAAATTAAATGTTTTTTTCACGACATCAAATGAACATCTAGTAGGCCTAGTTACTGACTGAATTATAACTCAAACTATCAGTACATGCTACTGTTCATACTCAGTGTTGTAGTGGTACTTTTAGAAGTGGGGGCACGCCTCTGAAAGGGGAATTCCCCCCATTTGAAAGGAAACTCATTAACATGGTGAAACACATTGTGATGATGTCATCAAGATGTATTTCACCATGCTAATGATTCTTTTCAGACCCAAAAATATTTTAGATGTGAGAAGTGGGGGGACGCCGTCCCCCCGCGTCCCCCCTCCACTACACCCCTGTTCATACTCCATACAGACACTGATATGCAAATCACTACTTTAGATTCAGATTCGGTGAGTCAGCAATTTGAAGAGCAAGATTTGAGAAATTTAGGAATAAGGGGTTTAGAAGTGACAAAAATGGACCATAATTAAGGCACAGTGCTCATTACAGAGGAAACAGTGATCCCCATGATCACATATTCAGTTGCATACACAATATAACATACAGGCCTAGTTAACCCAGGGATAATCCTGTTAATGAAAATGTTTTGTCCATGCAATTCATAGAGCCCATTCAAGATCGCATGGTCTCTCGGGTGACATATTTAGGCAAACACCTAGGGACACGGATGCTTGCTTGACACTTGAGCTTGTTGTCGCTGGGCAACATGTCTCCAAAGAACATGATGAGGATGGCTTCTATATGGAATCAGAAAGACTGAAATAAGTTGTGGCAACAGAGAACTTTAATCGGGCCAACATCTGATCTCTACAGGTGAATGGCAATTTTATTTATTTATATTTTATTTTTGCCAGTAGGTTCCCTGATTGAGCTAAAACAAGACTGGGCAGTCAGCGCCGGTTGCAGACCCAGTCCTCAGCAGATGGATTGGAGCAGGATAGCAATTTGGAGTCAGTGAGTGGCAATGGGTTGATTCCTTTGGCAGTACAGTATGGTACAGTAGGTGCTTTGCAAAGAGGGAGTGACAGACAGGGAGGTTACAGAAAACACAAAAACATGTAGATCAACATGTATATTTTCAGATAAGATCTGACAAAAACAATGAAACCCCAGGGATCGTTGAGGTATACTCAATATAGCATAAAAATCAGTTAAACCACTTTGCTTTAGCCTTGTCTGAAAGGAGTGCAACAAGACTTGTGAGGTGCTCTTTTTTATTTCTAGTAATGGTATAATGTAGCATTTTATATAATGTATAAACCCAAAACGCCATGCTTACATTACTATCCAAAAAGGAAAGACTGAACACTAATTGCTACAATGCCACATACATTTCGGTCCATTTGCATGATTCTTAAAGTTTTCATGATCATGAGTCATATGAGCCTTTTTTTGTCAATGAGGAAAAAAATCATTAAATGTTGTGAATTTAATTTAGTCATGTTGATATTGTCAGACTGTGATTCCCCTGCTTTAGTTTCACTGTCTTTTGTGGCTAAAATAGTTATTTGGTTTGTCATTTATCATGTGTCAGCTCAAATGGCTGTATGGACCTCCATTGGGGCGGCTGTGGCTCAGGAGGTAGAGCAGGTCGTCCAATGACCCGTGGGTCGGCGGTTCGAATCCCGGCTCCTCCTGTCTATGTGTCGAAGTGTCCTTGGGCAAGACACTGAACCCCAAATTGCCTCTAATGAGTTGGTCGGTGTGAGCTGGCCACCATTGGTGTGTGAATGTGCGAAGTGGGGACGCTGGCGTTGACTGTTCGCCGCTCTACTTCCCAATGTATGAATGAATGGACCATTGTAAAGCGCTTTGAGCACTTGGAAAAGCGCTATAAAAATGCAATCCATCATTTGTCTTTGCAGATGTCTTTTCAAACTGTACAGATGAAGTTTGATTTCTCTGCCGCGTGAGTCCTCATGTGCTTTTTTAGATCGCACTGCTGTGTAAAGCTTTTTTCACAAACTGCACAACCAAAGGGTTTTTCCCGCGTATGGGTCCTTGAGTGTATTTCCAGAGAGATCCTTTGAGTAAAGGCTTTGCCACAAACGGTACAAATAAAGGGCCTTTCTCCCGTATGAATCCTCATGTGGGTCTTCAGATGTGAATTCTGACCAAAGCCTTTGCCACAAACGGCACACGTGAAGGGTTTCTCGCCTGTGTGAATCCGCATGTGTACTTTCAGATAACTCCTTTGAGTGCAGAGTTTACCGCACACCGTACAACTGTAGGGCTTGTGCTGTTTTAGATCACCCATCTGGCCAGAGAATCTGCCAGGAAATGTACAACTGCTTTGCTTCTTCCCTGAGTGATTCCTCATGGATGGAGTTTGATGGAGCCGGTTAGATAATGTTTGTCCTTCCATATACGTCTTTTGTGATCTCAGTGCGTTTAAAGCCGACTCATCTTCCCTCGTCTCCCATACATCGCTGCCTTCAGCGTCATATTCAGAACCGTGCGAAGAGAGGGTTTGGACATCACCAGGGGATTGTGGCGCTTCATAGTCCTCGGCCACAGACTGTGTTTTCATGTGTTCGGTTGAGGTGCCGGCTAAAGGCTCCGTCTCTCTGTTTTCGTCAGCGTATAAACTTTTCAGTATGAGAGATGTCTCCTCTAGTTTATGGAGGAGTTCCTTGGGTTCGTCTTTAATCCGTGGCTGCTCCGGTTCGTCCTGGACCAGACTGTGGTTCCTCTCCTGTTGTTCAAGGAAAGCCTCATCTTTGCACACAGGGAGACGCAGGAAGTCTAGGGCAAAATATTAAACAAGAGTAAATCATTAAATGTCTGTAAATAAATAAATGCTCAATTGTTAACCCGTTTAGGCCTGGCCTAAGTTTTGTGAAAGAACTTCAAATATAGATATAGCAGCATCACAAAAAAATGATTTGTTCAATACTGTACAGTATTAACTGTGGTGCTTCGGGTTCTAGTTTCATCCTTGTAGCAGTTTTGTAATTATCAGTATTTTTGGTTTGAACTGTAGCCAATCTACAAACTGTGAATGAAATTGTCAATCAATAAATCAATGTATTGACTGAGAGGAAACTATGCATTTGCATAACTGGTGAAGGAAGCAAACTTAACATTGATCCCTTTACAGAAACAGGAGGGACAAACATTTAACCACTAAATATAAGGAGTTCACACCTGAAATGGAGACTCATGTTTGAAACTTGGTATAATGGATTGCATTTTTATAGCGCTTTTCCAAGTGCTCAAAGCGCTTTACAATGGTCCATTCATTCATACATTGGGAAGTAGAGCGGCGAACAGTCGACGCCAGCGTCCCCACTTCCCACATTCACACACCAATGGTGGCCAGCTCACACTGACCAACTCATTGGAGGCAACTTGGGGTTCAGTGTCTTGCCCAAGGACACTTCGACACGTAGACAGGAGGAGCCGGGATTCGAACCGCCGACCCATGGTCATTGGACGACCTGCTCTACCTCCTGAGCCACAGCCGCCCCAAACGGTACAAATATCAAGTTGCACTTAAAAGTTAAGTTGCACACAGAGTCCAAAGACATTCAAATGCAGTATAGTGAGGCTTTATACCTGAAAGAGTGTCGTCCCTCATTATTGACCCCTCAGTGTCTCCTGGCCTTTGAAGTAGCGTCTCCTCCTTTTCCTCTTTAATCTGCAGAGATTCTGGTTCCCCGTGGAGCAGAGCGGGGGTCCTCTCCTGTTGTTCAGGGGAGACCTCCCCCTTGCATGCATTAAAGAGTTGGAGATCTAAGGGGAGAGAAAGCAGCTTTCTGAGGTGGTCTGCTTTTGGGAGGAGATTGATTCTTCTGCTTATTAATTCAAGCCACAGATCAAGAGGGCTGTGAAAAAAAAAGTTTGCTCTCATACTGACATTGTACAATGTATGAATTATTGCAGGCCTTTTATATTTATGTTGCCATATTGATGTTGTGGTCATCTTGTTACTTGTCCTCTCATTACAATGCAATAGGTACATTTCAAGTTTTTTGAGTGCTTCTGCCAGCCAAGGAATGAAGGACGCTCAGTATTTTACCTATAACACAGACAGACAACACAGTAGTATGACTCCTAATGAACCAACTTGCTGCAGTGATTGGGCTATAGAATGTTATGTGCATTACTCTTCTACTGTTTTTCAAATCGTAGTTTTTTCATAGCGTGCATGCCCATTCAGAAGCATTAGGTTTTACATAATGTTAATAGTGCATTTTTGTCGTCATCTGTTACTGTCCACAGTCCCATACACAGTGATGGGCAAGTTACTGGGAAAATGTAGTAACCTACACTACTTGTTACTCTCGAAAAAATGTAGCTAAGCTACACAACAAGCTATCCCTAGTAAATTGTAGCAAGATATACGACAAGCTACATGACAAAAGTAGCTTGATGTAGCTTGCTACATCAACACTAGATATATAAAAATATATATCTCAACTTAATGTACAACTTTCTGAATAATAATCATAATAATAAAATAATATCAACAAATGTGTATTATGTATATTAGAGGGATGTATATTTTAGGTTTTCTACCCATTAAAAATGGGTGGAATTTGAAAATGTGTGCGGGAAAATGTAGTAAGCTACAATCCTTGTTACTCAAAATAAGTAGTGTAGCTTTACTACAAGCTACTCGAAAATGTAGTGTAGCTTCACTACAAGCTATTCCCAGAACAAATGTAGTAAGCTGCACTACAAGTTACGGGAAAATGTAGTTAAGCTATGTAGCTTAGCTACTTGTAACAAGCTACTGCACATCACTGCCCATACACCAATATGAAGAAAAGAAAAACACACATGGAGACACAATGCAGAGATGTTACTGTATTCAGGGGTTCTTGTGACAAGATGATTCAATTCTGTAACGTGAATCCAAACCTTAATCTTTTTCCAATGACAGAAATGTAGCCTATTGCTTGTGCTGGTTTCAAACCCTAGTGTTTTGGTGTTACTGACTGTTATATGCACCAACCTGCAGTGTGTTTCTGTAGTTCGATGTTCTCCACGACCGCAGGACTATATTGGTTTAATTCCAAGTGTTGTTTATTATGGGAGCGCAGAGCCTGGTCGTCCTCGTACTCTGTCAGAATGATTTCAATGGCTTCAAATATCTCCTCGGTAGCCGCACAGAGACGCTCGTTGATCAAGCACTTCAGTGTTTGCAGTAAAGCCATGTTTGTAGCGTGTAGAGTGTTTTTGGATCAAAACATATGAAACAAGCTCATAATAAACACTGTAATAGGTCAGTAGAATGTAGAAGGCAATGGACTTCCGGGTCAAATACCCTCTAGCACCCTCTAGCGACGCATATTATATTCCCCATACAAACCCCTTTTTATATAATTATGTAGGTGATAAATACATTGAAATTGATATTTTACCATATTTCTTATGTTGTGTCATCTAACATCTAAACCCTATTTTCTTTGCAAAATCTAATCTAAGTTGATTACCGGTATATTGATTTCAGCATAAGTTATAGTTGACATTACACATTACAGTCATGATGTGAAGATATTGTTTGTTAACTTACTGTCTTCTTGTTGACAAAATAGACAATGTTCCATATTGTTTTTACATTATATTTTGGTAATTGGGTCTTATTTTTGTACTGACGTTTGTAACTCTTTAAACATACTGTTAAAAAAAAATAAATATGTGGTCCCTCCCTGTATTGTTGGTAGTATGTATAGTATGTGAATTCATTTTTGATGATTCCATTCTTAAATGAAGCCGGTGGCCTATGTTTCCCCTGCAAGATCATAAAGGTAGCCTATCTGGCAGGGGTTTAGCCTAAATAAACAGTGCACTGCAGGCAATTGTCATAATATACAATATAATAAAGATCAATTAATAATCAATTAATTCAGCACCAGGGGTTATTCCCTCATTCTTCTATTTCCCATAGTACTGGGTTGACTGACTCATAGGGTTGGATGAATAAACGAACGGATGGACGAACGAACGAACAAATTAATTAAAGGTAGGGGAAGTGATTTCACTCTCGTCAGATATCACCCATTTTTTTCTGTTAAAATGCTCTATTGTAAGGTGTGGAGTGGAGACCATATATGGAGTTTCCCCCTCCCCCACGTTAGCAGAGGAGCTAATAAAAGTTCCCCAGGTAGAGGGTGAATTCACATAGTGTAGCTACTCTTGGGGGCCCCTAGTGCACCAGGCTGGTACTACACGATGAATTTCAAATCACTTACCCTACCTTTAATTAATTACTGTAATTAATTAATTATTTTTCATTGTAACAGTTTGGATATTTACAGTACATATTGGGTACAACTGCAAAAAAAAAGTGATAACCGTGAGTTGGCACTACAGCAATAATATTATTTTATTTATTTATATTATTTTAAAGGTAGGGGAAGTGATTTCACTTTTGTCAGATATCACCCCCAAAAAATGTTTCTGTTAAAATGCTCTATTATAAGGTGTGCAGACCATATATGGAGTTTCCTCCTCCCCTACGTTAGCAGAGGAGCTAATAAAAGTTCCCCAGGTGGAGGGTGAATTCTCCTCCAATCAGGATCGAGCAGCAGGTTCACATAGTGTAGCAGTAGCTACTTTTGGGGGCCCCTAGTGCACCAGGCTGGTACTACACAATGAATTTCACTTCAATATCAATATCACTTGCCCTACCTTTAAGAATATAGGCTACTTACAACAGTGGCCACCTTGTACAGAAGGCCGCAGTTTCACTCTATTCACGTTGCAATTTCAATTAGGAACCTAACAAGGTTGTACTCCAGTTCCTAGCATATATACCTGTTCGCAATTTTGCGTCATGGGAATTTCTCACTTGAATTGAGTCAAGGGGTCCCTAGACATGAAAAATCACCGAGGTGCTTGTCCGTCATAATGCCACGAAGGGCGTAATGGCCGAATCAAATATGGCTGCCCCGAATCAAATATGGCTGCCATCGTATATGATGAAAATCCAACTTTTGTGTACATACACATGCAATACCTCTATCCTGACTAATTGGGGGTTGGGAATTCATTTCTGATGTTGTTATGACCATTTTGTTTTTTTTTTACCTTTAAAGGTCACGGTCAAGGTCATTTTGCTATTCCGAAGACCTAATTTGGCCATTGTTATGATTAAAAACTGGTGCAGTAGGTCTAATTCATATAATTCTGACATGTATGACTCATGGGTGGTATTGATATTGATAAGTATAATTTTGATGGGGTCGGTGGACATTGTGAAGACATTGGTTTTGCTTAAAGGGCAAGCAACCACTACTCTTCAGCTACTTACGGGGGAGGACACGTGAAAGCAGGGGTGGACTGACAGTCTGGCATGCAGGGCATTTTCCCGGTGGGCCGACCCCCCCCGGGGGCCGTTAATGTCGTGTTTTAATTTAAAAAAAAAATCTGCACAAAACCGGCCCACGAATCAGTGCTGGCGGCCCTCTGTCCTCTTCAAATGAGACTGCCTATTGCAAGGTTTTTATAGTTAACTAAAACTAACTAACTAATTTTAGTTAGCCCGAGCCCCAGAGCCCCTTATGTCTTAAATTCTCATGGGGGCTCAGGCCCCGGAGCCCCCACAAAGATTCAGAGGGCCGCTCTGAGGGCCGCTCTGAGACAAAATTGCCCGGTACGTTTTGAGCTCCCAGTCCACCCCTGCGTGGAAGCTGTCTTCTCCTCCCCATTTCAACTGACCTTTAACTGAACTTATGACCATTTGGGGTGGTTTTGATCTTTAAAGGTCATGGTCAAGGTCATTTTGCTATTCCAAAGACCATAACCAACCATTGTTAAGGGTAATAACAGGTGCAATGTGTCTATTTCAACTAATTCTGACATTTATTAATTATTCAAATCTGATACTGATATCTCTTGTTTTTTCATAAACCTTAGTAGGCCTACATGTGCATAAGACATGGTGCAATAGAGTCAGTGTTAAACGACAGTCATTATGTCTGGGTATGGGATGCTTATTGTAGAGGATGTGATCAGGTCGCGATCGAGATGTTCTGGCCCCACAAGGACAAAGCTACATATCCAGTGCTAGCACAGGATGTGTGCTGGCTGCAAATCAACGTTCCCCAGATCAGTTTGATGCCCTGATAGTACAAGTAGAGAAATTCAATCAGGAACTTCTGGAGTTTGAGAAGGAAAGTGAGGCCAAGCCAGAGCTCTACCAATTCTTTGTTTGGCTGGAGTTGGTAGCTGTAATAAAAAAAAATGCTGTAGTCTCTGAATGGAAAGGAAACTGAAATTTACAATTGAGACTATGGCGATCTTTGCAAAGTGTGAATGCATAAACTGCCTGCATCATGCTCATGGTATCTTGTGCAAATCAAGGTGCTAGAGTTCACACATCCTGAGCTCTACCGGCATTTCTCAATTGGTCAGTGAGTTCAGGATCGTCAAGGTGTTCTGTACTGTTACTGTAGGAGTGACATGAAGGTCAAGACCATTCAGCGGGTGTCAAAGGGTCCTGGAGGTCACTATGTGTACGAGCCACACGCAATGCAAATGCTGTTGCAGAGTTTCATCTCTTGTTTAATGAGATTGGGTTGATCACCAAAGTCCTCAACCTTCTCACCAACAACCACCCCAAAAACACACAGAAATCCATCTTCAGCATGGACTGTGCACCACTCTCTGCCTTGCATTCAGCAAGAATGTGGTGAAGCTGCTGGACTTCATGTTAGAGTGACAGAATCTATAGCCATTGTCAATGTGCCTGTAGCACTGCACAATCTGCTCACAAAGCAGGCTGTAGATAGAGGGGTCGCTCTGTGTCGCTCAATTGTCTAGAAAATGGGGGGCATGTGTACTGCTCATACAGACAGGAGAGGGTAGTCGAGAAGAATAAGAAAATTAACTCAACCATACCAAAGAGGAAGCTACCTCACTTCAATGAGCAATCCCAGAAGGCCCAACAACCATTTTGAAGAAGCATATAGTTGATCATGACCTTCCAGCTCATGTCAACAACTCAACTCTTGTCAGTGAGATTGAGCCTGGACTTGATCTCACCCAATTGAGTGCAACATCTGCTCTTGCCACTCATGTTGTGGTAGACCTCATGTCACCCCTCTACAAGTGATTCCTACATTGAGAGGTCTCCAAAGGAAGTGGAGGACATGTGACATACAGACTCAGCAGCAGCCATTGACATCATTGGCATGAACAGAGACTTACCCATTCCTCAACAACTCAGAGAACAAGCAGAATATCCAGCTGTTAGTTCAGGATATGGTGTGCAGTCAAGCCTGTGGCAATACCATCAGTGTCAGCTCTGTCGTCCATGACAATGAGGTTCTCTCAGCAAAGGTGGCTGGTGGCGAGGACATCCCTGATCTCTTGAAATTAATTGAGGAAGCTGTCACCAGGCTAGTGTGGTGCATATGGAGTGGGCTATTCACGTTAAACAGTGCAAGAGAGTTCTTATAGTTTCCAAAGATACAGAGACCTTTGCCTTACTGTTAAATTACACCTACAGTACTTCCAAGCACTGAGGGTGAAGGAAAATTGGCAGCAGTATGGCAGTACGGAAAAGCGACTCATGCTGCCACAGCATCAAGTAGTCTCTTATCTTTGAACACCCCTAGCCAAGACTGTGATCAAGGCACATATCTTGACTGGAGATGACTGCATGAGCAAGGTGGGGCAGCTGTTGCTCAGGAGGTGGAGCAGGTCGCCCAATGATCCGTGGATGTTTGAATCCCGGCTCCTCCTGTCTACATGTCGACGTGTCCTTGGGCAAGACATTGAACCCCAAATTGCCTCCGATGAGTTGGTTGGTGTGAGCTTGCCACCATTGGTGTGTGAATGTGGGAAGTTTAGGACGCTGGCGTCGACTGGTCACTGCTTCACCATGTATGAATGAATGGCACATTATAACATGCTTTGAGTACTTGGAAAAGCGCTATAAAAACGCAATCCATTATAAGGTGGGCACCAAATATGCTGCCATGGTTTCTGACCCAATACAATATCTGATGAACTTTAGTGAGACAGAAATTTCAGTGTCAGTACTGGAATGGATGCTATCCCTCCCACAAGCAGTTTGATCATAGGTCACATCAAACAAGGTGCCTTTCTGGTGCATAAGGCTTGCAACCTGCTGGCAACATCCAAGGAACAAGAGGCAAAACTAGCACCAATGGAGCATGGATGGGAGGAGCACTTTGGTACACTTCTGCCATAAAACCTTACCACAAACCCTTACCATAAGTCAGCACTCAGCTCACAGTGTCCAATGTGCAGGCAAGTGTGACACACAATGATGTGGCTGCCGTGCTGCATTACATTCTGCCATGGAGAAAAATAGTGTGCATGTCCACATATACAGTATCCACTTGGAGGGGAAATACTTGAATATGTTATTTGTATCACTTTGGCACTTTTATTTAATAATTTCAGCACTCACTTAAAAAGATAAATATATGATTACTATATGTATTGTCTATCTTTTGTTCTAAATAATAAAAGTAAAAGTGATAGTAGGGGACAAAATTGTTATTCAGTTGTTGAAAAAATTACAATTGACAGTTCAGTTACAGGTCAGTTAAAATGGGGAGGAGAAGACAGCTTCCATGTGGCCTCCCCCGAAGTAACTGAAGAGTAGTGGTTGCATGCCCTTTAAGCAAAACCAATGTCTTCACAATGTCCACCGATCCCATCAAAATTATACTTCATCAATATCAATATCACCCAGGAGTCATACATGTCAGAATTATATGAATTAGACCTGCTGCACCAGTTTTTAATAGCAAAATAGCAAAATGACCTTGACCGTGACCTTTAAAGGTCAAAACAACCCAAAATGGTCATAACAACATCAGAAATGAATTCCCCACCCCCCAATTAGTCAGGATAGAGGTATTGCATGTGTATGTACACAAAAGTTGGATTTTCATCATATACGATGGCGGCCATATTTGATTCGGCCATTAAGCCCTTACACCTCGGTGATTTTTCATGTCTAGGGACCCCTTGACTCAATTCAAGTGAGAAATTCCCATGACGCAAAATTGTGAACAGGTATATATGCTAGGAACTGGAGTATTGGTTCAATGTCAATGCTCATTGTTTTCTTCAGGAGACCTGGCTGTGGATGTGCATGAAAAGGAGTAGGCTAAGTGTTTTCAGTCATATTTGAACAAAGGTAGCAGCTTTGCCTTTTTGTAAACTCCTGGCAAACCCGTCCGGCGCAAACTCGGGCCCTGAGTATAGACATAGTTACGCTGTCGCAAACCCTGATCACTAAATGGGATCATTCCAATGGCGGCTCCTCCAGTTTGTCCCTTTAAGGCTGAAACAGCCCTCCCGAGCGCTCAGTTTTCTGACTCCTCAATGTCGCAACATTTCGTCTGGTCCGGGTTTTATTTGGGCCGAGCTTTCCAGTATTCGTTTTCAACAGGTGGTCACCAGGCTAAATGATGGAAAGTTGGTTAATCATTCAGATGTACCTCTTTGAGAGCGTAAAAAATGAACCAAATGGACGCGCATTTGGATCTCTATGATCTGTTTTGTTTTCTCTGACGTCCAGCCTAGAATTGTGCACAAAAGCTAAAGATTTAGAATTAGATTAGTTTTGGGGTTTGTGGGGAAAAATGTCCAGTGATATATATATATATATATATGTATATATATATATATATATATATATATATATATATATATATATATATATATATATATATATATATATATATATATATATATATATGTTATATATATATATATATATATATATGTATATATATATATATATATATATATATATATATATATATATATATATATTATATATATGTATATACCATAATTTCCGTACTATAAGGCGCACTTAAAAGCCTTTAATTTTCCTCAAAAATCCACAGTGCGCCTTATAATCCAGTGTGCCTTATATATGGATTGTTTAACTGCAGGTGCTTCTATTCTGTGTTAACTGTAGTAGCTTCTATTCTCTGCGCCTTATAATCCAGTGCGCCTTATATATGAAAACAGTTTTAAAAGGTGCGCCTTATAATCCGGTGCGCCTTATAGTGCGGAAAATACGGTGTGTGTGTGTGTGTGTGTGTGTGTGTGTGTGTGTGTGTGTGTGTGTGTGTGTGTGTGTGTGTGTGTGTGTGTGTGTGTGTGTGTGTATATATAATATATATATATATATATATATATATATATATATATATATATATATATTTATATATTATATATATATATATATATATATTATATATATATATATATATATATATATAAAAAGGTAGAAGAGTGAAGAGTCTGAATTCTCTCAATCTAAGTCTGTGCAGTGAACCTACCATTGGTTATTACTATACTCCATGACCAGGTGTGAGCAACTTTGAAGTTGGAGAGAGCCACAAACTCATTCCAGTGGGCCAGCAAAAGTATCAAAAAATAGCTGATCTACAAGCTCCTATGCATCGCTCTTATCAGTCTTATGTGTTATTGGTATTCATAAATTGAATCCTGAAAACTAAATGTATTACATTTCAAATGCATTTAGCTCTTCATGAACTAAAAAAAATCAATAGACTAATTTATAAAACCAATGTCAAGGGGGGGTTTCTTGTCCATTTAAAGTATTTCATACAACTTCCAGAAATCTGAACTATCCCCTTAGCACAGAGGCTTTGGATGTTTATTTCAGTGCACGTGTCAGTGCATGTGGTGGAAATTGTCTATAGCCTATACAGGTATGTACAGCTGCTATGACCTGTGGCCACGACACCCACATAGGAACTGTTTCTGAAAAAGCATGAGAACGGAAATCTCACCCTGGGAAACTGGTGCGCGACTGAGAACGTTAGTTGCGGAAGTGACTGTATTTACAGTCCCCAGAGAAACAACCCTGTTCAGTCCTCACTAGCGACTTGACTTGTTCACTCTTATTTTCAGAAAAAATGATTCCAACGAGCAAAGCAGTTGTATAAGTGTGCCAAGTGCACACGATTTCATCTTTTAAACATTTACAACAGCTTTGCGAGCACAAAGGGAGAAATAAAATGTTTCCGTGGCATATTCATTTTCGGGAGCACCGCTGAGGCGCTGACCGCATCGTGACTAATTGCAACTTCCGGCGGAAGTTAACTAACCGCAAGTCTGTAGGCCCTGTCAGGGCCTACAGACTGCAGATTGCACATAATAATATAAAAGTCTGTAGTATCCCCAGGCAATTTCCCTTTGTGTTAATACTGGTGCAAAAAGTTGAGTGCACTGTTCTGTGCACTCAACCTTTTGCACTGTACCGTGTAAGTGTGTCAATAATGTTATGTCAGTCACAAGGCAAGTCTGATGTTACAAAATGTCTCAAGAAGGATGTGTGTTCTGGCATGCCGGTGGTTCATCATTGTGGCATTGCTCACTGAACACAAGTGTGATCTTTATGTGCCAGTTGAATTTAAAAAGATTCTTGTGAGACTGCTATTTTGTCAAATTGTTTGTAGAATCAACAACACTCTTGGCAATAAATCATCAGAATTGTAACTAATGCAAAATCTCCGGATGCTATAGCATTTAAAAATTGCAAGAAGCAACAGTCTGGCCAAGCAAGACTACTACAGTATACTGTAGGCAGGCATTGGAGCTGCAGGCTTGACTTACTAACCTCAGTGTCGTCACGGAAACAAATGTGAGCACACAGTGAGAGGGAGAACAGACGCTTTCCGCAAGAGCGTTAGAGGTTGAGGTTGAAAAAAAGTTCCAAACTGCATGACCATGCTGCTGCGAAAAAGGTTGGGGGAACTCCCCCTCCCCCAACCTTTTGGGGGAGGCAGGTATCCTATCCGTCGCAGCAGGTATCCTATCAGTCACAACAGGTATCCTATCCATCACGGCAGATATCCTATTGGTCGAGGGTTAAGGTTAGGTTTAGGCATACTGTAGGTTTTACTGAGGTTATGTCTAGGGTTAGGTTTAGGTTTAGTAGCAACCAGTGAAGAAGTGGCGATGGTCGATGGTCCGTCGGCTGTGGCCGATAGACCATCGTAAAACGGTCGACCGATGGTAAAAGCCATAACCAACAGTTGTGATTCATTTACCATTGGTCGTCTGCCTCGGTCGCAAATTGATTTCACAGTCTCTTTTTTCTGGAGGGTCTTTGTTTTCTAAAGCCCAAACCACACCATAGGGTTGCCATGCAACTCATTGGGCCTAAATGGTTGCAAGGTGAATTAGATGCATTGAATCGCATGGGGCGACATGGATGCATTTTGCACCTATGCCACCAAAATGTGGAATGCCAACAGGCATAAATACATGGGGATCCATCGACTCCTTCAAAACATCTCAAAGACCACCTAAGGTTGGCTGCAATTCTAATGATTCCCCACGCACCCCCCTTTCCCCTCATTGTTTATTTCTCTATTCCCTTTTACCTCCATTATGATTTGCTACTTTTGGCTATATAGAAGTGAATGTTTGTATGAACATGGTTGCCCCTATTCTAAACAAGTGTAATGCTATATTCATGTTGTCCACTTAATTATTAATTAATTCATTCAATGTTTAAGCAAAACATATCAAGATTCATATCACACTGCTTGAATGCTAAAACCGACTATCGCCTTTGGTGTGGTTTGGGCCTTAGTCTGCGGTTATTGTTCACACTCAGAGCAGCATATTGGAGGTTTTCTGCGTCTTGGCCCTGATGAGCCAGATATACTGTAACACGAAGTTATGTTTCTTATCTGCAGTGTTGGGGAATATTACTTATAAAGTAGTACATTACTTAATACTTATTACCTCTTTAGAAAAGTAATAATATTACTCTACTTCTTACTTGGATGCAAAAGTAATATGCAGTATATTACATATTACTTTTTTTATATTACTTTTGCACCCAAATCCCTGAAAAAGGGAAAGTAGCTACAACTACACAATCTGTCAGCTTCTTTTAGAGCTGAATCTAATTGTTTTGAATATGAAGAATAATAACAAGAGTTACCAATCAGCCAACCATGCTGTGTCAATTGGGTGTCTGTAGCTCTCTGGTGTAGCTGTTGCCCCCACCAGTATATGAGGGCTTATAGCTCCAGTGGCTTAATTGATGATACTGTGCAAACAGACTGGCATCACGTTCAGAACAGCTGTGTATGGGAAATCCCCAGATAGACAGCGCATCGAGTGGGCCGGTTAGGTTAACAATATGACATTTCCACCATCTATGGTGTGATAAACGCAAGACTTATATAGCAAATGAAAATATACTTGGATATACTTCGACCACAGTTGGAATTATTGCAATCGGTGAGCATGGCCTGAGAGCTTTTAGATTGGAATCTCAACAGAATCTCTGTGGAGTTTCTCGAAGGTAAGAGCAGAGCAGCGCCAACTCTGTTCTCTTTAAGTGGCCAGTCCAAGGGCGGCTCTTCTACATAGACTTCTATTGAGGATCGGATTCGGGACAATAAATAGGGACAACATGCTGCACAAACAGCTCTCGAGCGCTCAATGTCGCAGCTTTGACACTAGATGTCTTTGTACGTCTAATGCCTAATAATAATACGCTGCTCTTTTTTTTAGATCAAACTGAAGTGACATTCGCTCATCTCCCTTCACCAATGCAATACTGTTGAACGCAGCAGCATGACAAAAGTAAGTAATATTAGTAGAAGTAACTGTAATATTATTACTGTTTTCTAGGAGGTAGTGTCGTTACACTACTCGTTACACCCAACCCTGCTTATAGTGTTTTTTATGGGAAATATGCATTATTATGAATGGCATAATAATTTGAACACATGAAAACAGCGAATATACACATTTTTGACAGACCGTAGACTGTAGCCTATGCAGCTGCCGTAGATTACCAAATAACAGCCCTTACTTAAACAGCCACCCCAAAGGACAGCAGGTTCTGACATCATTTTTGCAGAATAACCGCCTTGTCCAAATAACTGCCCTCGTCCAAATAAGCGCCATGGGCTGTTATTTGTAAACATTATTATTATAGCTATGGGGTTTGCAGATCTCATCATTTCTGCATGCCACTCACCGTACTAGCCCTGCTAGCTCAGGCAGCAGCAGCCTTCCACAACCCCAAAATAAATGTTCATTCAAGCCATGCTCTGCCTATACACAAGGAGTGTTTTAATTCAGTCATATATTTCTGTCAAATGCTTATCGGTAGTGTCCTTCCATATATCTACACTGCATACACTGTATGCAGCACAACCTGACGCCTGTGACGCTTGCACACACTGTATGCAGCACAATTAAGAGGGACCGTCTAATAGGGGTCTAATAGGCATCCAATTGTCGGTCCAAGTTTGCCCTGATGGAGGTAAGGTTATTATCTTGTCAGTTTCACGGGTGGCTCAATGGTTTAACCCTAAATCCACCCATATCATTTCGGAGAATGCTGGTTATGTATTCATGTACTGTAACTGACATGTCCTCCTATTAACCTGGCCCTGTCTTTTATGGTTGTTTCCCTAACTGTCATGTAATACAATCAGGGGTTGACACACCTCCCCACCTGCCCAGGGCAGATAAAGGGCGAGATAAATAAACTGTAGCGCAGGTGCAGTCTGCTACCTGTTTGCCAGATCGGGCAGGTGCACATTTTTATTATGGATCCACACACAGCTGATCTACAAGATCACAACATCAGCGGTTGCAAAAGCCATAGATTTTCTCAAGCGAGGCCTCTACAATTGCAACCATTTTGATTGCAAATAATAATAGATTGCATTTTTATAGCGCTTTTCCAAGTGCTCAAAGCGCTTTACAATGGTCTATGCATTCATACATTGGGAAGTAGAGTGGCGAACAGTCAATGCCAGCGTCCCCACTTCCCACATTCACACACCAATAGTGATGGCAATGGCCAGCTCACACCGACCAACTTTCATTATTTCTGTGGTGCATGTCAAACTGAGGGTCCTTGAAATGATCGTATCTTTTCAAGATGTTGGGATCCTTGCCATGAAAATGTTTCCGTGGAGACCATTTGGTTACAAACTATGTAAGTTTATAGTTAAAGGGGAATTCCACCTATTTTTGTAAATTTAGGTATAAGGGGGATTCCGAACAGCCATAGTAGTGTGCTACTTGAAAGTGAGAGTTTGTTAATCAGTATGTGGTGCAGGTGCCGGTAAATTGACAGTTTGTTCAGTTGGAGGCTAGCTTCCTGTTTTGCATTGTGGTCAACAGTGTACAGATCCATGCGCTGAGCCAAATCGTCTGTGCTGAGAGCAAGAATTTCAGTCACTACATTCTTTACATTGAACAGTACGTATATGATGAAAACGTTCCCCCATTCTGTGTTTCCTAGAAATGGAGGTCTGAAGAAAATCATTAACATGGTGAAACACGTCTTGATGACATCATCAAGATGTATTTCACGATGTTAATGGATTTCTTTAGATGCTTCTTTTTCTGAGAGCGTACAAATGGAACCAACCCTTTAGGGTTCATTTGTACACTCTCAGAAAAAATGTTGAAAATGGGTGGAATTCCCCTTTAACTATAAACCTACATTTAAGATCTTCAAACAATGAAGTGGCAATACAACACAAATGAAATGACAGTTTAGGCATACATTTAGGGATACAGTCTCGGGCGTCTCCCAAGGAAAGTCCTCGAAGCACATCCCACTGGGAGGAGACCCCGGGCAGAAAGTATAGCTGGTGGAAACACATTGACTCGCTGGCCTTGGAAAGTCACTGGAAGTCACTAATGTTGGTCTTGGGATAAAAGCCTGCAACACTCTGGTAGAGCTTTTGCCTGCGCAACCTGTCTACAGATAAGTGATGGATGGATGGATGGATGGATGGATGGATGGATGGATGGATGGATGGATGGATGGATGGATGGATGGACAGGACATTTTAAGACATTTAAACAGCAATCTTCAAATATTTGGAATTAACTTTCCAAATGGTTAGCAGGTTTTGGGTTTTGAGACCTCTCTCTCTCTTGGATAAATATTAGCAGAGTGTAAACACAGGGTAATAGACTAAACATTCACATCCTGTGACTCCATCTGTGTAAACTACATGGTGTCAGCAAGTCAGAGCTGTATATTGTCGCTGCAGTGCACACAAAGAATGGATGGATGATTGCCTCCAATTATGGTTTGTTGTAAATTTTTATTTTGGGACAATATATGTTTGTTTTTTGCTATATTCTTTAGACCTAAGGAGTTTAGGTCTTTTAGAGGACTTTCCCCATATGAAGAGTTGAGAACCTGTTACAGGGTATCATTGGTTCTGCGGAGTGGGTGTGTCAAACACACTCTGACAGGTTTACTGTTATTACCACTGTTGGAATTATTGAGGATCTACAAACGTATACACAGGGAATATACAGTATATCGGACTACGATGTTGACAACAAACCTGAAGATTTTGGTCTTTGTCATAGGTAATTTACTGTTCATTCCTTACTTTCCTGTTACATAACCTGTATGATGTCAAGTTGACTTATAGTCTTATTTTATACGCGATTAGACTTATTTGTCCTGCTCTTAGCAAAAATATTGATTAATTGAAAAATATTTTGAAATCTAAATGCATCAAATTTGCTTCCTGTAGTATTTGTACTGTATGCAGATATGTAATGTAATGTTGTAGTGTATGTGGATAAGTACAATATATTTGATTTCAGAACATACATATGTTAATGATATGTGCAGCACTAACATCACTTAAATGTGTTCTATTTGTGGATGATACAAGCTTATACACCTCAAGAAAAGATTTGAACCAGCTTACAGTATATGCACCGTGAAAATAAAGCTAAAAGCACTGAGGAAGGAGTTCCTTCCTTCTTCCATGCAATATCAAAGAAGGAAAGGAAACTGCTCGCCAGGCTACTGAAGAAGTGGTTTGAATACCAACAAATTATCAGTAAACTTAAGTAAAACAAAACACATAGATAACACAGTTAAATAAACAATAAATGATATAAATTGAACGGGTATATGAAAATAAATTCCTAGGCGTTACAATCAGGAGGAGCTAATTCATTAGGCGACTGTGACAGCTGTTGGTTTCTTTGCTTAAGCCTAGGCAAAATAAGCTTCGGCTTCAGCCTAGACCTTTTTGTTGCTACTTTGATGTATCTAAATACAACTGATGTAATCTAACAGGTAATTGCAAGCACCAAAATAAACCATTCATTCAGATATTAACTGCTTTGTGTCTAACACAGCAAAAAAAACCTAAGATACAATGAGCAATGCATTTACATTACATTTGCATTGCAAAATAAATAAACATTCTTTTTGGGAGTGGTCATGCCCACCACATCTCCTTTCTTTGTGTTCCACACCAACAGAACATAATGGAAATTTTACACAGGTTTTCACTCATACTTATATTCATGTCACTTTATACCGTAATTGCAATGGCTATCACATGGGGCAGGATTGTAATCTTTAAGTAAATTGGTCGGGCTCAGTGGCCTGATTGATCTGTCATTTTTCATCCAAATTTCTATGGGTCCCATGCTGGTCGAAGATGCTCATCAACATTTTGCTACAAAGCTGCTTAAAAGAAGACCTCTGCATAATGATTGATATGGTGGTTCAAGTGAAGCTATACATTTAAAGTAGATCCTTTCTCATTTTCTCCCAAACTAGTAGTCTACGTTCCTCCATAGTTTCCGAGAACAGAACAGCTATATAGGCTTGAACGTCCAGATGGGACTTGCCTGGAATAACCTCTATACTTGTGGACATAGCTCCCTGAATTTGCATGATCTGTGTGTGTGTGTGTGTGTGTGTGTGTGTGTGTGTGTGTGTGTGTGTGTGTGTGTGTGTGTGTGTGTGTGTGTGTGTGTGTGTGTGTGTGTGTGTGTGTGTGTGTGTGCGCGCGTGTGCGTGCGGGCGTGTGTGTGTGTGTGTCCTCGGACTGCCAGGGGTCAATTTGGTTCCATTTGTACACTCTTAGTTCAGTTGAATTGAATTAGGTTTTCATTTTTCAATATGCATTGGGGTCCTGGAGATATAAATGCCATTAAATAGGGGGGCGTAGCCTAATTCAGGTAAATGTGAGTATAATTTTGGGGGTTGACGTGAAAAGGGTCTGAAAGAGTTCAATGTTCCATTGACCCACTGGCCATGTGATTTGGAAAATATTAGAAAGAAACAAGGTTAGCCTATCTATGTTTTCCACTGTGTGACATGAAACTGCTATGTATTATGGCTGCTCCTGTTCCGTTAACGTTCAGGAACTTAGATGAAGTTCAGTGTGGGCGCGCATGTGCGTGCGTGTGTGTGTGTGGCATGATCATGTGATAGCTTGCTAGTAGCTCATGGTGTCTGATTAAGAGGAAGCAGTTATCAGTGTGAGAAAAAAGAACAACAGTAGTTTTCACAGTGTGGCTTTACAGGGCTGTATTATCCAACCAAATATAAAAGTTGAAGTAGTATAGGGTCATCGTGCAATCACTGGGTCCACATGGTTGCAAGGAGTTGCATGGAGATGACCCTTTGGTGTCATTTTGGGCCAATGAATTCCAAGTGTTGAATCACAAGGGCAGAGATTGTTGCTGTGCATCCATGTGCAACTTTAAATATCCCTGCATGATTTTGGCAATGGTGGCCAGGAATCAAATCAAACTTTATTTACAGTATAAAGCACTTTTACAATCAAAATTGACCGAAGTGGTGCAGGATAAGACCAGTCAAACAAACAAGCAAACAGGCAGACAAGCAAACAAGTAACAAACATGCCAAACAACATACAATTAAAGGGATATTCCACTTAAAAAAAGAAAAAAAAAACATTTGGTCATTTTATGGTCTACTTAGTCTCCTGTGAACACACCAGACAGTGTATACGTTACTCCATTCAGTATTTAGATATTTGATACAAACCTAAACCTATACAAACCCATTATAACTTAAAACTCAATTTTAACTATCACAGATTATTAGAAAACAACCCATCTTTTTCTGGTGACTGATATCCTCCTCCTAATACGTGAGAGGGCTGTGGAATTTCATTTTCAGCTTTCCTTTATTTTTAAAATATTGTTTTGGAAAATGTAGCAGCATCCACATTTGGGCATGCCCACCCAAATGAATAGAACAATATTTTAAAAATAAATGAAAATGTGAATTTAATTCCACAGCCCTCTCACGTATTAGGAGGACAATATAATAATAGATGTGTTGTTTTCGAATAATCTATCACGGTTAAAATGTAGTTTTAAGTTATAATGTGTTTGTATAAGGAGGAGGAGGATCTCTAAAACTAACATCAAATATCTAAATACTGAAAGAAGTAACTTTTTAGTAACCCTTTTTAAAAGTGGACTATCCCTTTAAGGACAGTTAAAAACCCAGAAGACCCACTGCCGTTCAACCTTTCAGCTGTATCTCTCTGATAGCGTATTATTACTATCCGTGGCATCATCTCAGTGGTAACAGGAAGACCCCCCCCCCCCCCCCCCCCCCCCCCCCCCCCCCAAAAAAAAAGACCAAAAAACGGGACCAACAAAAAGTGAGGAAAACACGGACCAGGGGGCCAGCCTTACTTTGTGATCTGGCCTGGGTTTTTTGGGTATCAGTTCTGGTATCAGTGGGGAAACATGCCATATGGGACTTGAAATTGTGATTACTGTATGCAACAGTTTCTGTAAACAAGAACACCTCAACCCAAAGCCATTGTAACTAAGATATTCGAGTGAAAATAATAATTTTCAAGTGGATATTTGGCCCAGTATGAAGCAAAATGCAACGCCAAAATGACTAGCATGTGTATGTTTAGTATTGTTAGAACTGCCCATTGATATGCCACTTAATCCTGGCATAGAAGACAATGGGCAGTTACGCCTTCTGTGTGTCACGTCACAAAAAAAAAGCATATGAAATAGCATTTGTTATCTCCGAAGGGGCATGACACACACCTTTAAGAGCGCAGATTCTGTGCTGTGGCCAGGTCTGAAGCCAGACTGGAATTTTTCGTGGATCTTTTTGTGTGAGCAGAAATGACTGTAGCAGAGAGAAAAAGGTGCAAGATGGGTCTGAAAATTAGAGACGATTGAGGCATCAAGATTATTCTTTTTTAAATTAGGATGGAGAACAGCATGTTTTAGCACAACATTGACGCAGCCAGAACGGAGAGAGGAAATAATTACAGAAAGGACACTTGGGCGAGTACCATCAAATATTTCCTTGAATTGCCCGGATGGGATACAGGCTGTGCTGCAATTTGTGGGCCTCAGATGCATGACCACATCAGTGAGGGTGTCTAGTGACACTGGTTCAAAATGGGTAAGGGTGGCAGAGGGAGGATGCATGGGAGGGGGAGAGTCTGGGGCTATGGAGAGATGGGTGGTCCTGAGGTCAGTGCGATCTACAAAAAATCTTGCAAAGCAATAATGGAACAATGGGAGAGGCAACACAACGGTTGGTCTCTCTTAGTCGTCCTCAGACGAAGGGAGGAAGAGGGAATTAAACATATTAAAAAGAACCTATGGGTTTGCTGCTATTTTTGCTCACTAGTCAGGCATAAAATTCAGTTTTTGCCGATTTCACTGCTTTTTGATAGTTAGAGAGGCACACGCATAAAATAGATAAGAGATACATGTAATTTTTCTTTGCGACACTTTCTTTCGGCCTGCCGAAAGAAAGTGGACAAAGGCCACAAAGGCCACGGGTCAAGTCATTGAGCCAAGGTTCATTTTTAACTTTAATATATTTGAGCCTGAGGGGGGCAATAGAGTTTAGGATGTCAGTGCACTTCGAATTAAAAGTGGTCAGAAGTGACTCTGCACTGTTCAATCCTTCCATCCGTGGTAGGTAGAGAGTCACTGAACATCTGGAAGAATTGAGGAGCGGTTGATGATGTGATGGTTCGAGTGCGACATGTAGTGCGCAGGCATTACCACAGAGGAAACATTACCACAAAAGGAAACAACTATGGTTTCCTTTTGAGCATGGGTGCAGTGAAAAATGAATTGAGTGTCAAGCTGTCAGCTTCCTCATGGTCAGCATTTATACACGAGACCTGCAGATCTGGATCAGATGACTTGACAGTGGTCATTTCAGCAAACCCCCTGATACAACAAATTAGTGTTCGGACTGTGTTTAATCAGACCGGTCTGATGGATGAGCGACTGACTCATTCTCTAAGAGAATATCAATCCTCTGGCAGTTTTTGGGTTAACCCGGTCGATGCCACAATTTGCACACACACTCCCTGGATGCCAACCATGAACCTCTGCCCCAAATTTTCCACAACGGCCTGTTATAGTGCCACTAGGAGGCCGATTTTGTAAAGATGTTGAACACAGCAGGCAATTTACATAAAATCTTTAAAGCACTATAATACTAGGCTGAGAAAGATATTCCACTTTTCACACGTATGACTTATTATAGCACCACCAACAGGTGGACATTTGCAAAACACATTTTTGGGCAAAATGCCTCAAAGTTTCCAGTACGATTACAAAAATAAAATAATGAATGAATCACATAGCATGTAGATGTAAGATGTATTTTGCATTCTAAGGAAACAGCTGGCTACTACTTCTATGCTCGATACAAGCCTGTGTTATCAATATAACCCGTTGGGCCGTGTGTAACTAATAACACACAGTGTAGTAGTGGACCCAGCAGGCAATAAGGTGTTGAAGCTCGACTGATGATTTTACTATTTTATTTAGTGGTCTATGAACATGAAAACCGAAAAGAAAAACATACAATACACAGCAAAAGATCAATACACATCACTAACTTCATAACTCACTTTACATATCACTACATTTCACAATATACACTGCAGATTTCCCATTAGCTACATTTCATTTCAAATAATACTAAAATCAATACATAGTGAACACTAAGTAGGCCTAAGTAAGTAAGTAGCCTTGCCAGGCCATGATGTCATGAGGCCCAGCTGAGCCATTGAGGCCTATATCCACCATATGTCCACCATAATACACATTAAACCATTCAGGAAACAATGCAACTCTAAACATCGGTGAGCATTAACAACAAAAACACAATAATACCTTTTCCCCCTTTCCAGCCGGGTGTAACGCCCGGTATTCGAACCCGGGTCTCCCGCGTGAAAGTCCAACATCTTAACCACTAGTCCCGCATGAAAGTCCAACATCTTAACCACTAGACCAAGAGGACATCCCTTTGGTCCGGGGGCAGATACTAGACTTTGGAGGCCATCACGACAGAGGCTGTAGCCACCTGCTACACTCACCTCCCTTTTGACCTCCTTCCTTCCACGGGGAAACCCGATCCGGGTCACGGCACCAATGTAACGCCCGGGATTCGAACTCGGGTCTCCTGCGTGAAAGTCCAACATCTTAACCACTAGACCAAGAGGACATCCCCTTTGGTCCGGGGGCAGATACTAGATTTTGGAGGCCATCACGACAGAGGCTGTAGCCACCTGCTACACGGGCGCTAATTCATTGTCCATTTCAAGTTCCATCATGCTTTCCTTTTAAGTCTCAATATCCATTCACAAACATAATGCTTGTGTCTGTGCAGCCCAGCCACCTTAGCTTCCATGCTGTCCATTGCAAACATTTTCATCCCAAGCCGTCAGGCCTTAAATAGCCCTCTGGTGGCAGAAGGAACAACTTGGCTTCTGCTTCCGGCTGCACACTTCAAAATAAAGGTATAGCCTTGGGGTCCGTTACACTCAGTGTAATAGTTCATTGGCTAAGAAGTTCAATTGAAAGAAAAATTGAATTGAACTGAAATTGAATTGAACCTGGCATGTGTTCCAGCAAGATCACACCGATCTCACTGGGCTTGGAAATGGTCCTCTCACGGAAGACAAGTGAAGTCAGCAGAGAAATTAATCTGTAAGATATACAATGTAGTTGGCATATGCAATGAAGCAAGAGTCAATTTGTTTTGTATGGCATTGAAGCATATAGCTTGTAAACTTGGCAATACATGCCAGCCAGGACTCCGAAGATGACTGGGACTACGTCTGTGTGTCTGTGCTTGCAAATACAAGAAATACACATTTAGGCCAATCTTGAAGCAAGATTGGCCTAGATGGGGGGGGGGGGGGGGGGGGCATTACTAAAGGTGCCAATTTTCAGAATTGGTTCCTTAATTCAGAGTTGATCTTAAAGGTAGGGGAAGTGATTTCACTTTTGTCAGATATCACCCAAAAAATATTTTTTTTCTGTTAAAATGCTCTATTATAAGGTGTGGAAACCATATATGGAGTTTCCCCCTCCCCCACGTTAGCAGAGGAGCTAATAAAAGTTCCCCAGGTGGTGGCGAATTCTCGTCCAATCAGGATCGAGCAGCAGGCTCACATAGTGTAGCTACTGTTTGGCGCCCCTAGTGCACCAGGCTGGAACTACAGGATGAAGTTCAAATCACTTACCCTACCTTTAAAAAGTGGATGCTGTGATTTTCGTATTTTTCCAATTTTGTACATGTTTAAGAGGTGACAGTATGTAAATAGACCCCTTGGTGTGTTTTTATGAGCAATGATGTCTTCCCTTTGTATTTAGGGTTTCTTCCTGGGGGCTTAACCTTTCCAGCCAAACGTGCCAATGAAAAAAACTTCAATATGGTGACATCGCATGCTCAGCCCCTCCCCTAACTCCTCCCCCTTTATCAAGCAACTAAAGCTGTGGGTGTGGCTTCAGTTCAGGTGGATCTACACCCATCACCACCCACCAGGCAAACCAGGCATACTTATGAACTGGCTGGGTGGAATCATAGAATTGACAGACTGTATACTTTTTTGGGGAAAAAAATCTTACTTTTCATATAACATTAATACCTGATGATCATGTTTTAGGATAGAACAAATTCATGTCACTCTATCTTTAAATATGAAGGGCATTGTATTGACCATGTATGAAGACATAAAATAAATTACATTCCATCTATTTTCTACCTTAGTCAATCATTTAGTCGACACATTTTATTATGTTTCAGCATTGTAGTGTCCATTTTGAGGGCTTAGCAGCCATTTTGAGCTTTACACACAGCATATTTGGATTTAGCACCTTATACCCCTTGTATGTAATAAATTAACATGATTTCCTTCAATAAGCACATTTTCTGAAAGCAAGTCTAGTCTAAAATGCTCTGCATGTGATGGTATAGGCCTAAGGACACAAACTTAAGCTGTCATTCACAGGTCATTTCTGGTTTGCAGGTGGAGATAGTGCGATAGGAAATTAACAGCAAAAATGAAAGCAAAGCTGCACAGCCGGTGATATGACCAGTTGGTATTTATTCACTGAGTAGATTTTTTTCATGAGATTTATCGATCCTTTCACATAAAGCATCCCTTTTCCACAATGCTTTGTGGGAGGTGGGCGAGGGGGGTGATTAGGATACCATTTTGCCCCTGATCCGTATGCACCGTGTTTATTTTAATTTTCTGTTAGAAAAGGGATTCTATTTTCCTATTGAATTAGCCTACCTACTGGACAAGACCAGATTACTTCAGTTTACAATGAAACCTACCTAAACCGTTCCCAGTGAGATCAAAGATGTCCCTTGTCTCCTATAGGTTTGTGGTTTACCCAACCCATTTCGCCTTGTCTGAAGCATAGACTAAGTCCCACCCTATGGTTCTTTGAGTGCTTTGCCTACAACTTGTTTGGTTTCTACCCTCCTCCATCTTGACATCAAGATTTGAAAATATAAGGCTGTGATCTTTTTACATTTACAAATGATCATTATTCATACAACCAAAGGGACAACTCTTGTGTTGTTAAAATGCAGGTGTTGTCCCGTTTAATTGTCTCTTTGAAACATTTGTAGTGTTATGCATATGTGTTGTATTCAGTGTTGCCAGTAACGCGTTATGTGTTGTATTCAGTGTTGCCAGTAACGCGTTACTTAGTAACGCGTTACTGTAGTCGGACTACTTTTTTCAGTAACGAGTAGTCTAGCGCAACTACTATTTCAAAACCTGTAGTCAGACTACAGTTACTAATTTAATATTAGATGCGTTACTTTTTCGCATTTCACTCTGTAGAATCCACAAGTTCGAGGTGGCGTTCGATTGGAACATGTGGGTCCTTTTTTTAGGTGACATTCCCGCTCCACGTGTTGATATGTGTAGCAAACATTCTACTCCTCAGATCTCTGTTTCGCGGGCCGCGGCACGAGAGAGGGGGAGAGTTAGCTGCAACGTTAGTGTGCTACTATGGAGGAAGAGCGGTTCGCGTTTAGCAGTTTTTGATTTTATTTCAGTTAATGATGGTAACATCAGGGTCCGATGCACGCTCTGCCTGGCGAGAAAGTACTGTCAACTTTCAAAAATACCATGTCTAACCTAAAGAATCTTGGTGCTAGTCCTACATGCCGCAAGTAACTAAAAGTAATCTAACTTAGTTACTTTCCAAATCAAGTAGTCAGTAACGTAACTAAGTTACTTTTCCAAGCAGTAGTCAGTAGTCAGTAGTCGGATTTCTGTTTCAAAGTAACTGTGGCAACACTGGTTGTATTAATCTTGCGCTGACAGTCATATCTCCTCATGTTTACAGTGATCAACACATCTGATACGACGGTGGTGAAGGAGAACCGAACTGTTGGAGGATCCTTCACAATACCTACAACTATATTTCAGGAGGGAGTTCTGTATTTAAATGATTCCAATATTGCTTTGGTGGCAAACAGTGAACACTCATACTCAGATAAAGATTTCAGACACAAACTTCACTGGAAGAAAGAAACTGGACGGTTTACAATCACAGGACTTCAACGAAATAATTCAGGGATTTATAGATTAGAAGATAAGAATACAAAAAAAAGTACACTCTATCATCTCACTGTTTATGGTAAGACAACTTTGTAATATGTTTTGTAAATAATGTGAATTGCATGTACATAGAGATGTATTGTATAAACAATGGGTGCAATTCCCGATCGCTGTGGTGTAGCCAGGTATGGTGTAAGTCCCCTCATTGGCTGCATGGCGGCAAATCAGGATTGGGGCCGTGCTCATTGGCTGCATGGCAGCGAATCAGGTCTGGGGCCTTGAGGTAGGCCCGAAAGCCTATACCACCAGGCCTGGGCCTGGGCCTACTAAATAATTATCCATATTAATTAAAACCAGTCATCAAGAGCTTCAACTCATGATGAACAAAGCCGGGGAGTACAGTAACATTTTTAATTGGGGGGGTCAGGTGATTTCTGGACCTTTTGACTTGCAGGTTTTAATTATTCTGGGTAATTATTTGGTAAGCTCAGGCCCAGGGCTGGTGGTATAGACTTTCGGCCTACCCCAAGGCCCCAGACCTGATTTGCAGCCATGCAACCAATGAGAAGACTTACACCATACCTGTAGGTACACCACAGCGATTGAGAATTGCACCCAATGTCTGTTGGCTACTCACTACTATAGCGTAATTCTGACTCATTGAAAGTGTGGTTTAGGGTTTATAAATGCATTTACAGTAGGTAATTCCATATCCTAACTTTCCACTTCAGATCCTGCACCAATGCCTGGTGTGAAGGTCTCTGTGAGCAATGAGAGCTGCAGCCTGGTGTGTTTTGTAGAGAAGGTTGATGAGACAGTTCTGTACTGGTACCAAGGAGAGAAGCTACTGGACCAGACCAGCACTGTCTCCTCTCTTCCTCTCACTGTAGACAAGCAGGCATGGAACTCCTCTTACAGCTGTGTGGCTGCCAACCCTGCTGATAACAACACACTGTCACTCACTGCACTCAACATCACAGCACTCTGCAGTGACAACAACCTTAGTACAAGTTAGTAGGCTACAGTTCCACCACTGTGTTCATAAACAGCATTTATTGACTTTGTCGTCATTTTATGTTGATTATTTTTTAATAATTGATTGTTGATTGGAAATATTCCCCACAGGTGAAGACAACAGGACAAGATATTGGTGGTTGGGTTTGGTGGTGATTGCAGTTATCATTGCCGTTTTTGTGATGATAGTAACAACGAAGAAGATGAGGGACAGAACACCTCAAGGCATGTATCCAAAATCTTCAAAACTTGTGTAATTCTTTTTTGTAATTCAAACAAAGTCAGTTTGAAAATATTTATGTCAAGATTTGTATGTCATAAAATCGTAACGATACAGCCATGTTAAATTATATAAGGGAAGTAAAATTATTGCAGTTCCTTTGGTTTAAATGCTTTTTAAAAGATAGTTATACAAGCTCAGAGCTGATGACTGGAGTGTATGCTGTCGGTACTTTGCTTATAACTGCAGTGATCTAGGGCATTAACGACTTGAAATGACCCCCCCCCCCCCAACAACACCTCTCTGTGTTAATTATGTGGGTAACGCTTCCTTTTACGGTACTGTAATTACCATGTATTTACATGGCAATTACAAGGTAAGTACCATGTAATAACTGCAAAATTACCATGTAATTACAAGGTAACTATATAGGTAATTACCTTGTACTTTTAAAGTAATTACCAAGTCAATTCCAGGCAAATACCAAGTAACTACCTGGTAATAAGTATTAATTACTGGATACTTTGTAATTATATACCAACTATTTTGTTAATTGCCAAGTACTTACTAGGTAATTGCCAAGTAATTCCTTAAAAAGTACCTGGTAACAGCCAGGTAATAAGAAGTAATTCCTCAGTATATATAAAGTATTTATATGGTAACTATGTGATTAATTACTAGGCACTCACTAAGTAATTATTATATTATTTCCTAACAACCACATATAATAATTAGTAATTACTGGGTAATTACTGGGAGTAATTAGAAGGTAATTGCATAGTAATTAATAATGTACTTGTAACTATTAATTGTACCTGACAACTACAGAGGAAGGCTATGTAAATACACAGTAAGTACTGTGAAATTAACAAAGAAATTATTATGACACTACCAATTACTTGACTAAAAGGTGTAATTACCAAGACATCATAAGTTTCTATTAGATACTTACCATGTAATTACTAGGAAATGAAGAGTATTTACGCCATGTATTTTCCTAGCAGTCAACTGGTTTTTACTACTTACCTGGTAACTTCTTAGTATTTACCCAGTAACTACAACATTTACCTGGTAATTACAGTTGAACTGTACTGCAAAAGGAAGTAAGGCCTGTTTCCATGCTATTATCTGGTAATTACTCATTTGTTACCCAGGAACTACAGAAATACCTACCTAGAAAGTACCTAGTTATTAAAGTGGATTTGTACTGTAAAAGGAAGTGAGGCCTGTTTTCATGTTATTAACTGGTAATTGCTCATTTGTTACCCAGTAAATAGAAAAATATCTACCTGGAAAGTACCTAGTTACTAAAGTGGATTTGTACTGTAAAAGGAAGTGAGGTCTGTTTTCATGTTATTAACTGGTAATTACTAAACTTTGTGTGTGTGTGAATTCACATCATCATGTGTTTCCTGCAGACTGGTCTGGCCCCAAGCACTGGGTGGGCGTTTTTCAAAAACCAAAAGGTGATGTGTCTGTCAGGACTTTAAGACAGTGCAGACACTGGTTGATTCTTCACTTTTTGGTTTCTGAAAACACCCACCCATATTTTTCTATTTACTGGGTAACAAATGAGTAATTACCAGTTAATAACATCAAAACAGACCTCACTTCCTTTTACAGTACAAATCCACTTTAGTAACTAGGTACTTTCCAAGTAGATATTTTCTATTTACTGGGTAACAAATGAGTAATTACCAGTTAATAACATGAAAACAGGCCTCACTTCCTTTTACAGTACAAATCCACTTTAATAACTAGGTACTTTCTAGGTAGGTATTTCTGTAGTTCCTGGGTAACAAATGAGTCATTACCAGATAATAGCATGGAAACAGGCCTCACTTCCTTTTGCAGTACAGTTCAACTGTAATTACCAGGTAAATGTTGTAGTTACTGGGTAAATACTAAGAAGTTACCAGGTAAGTAGTAAAAACCAGTTGACTGCTAGGAAAATACATGACGTAAATACTCTTCATTTCCTAGTAATTACATGGTAATATCTAATAGAAACTTATGATGTCTTGGTAATTACACCTTTTAGTCAAGTAATTGGTAGTGTCATAATAATTTCTTTGTTAATTTCACAGTACTTACTGTGTATTTACATAGCCTTCCTCTGTAGTTGTCAGGTACAATTAAAGGGTAGTTACAAGTACATTATTAATTACTATGCAATTACCTTCTAATTACTCCCAGTAATTACTAATTATTATATGTGTTACTTAGTGAGAGCCTAGTAATTAATCACATAGTTACCATATAAATACTTTATATATACTGAGGAATTACTTCTTATTACCTCGCTGTTACCAGGTACTTATACTTGCTGTAATTACCTAGTAAGTACTTGGCAATTAACAAAATAGTTGGTATATAATTACAAATTATCCAGTAATTAATACTTATTACCAGGTAATTACTTGGTATTTGCCTGGAATTGACTTGGTAATTACTTTAAAAGTACAAGGTAATTACCTATATAGTTACCTTGTAATTACATAATAATTTTGCAGTTATTACTCCCTTATTACATGGTACTTACCTTGTAATTGCCATGTAAATACATGGTAATTACAGTACCGTAAAAGGAAGCGTTACCCTAAAACTAATGAAAAAATGATAACTAAAATGGATGAATGAATGAAAAAGTATGTCCCATAGAACTGCACCAAGCTTTCACAGTCGCCCTTCCCCACCAGAAAGTTCTCTGCGTCGTGCATGTGCCTGTACACAGTAGGGCTAAAACTGTTCAGCGATGCTAGAGCCACGTCCATGACCTGATTAGCATATGATGGCCCTGTTGCCGTCAATGCACAATCGACAATAGGCGATAGTCGATGGTGTGAAAAGCCCCAAGGCGCTGAGAATCTGTGGGGTGGGGATGGTGATGGGGGGCTCGGGCCAAGGAAGTTCTGGCTCGGGCCCCCCAAGACCCTTATGTCTGAAATTCTCATGGGGGCTCCACAGAGTCTGTGTGTACGTAATGATCCAACTGCAGCCAGTCAGTGGAACGCCGCGCGCCGAGAGTAGTCAGAGCGCATGCAGCTGCAGTAAAATTGGTAATTTAAGGCTGAACTCCGATAGAGTTGCAAAGGAAAGAATAACTTCTATCCGTGATTGACAATAACCAATTTTACAGTTGAATTATATACACCTGCGTCGCACACATGGAGAAAGAAAAAAGGGAATGCAAATGTAAATGTTTAATTCAAACTCCTTAGGCCTACTCCTTTACCTCGGAGTAAGGAAAAAAACAACTTTTCGACTCTGGCTTTTGGGAGACGACTTGTGTTATGTAAATCGACTTATCGATGTATCAACTTTTTGGTTAATGCCCTAGTGTGATCTTGGAAAGTAACCTACAGTAGGGAGTTAGTTTATGATCTGTTTTATTTCAGTTAAAGGCCAGTTATTTCAGTTAAAGGTCACACAAGCTTTGTTCAAAGGGTTACGGCCAGATCAATGGTGATCTACTACTACCAAGTTCTTACATTAAAGACAGAAAGAAGTATTATTAAAACGACTGTCCTGGCATCCAGTCGTTTCCAGAAATCCATTCTGTAGCCTGAACAGGTTTTGGTCTCACTTTAATAAGAAACCACTGTGAAGAAGTACTGACTGTTTAACTGAGATCATATTAGGCTATATGGAATCGATGCCGCTCCAGTGCATTGTTAGTTGTTATTGTTATTGTCAGGTACTGTATCATGTGTCAAAATGGTTCCCCCTCTTTAAAGTGGATCCACAATGACGTTTTTTAAGATTTTTGGTCCAGTTTATTTTGAGGTCAGCATGGATAAGTGGTGGGGAGCACAAGGGGGCGAGGGCGTTCCTGAGTTGTGGACATTCATCCTATGACAGGATGTCACATGACATCCTATGACAGTATGAAAATGAATTATATGAGTGGTCGGCATAAAGAGGTAACATTTATAATAATACATTGTTTGTTTCTTTAAGGTTTAATATTTTTATACCAGGGGAATGGCACGCAGGAATCTAACCGGGGACACATAAAGCATTGTATGCACGGGGGTTGCCCCCATCTTATTCACCAACTTAACTGTGATGGAAAATCCCAGTCTTTCCGATTGTAATAATTAACTTAAATCAACTTAATTATTACAAAAAAATGTTTCACACAGTTTCACATGCTCAATTTACCAAGCACTCTGTTTAGACAGAGGGTTGGGTCTTGGAGTCTGTTTACAAAGAGATTGGCTTCACTGAAAGCTAAAGAGGAACACAGATAAGGTTGCCTCGGTGATGAGGCTGCAATCTATCATTTACTATGTACACACCGTAATGATGGTACAGGTGTTCTGTGGTACTTTCCAAGTTTCAATTGTTTTTCTCAACTGCTATTTCTAGGCTCAACCAAAAGAGACGGAGGACCTATTTATACTGAAGTAAATTTTGCTTTAAAAAGGACTAATAGGCAGGTTAGTATTAGATAATAACTGAGACAGTCACTCACACATGCACAAGCAGTCACACACGCGCATGCGCGCGCGCACACACAGACACACACACACACACACACACACAGGAGAAAAAGAGGAACTAACCAGGCTCACACGGATCAAAGCGGGATTAAGACATAAGATTTCTATAAAAAAAGATTTTATACATTTACATTTTCAGTCTTTCTTAAGTCCATGTTTACTTGTCTCTCCAGGAAGGGAATCCCGTGGAGTTGTCTGAAGTACCAGCAACCTCCGGCTCTAATCTCACCACAGTCTATGACAAACTGTCACCACGACACATGAATAAACCAGATACAGTGGAACTGTCTGAAGTACCGGCAAACCCTGTCTCCAATCTCACCACAGTCTATGACAAAGTGTCAATGAGCCGTATGAATGTCATAGATGCAGTGGGACTGTCTGAAATACCAGTAACTCCTGTCACCAATCTCCACACAGTGTATGACAAAGTGCACTGAGTCGCATGAATATAACAGATGCAAACTGCTGAAGTCAGAATATATACAGTATTAAAAAAGATGTCCTGTCTGTCGATACCAGGCCTTTGAAGGGAAAGAAAGGGAAATCCCTGCAAACGGCAAAATAGTGTCAGTCTGTGTGTCAGGAATCCTCCCCAGACCTGACCACGCCTCCTTGCATTGCTAGTAATCTGCAATCGGCCTATCACCTGTTTCTACTCACCTGCTGGCTGTTTGCCCCAATTAGTTTGTGACTATATAAATGAGTGAACAGCAACATCATCATTTGTCAGTTTGTCGTGGTAACCCCTGTTCTCTGTTCCAGCCTGACCTCCTGTCTTCTGAACTCGAAGCTCTCCGCCTGTTTTCTGCTGGATTATTATCTTGCTCCTGCCTGCCTTGTTTGGACTTTTGATATACCCCTGGTATTGACTTTGTTTGTTCGTTCTGCATCTTTAAGTAAACACTTTAAACTGCATCTCGCCTGCTGCTTTCTGCATTTGAGTCCTTCTGAACACCCTGACACTGACCTTTTGAGCAGTTTGTAATATCTTGTTTTGATAGTTTGATTGCTTGATTGATCAATTAATCTATTGAAATATGTATTAACATTACAGAATTTAAATTACAGTACATTTCCAGCACAACTCCATGCAAAAAAACTGGGCGACATCATAAAGCATTGTTTACATTACAACATGGCCCACCATTTTCAATTCATCACAACATTTACGCTTCTACGTTGTATATAGCCAAAAACAAATCAGCAGCAAAGGAGGTAAAAAGAAGAGAGAGAAAAACAAAAAAATAAATGATTTTTGCATTTCTACTGTATTTTTTCCACTCGTGTTGTAATGTTAGGGTTGTCATTGCTTTTCGTCTCCCCATTTTTTTATTCACTTCTTTTTTACATCATATTTGTCAACGGATGCTGTTAGTCTTTGCACTCCATTTTGTGTTTAATTGCCAGTTTGGTTTGCCAGTGTTATTATGATTGTTTAGCTTTGTTTAATGTGCTAATTTAACCACTTTGTTATTTATTTTTTTTGCATTTGTACATATACGTTGTGTGTAAAATTCACAATCAAAATCTGATCACAATCAGGGTCCTTTCCTTTTTTATTTCATGATTTTTCATTTCATTTGGGGTGCAGTAGTGCCTACTGCCTGCTGACATTTGACCAAGAGCATAGTGAGCGTTTTATGCCCCTTAGTGGTCCATTTTCGCATGACATGAGAAAATTATCTTTCCTTATTTTTGAGGAGCCAGCCCTTCCTATTATGTCAAGCAAACAGTGAAGACAGGAGGAGGCACATATAACAATTTCTCTCAAACACTGTTCACAAATCTGCCTAAATGTGGTAATAATGTGTTATTACCATTTTGACAGTGTGTACCAGTTCCCACTAATATCCAGCAACTTGACATAGCCATTTGAGAGGAGTGGACCAACATTCCACACGCCACAATTGACACTCTGACCTAATAGTGTGAGGTGGGATGGATTATCTTAACAAAGCAGAAGTGCTCAATATCACACATTTAGGCAGATTTGTGAACAGTGTTTGAGAGAAATGGTAATATTGTATATCTGGAATGAATTTTAGGTCTTTAAGTCCATCCCCTGAAAAATGGGAGCAAAAGCAAAAGTGTTGCGTTCATATTTTTGTTGAGTATATGATAAGAGCATCCCTCACTTCAGACTGCGTGTGATAGTCTTTTGTAACAAATCTTCTCTTCTGGTGGTCACAAAACATTCTTGACTTGAAAAATTCCTTGACTTGAAAAACTTGAGAACCACTGCAAAGTCTAGTCTTAGTGAAAGTCTAGTCTTCTTATGAATAGATACAAGTGAAGATTGACAGGGGAGGGACAGAGAGAAGCACCAAAGGTCGTCTTGAGCAGGACTCGACAAGGCGACACGCTGTCCGGCCAAAGCCTATGTGGCATGCACCTGGACTACTCGGCCAGTGGGCTCGGGAGCTTTGAGGGGGAATGGGGTCGTGGTGGACATGAAGCCATGGTCTGCCTCAGACTGGGCTGGATTTTCTGGGCCGGATGTTTTCATATGAATGTCTGAATATTCATTTAGGGGAAGTTCTCGTTAATCTTTTTGGCTTCTAACTTCCCCTGCCTGCACAATATTAAGATATGGAGCAAAAATGCTATTTGATTATTTTGTTTTATTTATTTAAAGAAATTATTAAATATGTCATTCCCTTATTGTGGCATCATGTCAGATGTTTCATCTGACATGATGTCAATCATTCAGTCAGTCATGGTGGATGGTTGTCATAGCTACCTATATTTTGAGAAGTCTGTTTGTCTGCTGTCAGTTTTCTTAAAGATAGAGTGCCATGATTTTTTTCTACCCTAAAACATGATCATCAGGTATTAATGTTATATGAAAAATAAGATTTTTTTCCCCAAAAAGTGTACAGTGTTTGTTAAACTGCCATTTTTATGATTCCACCGTACCAGTTCATTAAGTATGCCTGGTTTGTCTGGTGGGTGGTGATGGGTGGAGATCCAGATGAACTGAAGCCACACCCACAGCTTTAGTTGCATGATAAAGGGGGAGGGGTTAGGGGAGGGGCTGACCACATGATGTCACTATATTGAAGTTTTTTTCATTGGCACGTTTGACTGGAAAGGTTCAGCCCCCAGGAAGAAACCCTAAATATAAAGGGAAGACATCATTGCACATAAAAAACACACCAAGGGGTCTATGTACACACACACACACACACACACACACACACACACCACACACACACACACACACACACACACACACACACACACACACACATACATATATATATATATATATATATATTATATATATATATATATATATATATATATATATATATAAATATATATATATATATATATATATATATATATATATATATGTGTGGACTCTGGTGGAGCTGTTGCCCCCGCAACCCGACCTCCGATCAGTGGATGAAGATGGATTTGTAAATATTGTAAACAATTGTTATGTTATGTTATGTTATGTTATGTTATGTTATGTTATGTTATGTTATGTTATGTTATGTTATGTTATGTTATGTTATGTTATGTTGGGATATGTAGGGATACATAAATTCTAAATATTTCTCAATATTTCACCCATTATTCCCGTAAAAAACATGAATAATTTCCAGACCAGGCACCCTTGACGGTGTAAATTTAAAATGACTTCATAAAAATGCATTCATTAAACAGAAACAAGGCACACACACGTAATCCTATGTAGATCTATTTATTATATTCTTAGTCTGAGGTAATTATGCAAGCATTCATTCATATTCCTATTTCCTATTATGAATACAAGCAGGCAGTAGCCAATCTGTGGTAGATTAGGAGGCTTTGCCGATGGCAATGGAAACACATGCAGGCGTTGTTGGCAATTGACGGCAACGCTGTGGCTGCTGCCACTGCCAGAAATGCAAACACTGCTTCCAAGGTACATGATGTAAGCAGGTAGTGACAACATCATCTTTGCTGTCAAGCAATTCCAGACGGCAGATTCGTTGCACTGGGTAGTGAAAATACTCCTGGTAGTTTGGTGGAATGCACTGGAGTCTAATGAGAGCCCAGTGACCAGCTCCTGAACAAATAATGGGTGGAATTCTTGGACACAAATTCTACAACATAGTGTGGGGTGCTTACAAGTGCAGTGATGGCCAACATAAAATATTTTCCAAGCAACAAACTGCCATGACGCAAAGACTACCTGTAGGCCGGGGCCTGTTAGATTTGGATTAGGTGCCTACAGTATATCAGGCCAGAAGCCTGTATGACTATATGATATTTTTAAGTGTAAAGTACACAGTAAAATCTATGGTATTAAGATTATGCTTATAATTATAGTTAGGACTTGAGGGTATAATGTGGATGTTCTGACTGTTATTTGGCTGTTATTTGCAAGTGAATTAATTAGGCTAATTTGTTAATTTGTTTGTTTACACTGTAGCCTGATCTGATTGCTATCCACCATCAAATAAAATGTCTATGCTGTTCTATATGCAATGTTATACATTTAATAGATATACATTTGGGTTTACAATTTAATTACAAATGAGGTGTAAAGAGCATGAACCTTGTTAAACCTTGTTAACCTTGTTAAACACTCCCCCTTGAAATTGCAAATAATTATGGTGAACCTGAGTCAACCATAGGAGTCAACCCAGTGCTTTGGGAAACAATTGAATAAGGGAATAGCCACAGGTGCTGTCCATGGTGCTGAATTGGTTGTTTCTCCACCAGGCCGGAGGCAATGGTGAGAATATGTTATTGCCTCCGTTCCTGTGTGTGTGTGTGTTGTGTGTCAGTCCGTCTGTTTTACCATCAATCTCCGGCGCGTTAATGCGATCGTTGCCAAACTTTGCACACACACTCCCTGGATGCAACCGATGAATTCTCTACAACAAAATTTTTCCAGAACAGCCCATCATAGCGCCACCAGGAGGCAGTTGCTTGCATTTTTTTGGGAAAAATCTGTGTGTGCGTCTGTCTGTTCCAGCTAATCTCCCAAACCGTTAACACCATCAACGCCACAATTTGAACACACACTCCCTGGATGCCAACCATGAACCTCTGCCCAAGTTTTCCACACGGCATGTTATAGCGCCATCAGAGGCCGAGTTGTGGCATCTTTTTACAAAAAATGTGTGACATGTCTGTTTGTTACCAGCTTTCTAACCAAACGGTTAAACCCGATTGACATCACAATTTGCACACACATTCCCTGGATTCCAACCATGAAGAAAACCTCTGCCCCAAAGTTTCACTTCCTCCACAACGGCATGTTATAGCGCCACCAGGAGGCTGATTTTTCCATCTTTTTTCCAAAAATCTGTGTTTGTGTCAAAACTGTTACCAACTAATACACCCAAACCGTTTAACACCGATCCGATGCAACAATTTGCACAGACACTCCCTGGATGCCAACGAAATCCTACTCAATTTTCCAGAAGAGCACCCATCATAAGCGCCACCAGGAAGGCATATGCTTGCATTTTAATTGGCAGAAATCTGTGGTGTCCCGTCGTTACCAGCTGATCTCCCAAATTGTTAACCCAACCTCGATGCCACAATTTGCACACACACTCAATGGATGCCAACATGAAACCTCTGCCCCAAGTTTTTTTCGACAGCGGCAATGATATAGCGCCACCAGGAGGCCGATTTAATGGCATCTTTTTTTTTACAAAAAATGTGTGTGTGTGTCTGTCGTTACCAGCTAATCACCCAAACTGTTAACCCGATCGACATCATAATTTGCACACACACTCCCTGGATACCACCATGAACCTCTGATCCAATTTTTCCACAATAATCTGTAATATAGCGCAACCAGGAAACCGATTCTTGCAATTTTTGTGCAAAAATGGTGTGTGTGTCCGTCTGTTACCAGCTAATCTCCCAAACCGTACCCAATCGGTGCCAAAATTTGCACACACACTCCTGGATGCCAACAATGAACCTCTGCTCCAAAATTCCAGAAGAGCCCATCAAAGCGCCACCAGGAGGCAGATGCTTTCATTTGTTTGGCAAAAATCTGTGTGTGCGTCCGTCAGTTACCAGCTAATCTCCCAAAACCGTTAACCGCGAACGATGCCACAATTTGCACACACACCGTTCCCTGGAATGCCAACCATGAACGTCTTGATCCAAAATTTCCACAACGGCATTTATTAGCGCCACCAGGAGGCCGATTTGTGGCATCTTTTTTACAAAAAATGTGGTGTCCCTTCTGTTACCAGCTTATCTCCCAAACTGTTTAACCTGACCGGTGCCACAATTTCACACATACACTCCCTGTATGCCACCATCACTCTTGCTCCAAATTTTCCACATCGGCATGCCATAGCGCCACCAGAGGCCGAATGGTAAAGATGATAAACACAGCAGGCAATTTACATAAATCCCAACACACTAAAATACTAGCTGAGAAAAACATTCCACTCTTTTCACAATGGCTTGTTCTAAGCGCCACCAACAGGTGGGCATTTGCCAAAACACATTTTTGGACAAAATGCCTCAATCATCCAAATGCTTAAAGTCATAAGAATAAATTGCTACCCCTTTTTACATGGCCTATTATAGCCGCCACCAGGAGGGTCACAACCTGTCCGGCCGGTGGAGACCTGTGCCCAGAAGGGCACTTTTCTAGTTTCCTATATTTTGGACCCTGTGGCTGATGCCCATGGTGATGATTTAATTGATTCTTGTTGATTTTTATTTGCCTTGCTACTAAAGCACTATTAACCACTACAGCACCATTTTGCCTATCAATGAGCATGCTTTTGCCCAGATGGATAATGCAGCCATGTTGTAAAAAATACATCTGTGCACTTACGTTCTTTGGTGGATGCATGTCTGTCCTTGATCATGTCCCTTCTCATGCCTTCTCATTCTTATAACACAGAAAATCTTCAGTACAAACATATTTAGTTCATAGTTTCTTTATTGTATAGTGGTATCTTTATAGTTTAAACGCTTAATTACATGTAACTTTCTAATAATTTACAAGAATTAGTAAACTAGTAATGATTTTTAAAGAAAAAAGAAAAAAAATGCATGGTATGTATGTTACATAAAGTATAGATACATAATTTACACCAAGTGCTCTGAGGATCTTCAACCAGAGGTGAAATATAACTAGAGTTACACATAATGGGGGAACATTTTTTTTATTTTTTATTTCCACACAACATCTCTAATGTATACTGATGACATAGTAAAAGTTTGAAAATGAGTGGAATTCCACTTCGATATAAGCCGCAATGGATTAAATGCCTGAATTGTAAATCAGTCCCCCTGTCAATGTTTGTAGGAGACTGAATCAAAATGCAGAGCCACAACTTAAATAATTTATAGCAGAGAAGCTTACAACAAAAAGTAGTAAATTCAAAACATAAATCACGGTATAAAAATGAAACTACTTGCAAGCAATAAGTAAAAAATCAAGATCAAAAATATCAAAAATATAACACACTTCAGAAGCAAAAGGCCTACACTGTTCAAGGACACACACACACACACACACACACACACACACACACACACACACACACACACACACACACACACACACACACACACACACACACACACACACACACACACACACACACACACACAAAGAAATAATACTAATAATAACACTAGAATGAATGCAATTTTGCAATTGCAAAGTGGGGTTGCCCCGATACTCTTGCCATTTCAACCTCTTCAGAATTGTTTCAACCTTTCAACCTCTTCAAAATTAAATGCAAAATATATGTTTTGCATTTCCAAAATAGCCAATCAAATGATGTAAATGTTTTACATCATCATACATCACCTCAGCCAATCGACTCATTTCGATGTTCCCTGGTCAGCCAATCAATGATTGGCTGAAAAAAAGTTTACAAATATTAGAGAAAAAGTTTACAGAAAGAAGCCATCACAATAACAGTATGGGTTCCCCTTCAGGCAACCCCACTAATACTAATACTACAACTACTACTACTATTACTACCACTACTACTACTACTACTACTACTACTACTACTACTAATAATAATAATAATAATAATAATAATAATACTACTACTACTACTACTACTACTAATAATAATAATAATAATAATAATAATTACAAGAACAATATGTAAAATGCAAAAACAAAATGCAAATCTTTGAAAATACTCAAAGCAGTGTCTTGCCGTTGCAAAAACAGTTGTTGGACCTTCCAAGATGCAAAACGTTTCAGAGACTTGAGGGAAAAAAAGGAAAAAAAAAAAAAAAAACAGATACTTCAGTGATCAACCCAGGAGGTGTACTGTCAGTGAGTCCAGGCAGCAGGTTGATTGGAGAAGTCCTGGCTCCTCCATGGTTCAGTGCATGAACACTCTTGGTAGAAGAACTTGAAAGTTGTTCCACCTTAAAGTTAGGGGGGGGGGGGAGTTCAAGCTTGTCTATTTTGCGAAAGCAGACAGCTTTAATTCCTCTAAATTTAGCCATAATATCTTTTAGTTAGTTTTATTATAATTGTAGCCTATTTATATATATATATTTTTTTCAATTCTGCTATCAAAGAGGAATAAAACCTATGCTTCTATTCTCAGAATTTCTCACATTTCTGAAGAATTGGTTTCCTATCATGGGTTTGTGGCCACGTCATAGCAGATGTATTTCTTCTAATAACCTATGAAAAACACTTCTCCCTTGTCACTGGTTTTAGACCCCTCTGCGTGCACAGACAGACCGTACACCACAGGCAATTTCCTGTTAAATAAATACAGAATATCTTCCAGTTAAATACACAGTTTGTCCTTCTACAACAAAAACAAAAATACGTAACAAAACAAAAAGTAATACAACAACAAATACCTATAAATATAAATAAGGACGGGGTGGGTCTTTCTTTTTTGTTATTTATAGTTTTTATTGATTTTTTCTCTTTTTTTATACATGTTGGCAACTTACAGTATAGAGTGCTTTCTGTCTTAACAGTAGATCAGTTCATGATGTATAAATGTAAGGGGATGGGCACAAAATACAAATCTACATCAAATCTAGGGTATTAACTAAAAACATTAAAATAGACAAACGAAAACAAAAACAAATAAGTTCCTCATTCATCATCGTACCATCATCACTAACCAAAAGCAACAAAGCAAAAAAACAAAACAAAACAAAACACAATAAACAAAAAACAAAAAACAAAAAAAAAGGAAGGGAGGGGGGTTATATAAATATATAAATATATATTTGGGTCTTTCTGATGAATCCAGAACAATGGTTTTATAACAAGCCACTACAAAATTAAAATATTAATTTCAACTGTTTACGCATATTCATTTGGATACAAATTAATTTGGTTCCATGAGTGATAGATGATCTTTCAGTGCCATTAATGAAAACTGTAAATGCAATTCCATGGCCGTTTCTAAGGCTGTGAGCCCATTATAGCGCAAAAAGTCTGCAGTCACTATGCCCCCCCCCCCCCCCCCCCCCCCCCCCCCCACACACACACACACACACACACACACACACACACACACACACACACACACACACACACACACACACACACACACACACACACACACACACACACACACACACAGAGCACCCACACTTACTCTGATATATTTCAACAGGATATTTCCACAATAAGGGCCTTAAAATTCTAATGTAAACAAGAGTAACACTTTATGGTATTTATGCTGTTGGTGTCGTGAGGAGTTGTGCTAGAAATGTTCTGTAATACTGCAAAACGTTACAGTAATAAATACTTCAATAAATAAAACAGGGTGTTCAAGACACCATGACAACATGTTCAAAATTTCACAGAATGATAATCTGAGAATTTGCAGGGAGTTTTTTATGCTGGCAATGTATAGCAGAATATTGTCTTTTTAAAATGAAGGCTGACTTCAGCAGTATGCATCTGTTACATTCATGCGACTCAGTGACAGTTTGTCATAGACTGTGGTGGTACTGTGGACAGGGTTTACCGGTACTTCAGACATTTCCACTGAATTCCCTTCCTGGCGAGACAAGAAAACATGGATGTAAGAAAGACAGACAAAATGTATAAAAATAAAATTGCAGTTCTTTTTAAACTTTGAGTGCCTGGATTATCTCTCTCATCTAAATCTTATATCTTTATCTATCTTCTTTATCTCTGTGTGTGTGTGTGTGTGTGTGTGTGTGTGTGTGTGTGTGTGTGTGTGTGTGTGTGTGTGTGTGTGTGTGTGTGTGTGTGTGTGCGCGCGCGCGTGTGTGCGTGTGCATGTGTGTGTGTGTGTGTGTGTGTGTGTGTGTGTGTGCGCGCGCGTGTGCGTGTGTATGCGTGGGTGCGTGTGTGTGTGTGTGTGTGTGTGTGCGTGCGTGAGCATGTGTGTATGCGTGGGTGCGCGTGTGTGTGTGTGTGTGTGTGTGTTTACATGCGCGTGTGCGCGACAAATTATACTAACCTGCCTACTCCTTTTTAAAGCAACATTTACTTCACTATAAACAGACCCTTCATCTGTTTTGGTTGGCTCTAGAAAAGACAGTTAAAAATATATATAAATAAAATTAGAAAATATACTCTAATTGTTATTGAATGTTATAATTAGCATAATTGCTAACTATGTCATTATTTTTACGTTACTATATTTAAAATGTGTTTCACTATTATGAAAAACAGATAAATGAACGTAATAAATGTCGCTTGCAACACACGCACGCGCATGTATGCGCAGACACCAGACGCACGCACGCGCACGCACGCACGCACACACACACACACACACACACACACACACACACACACACACACACACACACACACACACACACTTGTACCCAGAGCAACTGTACCATTCATCATTTGCTGTGCAGTAAATGATAGATCGCACCCTCACCACAAAGGCAACCTAATATGTGTCTGTTTGGCTTTCAGAGAAGCCAGACAAAGCCTGTGAGGAGAAGCCAAGCTCTGCTCTGTCCAGTCAATGTGTTAGTGAAACGTTAAAAGACATCATCACTCATGGCTAATCGCTGTTTTAGGTTAATTATAGTATTACACCTTATGACAAACTATAAAAACTAAAAACAAAACACCCCCCCCCCCCTGTTCATGAACCATGAGGTGGATCCGTCTGGAAAGAAAGGGGATTTCTATCAGAGTTAAACGTGCTTGTTTAAAGGGCATGGTAAGACGTGCTGACGTGGCTTACTTAATATGTATTACTAGACATTAAAAATAGCATGTCTGGATTCCAAAAAGCATGACACAAGAAGTTATGGATGATTATTTTGGATACATGCCTCGAGTTGTTCTGTCCCTCTTCTTCTTTACTATTACTATCATCAAAAGGGCAATAACTGCAAGCACCACGAAACACAACCACCAATACTTTGTCCTTCTGACAACTGTGGAGAATATTGGAAATCAACATGATCAAATTACAGATGACATAAAACCTGTTGTTATGAACAGTGGTGGAACTGTCCTTACTTGGGTCTTGATGGTTATTGTCACTGCAGAGTGCTGTGATGTTGAGTGCAGTGAGTGACAGTGTGTTGTTATCAGCAGGGTTGGTAGCCTGTAAGAGGAGTTCAGTGCCTGCTTGTCTACAGTGAGAGGAAGAGAGGAGACAGTGCTGGTCTGGTCCAGTAGCTTCTCTCCTTGGTACCAGTACAGAACTGTCTCATCAACCTTCTCTACAAAACACACCAGGCTGCAGCTCTCATTGCTCACACCAGAGACCTTTACACCAGGCATCGGTGCAGGATCTGAAGTGGACAATCAAGACAGAATTACTTATGTGTGTTTGTAAACCCTAAACCACATGTTCAATGAATCAGAATTAGGCTATAGTACAAATTTAATTTTAATTATTCACAAACAGTGTTCGAAATTTGACTTACCATAAACAGTGAGAGCATATGATGTACTTTTTTTTGTATTCTTATCTTCTAATCTATAAATCCCTGAATTTTCTCTTTGCAGTCCTGTTAATGTAAACAGTCCAGAATCTTTATTCCAGTGAAGTTTGTCTATGAAATCTTTATCCATGATCAAGCCTTCCCTGTCTTTCACCACAGCAATAACATCATAATTTAAATATAGAGCTCCATCCTGAATCTTTGGGCTTGGTAGTGTGAAGGATCTTCCAACCGTTTGGTTCTCCTTTACCACTGTCATTGTAATCTAGCTGTTCTCTTGTTAAGCCTGACCAGCTCACTGCTAGTACCCCAAATTCACTCAATTCCAATTCCCGCCACGTAGGTGCAAAATGCCAAAAATGCACATATCTTCCAAACTATTTGGGCTAGAAATGCAAACAAAGGCCTAGATTTCTTAACTTCACTGCCTTTTTCAAACTATTAAAAAAAACATTTTCAATAGTTAAAATGGCCAGTCTGCAAGCTCACAACGTGTCAATAGATTGGCACGTTGAACTATTCCAAAGAGTCTTTCAAAATAGTAAAAAAGGCAAAGAGGTTAGGGATTTTTCAGGTCCATGTGTGGTATTATTGGTCTATATATCACCCATTTACAAATAATCTTACTTGACCTGTGCTGCAACCCTGTTGTTGCAGGCTGACTCAGGAGAAAAAAATAAAATAATATCTGTAGTTATTAAACAATATCGGGAAGTCTAAAGTGAACGGAAGTTTCACAACCTTATAAGGTTGTTTCATCAGATAACTCTTTCACCACTGAGGCATGGGACAGGAACAGTGGAACGGAAAGGAAACTTAGAAATCTACTAAAATAATGCTATAAACTTGTGGAGTATTTAGTTTTAACAGTGCAGTGGAGACTAGTGATAGCAAAATTCAGGAAAATCAACCAGTGGCCAGTGATCCTCTCTCCCTCAGTCTGTAACTCCACCCTGGACACTATATTCCATTCCAGTGATCCCACCACACACAGTCCCATTTACACACCTGTCTCCAACTCAGACCACCTGTGAAGTGTGAACACATGTCACATAATCACACAGTTCCGATAAAACCGGACTCTGTGCAAACTAGAGGACGACATTTTGTCAGGATTGCTGCAGGTCCAGCAGGATTACTGCCGCAGTCGCAAAATGATTTCGCTCCTCCTGTCACCATGACACAAGTAGCCAACTGACAACAAGTAAGTCAATCAATGTGCTTATGAATACATATAGCCTACTTCTGTAAGCTGCTTACCTGACATGTTCAAAATCAGGCAGTAAAGTATATTGTGCCTTTTTGTAGTGAATTAATGTTTACTTGGGCACATCCTTTCTCATGCACAATAACGTCTAACTGATAACGGCTTTGTCTATTTCCTCTACTTCCTCCACACACGCACGCACGCACGCACGCACGCACGCACACACACACACACACACACACCACACACACACACACACACACACACACACACACACACACACACACACCACACACCACACACACACACACCACACTTCCTGAAAGTTAAACGGACGGTAACAGAAAGTTACGGTTCATTTCCTAATTCCTCATTTCTGCATCCCACACGCACGCACACTACACACACACACACGCACGCACGTGCGCGCGCACACACACACACACACACACTCTCTCTCACTCACACACCACACACACACACACACACACACACACACACACACACACACACACACACACACACACACACACACACACACACACACACACACACACACCACAGACTGCGCCAAGAATACTCCTAATGTCCCCTCCAAAATAGCTCCAAAATTGTCAGAAACTGAAAATTAAACCACAGTTTGTAGTTTGCATCAGTGAGCTCAGAGCTCAGCATCAATCAGACATCAATCTAATAGGCCAATTTCTGATATGACGTAGGCTGCAGTGTAACAGTTGCACCCAAAATATAATGCCATGCCACGATAAGTTCGAGTCTGTCTTAATTGCATTACATATTGCAATTGCACTCCCTTCAGGCTTGAGTTTCGATTATAAAAATGAATGTGCTTCCAAGGGTCAACTTTGTTAGTTCTATGCTTCCATTACCAGCACCCTCACAGTATTGGACTAATATTCATTTGGCTATTTCTAAATCTGATTTAAAATTATTGATTTAAAATGGAATGTATATTCCCCAGTATTCAGTAATGATGGGTTGCTTTTAGAAGAACATCCTATTCCTTTCCCTAGATGGAGTTCCAGGGGGATCCACACTTTAACAATCTTTTCATTGAAAATGGATTACCTTCTTTTCAGAAGATATGTGATATTTTTAAATTTGATTTGATTGTTTTTTTAATTTAATTTGGTAACTCTTTCTTTCTATTTGAAAACTGCCATGAGGAATTATGGGGTACCATGGCAACCCCCCCTTACGATGCACCCTTTACATAGCCTTATCTGCAATATCAGATGAAAAGGATTTGCTTCCACGTTGTATGCTTTTCTATTGGAAACTAATTATGGTATACCTTTCCTGTTGACACTCTATGGAGGAATAACACATCAAATCTAGACCCAGATTGGAGCTGGTACACTCAACAAATCCATTTAAACTTCTTTCATCAAACATACAGTATTTGACTCTAGATTATGTGCTATGAGAGTTTTAAATAATCCCAACTGCACTTGCAGTTCAAACAGCACTGGCACCTTTTTCTGGTTTGGGGATGCCAGCTGTGGAATATGGTTCGGCTATCTCTCAGTACTTTTACAAATTAACATTAATCCTCCAACATCTTTATTCATTTTAAATCATATATTTATGTTGAACTTAAATAATATTCGTGTCTTCCTTGCTGGGATAACAGCAGCAAAAAAGATGGTTGCTACGTGTTGGATGCCTCCTCATTCATTAACATTTCACAGTGGACATTAACGTTCTTAGATATTGTATATCTGGAAATGTCAACAGCAAGGTTACATAGAGCAAAGGAGGAGGATGTTTACATTTGGTGTAGCATTGCAGGTGCGGTTATTAACCAACAGTGATGGGACATGTGCACTATGTAACTTAATATATTGCGTAATACATTACCAAAATGCAGTAACTTTCTTTCTGCATTACTACACTACTTTCTATACTTTCTGTCAATCTGTCTCATTGCAAGTGTTTTTGTGAAATTATCTTCACAACTACAGAAGTAAATAATTACTTATTTTCTATAATTTGCCATCAAATTTACTGGCTTCCATGAATTCAAGGAATAATTTTAACTCCTGTGTTCTCCACTGTCCATAGCTGAGTAGGATCAGGTAAGCCTGGTACGCCTGTTTTCACATGTGACGTTTTTTCAAATGGATTTCAAATGTATTTGGCCATATAGCCAAGTGGGCTTGCTTTATAGGTATGCCACTGGACTCGGCAATAATTAATAGTGATACTAAATATTTAATTATATATTTTGTAAAAAGTTATTCTTAATGTAATAGTAATATTAATATATTACACTTGTTCAGACAGTAATATGTAATGTAAATATTACTTTAAAATTGAGGTGATGATTAAGTAATGTATTAGGGAAAAAAAGTAATATGCCCAACACTGTTAACCAACAAAAATGTATAATAAGAGCTTGCGACTAAATAATTAGGGCCCGAGCACTGCAAAGCAAGTGCGAAGCCCTATTGAAACCGCAATGTTTATTAGGGCCCGAGCACTGCAAAGCAAGTGCGAAGCCCTATTGTTTCCGCAATGTTTCTTATTATTATTATTCTTAACCGAAGTAAATCGCGTTTTTCGGCCGCATAACGTACACGAAAAGTTGCGAAAGTTGGCACGCACGTTCCTAGTGGCGTAAATTTACGTATGGTAAAACTGTTAAAAGTGTGGCGTGGCCTAATTGTGCAACAGCGCCCCCTAGAAAACTTCGTGCCTCAAGCCCCACCATACGTTTTGACGTACATCAACGAAAATCGGCACGCACCTGTATCATGTCGCAACTTAAAAAAAAGTCTCTTGGTGCCGCGTCCGAAATCGAACAGGAAGTCGGTTATTTCAAAATAAAGGCTGCGTTTTGGTGCAATTTAGGCCATTTCCACATGTCGCATTTTGGCCAACTCGTCGGAGCGGGGGGGTCCGTTCGGAAAAAAAAAAATCGCTCGGCAAGCAGAAAAGACGTTGACGATGAAAAGTTATTAAAAAATCGCGAGTTTTCGTAAACGGCGCCACGTGGCGGAGCGCCAAACTTCGCCGCCAAACAGGAAGTGGTACTTGCACCTGATTGGTCGATACTATTTTCTGCCATAACTCCTCAATGCTATGTCATAGAGACATATGGCTGGCATCATGGGACCCGGTATTGAGTCCCTGACGTCCTGATTGGTATCGACCAATCAGAAGAGGGGCCCCGCCCCTGTACTTGGACCTGATTGGTCGATACTATTTTCTGCCATAACTCCTCAATGCTATGTCATAGAAAACATATGGCTGGCATCATGGGACCCGGTAATCAGTCCCTGACATTCGTATTGGTATCGACCAATCAGAAGAGGGGCCCGCCCCCTGTACTTGCACCTGATTGGTCGATACTATTTTCTGCCATAACTCCTCAATGCTATGTCATAGAGACATATGGCTGGCATCATGGGACCGGTAATGAGTCCCTGACGCGTCCCAGACGTTGATTGGTGTAACTTAGCCCCGCCCCCTCCTCTGATTGGTCGATACTATTTTCTGCCATAACTCCACAATGCTATGTCATAGAGACATATGGGTGATAGCAATGAACTCGGTAAGGAGTCCTTGACGCGTCCCTGACGTTGATTGGTGTAACTTATCCCCGCCCCTCCCCTGATTGGTCAATACTATTTCTGCCATAACTCCTCAATGCTATGTCATAGAGACATATGGGTGGTATCATTGAACTATGTTTTGGCTCCTTGTGACTTAGCCGCGTCCCCTTTTCTGATTGGCCGATATTTGCCCGAAACTTGCACGATCGAGGGCCCGTAAATCGCTGCTTGCAGCTTTAATTAGGGCCCGAGCACTGCAAAGCAAGTGCGAAGCCCTATTGATTCCGCAATGTTTATTATTATTATTCTTTCTTTCTTACCGAAGTAAATCGCGTTTTTCGGCCGCATAACTTACTCGAAAAGTTGCGAAAATTGGCACGCACGTTACTAGTGGCGTAAATTTACGTATGGTAAAATTGTTAAAAGTGGGCGTGGCCTACTTGTGCAACAGCGCCCCTAGAAAACTTCGTGCCTCGAGCCCCACCATACGGTTTGACGTACATCCACGAAAATCGGCACGCACCTGTATCATGTCGCAACTTAAAAAAAAGTCTCTTGGTGCCGCGTCCGAAACCGAGCAGGAAGTTGGTTATTTCAAAATAAAGGCTGCGTTTTGGTGCAATTTAGGCCATTTCCACATGTCGCATTTTGGCGAACTCGTCGGAGCGGGGGGGTCCGTTCGGAAAAAAAAATTGCTCGGCAAGCAGAAAAGACGTTGACGATGAAATGATATTAAAATCGTGAGTTTTCGTAAAAAGGCGTGACCGTGGTGGAGCGCCAAACTTCGCCCCAAACAGGAAGTGGTACTTGCACTGATTGGTCGATACTGTTTTCTGCCATAACTCCACAATGCTATGTCATAGAGACATATGGCTGGCATCATGGGACCCAGTAATGAGTCCCTGACATTCGTATTGGTATCGACCAATCAGAAGAGGGGCCCCGCCCCCTGTACTTGCACCTGATTGGTCGATACTATTTTCTGCCATAACTCCTCAATGCTATGTCATAGAGACATATGGCTGGCATCATGGGACCCAGTAATGAGTCCCTGACATTCGTATTGGTATCGACCAATCAGAAGAGGGGCCCCGCCCCCTGTACTTGCACCTGATTGGTCGATACTATTTTCTGCCATAACTCCTCAATGCTATGTCATAGAGACATATGGCTGGCATCATGGGACCCGGTAATGAGTCCCTGACGTCCTGATTGGTATCGACCAACCAGAAGAGGGGCCCCGCCCCCTGTACTTGCACCTGATTGGTCGATACTATTTTCTGCCATAACTCCTCAATGCTATGTCATAGAGACATATGGCTGGCATCATGGGACCCGGTAATGAGTCCCTGACGTCCTGATTGGTATCGACCAATCAGAAGAGGGGCCCCGCCCCCTGTACTTGCACCTGATTGGTCGATACTATTTCCTGCCATAACTCCTCAATGCTATGTCATAGAGACATATGGGTGGTAGCATTGGACTGCTTAATGAGTCCCTGACGCGTCCCTGACGTTGATTGGTGTAACTTAGCCCCGCCCCCTCCTCTGATTGGTCGATACTATTTCCTGCCATAACTCCACAATGCTATGTCATAGAGACATATGGCTGGCATCATGGGACCCGGTAATGAGTCCCTGACGTCCTGATTGGTATTGACCAATCAGAAGAGGGGCCCCGCCCCTGTACTTGCACCTGATTGGTCGATACTATTTTCTGCCATAACTCCTCAATGCTAAGTCATAGAGACATATGGGTGGTAGCAATGGACTGGGTAATGAGTCCCTGATGTTGATGGGTGTAACTTAGCCCCGCCCCCTCACCTGATTGGTCAATACTATTTCCTGCCATAACTCCTCAATACTATGTCATAGAGACATATGGGTGGTATCATTGGACTATGTTTTGGCTCCTTGTGACTTAGCCGCGTCCCCTTTTCTGATTGGCGATATTTGCTCGAAACTTGCACGATCGAGGGCCCGTAAATCGCTGCTTGCAGCTTTAATTATCATATTAACCTGCTGAGCAAGATGCCTACGTTTAATGTAAGATACTGTTATTATCATTATCATATTAACCTGCTGAGCAAGATGCCTACGTTTAATGTAAGATACTGTTATTAGGGCCCGAGCACTGCAAAGCAAGTGCGAAGCCCTATTGATTCCGCAATGTTTATTATTGTTTCTTAACCGAAGTAAATCGCGTTTTTCGGCCGCATAACTTACACGAAAAGTTGCGAAAGTTGGCACGCACGTTACTAGTGGCGTAAATTTACGTATGGTAAAATTGTTAAAAGTGGGCGTGGCCTAATTGTGCAACAGCGCCCCCTAGAAAACTTCGTGCCTCGAGCCCCACCATACGGTTTGACGTACATCCACGAAAATCGGCACGCACTTGTATCATGTCGCAACTTAAAAAAAAAGTCTCTTGGTGCCGCGTCCGAAACCGAACAGGAAGTCGGTTATTTCAAATAAAGGCTGCATTTTGGTGCAATTTAGGCCATTTCCACATGTCGCATTTTGGCGAACTCGTCGGAGCAGGGGGCTCCGTTCGGAAAAAAAATCGCTCGGCAAGCAGAAAAGACGTTGACGATGAAAAGTTATCAAAATCGTGAGTTTTTCGTAAAACGGCGCCACCGTGGCGGAGCGCAAAACTTCGCCGCCAAACAAGAAGTGGTACTTGCACCTGATTGGTCGATACTATTTTCTGCCATAACTCCTCAATGCTATGTCATAGGGAATATGGGTGGTAGCAATGGATTGGGTATTGAGTCCCTGACGCGTCCCTGACGTTGATTGGTGTAACTTAGCCCCGCCCCTCTTCTGATTGGTCGATAATATTTCCTGCCATAAAATCTCAATGCTATGTCATAGAGACATATGGGTGGTAGCCTTAGACTCGGCATGGCGCCCCTGACCCGTCCCTGACGTTGATTGGTGTAACTTAGCCCCGCCCCCTCCTCTGATTGGTCGATACTAATTCCTGCCATAACTCCTCAATGCTATGTCATAGAGACATATGGGTGGTAGCCTTAGACTCGGCATGGCGCCCCTGACCCGTCCCTGACGTTGATTGGTGTAACTTAGCCCCGCCCCCTCCTCTGATTGGTCGATACTAATTCCTGCCATAACTCCTCAATGCTATGTCATAGAGACATAATGGTGGTATCATTGGACTATGTTTTGGCTCCTTGTGACTTAGCCGCGTCCCCTTTTCTGATTGGCCGATATTTGCCTGAAACTTGCACGATCGAGGGCCCGTTAATCGCTGCTTGCAGCTTTAATTATTATTATTCTTTAACCGAAGTAAATCGCGTTTTTCGGCCGCATAACGTACACGAAAAGTTGCGAAAGTTGGCACGCACGTTCCTAGTGGCGTAAATTTACGTATGGTAAAATTGTTAAAAGTGGGCGTGGCCTAATTGTGCAACAGCGCCCTAGAAAAACTTCGTGCCTCAAGCCCCACCATACGTTTTGACGTACATCAACGAAAATCGGCACGCACCTGTATCATGTCGCAACTTAAAAAAAAGTCTCTTGGTGCCGCGTCCGAAACCAAACAGGAAGTCGGTTATTTCAAAATAAAGGCTGCGTTTTGGTGCAATTTAGGCCATTTCCACATGTCGCATTTTGGCCAACTCGTCGGAGCGGGGGGGTCCGTTCGGAAAAAAAAATCGCTCGGCAAGCAGAAAAGACGTTGGCGATGAAAAGTCGTGCAAATCGTGAGTTTTCGTAAAACGGCGCCACCGTGGCGGAGCGCCAAACTTCGCCGCCAAACAGGAAGTGGTACTTGCACCTGATTGGTCGATACTATTTCTGCCATAACTCCTCAATGCTATGTCATAGAGACATATGGCTGGCATCATGGGACCCGGTAATGAGTCCCTGACGTTCTGATTGGTATTGACCAATCAGAAGAGGGGCCCCGCCCCTGTACTTGTACCTGATTGGTCGATACTATTTTCTGCCATAACTCCTCAATGCTATGTCATAGAGACATATGGCTGGCATCATGGGACCCGGTAATGAGTCCCTGACGTCCTGATTGGTATTGACCAATCAGAAGAGGGGCCCCGCCCCCTGTACTTGCACCTGATTGGTCGATACTATTTTCTGCCATAACTCCTCAATGCTATGTCATAGAGACATATGGCTGGCATCATGGGACCCGGTAATGAGTCCCTGACGTCCTGATTGGTATCGACCAATCAGAAGAGGGGCCCCGCCCCCTGTACTTGCACCTGATTGGTCGATACTATTTTCTGCCATAACTCCTCAATGCTATGTCATAGAGACATATGGCTGGCATCATAGGACCCGGTAATGAATCCCTGACGCGTCCCAGACGTTGATTCGTGTAACTTAGCCCCGCCCCCTCCTCTGATTGGTCGATACTATTTTCTGCCATAACTCCACAATGGTATGTCATAGAGACATATGGGTGATAGCAATGAACTCGGTAAGGAGTCCTCGACGCGTCCCTGACGTTTATTGGTGTAACTTAGCCCGCCCCCTCCTCTGATTGGTCGATACTATTTCCTGCCATAACTCATCAATGCTATTAAAGATATGGGTGGTATCCTTGGACTATGTTTTGGCTCCTTGTGACTTAGCCGCGTCCCCTTTTCTGATTGGCCGATATTTGCCCGAAACTTGCACGATCGAGGGCCCGTAAATCGCTGCTTGCGACTTAATAATTACATATTAGATTCAATGAACAGGGGTTATTGTTTTCTTTTTGAAAAAGAATGGTTTTATGTATAGAATGTTTCTAATCAGTGTGTATTAGTATTTTTGCTAAGACCAGGACAAATAAGTCTAATAACAGAATAAGTCCATCTAATAAGTCAACTTGATATCATACAGTTTACGTAACAGGAAGGTTGTAAGGATAAAAAGTAATTTAGGGCCTACCTATGGAAAAGACCAAAATCGTCAGTTTTGGCATCAACATTGTACTCCAGGATATCCTCTGCATGCAGGCTTAAAATGCACAAAGGAAGTCTACACATCACGTCAAGAGCAGTTGGGTGATGTTGTTAGTACGTTGTGCGTGTCAACTGAAGCAAAAAAAAAAAAAGATGCTTGTCGTACCTCAAAAAAATCCCATGACCATTCTGGAGTATTCCAAATCGATTTGGAATACTCCAGTGACTCATGTAGTAATAACCTTTGCACCTTCTGTTCCAGCATGGGGGGGGGGGGGGGGGGGCATCTCTCCCCCCTGGGTTGAATGACTCATAAAGAAAAAAGACAAGACCTGTTTAATTTGAAACACACCTGCTGAATACAGTTGACTGCAGGCCTAGAAGTGAGATTTCATCAAGACATTAGATTGTTTACATCATTTCTTTGCCTATAAATGTCCTACGTGTTGTCAAGATATACATATTATATTGATACCGGTATTTTGTTTACGGTTGGCAAACAATTACTGAACCCAAATGCAAAGAAACGACCAGCAAGCAGAGTGCAATCAAAAAGATTAAATAATAAAGCTGAAAAGCAAGCTGACAACTACTTACAAAGCAAGCGGTAAAAAACTGTCTAAAAAACAGGTGAATTACCAAGAGGTTCAAGGCAGGTTCCAAGGAAGAAAATACAAAGTCTTGACTTCAGGTAGCACAACCAAACAAGGTAGTAAGAACTGACATGTTGAATGCAGAGAGTCCAGTTTTATAGTGAGCAGGTAAGAAGGTAAGTGTTCACAGGTGAGCTGATGGAAACTGGTGAGTGTATGAGACTGCTGAGTAGAATGTGGGAGTGGCCAGGTCTGCCCTGGGTTCATGGTCTGCCTCAGACAGACCTTGAACCAGACATATTTGGGAGTCAAAGGAGAGACTTGCATTTTGAAGTTTTAACAAGCAAATACCGTATAATCCTAATATTCACAACTAAAATGCCTTATGGACAAGAAGCAGACACAGGTCAGCTATTATTATTATTAATATGATTATAGAGCTGGGTAAAAGAGCAGGGGCAGAACCCCATTTGATGTGTATGTGTGCACGTCCCTGGATACACTGTCGCTGCTGCCCCCTTTGATCTGTATGCGTGCACGTCCCTGGACACACTGTCGGTGCTGCCCCCTTTGATCTGTATGCGTGCACGTCCCTGGACACACTGTCGGTGCTGCACCCTTTGATCTGTATGTGTGCACGTCCCTGGATACATGGTGGCAAAACAGCGGCATGAATCGCCAACACTTATCAGTTTATAAAGCAAACGTGTGCATGTGTGTGGGTGTGTGGACCTAGTCCACGGGGTGTTGTGATGCGCCTAATGCAGTATAGTTAGAGGGAAGGTTGCATGTCTGCTTTCCACTTTCAGAGCAACGGAGAAGCAGCCTCTGGTGTATTCTCCTGTCAGTACACAGCCTTTCCTTCACGAAGACTCTCGTCAGGCCTCCTCGTGGCCACGTATGATAACCAAGGCAGTGGTCCCCAGAGGTATGGTCTCTGGTGGACACGCCCTGGCACCTACCAACCACTGCCCCGCTGCTTTATGTGTGACTCTGGGAGGACAATAGGCTAGAGCACACCCCGCCCCTGAAAAGCAAGTTATGGTGGCAAGCTTCAAGGCGGTTTTCTGACAAACTGGAATTCCAGCAGCCTCCTGCAGTTTTGGGTGGATGGCGGTTCCCCACCAAGTCGTCGGCATTAGGAGGTGCGCACCCCTGGTCCCATATTAAAAAACAGCATTGCGCAGGTATTTTCTCCTGCTACCGAGTCTCACCAACCTTTAAAGAAATCTGGCATACAATCAAAACCCTCAAAAACAAGAAAACTGCAACTGATAACATCCCAGCTGAAATCCTCAAGGAAGGAGGTTACCTCTGTATGAGGAAATTGCACCTCTACTTCTCTGAAGTGTGGATGCAAGAGTATGTCCCCCAACAGTGGAAAGTTGCTAACATCGTTACCATTTACAAAAACAAGGGGGACAAATCCACCTGCTCCAACGGGATATCTCTTTGTTGGCCATTGCTGGTAAAGCCAAGGTCATGCTCCGCAGACTCAACATCGGCAATAGCCGAACTGGTCATACCAGAATCGCAATGCGGTTTCAGAAAAGAAAAAGGGACGGTTGACATCTTTGTCACACATCAACTCCAGAAGAAATGCAGGGAGCCGCACATTGGACCTCTCAAAGGCATTTGACACAGTGGACAGGGACCTGCTCTGGCGGGTGTTTAAGAAGTTTGGATTTCTCACCACCAGTTTCACTAGTCTGTATTGATGGCCAGAGTGGTATCGCCCTGCTTATCCATGAAACTAAAACATTTCTTCAAATTGGCCATCTTTACTCCAGCTCCAGTTATACAAGGAGGGATAATTGGCAGAATTTACGACTCCACACGGGTGTGATTTTTGAATTGACATTTACCTTTTTGGCAACATTGTAAACCCTGTTTCTATAGATTATACATATCTGCATGTTTATGTACGTGCCCACATTACCCATGTACACACAAATGTAAGTAGCACTACAACAATGGCCGTGATATAGAGAGTGCACTGTGACTGGCCATTCGCTGTGTGGCTGTCTCCGTTTGAGTAGTAAATTCGGAACAGGGTACTCTTAAAATGTCAAGCCCCTACCCATGCCACCGTAGTGGAAAGTAGTGAAAGCATCTAGGGAGAGCACCATACTGCACACTCACCAGAGCCTGCCTACAGCCTTACACCAGAGCTGTGGGGAGGAGCCAGGGCACGTGTGTCTCTGCCTTTGGTATGGTGTGTGGATGTTAGCTTTCTTGAAATTGGGGTCATATTATGATTCGGGAGTCTAGTAATAAGTTTATAATTTTTATTGCTCTCTCTGTCCTATTTGTAAAAAAATAAGATCAATAAGAGTTTCGATATTCCTTGTGATATGGGTGGATTTATCTATTAACTGTTTTTATCTATTAACTGTTTATGTTTATTTCTCCATTACAGATTTCAGTTTTAATTTGGCTTTTTTTGTCTGCCCAATTTACATTGTAGTCACACAGAAACATTCTGATTACATTTATCACAAGCAGAGAGAAGACTTTTCAGTTCATTATAGAAATCAGCATCACAAGAAGGAGGATTATAGTACAACTATATTAACTATATTATATTATTATAAGTAAAGTAAACTATATTAAAATTCATGTTGGGGAAATGTATTACATTGAGACACAGACACTCCAAGTTTACAACCAGTTCAAGCCTTGCACATTTAATACTTTCCCTAATATAAATTAGAACACCTCCCCCTGCTTTATCTGTATTAGTCCTGTCTTTACTAAAACATGCGTATCCAGATATGCTAATAGCAATTCAGCCAGCTCTCAGTTATACACAAAAAATCCAAGTTAAGGGCTGCTCATGCTCTCTCCGACCTTTTCCTCGGAAAGTTGCGATACAACTACGAAATGATGTCTCGCCCAGTTGTAGTGTGTGTCTCCTCGATGATCTGAGGTCGGCCATCCTTGAAAACCCATGCAAAGACGACAGCATATCCATATCCACAAAAATACCTCTGTTTTAATTTTGTTGCTGATAGAACGAATTGCGCTGTGCTCCATACAGTGTTCCTCTTAACTAGCTACAGTCCCAGGTGTGCTACCTTAGAGTAGGCCTATATATTGAATAGAGACGACACCGGAAGTCCCCATCTCAGTTGCTCACCCAGCGCATGAGGCGATTTCACTCGTCTCTGAGGGTAAAAAACAGAGTGCATTATGGGAAAATGGGCCAAGAACATGAACGCGAGGCATCATGCACTAGCGGCACACGTGCGTGCGTGCGTGCATAGAGAGCTGAAGGTTTCTGGAGGGGGCGGAGCCTATCGCATGTTCACGTTTATGGCCCACTGAGCTCAAAACTGCATTCTCAGCAACAGCAAACTCTTGTCTTTGAAATGCATGAAATTGGCCACAAGAATAAACATTAACAACAATAACAACATCAAATGGCTTCGGCTAACATAGAGCACATGTTCCAGTAAAGTAGGCCACCCAAACCTCACACATTCCCCTCTTCCTTCACATGAACCACTTGTATATGAACCACCTACAGAGGAAAGACACTCCCCTCTCTGGTGACCACAATGCAAAACAGGAAACGGTTAAAACTGATAACTTTCACTGAATCACTGCTTTGCAAATGAACCACAGAACAGAACAAGCATAGGCCAAGGCACAGGTCACATGACCTGCAAACCCTGTCTTCTGTACAGTGTACAGTGTACACTGTACAAGTGTACATAGAGTACAGAAACTGCTTCCACTTTCTCCATACATGGAGCTGATCTGACCTGTTCTGAAAGGGCGGGGTCACTTCTCGGGTGTCATGTAGATGTATATAAAGGATAGATGGCTTGAGGTGGAGTCTCTGACGTAGTTCACCAGCCGCCATCTTCGTGGGGTAATTCGATACAGCATGCTCTATGGCAGCTCTAACTTGCTCAAAAATTGACAGTTTTACAAATGGATTGCTTTATTATAAACGTTGTCAATGTGACTAGGGCTATTTGCTAAATTTTATTTTTATTATTATTTTTTTCCCCCGAAAAATGCCATATAAAGGCTCATATGTATGCAAACGCCAGATATGTATGCAAACGTCAGATGTCGTTTACAACAAACCAATCCGGTTGAAAAATATATGCTCATAGACACAATGTTATGCTATATGCTCATAAGATGGCCGATAGATTGAGTGGGTTCTTCTACAGTCTCTGTATAGAGGAAATAGGTATAAAATGCTGCAACCACAGACACCTGCTGTGAGGCAAACATGCTGCTGACAGCAGAGTGATCTACGTGTAGAATGATTTAACCTGCAGGAAGAAGCCTCCAATCTTCACATAGAGAGTGCTGCTACAGCGAATAGCAATGCATTTGATTGATTCTGGTTGTTTTACTGCATTTTTAGGTGGGCTCAAGGTTTGCTTTAGTCCTAAGTGTGAGGTTTTATGCTTTGTTTAATGCAAACCGTTGTGTACAAATTGAAATGCCACAAACAAGCCAATATGCTGCCACATAAGAGCCAATAGTGATTTTGTATAATGTAATAACGATAATGTATGCATACTGTACAGGGGCTTTTGAGTCGAGTGATGGACAAACGCTTGGGCTAAGGTGGACGTTTAGTAAAAACTTATTGCATTTGCATAGGCCTACACTAAGTGGGGGCCTGGCCACCCTCACTATACTGCACAAAGGCAAAGCTGCTAGGTCTACCACCATTCTAAGATAACTAAAAACGATTCTTGCTTTTAATGACACGCCCACATGTTTCCTGAATGAGGTGGAGCGTGATAACGCAGAGCCATCTAGATAGAAAGAGTTTCTTAAAGGGAGAGTAGTGCATTGTAGGAAGAGTGCATTGTAGGAAGAGAGTAGCGACGCGCTTTGATCTCGTGCTGGCTGGAGCTCTGCAAATTCCAAACATAGCCAGACCTACATGGCTAACCATTGCATCACAGCACAGTCTATTTTCTCATGATATACATTAACTAAAGCGAGTTATATAACAAATCCTTATTCACTAGAGTGACGAGAGGTCTGTTAATGCATTAAAATGTCCTAAAATGCTGTAATTTCACCTATTTAACTGTGAGCGTGCGATCTGCTGCCAATGGAACTGGATGGCCACTACTCTCTCCTATTCCAGATACTCTAGAAGAGAACAGCCCAGTCACGGGACACTGTGCACATGCACTTCATGGAGAGCCTCCTCTGTAACAAACCGGTGTTTGGAATATATTGTTTTGAACATGCCACAATATCGACAATTTAAGTAGTCTATGTAAATCCAAAGTTTTAAAGTATTATTCAGCGATAACTAAAGTGATAACTAAAGTCAGTCAGTGATAACTAAAGTCTCTGTAATGTGTTATACTATTATTATTAGCTTGATTTTGATGGGATAAGTGGGTGGTGACGTCAGCGAGTGCATTTATTGTGCCTCATTTGTGGGCGTGTTCGGAAACACACACTGTGAGTGTAAGTTTATTGGGGTTGTTTGGTGGTGACAACACCAAGTGCGGTCGGTGCGTCTTATTTACGAAGGACATAGCCTCGACACCCAGGCTTTCATTTTCGTCCGCCTTGCGCGAAAACGGAAAGACTGGACTAACGCACGTTGGAAAGTGGCCTTGAGGGGGGTGTCAACCTTCCGGGGTGGGCGTCGCTCTAAATGATGTGACGTAGAACAGCAGTGGACGGGCGGGGGAGGGGCCGGAGATGACGACACGTTAGTGAGATCAAATCAGAGCGCAGCACTTCCGCCGTGTGGATCCCACGACACCCCGCCCCCCCCAAGGCCAAAATCATTGAGGGCTAGACCAGGCTACGAAGGACACAGCTCTGACGCAATCACACCTTCCACACCTGCCGACCCCGACTCCAGTGTAGGGTTGCTCAGTGCGTGCACTAAACACACCGGTGTGAATAAACGAACGAGGAGCACCAAATGCCCCAAATACAACGAACAACCACACCAGAGCATTGAGGCCGCATTTCCGAACGTGCCTCATTTACGATAAATTACGAAGGAACAGTTAATATTCCTCAAAAATGGCGAGAATCTTATAAATCCTCTCTTATATTTGGGTCCCCCAGGAATATCTTTTCAAATGGGGGTCTGCATGTGTGATAATAAGTGTTAATATGCTAAATATGCAGGTCCTTGACAGACTTAGCCTTGACAGTGCTTAGCCATAGCTTAGGGTTTGTTTGTAAAAGTGGCCTCAACACAATGGTGGGCCCCTCTGTGATCGTTCGTTTATTCAGGGCATTTGGTGCAGTTTCATTCGTTTTTTCAGTGCATGGCGCATGAGTGTGCTTGGTGCACGCACTGAGCAACCCTACGCTGGAGACGGGGTTGGCCACCGGGTTGTGAATGGTGTGACTGCGTCACAGCTGTGTCTCCAGCACTCCCATTCAATGAAAAGCAATACAACTGTTGTGAGCTGTTGTGGTTCCATTTTCATAAATAGGGGACCAGAGAAGTCGGGCCGCCGCAAACTCTCGGCAGAGATCTCGGCCCCGGGCTGTGGAGAGGTCGGCCCGGGGCTGTGTGTGTGGGTGTGTGTGCGTGTGCGTGTGTGTGCGTGTGTGTGTGTGTGTGTGTGTAGATAAAATCTCAAAGTATCAACCATTATTTGGAATTATGGCGGGTCTAGGGTATCGATGTAGACTTGCCATATTGATATTTGGAAGCCTGGGCCATGTGCATAAACTGACCGTGAGTGGTCTAAGAATAGCTGGCATGACAAAGTCCAAAGCTAAACAACTTGCTAAATTCTACTCTATCGGCTGTTAAAGGCAGTTTGTCTGTGTGGAGGAGGAGGTGCCATGTGTACCCTTAAGTGAACATGAACTGTCAGCCCTGTTATATTTGTTTCCCTGTAAATTAATGTAATTTGTGTGTTTTCTATCCCTACAAAAAACAATTTTAAACAATCAGGCTTTATTGGTTGATTTTGTCCTCATAATGATGTCATCAATGTGCCCACTTTGTAGCCGATAATTCCTCCTCTTCTTTAGTCTTCATTTCCAAATTTGCATTCCCAATTTGTTTACAATGTCCACCATGGTTGATTCTCCGAGCTGGCATGGAATGGAAACAAGCCTGGTTTTATCTAGCATCACTATTATAATGACTCAAATATTAAATAATGTGCATATCAGCGCCCCCACTATCTCAGGACATTGTGGTACTGCAGCTAAACTGCAGTCCAGAAAGAAGTGACCATCAGAAAACGGTGAATGAGGCAGTTGAAGGAAGACGCTCCTGTGTTAGATGTTTGTTTCATGCTACTGTATATTAGGCTATTAGGTTCATGTAATATGCTTCCTAATTATACTAGAGACTGTATGCAAAAGAAAGTCTGTACATCTCAAAAAACGTACATATGCCTAACCAAAATATATATACAGGAAAAAGGAAAGGTCTGCACACTGGGTAGTAGCTCCCAGGTCCATTTTATTGAAAGAAGGAGATGACAACGTTTTGACCCCATATGGGTCTTCATCATATACCTGAAGAAGACCCATAAGCACCCATAAGAAACATTGGCTGGTATTCTCAAACAGCTATGGTGTATCCAGGAATGGCGTAAGTCTTTTCATTGGCTGCATGGCAGCAAATCAGGTCTGGGGCCTTGTGGTAGGCTACTACAAGGCCCCAGACCTGATTTGCTGCCATGCAGCCAATGAGAAGACTTACGCCAGACTTGGCTACAGCAAGCTGTTCGAAAATACCTGCCATTGTCATCTCCTTCTAATAAAATGACCTGGGAGCTACTACACAATGTGCGGACGTCTCCTCCCTTTCCTGTTCCTAAATACACTATACAGCATGGACGAGGAAAAAAGATCAAATTCATAGTTAATAGATTATATTGGAAAAAAATCACGTACATTTTATTAAAAGGAAAATACCAACACAGATGGGAAATAAACTTGAAAAATATGTATGCATTAAATCAAAGTGCCATTGCAAAAAAAGCATATTCCACTGCCCATGATCCATTTCATTGTAAAAACACACACAAAACCAGACAAAGTAAGTCACATATAACATTTCTGTCAAGGGCACATTCATTAGAACTGCACTAAAATATAACTGGGTCAGGAATTTATGATTATGCTTAATGCCAGTTTATTTTTGCTTCATGCCATTGGGAGTTCACACATCCATTTCCAAGCTGATGAACAGGGCTCATCATTCCAGGAGTCAATGTACTGGTTCATAAATAGTTGTGTGTAGCTGTTGAACGTAACACAGTCCTCCTGCCCTCCTGCGTCATTAGGCTCGTTGCGTTTCCAGAACCTAATAGAGGTGGTAAATGTTAAATAATAATAATAAAAATAATATTTAATATTTTATTTAATAATTTACATTCCCCCATTCATTCACGCACTGATTGTGACAGAAACCATCCGATGCACATCGGGAGCAATTTGGCGTTGCCCAAGGGTATCATGGGTGTCTCCTCACTGGTGCCTCTATTGTTGAGAGGTACCTATGAAAACCTCTGGGAACCTTGCCTAAACCCTGCCCTAAAGGGAGTGTTTAAGCAACACTTGGAATCAGCTAAGCCACCTCCTAGATGCAAGTAATATGCAGTGTTGCCAATAAGCCACAAAGTGGAGTTTGCTTTTAGTGAGCACAGAGCAAGGCTTGTTAAATTATAATCTGCAATACAATAGGCCCTTAACATTTTCTTTAAATGAGTCTCATAGGTCTTTTTCTCATGCCCAGGCCGATAATGATCCTGTGAGTAAGGGACAAAATTGAATATTTTAAAAAATATATGTCATAAACTGTGTGTGTGGGAAGGAAGGAGAGAATATTTAGTCCTGTCACAAAGATGTGCCCCAAACACAGAAGAAATATATTCAAAACAGGTGTTAGAAACACTGAATTATGCTACAGTACAGTATTCATATAAAACTACTCATCATTACATATTTTTTGGTAAATTCACCTTATATTAAAGGTAGGATAAGTGATTTGAAATTCATCGTGTAGTACCAGCCTGGTGCACTAGGGGCGCCCAAGAGTAGCTACACTATGTGAACCTGCTGCTCGATCCTGATTGGAGGCGAATTCACCCTCTACCTGGGGAACTTTTATTTAGCTCCTCTGCTAACGTGGGGGAGGGGGAAACTCCATATATGGTCTGCTTATAATAGAGCATGTTTTTTTTGGGGGGGGGGGGTGATATCTGACAAAAGTGAAATCACTTCCCCTACCTTTAAGGCATGAAATTATGTAAGCAAGCTATATACATGTGCTGTGATAACTATAGAGCTGAGCAGTCCTGCCCCTTTCATGAGTGAATTCACCATTGATATTCCTCATAGACTTTTCAAGTAATATTTACAGTATGTAAAGACAATTACATGGTGGACAAAGCCAACTTGTGCCGTGTCAAATCATGACGACAATCAAATTATTAGTAAGAAGAAAAGAACAATTTATATACTGTATATACAGTATAATATTAATATATATAATACATTGGATTACATGCAATGTCTGTACTCACGTCATAGCAGGCGTGCTTCCATCTACCCACGTCCAAGCTCCCTCTCTCTCAGCATCAGTTAGACCAATCCAGAACTTCAGATTACCGCCGAGTTGGTTTAGAAATGCCTGGCAAGGATCAAAATAAGAGTGTCACGTGCATGGAAAATGTTTCCAGCACTGAACAGAAGAATGCTAAGTCACCGAAATAAACTCTGCTTATTATACCGGTAGTATCATATAGTAGTATCCAGTGATGGGCAAGTTACTGGAAAAATGTAGTAAGCTACACTACTTGTTACTCTCGGCAAAATGTAGCTAAGCTACACTACAAGCTATTCCTAGTAAATTGTAGCAAGATACACTACAAGCTACACAACAAAAGTAGCTTGATGTAGCTTATTACGTCAACAATATAAATATGTATATCTCAACTTAATGTACAACTTTCTAAATAATAATCATAATAATAAAATAATATAAATAAATGTTTATTATGTATATTAGAAGGATGTATATTTGAGGTTTTCTACCCATTAAAAATGGGCATAATTGTAAAATGTGTGTGGGAAAATGTATAAGCTACAATCCTTGTTACTCAAAATAAGTAGTGTAGCTTCACTACAAGCTACTCGAAACAAGTAGTGTAGCTTCACTACAAGCTATTCCCAGAGCAAATGTAGTAAGCTACACTACAAGTTACGGGAAGATGTAGTTAAGCTATGTAGCTTAGCTACTTGTAACAAGTTACTGCCCATAACTGGTAGTATCTGTAACAGGTAGGAGTAGGACACACATGCACGTGCAACATGTTGCGAGTTGCGACATTCAATGCAAAGCGAACAGCCCGGTCATATGGTTCATGCAGAGCCTGTACGGGGATTAACAAACACAATTAAATAAGAGCTATTTTAGGCATGTTTGCAAAATGCTAACTGTTTTTTGGATATTGTTCAGTGACAACTAAATTCTCTGTAATGCTTGTGTTGTATTATTTTTAAAGAACAACATAGGCCTAATTGATAATTGATTTATAGTCATATACAGCTGGGCTATTGCCTGAGTCCAATGAATTTCTATCTACTCCTTTACTTCCCAGACGTCCCGTATCCCAAGAATATCAGATACCGTCGTTAACATGGGAGTGTCAGAACTCTGTCTCTAGATGGCTCTGACTCAGACTAACCTGCTCCTCCCTGTTGTTGATGATGACCAGGTCAGATCCTCTGCACTGACAGTCCAGTCGGCTCTCCCTCCATGTCTTCTGACCAGCAGACAACAGGTAGCAGCTGGACTGCCACCTGCTCCAACCCTCAGGACAACCTGATGCACATAAAAGAATTACAATTTAGGCATTTAGCAGACGCTCTTAATCTAGGCCGGGCGCCTTACATTAAGCAAGAACAAAAAAGAAACCCTGGTAATTCAACATAAGCATCAAAGTAGTTGTATGATTCATGCATAAATCATACAAGGAAGTAACAGTAGGAGATGGTATGTTACTGTATAATCTCTTTTACTGTCCTCTATACCAAATCTTGAGTCTGCCAAAACACAGTCAGAATGTGTTTTGGTAGTAATATTTTGTAATATTTTTTGACTAGCCAATAGTGATATTTATTTATTATTTATCCAATAAAAATGTGCGATTCTTGCCTTCTTATTGAAACAACTCATGCCTTTTACACAAGTGTAACTCAGTTACAGTATGACATGAAAAACAAGCAACAACAATCACTACCACCACCACCACAGCGCGCTACCATTATGTCTGCTCGAGCAAATTAAGAATATATATTTAAAATATATTATTAGCGAATAATCAATTATGAATTAATAATGTCAAATAGTGATTTGCTAGTCGAATCATCGAATAGCCAAATAATTAGTTAATGCTCTAGTCATGATTGAGTGATTCATCAATCACGTATGAATAACATACTTTATACCACTATGCCATACCAACATAGCACAAAACGACACACAACACTATACCCAGTACAGTATACTAGCTCTACAATACACTCCACTGACTCAGTCCAGAACATCAGTGTTACTGCACCCGCGTAAATGACATTTCAAAGGCATGTACACTACACTTTTTCCCAATTCTGTTGTTCAACACAGAAGACACAAATGGTTCTCACCACATAGTGTCCTCTGCAGCTCCTCTTTCTCTCTGACCAGAGCAGTGTAACTGCTCTGCAGCCTGTTTTTCTCTCCGATTAGAGCAGTGTAACTGCTCTGCAGCCTGTTTTTCTCTCCAACTACAGCAGTGTAACTGCTCTGTAGTCTGTCTTTCTCTCTGACTACAGCAGTGTAACTGCTCTGTAGCCTGTCTTTCTCTCTGATTACAGGATTGTAATTGCTTTCTAACTGGTCTTTCTCTCTAGAAACAGTGCTGTAGCTATTCTGTAAATGTCTGTAACTGGTCTGTAGCTGTCTGTAACCGTCTAGCAGCAGGTCTCTCTCTTTAGTCAGGTTGTGGTATTGGGACAGGATCTGGTCTCTCTCTTTGGACAGGTTAAAATTAGAAGCCATCAGATGTAGGTTCATCTCTGTGGTGTGGTTGTCCTCCAAGCCATTGTCCACATTATTATCTGTGAAAATCACAATTGATGTTTCAATATCAGGTTTGTTTTCTGTAAGTTTGTTCCACATGTGGTGGTTCACTTTTAATTTGTTTTGCAATAAATTGTGTTTTATTAAGAAAGAGACACTGAACATATGTTCAGTTTATTGCATTGCGGCTACAAGCTGCCAGGGTATGATGAGTAGGCCTAGCATACAATATGTCTGCAAGTGGGCATTGCTGATTGCCATCATATACTGACTTGCTACCTGAGGTGTTATGTTTCACCCCAGACATTCATCTCCATACTCCATACTCCATACTGCGCTCGATCTGGCTGATAGCAACAACCCTCTCTCACCAATTGCTTTCTTACTGACAGGATCACACAAATGTCCTGCAAATTGTTAGTCATCTTCAATATTGCGATTTGCACAGTGGTGTCTGTATGGACAATTGCACGTAATAATAGTTTACTATTGAGATGTAATTCAGTCAATTTCGGCATAGCATTTATTTGGTACAGTACAAATCGTTCATTTAATTTCATGTTGCTTTAATGAATTCATGGCAAACAAAGACACAAATTAGTAGTGTGGGGCTGATCGTTCCACAGGTTTGGTCTGAGCCTTCCTCGCTTTTTTGAAATTCAGGATTGACCATTCTTTACTTTCTATGGGGGCCGACTAGGATCTAGCCTTCTGGTATTCATATGAAATATAGGGTTTTACAGCAGCAAGTGGTCATAGTTTACTCACAGTGTGTGGAGAGTGTAATGGCTGTAATGAACAGAACAACACACAGTGGGACCAGACAGATGGTAGCCAGCTTGTATCCGTGGCTGGATGCTGTTCCATCTGGCTCCATGGCACTCATTCTCACTGGTTTGCTTCCTGTATTATGTGAAGGACGATTGTAACAAAGGAGGAGTTATATATTTTGTACTTAGTGATTAGTGATTCAAAAGACGCATGTGTGCAACAGGTGACTGAAATATGAAAGTACTAAATATGTACAGTATATCAATATGGTTGACCTCTGTCATGTGAACTGTCTGACTCTGGTCAGTCTTGGTTTCTGCAGCTGTGGACAACACGTGCGCAGTGGCTATTTCAGCGCACATCCTGTTTCAACTTCATCACGTGTTTTTGGTTCAGATGGGAAAACTGACCATCATCAATAGATTATCCAGGTAATACAACCCAGTATGGCTTTGTTTGTCTAATAGCAAGCCTCACATCCAGGTTTTTCTGGGCCTTGGCTTGAGCAATGCCCATAACTGGGCCTTAGAGATGCGTCTGGTCCAAAATGGCTGCCCACTCACTAAAATAATTCACTTTGGCATTGTTCTTTGAGAACTGTTCAACCAATACTGTGTTATGCTAGCATAAACTCAGTGGTAGAGGCAACAGTATGACATTTAAAGGTGCTTCATTCACAGAAATAACACAATTACGGTAACAGTGTACACAATGGCAATAATAAGGCAAAACAGAGAATCTGCTTGGAATCTTCATGCATTGAATGCACGGTGAGGTTAGTCTCGTGGGCGCGAGGGAGTTTGGCACCAAGGATTATTGAAGCCTGCAAATTGACTCTGGGTGAAAGAAATGGATTACAAAAATCATGCTGTGAAAAGGACAAAATAAATAAACATTACCAAGAGGCCTTGACATAAAAACTAAGTCTTGATAGATGCTCAAGATCTGCAATGTGTTTATCTGCACTGTCCACTGCACTTTTTTGCAAACTTGAAATATTCAATCACAGAACAATCTGCACATACCAGTATTGTCCTGTGGTCCTCTGTGTAGCGTATGGTAGGTGGAGGATGTCTCAACCAGCTCTGCCACGTTGACATAGATTTCTTCGATAGGATCCATAGTGGCGTTTCTTCAGCAGATCTGTTTCACTGTGATCCGCTTTCTACTGTCTTTATTTGAGTGATCTATCTGTCAATCTTTCTGTCTACAAGTACTGTATTTATAATACCTGAATTTGCATGAGGACAGAGGGAGGAGGCAGAGACTGATGCCAGATTCAGACTTTGTGCATTGATGATGACGGTATCGAAAGTAGGCGATCTGCAAACGTATGTGTTTTGGAAGTATACCATTCAGTGATGTTCTAAAGATGATGGTTCAACACTTAAGGTTTAAACTGTCTGTTGTGAATTTGCTTAAAAACATACGTAATTTAAAAAGCCAGTAAGGAAAGTCTGTTGACATTTAAATTAGTTATAGTGAGGCACTCTGAGTCTGCGGCTCTGTGTGATACTTCTCCTACTGTATATGTACAGTAGTGTCATGACATTAGGAATTATGCATACATTATGTGTATGTCATTATGTATGGATAATGGCATAATCCATAAGATTTTTCATAATTTTTCCCACTAATCACCAATTTTCCGTATTAAATGAAACATACATTCCAAGACAGACACTCCTGAGGGTGTAGAGTTAAAATGCCTTTATAAAATACATTAAATAGAAACAATGCACATGGAAATATGGGTCTCTCCTGAAACCAGACAATCGACTAACTCACGAGTCACAACACATATTTGTACTCAATGTACTGTATTATATTTGTTGATTTGTATTTTTATGACTTTAACTGATTAACTGAAATGAAATAATTGCGGAAACAATAACGCAAAATAACTTTCGTGGTCCATATATTTTGCACCACAGAACCTTTTTCACTGGATGACTTTCGGGTGCGGTGTAACCTGCCATTGATCTGACCTTACGTCTGAAATTACTAACCCTATCTCTAACCTCACCCCCAACATAATATGTCACAGTGTGGACACAGGGCCAACCGATATGCTAATGGTGGATTTCCAGCACATGTTCGAATAAATGGGATTTAGGATCTCTGGGACTTCGGATCTATGAGCAGTCCCCGCCAATCAAATATGTCTCAACATACACTGGTGGGAAAAATAAAAACCCTTGAACCTTGATGAATTGAAAGAAAGAAGTCCCCTTGGCTAACTTGTGTTATCTTTTTAGCCCACTTGGCTATAAATGTCTGACTGAATCAAGGTGTTGTTTACATTTCCGGCTGATAAAGTATCTAATCCATCAGTCAAAAACTGCACAATGCAAAGGGGTCTGGTTGATCATAGATCGGCCACAGAAGGTACACTGGTGTTTATTTGGTTGGATCACATTCAGCATCTTTTGCTCCTATGCCACAAATGACATGTCAGTTTGGCAAACTCCCTTCTCCTCCAGTACCAAAAATGATCTCAATAGGTTTTCGTACTATAAAATACAGTGTCCAGAGCATTAGGTATGTCTAGCGAAAGGGCATTTCAGAGGCAGGACTGGTAGGAAGAAGAAGGAAGGCACTTGGGCAACATCAAGTCATGATACATCGAAAATCGAAATGTTGTCTCTTTTTTACTTACACCCTGTCAATTAAAAAGGCTTAAGGCTTTGCACACTAACGCGGATTATATAGTACGACATATAAGGCCGGTGTGCAAAGAGCTTTACACTGCCTGACTTGCTCCAGTGCCACCCTTCCTCTCACTAGTTATGTCTAGTTCATCAACCTGTGTATATTAATAGCATCTGTCAGGCTGTGAAAACACTGGCCTTCATGGTGTGGATATGTTTCTTTCTCTTGCCATCACCTATAGCATCCAGGCAGACGTGCTCTGTCTCCCAAAATTGTTATGTCCAGCTGTCAGATACTGTTCTGACTCCAGCCTTTGAATAGGCTTTTGGAGTGTTATTTCATGGCAGTGATCTGCCATACTGAAAGTGTCTTTTTGTGCAGTTTAAGTAAAAAGAACTACTGTATTTAATAAGCCTACAAGCTCACAGTGCATTGTAGTGATTGTCTTGATCAACAATCCCTGTGTTTAAAGGTACTTTTACCTTCAGGTACTCGTGGGGGTTAATCTGTACCTGTGTGTCTCACGGGTTACCTACTGAACGGAATGGAGCCAAGTCAAGAAATGTATCATGGGATTTTTCCAAATGTTTTTTTTTTTAACACAAGTCCTGGGAGAACATTTGTGCAGCACCGGATTGTTGTGTGTTGCTGTGCTGGTTGTCCTCTTCCAGTTCAATAAGCGGCTCGGTTGCACACCATCATCATTATCATCCTGTGAGAAGTGTGTCTCTCTCACCATATTCAGAGACGTGCACACACAGAGATGAAAGGAGCTTCTGCCCCTGCCCTTTTACCCTGTCTGTAAAAAACAAACGCCCTGCATGTTGTTTCACATCACTCCGTCTTCACTAGTTAAAAAAATGGTGCTGGGTCGCAGACCCCAAAATAGCAAATCTACAAGCTCTCAATGCTTTACAGCATGATGTGTTGAAGCCAGGAGTTGAAACTAAGGTCTCCGAGGCACTTGCCCATCGGGCAAGTGCAAGTCAGGTTCTACTTGCCCTCAGGTCATGGTCACTGGCCCCCCCAAAATATATTGTAAATTTTGCATTTAAGTTTACTTCCTACTTGGGTGCTTTAAACCAGGGGTTTTCAACAGGTGGTCCCTGAGAGGGTTCCAGGTGGTCCCCAGCTAAGTTGGTTAACCAGATGTAACTCTCAAGAGTTAAAATTCATCATCTTAATTAGCCCAGATCGCAATGACTGCCTTCAAGACAAATTTATCTTGTGTTGTGTTATAGTGCACTAAGTTGCACACTTGCCCGATCGGGCAACCAGGTAGCAGTCTTCACTTGCCCCACCATTTTTTTTACTTGCCAAGGGCAAGCGGGCAAGTGTTAGTGTCAAGCCCTGAAAGCTATATCCTTGCATCGTCGGAACAACTGGGACCACATGCATACTTGTTGCTTGCCATTGTTATAAGACAGTTCGAAGGCGAAGCAGCTTTCTTTTACGCATAAAGGGTGTGTTCATAGTCATATTTGATGTGTATTTAATGTTGGTGGGTTGCAGGCCAGATCGAGTTGTGAAAATGGATGTTTTGCTGCAAGGCAGGCTGGGCCGAGTCAAAATTTGATCACACATGGAAAAACCCCGGACCCCGCACATCACTAGTGTGCATGTGTAGTGCAAGTCCAACATGTTTCCAAATGCTCCCCGCTCTTCTGCAGGTGTTGTGCTGCTTGGATCGTTGATGATGATCAAAAATGATCAAACTTATGTTTTGTTGAAAAAACTACACATGTCACATCTAAAAGCTCTCTAGAACGTGTAAAACAGCATGATGGGAATGTCGTGGAACACATACGGCCTTCTGATAGGAACCACACTCCGGGACATCTGGACAGCTGTGCTGTCACCACCTCCACTGTCACTCATCCAGCTGACACACTTAATGTACAGATATAGGGCCCCGGCGGCGAGGAGCACTTTGTACATGAATTCCTTGGCACGTTTTCTCCATTTCTCGTCATCATCCTCAGACCCTATAAGTACAGAAAACAAGGAGAGTTGTGTTTAAACATTGTGGTAAAGCCATTGCCGATGGCAGCATTTAGCAGACAAGTACATAGAACCATCTGGGTTTGGGTTGACATGACAATTCTCTTTCATGGTTTGTTGACAACAACAAAGTTCTGGACCGTCTGCAGGACAAAGCAAGTGTCTGTCTGCAGAGAAACAGTTGCAGCATGTATTTTAATTTTGGGCTAAAACGTTGCCATTATTACCTTTAATGTTACAATTTTGGAGGTTTGGCCCACAGACTAAAACCTGTATCTGAACGGAACCAGTTCCCAGCCGGCGTAAACGAGGTCTCTCACTGTGTGTGTGTGTGTGTGTGTGTGTGTGTGTGTGCGTGTGCATCACACAGACAGACAGAACACATTCTGGGTTCCATCTTATTACCTCTCTCGGGTGCTCTCTGCCATGCAGAAAAGCCGGTGGTCCTCGTGAAGCCTCTCGTTCCCCTGATGGCTGGCGATCTTATACATACTTCCCGCGGTCGGCTGTAGACCGAGGAGGACCCGTAGATTCGTTCCAAGGCAGTGGCGTGCTGCTGGCTGTTGTTGCCGAATGACCTGATGAAGTCACCCACACGTTGAATGAAGTTCGAGGTCGTTATACCACGAAGAAAGTTAGTCAGCCGTTCTCTGTAACTCGAGGGCCTTATGTTGGCGTCAGCTATTTGTGGGCTGTATTCAGACAAGGCTGGGTAGTAGAAGTTATCTGCTTGTTGGATGTATTCAGCCAAAGCTGGATAGTAAAAGTTATCTGCTTGTTGGATGTATTCAGCCAAAGCTGGATAGTAAAAGTTATCTGCTTGTTGGAAATATTCAGTCAAAGCTGGATAGTAGAAGTCATCTGTTTGTTGACCCAGGTTGTGGTAATAGCCGACCAGAGTGAGCAAGGCCTCTAACTGGGTGTCCTGTAACATTCTGATCAGTTCAGGACTGATCGCGTGGGTCTTCTCGGCGCTGAACTTCCCCGGGCGGACAGCGTCGTGTTCTGTGATGTACACCACCTCCACGATCTTAGTTAAGGTGTTGTAACAGATGATGATCCGGTCCACGTTGTCGTCACGGCGGGGAACACGCCGCCCGTGATTATTTTTCACGTAGTGCGGCAGGTTGCCGGCGGCTGGGTAGGACTGCATGTTTATGTTGCCGACTCCAAAGAAGGCCCCCTGGAGAGAGGAATATACATTGTTGTTGAAATTAAAAAGGAAGAAAGGAAAGTGATAGTAATGAAAGAAAGCAAGCAAGAAAGAATGAAAATAACCTTTTTCCTTTTCTTACACCTGCCTCTCAGCAGTGACTTCTCAATGCTGCCAAATTGATGGAATCCATAGTCTCCTCTCTCTGGTTGGCACTCTGCTACCAACTATAATAGATTGACATAGATTGCATTTTTCTTTTTTACTTTTATACTATTAGCATTTTCCCATTCTTGTGTGACTGTACCAACAATTACCTTTTACTGATCATGTGCTCTTTCATATTTCAGTTATAATAGCCGGTAAACAGTTATTTAATTAGACTGATTATGACAATTATGGATTCTATCAAACAACAGTTACTAATCAATATATTAACCCTTTATTATCTAATATCAGGATTTGCTGTTAGCAACATAACAGCAAATATCAGCCCCTTGGATTAGACAATACCAGCACCAGAAGTTCTAAAATATGGTATTCATCACTAAATCATCACCTCATTGTAGACTTATACCTGGATAACAACACCCTGGTTGTCTTCATGCAGTAATATGCACTCCTTAGCAAACCAGAAGAGGAGCTGGAGGCCATGGCGTGGAGGCGGACAGCCGAAGCATGAGGATCTCAGGTCATCCAGAGTGGTCAGCTCCCACTGACCCACCATAGTGAAGAAGCTGGAGCCTTTTACAACATAGCTTAACAGGACAATAACCTGTAATTATATTATACCGTAATAATCACATTTATTTTCAGAAATAAACACACACACACACACACACACACACACACACACACACACACACACACACACACACACACACACACACACACACACACACACACACACACACACACACACACACACTGCCTGGTAAAATAAATGTAGCTCTACTAGTGCAAAGAAATATATAGCCGATGAATAAAAAAATAAATTAATGGGGAAAAAAGTAGTCTATTATTTTGAGCAGTTCTTTCTTAGGCACTTTTTACTTTGTGAAAGGTGCAATATTAAATCATGATGTGTATCTTCAACCTGGCTCTGCCAGGTGGAACAGACGCCACCAAAACAATAACAGTCATTAACACATTCAAATCCCTTGACTCCTTCAAAACTGCTCTCAAACCTACAGTCAGGCGGCAGGTTGCAATTCAAAAATATGATTCCCCCCACCCAACCCCTTTACCTCTCAATGTATGTTTTTTTTCTTCCTTTTTACATATACCTCCACTATAATTTTGTGCTTTTGGCTATACAGAAGTGAAGTGAATATTTATATCTCTAAATGTTTTGATGAATGAATAAATAAATAAATAAATGAATGAATGAATGAATGAATGAATGAATGAATGAATGAATGAATGAATGAATGAACAAACAAACAAACACGGTATAGGCCCTATTATAAACAAGTAGAAATGCTTTATGGTGTCGTCACCCAGTGAACAGTCTTTACATTCAGTTGAGCTTGAAATGTGCTGTACTAATTAACAATAAGTTGTTAATAAAAAATACAATTCAATCAATCAATCAAAAAACAATTGCTTCACAAAGCAAGTTCACTATGAGTTCACCGACTTGGTCCCTAAATAAATCAATACCGCCCCCATCTGGGGAAGTCAGGTAGAGGGCAAAGTTAAAAGTCTGCTACAGGAAATAAACGAAACCTAGATCCATGTTTCTGTTATTGCTACCATCAATAAAATCAACAATAAAATGCGAAAATGTCTATTTTCAATACCGCACTGACATGCTATAACATAGGCCTACGGGATATAAATTGCGCTTGCAGATATGCTATGCCATACATTTATTGAAGATAAAGTTCAAACGCAAAACTATTGTGTGTGTCAGAGTTGGTCATAGTTGATGGTTATAAAAAAAACGACATACATGACATTATTCGGGGCATTCCTCACCAGTTCTGTAGGGTTGAGCTTCCCTTTTAAGTAATGATGCACCTCATTTCGAACGTTTTCTCGTCTTCTTTTCCAGTTCTTAGATTAAAACGTTATTCCAGGCAGTCATAACGGGTTTGGTAGTCGCCACTATGGTGGTTGGTAGGGTAGCGGGTGAGACAATCCAACAATGTATTAGGGATCCATGGTGAATGCTGTAACAACAGTAGCTTATGACCAACATCAGATCTCGTCGTTCAAGGCTCACTAGTATAGAAGTTACGCAACCTCCGTTTACTTCATGGGGTCAGTCCAATGGCAGCTCTTCTGCAATATCTGCATAGACTTCTAGTGAGCAAATAGGGACAGGTCCTGGACCTGGACGAAGGCACAAATGACTTCCCAGATAGCAAAATCCATTGATTCAACGTTGAATTTTGGTTAGATAACCAAAATTCAACGTTGAATCAATGGATTTTGCTATCTGGGCTTAATAACCTTAAATCCCTTCATTTCAGATTGTTTGTAGTAGAATACTAGTAGGCCTAATATGTTACATTACAGATACTGTGGTTGTGTTACAGTAGGCTGTTGGCACGCATGCCCTTAGTTGCGCCGCCTCGTTGAAAACAATGTATTTCCAACTCCAGTTTGTCCCTACTCAGGCTCAGATTCTGACCCTCCATTGTCGCAACTCTGACAATAGATGGCTCGGAAGCGACCTACGCCCTCCATTATCTCGTCTCTCCCGTCATAACATTGGAAAAACAACATTCTCACACACACACACACACACACACACACACACACACACACACACACACACACACACACACACACACACACACACACACACACACACACACACACACACACACACACACACACACACACACACACACACACACAGTTTTGACTTTTAAATTATGTTTTAATTCGTTTATGTTTTAGCTATTTTCTTTTCTTTTTTGGGCGGGGGGGGGGCAATTTATAGAATGATACAACTTACATATACCACTTACAATACAAAGCAAAAACAAACGCACCATCTTCTGGAAGAATTATGCATAACCATAACACATACTGTATCAGTCTCGTCCACTACACGTAATAGTGGCGTTGCGCTGCGCGTTCCCATCAGCAGTGCCGCCAGCTCGCGCGCTGCCGTCTTGGCAGCAGTGTTGCCATGTCCGTTTATTATAGGCGACTTTGGGCTTATTTTCCTCTAAAGTTGCTTAACGGCGCTTTACATACTAAGTGATTTCACGTAATTCAAATATTGTTTTTCTTCTTTTTTGGCTAATCCTATAGAGTGCGGTGACCATATAAGGAATTCCTCCCTGTCCCCACTCCCAGTGTGACCCTGGGGTTAAAAACCCTAGTTTCAGGGGACCAGAGAGTTTTCCAAACCATGCAAATCACTTACTATACCTTTAAAGTAAATTGTAGTTGCTGAGGGTTACCATAGCAGATTACCAGATTGATGTATTTGTCATAACTATAAAGGATCCTACATCATGTTGAATCTTCATTCACTACTTTAGTGTTGATAAAATTTTGCATTCTTCTCCCCACGATTGTTTTTTTTTTAAAAGGATCCCTGCATAATGAGATAAATATGGATAATACGTTATACTTGCCCTCTATGACTAGAATTGAACATTTAAAACACATACAATAAGCTCCTTAGTTTAAAAATAGTTAATGTTTTTATCCCATGGTGGCCGCCATTTTATTAGCCTGTCACATGACCTGTCACTGTGATGACGTCACATTGCATTGCTCCGCAGTAGAAGTGAATGGAATGGAATGTAAACAACTATACATTTATACATTTTATACACTATGTTCTATACAACAGATCTACTGTGATGTCATCACAGTGACAGGTCATGTGACAGGCTAATAAAATGGCGGCCACCATGGGATAAAAACATTAACTATTTTTAAACTAAGGAGTTTATTGTATGTGTTTTAAATGTTCAATTCTAGTCATAGAGGGCAAGTATAATGTATTATCCATATTTATCTCATTATGCAGGGATCCTTTTTTTTAAATAGATGATCTACAGACTACATTACAGAAGTGAATATTTGTATGATTCTAAATATTTTTTGATTAAATGAACATGGTGGCCACTACTGTAAACAGGTGTAATTTGAATTGGTGCTGTAGACTCACAGTTATCAGTCTTGTATTGGGTTATGCTGTTTTATTAACAGCTTGGAGGTTTACAATACAATTCAAGCACAACTCAATGCAATATTGATAACTGTGAATGCTCATTAAACATTTCATAAAGTATTCATGAAGTGTTAAATAAATAATTATTTTAATTCATTAATTTGACTATGATGCTAGTATAGACTATGACTATTCCTTACAGAAGTGATTATGTGTATGTCTATAAACACTCGGTCATTCGGTTATTTTCACAATTTCCGAGTAGCCTACAGTCAGGCTTCTTGGGTCTTGGTTTTATGGACCACTGCTTGTTTTCCTCTCCCACAACAATGTGGCAACACCGCGCGCCTTGGCTAAGGTTTGCTCCTGTAGAGGGAGAGCTGGGACAGTCTGGGAGTCAGAATAGTGTTTTCCCTGCGAACCTAAACGTAGATGTTCCGATACCAGGTGAGAGAAAACGCCGCCCGCCGTTAACAAAAAACGCCACCACATGCCACCCATCTTTCTGATCGCGCGTGGAAAGACAAGGCGGAGAGGGTGTTGATCGTTTGCTTTTTCTTTATTATTACGCTGTATTGTGGCCATTGTTTATGCGTGTTTGTTGTCCCGCGGCCTGTGGCGAAGCAGCGGGCTTTCCTAGGTCACATGGGCCGCGGAGAGGGAGAGGGAGAGGAGGGACAGTCTCCACCAGCCCCACGCATTCTTCTGGGCGCCGTGGTATTGATCGTAGGAGCGATCTAGACTAAAGTAATTTATTGAGATTGTATGTTCGGTGTTTCGTCTGGTGGTAGATATATCTTTCTATCGACGTGGAGAGAAGAGTCAGACCCAGTGCGGTGCGTGATGTAACGTCAGCATTAGCTTACCTAGCGCAGAGCCAGGGTTACGAACTTGCGACAATGAGGGGTCAGAAACTGAGCGCGCCAGCCCCATAGAGGGACAACCTGGAGTTGAAAATGCATTGTTTTCAACAACTACCGGTATGTTGTTTTAAAAGGGCCCCTGGCTAATAAGAGAATACCGTATGCCTCAAGACACCACACTTGCCTTCTATAGCTTAAATGTAAAGATAACAACATCACCAATATCTTATTTCTTTAATAAATTAAGACTATTTCACACAATAGTAAGCGCTTTGAGTATGCAGAGTATACACGTAGTGCATAGAAAAGCGCTATAAAATGCAATCCATTATTATTATTATTAATAGGAACTCTTGATGATGCCACATATCCATGAGTGGTCCATCCATATGGAACGTGTGTGCGCTAATATAACATTGAATTGATAAATATTACTTTATGAAAGTTCTTTAGCATGTGCATTTCATAAATTGCACTGGACTGGACCACACATGGGCGTATGACATCATCAAATGGCGACAGGAGCAGTCCCAATTGAGTGAAAGTTTAGCTCTATTAAAGAAATACAATAATTGTAAAAGTATGTTTTAAGGCATACGCATCTTATTAGCCTTTTAACCATGTGTGTTTTAAAGTATTGTAACGTAACGAAGTGTTTCAACTATTACTTAAAAACAATTGAAAAAGCTGGGCTGTTTTGCTTGAGTCCATTGCATTTCTGCCTAGTCCGGGTCCAGGACCTTTCCCTATTGGTTGTCCCTATTCTCAATAGTACAATTATGTAGAAGAGCCACCATTGGACTGCCCCCATAAAGTGAACTGAGTTGGCGCAACTCCGTCTATACTCGTAGGGCTCTGAGCTAGCTACTAGACTATCCCGAGGAAGCGGTATGGTCATCATGGTATGGTTGATGGTGGGTCACTCACTCCACTAACTAATGTTACCTTACTTGCCAGCTATCTTTAGAGTTTAGAAGCCGACTCCGTTCCTTTATTACACGCATTTCAAAGTTCCTGGCAGTGGGACTGACTGACTATGTGGGTGACTATTGCGTGGCGTTAGTTGACATCAGTAGCAACAGATTAGGCAGCCAAGAAAGATGTTGTAACCAAGCATTGACCCTAAGAAAGTGGCCCATTTCTTTTAGTGTGATGTAGGTCCATGCATACTCTCTATAAGTCTGTGATCTCAGCCTAATGAAAGAGAGACAGGCAAGAGACACTCATCTAATGCCATTTCTGGTAACCATGTGCGGTGACTCAGCTATTATGGCACTGTACTCAATTGTAATCCTTTGACTTAGAAACAACCAAAGAGGTGGTTATAACCTGTTTATTCTGTGAGTTAAAGTTAGGTGTATGCTGGATTGGCATTGGGCATAAAACCACCTCACCCCTGCCCACTTTGACAGTCTGGGTTGGCTTAGGTTTGAAGACAGTACAACATCTTGCAGTGGGTCTGGTCCATAAGATTCGATGTACTACCAATATACCCATGTACCTGTCCAAATACCTCCTTAATGTCAACAAGTCTGCTCCCAGAACAGCAGAGGGAGATCAACAAACCATGTGCACCCCAGATTCGGAAGAAATAAGGGGCTTAATTAGGTTCTCCCCAATGTTGCCAAAATGTGGAATGCCCTACCAGCAGTCATTAAGACTTGCAAATCCCTTGACTCCTTCAAAACCACTCTTAAAAAAACGTTCCCCCACCCACCCCCTTTCCCCTCCCTGTATATTTTTCATTTTCCCTTTTACCTCCACTGTGATGCTGCTACTTCTGTTCTGACCTTACTGAAGTGAATATTTGTTCGTCTTTAATTGTTTGATGAAATGCACAAGATGGCCTCTATCGCAAACAAGTGTATTCTTACCCTTATATTCTTAAAATAGCAAACTCACAAACACACACAATGGGTTGTTGAATTTCTGTCTGGTACAAAATCTAAATCAAGCTCATTTTTTTTCTCTCTCCCCTCTTACCCCACCTCCACTCTCTGATCTCTTAGCCTCTCAAAGACAGCTCACACATTTCACTTCATTCATTGTGGCGTGGTGATTAAAACTCATCATTCAACTTTGGGGGTTGTGATTGTCGTCAATGGAAGTAGACTACACACAGACAACTTTTGAGGGCGTTTGGATCGGACGTTGACCAGTCAGAAGTTGCAGGCCATCATGATGGCGTACACCCAGCGGAGTTATTTGGTAAATCAAACCCAAAAACACATTTGAGAGAACATCAAATGCATTCGGCTGGCATCTACCGAACCTCTTCCAAGTGCAAACATTGTATGTCAATCAAACATTCACTTTCGCAACCTGGGGTCCAAGGCACATTTGCCGGTGGTCCGGAAAGCTTGTCCAACTTTGGAACAGTCTTTCACCGTGTCTTGGGTAGCTGTAAGACGGTACTAGCTAGTCCATATTTAGGTATGCCTCAATATGGAGTAACATAGTAATGCCGCTCATTGCAATCGCAGTTAACCTGCATGTCCACAACTTGTTAGAGAATGCTATGGAAACATTTTGCACCTAGTGGCATGTTGAAGATGCCATTTTGCATCTCATGGAATTGCAATTTGTTATGTAGGCTACAATGTCCACTTCAAAAGATACTGACTACACAATTATGACGGTGGTGCCGGTGTTGTTTGGTGCAAAACCGACTGGTACACTGATCTAAATCACTAGGCGTTGAGGTTTGACCACCTGTTCCCTGGCAGGTACATTTATGGAGTTAATATAAACATAAACACGAGATATTGTGTGTTCATAATGATCTGCCTTCTGTTTACCTATATAATGTGCTGTTTTAACGGCTGCTACACTATATAACAAGTGTGCACTAATAGCCCTGTATTCATAGGCTGTATGAATGGAGGTATTTGGCATACAAACTGGGATATGGCATTCTTTTTTCACCCAGCAGTTATTCAAGTTTTTCCCCCTGTTATTTTATAATGGACAATATACTTTCTGGGCAAGTGGGCATGACCTTTGGGCATGTAGAACTTGACCGGTCAACCCCTGAAATGTCCGCCGATTGGTCCGGTCTCCTTCTGCCGGATGAATCTGTCTGTGACAAGTCAAATTGCAAGATGTAGTCTGGTTATGCAGGGCTAATTTCCCTCTACTGAATTTCCTGCTGTCTCCTGCATGCTGCCGATTTGTCCCACTCTCGTATAAGTCTCCTATTCCCTATCTGTCCATCCATTCCCTCCACTCTTCCCGCCCTTATCTCTCCCTCTATCTGCCTACTACTCACTTAACATTCCTTCCCCCCTCGCTCCTTTCCATGGGGCTCTTTCATTCTTCGCTCATCCTCTCTGTCTCTTTGCTCTAGTCGCTGGATGAAGACTGTACATTGGAGGAGGAAGAGGAGGCACTGGTAGAAGAGGAAGATGACATCGATCAGTTTAACGACGACACCTTTGGAGCCGGTGCCATCGGTAAAACGCTCTGTCTGGATGCAAACATAACACTAAACATAACACCGTTTTAATGAGCTACTGCAATTGTTCCCAAACATCTCAGTCTCAAAGCGAACAACTTCTGCTCACTGTAAATACTGTACTTGAAGTTAAAGGTCCAGTGAATTGAAAAATGTTTTTTCCCCCCACACTTTTAGACCACACTTCTATGGGCACTCTATATCCATACCTGACAATTCATGCCAAAAAATGTGGAAAAAGTTCACTTTTGTGTATTTTATATCTAAACTCCATAAAATAGTTTTTTAACTAGTTTTTATGCCATTGAAATAGATCTACGTCTCCCGTTATCATTATGATTTACAGTAACAACTGATGCCGCTGACGTTAACGCTACTGTACGTGACGTAGTTACCGGCGCCGGTTTAATTCGATCCCCATGCTAACAGCAGCTAGCAGCGACCGCATCCACCATTGATAGACAATAACAAGAGACCCACCAAACCGCAACCGGAAGTGTGTGTCGCCAACTAACTTGTCCGTGGAGAAACATGGACCGAAATATGAAATATGAGTTTTTGATGAAAAAAACTGGCACTGGCTACCTCCAAAAATATGAAAAAGGGCTGGCACGGAGAGTGTTAATTACTTCCTATAAATGAAAATGCGCTGTGTGATGACGTATCCATTATCACATCAATAATAGCCATTAGAAATTAAGCTGACCAACACAGGTGTCTTGATTACAGTCAGAAATACTCTGTTTCTAATCCCATTCTGGCATCCAGCCAGTGTTTTACTGGGTTTTAACTCAATCATCATGTTAGAATATACAGTATATCTGAACACATTATGGTGGAAATAAGCCACAGGGCAGTAAAGTGGCAGAGTTGAGTGACAAATTCTAAATAAACAGTGCATGCATGGCGGTTGCGGGTTGTATGGCTCAGCATAAGCTGTCCCTTGCGCTATCCATCCCATCACCTGAAAGGATGCATGCACTGATTGGTTTAGAAAACCCTCTCGGCCAGATAATCGGGTGGTGTCCATAATAAAAACCCTATCGCTTCAGTGTGAAGACTTCTCAGGGCTTTGTGGTTAGCGTTTGACCTCGATGACAACGTAACATTATTTTTTTTGTATGCATTTGCGTTCTCTCTTTTCCCATTTTAGATGACGACTGGCAGGAGGAGCATAAGCGCCTGGCAGAGCTCGATGTGTTAGGAACGGGCCTGGGGTTCGGAGGAGGAGCAGGAGGTTTGGGCGGCGATGCTGACCCGGGCGGCCCTAACGATGCGTCGTCCATCCAGCTGCCTCCTCCCGCCAGCCGCCTCCCTCCACACAACGCCACCTCCTCCCCCTCTCCTGGTCTGCCTCCGCCAGGTGGGTGATGTAGATAGACAAATATATGGAACTTGTTTAAAGGTATTATAGGCAAGTCAAAATAGAGTTGTATTTCTTTATGCCTTTTCCAGTTCTGCGTCACTTCTACTTTGATGCTGCAGCTGTTTCTCTGCAGACAGACATTTGCTTTGCCCTGCAGGTGGTCCAGAACTTTATTGTTTTTGTCAAAACATTCAACGGGCTCAGGTCAAGGCGGGGTGGGGGGAGGGGGAGTGGGTGTAGGGTCCAGTTTCACTGGAATTATATAGAACCCTGGTGGATTGGGACCCATGTACAGTATACTGTATGTGGTTATATGTACAAGGGCTACAGTGATCAGATGTCACCCAGACTGGGAGTCAGACAGAATCAGAAATGACAACATCTGACTGCAGCCTTAAGATTATGCTGCTGATTCTGGGTATGGTATTTTTTTTTTTTTTTTTTTTTTACCTTTTGGGAACTCTTCTGCAGAGCTACACTATCATGACAATGAATACAAGCATTCAACAATCCTCACTTGAAGTCAATAAAGGAGGAGAATCCCTAAAAATCCTCTAGAGGCTTAAGAAGTCAAGTGCCATTCTTCAGGAATATGTGTACATTTGCAAGATAAAAACTATACCTATATACAGATAGAAACATGGGAAAAATATAACGAGTAAAGAAAACAGCAGAACAAAAGATTCAAGTCATAAGAGGGTAAGCAAGTAGGAAAATATTGATTAAATGATGTATTTATATAGCGCCTTTATGCAAGGCACTTTATATTTCCCCCAAGGCGCACACACATTCATAGACTGGCGGCGGAAACCATGCAAAGCACAACAGCACATAAGGAGCAATTTAGGGTTCAGTGTTTTGCTCAGGGACATTTGGACAGTAACTCTGGGTTAGCCCGCATTGGATTAGGATTAATATAATATAATATAATATAGCCATGTCACAACACGTCATCATTGCTTTCTCGTAGGTCTGGACGAGCGAGGGACGGGAGGCGACCTGGCGGAGTCCCTGGCCCGACTCATCCTGGGGGCGGACCCGGCCATCGCGGGGGTCGGGGCGGCCGAGACCCCCGGTCCTCCGTGCCCTCCCGGCGCACCAGGGTCCGGTTTGTCTGTGCTGGAGCGTCCCAGAGGCCTGCATCCACCTTCCTCCATGTCCCATCCTCCTCCTCACCATCACCACCACCACCAACAACAACATCACCACCAGCAGCAGCAGCTGCCTGCTGGGCCCTCTGCCTCCGGTGAGTCAAGCCCATATACAGTAAGTAAGTAACCTTGCCGGGCCACAGGCCCGACTGAGGCATTGAAGCCTATATAGGTCAGCAGCTTGATGTACAAGTACCCCCCCCCGCTAGTATGTCGCAGGGACTTACTCCCAATCCAACCCTTGATGCTGAGTGCCAAGCAGGGAGTCATTGGGTCCCAGTATCTTAGTCTTTGGTATGCCCCGGCCGGGAATTGAGCCCCAACCTGAAGGGTCTCAGGGCGGACACTCACAAGGCCACTGAGTTGGTAAGACATGAGTTATATTGGCCCGACATTGTGCATGCCTGTCAAGTTTCTTTGGTTCTTGGCTGAGAGAATTTATATGTACCATACATGGGCAAGTGTCCATGTATAGCAATGTTGTTCTTGTCGGCTATTTTTAAATTTAGTCTCAGTCTTAGTCCAGTTTTGATCACTGTTGTTTGTTTTTTATAATATTTAGTCAAACCTATTGTATTTTTTCGTACGTTTTAGTCAACTAAAAGTCAAAATTTCTCACTCTCATTCTTAGTCTACAAACCCCTAAATTTAATTGTCTAGTTTTAGTCAACAAAAACTGTTTCTCTGATGGTATTTTTTGCACTTTACTTTTTTTTGGCCAGCATTTAATCTAAACATTTTTTCACGTTTTTGTCATCCTTGAATGGAATATTTTAATTGTTTTGATTGAATCTGCAAATTTGGTATTCGGAACCATAACAAGTGTCAAATATTGATGGTTTAAAAATTAATTGCAAACATATAGAATAGATCATATAGATATCATTTAGAAACATAAAGCAACTTGTCTTCACTGTCTCTAGTCTACTGGATCTCTTGTCCACTAGTCCCTCCCTTATATTTAGTCTTGTTGTAGCTCATTCTGTTTTTGTTTTTATTTAGTTTTCGTCAGTGGGGGAAAAAAGGTAGTAGACAAACATTTTTAGTTCTATTTTCAGTCAACTAGAACAACCCTGATTATATACAGTTTCCAGTCGCTCAGTGTTGCTTCATTTTGATCGTGCATGGGAATGTTTCCAACTTTGAACGCACGTTAAGATTTGATAAAAGATTCAGTATTCGGTTTTCTTCAACAACCTTGGAAGCACAACTCTGCTGATATTTATTTATCGTATGGTGTGTGTGTGTTTTTCCCAGGCCTCCCTCCTGGCCCCCCTCCCCCGTCCATGCTAAGCTACCAGCAGCAGCAACATTTACTGCGCAGAGGCACTGCTCCCATGGGACAGGTTGGTTGTTCTGTCTCCTATGTTATTGATTTGAGTCTGTATCCTGTTACTTTACCCTTTTTATTCCATGCAGTGGCTCTGAGTGGAAATGAAATTATGTGTGTGTGTGTGTGTGGGGGGGGGGGGGGGACGGACGTATGAACTAAGAGTGACATGGAGGCGAGTGTAAACAAACAAAAATACAAATGTAGGTTATTTACAAAATTACCAATGTAGGTCTCAACTGCGATAGGAAATCCATTCCCCTTGCTCACTTGAGGCCGGTTGTGTCCCAGCCAAATGCAGGCAAACGGCAATGCACCGGCATAATTGACCCATATTGATCAATGAACAAGGATATTCTCACTCTGTTTTTCAAGGAGGTCTGCCGTGACTAAAGCACTTGCTGAAATACTTCCTCTGTCCTCTGTCTCTCACACAGATGAACTCTCACAGTATATGGGAGAACAACATGGGCTTTGGGCCTGTCAGCCTCACCCCTGGACTCGTCACTCACATGGAGGTGAGGGTCGCAGTTCTTTTCCTTAACAAAACTGTGACTCCGAAAGAAGACAGTGACTACTGTTTGCACTCATATCTTCCTGATTTGGAGATGCCACGTTGGAAGTGATAATTTGCTTCTTCTTTGACTTACATGTCTTTGAATCCATGATGGGTATATGTTGTTGTGAAAATGTTTTAGTAGGCTCGCTCTTTCGCAACTGCCCATAGTGTAACTTCATGAGGTTTAAATGTGAGCTGGGGGTTGACACTAAGGTTTCACGGGCACAGACGACACTATGACATGAAAGTAGCCTTACAAACTACTGCATGGCAGGCAAACGGTTTTCATGGCAACCTTTTTGCACCATAGAAATTATGGACAGCTGCAAAGGTGCTTTTAAGTTGCACCGATTAAATTCCAGATGCATTTGCAACCAAAATCAGCAATTATGAGCCCTGCCTTGGGGAAAAAAAACTATGGCTATTGCAATCTGGTAATGTTGTGAGCTTGTAGCTTAGCTGTTCTGTGTGTAAGTTCTCTGTGAATCCACTAAAAATGTGCACATGCCATCACCCGCCCTACCATTTTATTTGTCTGTCTCGAGCAGGTGTTAGCCCTGATTTACATTGGCAGCCAAATCTAGCCTGAATCACATTGGCATCACTTCAAGATAGACATCTGATTGGTCTAACAGGTCACATGACTCGTGTAAACAAATCAGATTCCAAGCTGTATATGGCCCAGATATGATTCGGGCTGGATTTGGTTGCCAGTGTAAATCAGGCCTGTAAATCAGGGCTCCATTTTCATCACACGCTAAACCCCTTATTCTTAACTTCTTGCCTGTTTTTTACCATTTTGAAAAACCTTTTGGAATAGTTCAACGTGCCTCTCTATTGACACATTGTGAGCATGTAGACTGGCCATTTTAACTGTTGAAAAATGTGTTTTAGAATAGTTTTAACAGGCAAAGAAGTTAAGGCATAACGGGTTTAGTGCTGACCAAAATCTAGGCCTTAGTGTCAACCCCTGGTGAGCCTTGTTGATCAACGTTGTTCTACATCATTGGACAGTATGTTTATTATCGGTGTCTCTGGGGCTTTTCCCTCCCTCAGGACAGTTCGCTGATGTCCATCGTCAAGGAGGTGGGTCTCCCCAAGCGGCCTCCCCCCATGCGGGGCGAGGAGGGCCGGGACTTATCGGAGAGGGACCAGAGGGTCCCCCCTCCACGTTCTTCCTCTCCCGTCATTGGCTCCCCTCCCGTGAGGGCGGTGCCTATCGGGACTCCGCCCAAACAGCCGATGAGTCACTCCCTCAATCATCAGGTGAGTCGGATGCTGAAGTGTTATTATATCAATGGTACAGAACCCTCACGGTTCCATTTAAGTTATTGTTAAATATATAGAGAATGTAGAATAATTGTTACTTTGGTCAACCTGTTGTTATGTCTCGTAATGGTACCAACAGCAATACAGTGTGGGATTGTGGACAAAATCTTTTTGGACAACACAATATTCTGAGTTTTTATTGGTGGTCCACGGCAAAGGACAGGCGAGATCCGCTCCAATTCATCTAGTTTTAGTTAGTCTTTAGAGTGGGTTTTCTAGTTTTTATTTTGGTGAAAATACTTAGTTTAATTAGGTTTGCTTTAGTTATACTTTTACTTACTTTTAGTTATTATTTTTTGTCCTTTGGTTGTCGTATAGCATTCAGAAAGTACAGTCTTGTGTTTTATAACATTTTAAACCATTGATCGTTGTCACCACTGCAACAAGGTATAGATTATAAGGACACTTGCGGAATGAGCAATAGCCTACAGCTAATTGTGTGTGGTGTGTGCTGCCTCCATGAATGTGCCAAAATGGAAGATGTTTTTCAACCATTCACCGACTTAACTGGTTGCCTTAATTGCTTGTGGTCGTGTCTATTAAACAAGTTGTCGTGTTGGTTGGCTAGTGGATCTCGCTGTCTCTTCCCTTGGCTCAAATGCTGAATAAATAATGGACCTTGTTATAAACCACTGCTATATGTGGCTGTCCTAGGGTGTTTTTGTGTTTTTATATGTGTGTGTTGTGTGCATAGATCCACCACCCCACCGCAGTTCATGTGAGAGCCCCAGTCCACCAGCACAGATATCCTCCTCCTCCCTTCCCTGAGCGCCTGTCACCCAACACCCTCCTCAATATAGCTGTGAGTCTCTCCTCTGCGTCCTTCATCCATCCATCCCCTCATTCCTCCTTCTATTCTTCCACAAGTCCCTTCCCCTTATGCACAACATGAACCTTATCCCTTTGCTCTATTCCGGGCGCTGACATAATGGGCTATTTTTGCGAAGAGGTTTGGCGTAGAGGGAACAAGTAGGTATGCCTTTGGGAACCTTAGGCAACAAAGTATGTGATGTTTGAGTGGTTCATTTTTGAACCACAAAATGACAAGTCAAGGCTGTAACACATCCAGGCACTTACATCACACACGTAAATCTGAAAACCAAGTAGAAAGATGCAAATGCCTTTCGGTGTGCAGTTTGCATGTTCTCCCCGTCTCCCCTAAGGTAGTTACACTCACAAACTAGATCTGCACTCGGTAGAGTGGCAACTTGCGCATTGTGCACAAGTAGGCCATGGCCTTGATTAGCCAGACAGGCTGTCTGACCATGTTCTGAACTCAAATAGGTAAATTAAAAGTAATAAAAATATCCAGGCCATATGTTTTGTTATTGATACTCGGAGTGCATTTATGTGTTATATTTTGCTTTGCAGTTGCTACTGTGCATGTGCAACTATTCAGATTGTAAGGGAAGAGAGCTGGATCACCGCTCTTTAGTTTGGTGACACTATAAAGGGCGTTACTGACGGGGAGTCTGAAATGCACATATAATCACTGTGATTTCCCCCGTGCCACACGGTGCCGACAGACGAGAAACGTGCGGAAAAAACACCAACCAGATTGAGATCTAAAATCAAACACGGGCGTGTGCACGAAACGAGCACGCATGCAACAAACACTGGCCACCGCACCACAACACCCGGCATCACACACTTGCTTTATCACAGCATTTTTCTTAGCACATACCGGTCCCATTGAAAATGAACTACAAGGTGTGATTTATTACTCCCTGTCTGTAAAGCCCTTAACACTGGCAAAACAACTATGGGTAAGTTGGATAACATCCATGATAAATACAGCAACAAAAAAACTCCCAGTAATTAGTTGACAATCCAATTAACCGATTACTAAAATAGTTGACATCCCCACTGACCATTCAGCTTTCTATTTGTTTAGAATGCTTATTATAACAGCAGAACTGATACTAGAAATGTTAGATTAATAATATTATACATGGGTCTAAGTCCACATCTCGTTAATTTGAACCACGAGCCCGTCTTATCTTGTTTCCCTCTCTCCTTTGTATTTATTCTTTGCTTTGAATCAGCAGTTGATGTTGCCTCCTGAACGTCATAATACAACAGTCAGGGGTTCTTTGGATATCCTTTGTTGCTTGCACTTCTAACTGTGTGTGTGTGGGTGTTTTCAGAACTCTCCACTGTGTCGTGGTCCGTTCCCTCCCGGTGTTGGTCCCGTTCTGTCACAGATCCAGCGAGCACAGCTGCTCAATTCTCAGGTCAGTATGTGACAGCACAGTGAAAACACATGTCATAAGATTTAGAGAGTTTAACCACAAGGTGGCAGTATAAACACAGAATTTGTCATCTGAAAGTTGAACACATTTCCCCACATTTTTTACTTTCTGATGCTAGATTCTAGTTTCTGACGCTAGATTCTAGTTTCTGATGCTAGATTCTAGTTTCCGTTGTTCAATTCCACTTTCTGGCACTAGATTCTTTTTTCTTTTTTTCTTTTTTTTGCACTAAATTCATTTTTTTTGCCCTGGAAAATCTCATGTTTCTGTCACTGTGTCAGTGATACTCAACATATTTCATGCCAAAGAACTGCCAGAATTATCTGTTATTTGTCTGCGGACGCCCATCTGAAAACATGTTGTTCTAGGAATACCCCAGAAGCAAGGATTTGAGTTAAAATTGTTTGCCTCGAAAGAATATATTCAAAGATTTGCGCCATCATTTTCCAGAATTAAAATCTCAGAACACTTTTGGACAAACAGAAATATACTTCCAACAACAAGAGATCCCTATAGGATCTCTTGTTGTTCTTTTCTGTTAATATTGGTTCAAATTTGCAGTCATATGCATCTCAACTCTCTCCCTCCCCCTCTCTCCCCTCCCCTCCCCCAGGTGCAAGGGTTTCCCCGGGGCGGTCCGGCCCCACCTCTGTTACCGGGCGGCGGAGGCTTCAGGCCGTTCTACGCGGGCCCCCCGCCACCCCACGGCCACCGCATGGGGCCCCCGCCTCCCCCCCTCGGCCACCCGCCCAACCACAACCACGCCCCGCCTCCCATCCGTCACAACACAACCCACCTACACCCGCAGCACAGGCGCATGCTGACGCAGCGCATGCAGAGTCGGGGAGGAGGGTGAGTGGCTCTTTTACGTCAACTGTTCTATAACTACACTCAACACTTTGGTTTTTGCTCCCATTTTTCAGGGGATGGACTTAAAGACCTAAAATTCATTGCAGATACGCAATATTACCATTTCTCTCAAACACTGTTCACAAATCTGCCTAAATGTGTGATATTGTGCACTTCTGCTTCATTAAGATAATCCGTCCCTAACTAATGCAACCAAATGTACTCACAATTAAATTGACATAAATACAAATAAATGGGGGTAAAGGAGAGAGAAAGACAGTCAGCTATATACAATATTTTTCTTTCCAAACGATGAAGGAAGGATAGAATGTGTTTGAATAGTAGCATACAAAATCAAAAATGTTTTAATGCTGATAAACAATAACATTGTTCAGGCTATTATTGTGGTAATTGAACATTACAGCATTACAGCTATCAAGGCTAAAACGTAGACTTAGAGCTCAGCTGAACCAAAAACCCCTGCGATCGTCACACTTATTCTATTACAAACTGACCCGGCCCCCCATCAGAGAAGGGAAAAGTTATGTGGCCCTCAGTGGAAAAAGTTTTAAAATTTGTCCTGCGAAAATGGAAATTGTAAAATCTATGAACGATTAAAATTAGTTTATTGAAATTAGTAACTTTTTGGTCCTTGACATATATTGAGCTCCACTGTTACAGAAACAGAAACTTTCATGACTTTACTGAAAACACGTCCAAACTCAAGCCCTACTGTTGGGACATATACACATACAGTGCAATTTTGACATACTTTGGCAGATTCCCATCATTCCCCAGGTGAACTATGAACTGTGACATTGAACACTAACACTTGAAAGGGTTCCTGGGGGGCGCTGCCTGAGCCCTCACTGACCTGACTGAATTCAAATAGGAGTAAGGGGGCGGACTGGATTTGGACCACTCAGAGTTAGGTTGCAGTTTAAGTTATGTCTGTAATCTGACTGGAGTCTCCTTTATGTCCAGTGACCGGGGCAGGGTCGGTGGGGACAGGAGGAACAGAGACCCATACAGCAACCTGATGACGCAGAGAGAGAAGGAGTGGGTGGCCAAGATCCAAATGATGCAGCTGCAGAGTACCGACCCCTACCTGGACGACTACTACTACCAGGTCAGTGGACACCCACTGGGCATCAAGGGGGTGTCCCTAGTGTTGCACAGTTTATCGCAAAAAGAAAAATCTAGATTCAGGAAATGGTGCAGTCTCAGCAATATTTGGCTGTCCAATACCTTTATTTCCTTACTGTTTTTGCTACAAGAGCGAAACTTTAAAGAACCATTTAAGTCAAGCTAGGTAATGGATAATAGGTCTGAGTGGTCATTGTTTATTAACTCACTGACAGGTTGAAGGTGTTCAACTGAATTTGGCTCCAGGGGTCACGTTTTTAACGGATTAATGTTCAGCGACTGCAAACTAAAGGCAATTAAAGTTGAACGATTGTCGCACATATCTGAGGATACACAGGATTCGTAGCATCCTCCAAGACGACATGTGAATTAAGGACAAAACCCAATGTTTGAGTTTGAATATTGTGTTTTGTAGCAGCCAATAGTGATGACCACAATAATCTATATGCACACTGCTCATAATTTACTATTTAAGTAGGCAACAGTAATGAATAAATGGACTTTATTGGATACCACAGTGATATCAAGACACTAACTTGACGTGTGTTTATGTTTGTGTGTGTGTGTGTCTAGAACTACTACGAGAAGTTGGAGAAGCGCCAGGAGAGGGAACGTGACAGCAGCAAGAAGGAACATACAACCAGACTCATTACGCCACAGGTCCCCAAGGTGGAGCATACCTATAGACCAGGTACATCATACTCACACACATCTCTCTCCTTCTCTCTAAAATAACATCTAGTTGCAAGCCTGATATGTGTGTAATGAATGCGTCATAATGACATCCCTGTGTGTCTACAGTTCAGTTTGCAGGCTCTCTGGGGAAACTGACGGTGTCGAGTGTTAACAACCCACGCAAAATGATCGACGCCGTGGTGACGTCTCGATCTGACGATGAGGTTCTGCACTTTCTCTTTTTTCCATTCCCATTTCCATCTGTCCCTCTGTTTTTCTCTCGTTTCATTACTACCTAGAATACAAATTGTTTTGTTTCATTGCGTACCGGTAGTCGGCAGTAATTTAGCTGTAATTTACATCGGCTGGCACATGATTTGTGTGGCATGATGTGACATTATCCAGCCGTTAACTGTGTCTCTTGTCTGCCTGCAGGAGAAGAGAGAGAAGCAGGTGTGGAACAAGAGGAGGCAGATTCTCTACACTGTGGAGAAGGTAAACACCTTTCTCTCCTCAACCTCGCCTTTGAACCGTTTTTCACTGCCTTTTGGCACCAGTGTCGCCTTCCACTTGCTGTCACTGCTGATAAATGCTAAGTGTCACCAGTTGCGTTGTATAAAATACATTTGATTAGATTCAATTGAACGAGAACACTCAGTCTTTTGTTTACATCCAACTTCATGTTGGCTGCCATCATACTCAGTGGCATGTAGACCAGCATCCGGTCCGACAACAACAGCTGACACAACATCCGGTCACAGTGCTTCTGAGCTTCAAAATAAGGGTAAATCAGCGTGATAGTTGGCAGTAGCTCATGAGCTCATGAGCTCATGAGCTCATGAGGGTACTCAACGCTAACAAGAGAGTAAAGTAGTACACTGACACTCACTCTAGGGAAATGGCTGTTTTGATCTTAAATCCATTTATTTTAGGTCTTTTTGTAGTAATAGTACAACATAAACATTACCCAGACTTGTACACATGCCTAAATTTGCATATTTGCGCCGCTTTTGAGAGAGGGACAACTACAGCTTGTCCCACTCTTGAGTGCTATTTTCTCCCCTCAATGGCGCAGCTAGGCCATCTCTAGCATAGTATAACAGTACTGCATTCAATGTTTAACAGTATCTCGTAGCTGCGCAGCCTGCATTAAAGTTAGCTGTTAAATTAGAGTTAGCCAGGGGATAACTCATCATCATTGTCATGAACGTTATTCCAGACTAACGGAGAGCATTTTCTCATCAGCGAAAAGTCAAAAACCCAAACGGAACACATATCTGGTGTTTTGTACTCGCGGACTCGCGGATGCATGCGTGCAGATCACTATGCGTTGTTAATTGATGTTGATTAAGCCTACACCTATTATTGTTAAATATGATATTTTAAATATCTTTAATAAATAATAAATAAATGAATACCATTCGTCTACCCCTATTAATGTATAGGCTACATGCATATTACATGTGGGGTAAAATAATAATAATAACTGGTATGTGATGTTGGATACCCGGCTGTGAAATGAACACTAACAGTTCATTTCTTCCCATTTCTGTCTGATCAGATGTACAGTCTACTCCTGGAGGTGCAGGACTTTGAGAAGCGGTTCGTCCACTCGTCCGACGAGGAGAGAGACGCGCTGGTGGAGCGGCATAGATCCAACACCATGCAGCTCTGCAGCTCCCTACGGGAGAAGGAGTGGGATGACAGGTAGGGAGTAGGGACAGGACTGAGGATTCAACCAACAACCATGACTTCAGGTTCCATACACCTTAACATGGTTTCCAGGTCCATGAAAAGCAAAACATAGTTGTGTAGATAGTTAAAGGAATAACTCGTGTTGAACTATTCCAAAATAGTAAAAACGGGCAAAGAAGCTAGGAATAAGGGGTTTAGCATGTGACGAAAATGGAGCCCTAAACTCCAAATTGCTCCTGACGTGCTGGTTGTGCCTGCATGTTTTCCACCGTCATCGGTGTTTAAACGGGTGAATGTAATGCACTATGTAAAGCACCTTGAGATAGAAGGCGCCATTTATCTATGTGAGCTCCAATCAATAGAACTGAATGAGCTCCCCATCCGTACCTCTGAGCCACTGCCACCCACAATTAACACAGACAATGAAGCCTCATGGTCACACTGTCCTCTCTCTCTCTCTCTCTCTCTGCAGGGTCAGTGATGAGCAGTGTGTGATGATCATGTCCGTGAGGAAGGGGAAACGACTCATCGCCAGGCTCCTCCCCTTCCTGCCGCCCACCCAGGCTGCCGCCGTTGTCATGGCGATTGCCCGGAACCTGCCCACCCTGGCCAAGAAGGACAAGCAAGATCAGGTATCCATATTGTGTCCACACACACACACACACACTCTGACAATACTTGGCCTCAAAGGTCAAGCAACTAGTTAGTTGGTATTTTTTGTGGGTGTGGTGGTGCAGCAGTAAAATGTTACTCTTGATCCAAGTAATCGGTAATGTAATATTAATGTTCTCAGGAGTAATAAGGAACATATTACTATCGCAAATAATATTGCCCAACACTGCTCGGTACAGAGAGAACAGACAGTAAGTTATTATCATATACTAATGGAATGCGTTTTTATTGCGTTTTTCAGTGCTCAAAGCACTTTACAATGGTCCATTCATACATTGGGACATATTGGTGGCTGTTGGGGTGTATAACATCCTGCTCTCATGGTCGGGTCCATTCAGGTGCTCTGCTGGTTAGTGGAACCCGTTGCTGGCGTGATCCAGTCCTTGTCAAGCTCCGCCCTCACAGACCTGCTGCAGGAGTTGCAGGGCAGCGAGGGTCAACTGGCCACAATACTGCACAACAAGGTACATGCACACCACAACACTGTACACACACAAACAACACAGTACACACACACACACACACCCCACAACAACACAGTACACACACACACACACCACAACACAGTACACACACACACACACCACAACGCAGTGCGCGCACACACACACACACACACACACACACACACCACAACACAGTACACACACAAACACCACAATACTGCACAACAAGGTACATGCACACCACAACACTGTACACACACAAACAACACAGTACACACACACACACACACCCCACAACAACACAGTACACACACACACACACACACACCACAACACAGTACACACACACACACACACACACACACACCACAACACAGTACACACACACACACACACACCACAACACAGTACACACACACACACACACACACCCCACAACAACACAGTACACACACACACACACACACACACACACACACACACACACACACACACACACACACACACACAACACAGTACACACACACACACACACCACAACACAGTACACACACACCACAACACAGTACACGCGCGCGCACACACACACACCACAACACAGTACACGCGCGCGCGCGCGCACACACACACACACACACACACCACACACACAGTACACACACAAACACCACAATACTGCACAACAAGGTACATGCACAACACTGTACACACACACACCACAACACAGTACACACACACCACAACTCTGCCCAACAAGGCGCGCACACATTTGGAAACGCCACTTAATAAAATACTATTGGAGCTTAAACTGTGTACTGTACTGTGTGTGTACTAGAACAGAAAGGGGCAATGTCCTACTATGTATGTAAAGATGGTCCTTATATAAATTAGTTGGGAGCTTGATCCAACAACCCATCCACCTGTCTGTCCTCTCTCTAGTTTGGTGTGACACTGCTTTACCTGATCCTGAGTGAAGGAGAGAGGATGCAGAGCTCTGATCCCAACTGTCAACTTATGGACGACAATCGATGGTGAGTGTGATTGTGTGTTTGTGCACACAATTGGTGCATAGAATGGTGTGAGGGAGTGAGGCTGCATCCAAATGCAGTTTAAGTGACTGCTCTCATAGCTGATGAAAATAAGTTAGGATTAATTATTTTCCGATTGCCTGGATAGGTTTGCATTAAACTGTTTAACACCCATGTAGTTTGACTAAAGTTTAATTACAGTTCTACTTCATACACCAGGAGTAAATGTATCTGTAGACATACAGTATTATATAGCAAACAATAGTAACAATAACAATCATTGCTTTAATGTTACTTACTGGAGGAGCCATTATAAGAGGCATTATTTAGACTCACTCAGCGGGTTAGTCATTTTCAGTACATTTTTTCGGACACTTGGTGGCGGGCTAGAGCACCACAGCACTAGGTGCATATCACCCTGGGTACATGGTGCGCTTTTGAGACCGAGAACGTTAGTTGCGGAAGTGACTGTATTTACAGTCCCCAGAGAAACAACCCTGTTCAGTCCTCACTAGTAACTTGACTTGTTCAATGTCTTTTTCTGAAAAAAACGATTTTTTTACGAACAAATCAATTATAAAAGTGTGCAAAGTGCACGATTTCATTTCCAACTGCTTTGCGAGCACAAAGGGAGAAATAAAATGTTTCCGTGGGGAATTCATTTTCGGGAGCTCCGCAACGTGACTAATGGCAACTTCCGTCGGAAGTTAACTAACCGAAACTTCCGGGAAGTCCCGACTTCCGTCAGTGTCTTTGGGGCACCATGAATCCAGGCTCTTATCTTGCAGCACGGATAAGAGCCTGGAGATCGAGGCTAGGTGCATAATAGGGAGCGTCACAGGTGCTGTGGGGGATGGTGGACACAGGGTTTGGAGCTACACTGTTAACTTCCTACCAGCAGCAGAAGCAGAAAGCAGTAGCAGCACCACAAACCAACAGCTTAAAACTTACAAAAAGGAAAAGGACAATTGCAATAACATTCCTGGTATGTTCTGTTCATGTCCATTCATCTGCTCAAATCATCCGCTCAACCACCTTAATAAATAACATCAAACTGGATTCATGACTGGACTTCCATTATTTCATGTTACACTGTATATGCTGCGTAGGATCACTCCAGGCCTGTAAAGGAAGGAATGAGCCAAGTACCTGCATGAGGGTGAAATTAGGCCGTAATACTTACTTTGTTGGCAGTTAAATCATTACTTTTCTCACTCAGCTGTAAAAAGGACTAGAATAATAAAAAAGTGAGCTGAGGATATATTTAAGGTTATATATCATTTATCAATAAGCAGATCTGTGCATTAAGGATTTTAAGGCGCAACGGAGGCGCAGACTCCCCATCTGCAACGCCCTTAAGTCTTACCTTTTACAAATGCAATGCATCTCAAGTTCCACTTGTACTGTCACTATTCGCCAAGAAATTACAATGCAATAAAAAGCGGTGTTTGGAATCTTCTTGTCTATGCTAAAAGCTCTGAAACATGATTGTCATTATGTCATGTGATGCATGGCTACTACACGAATAGTGCAACTTAATGCGCAACTCTGTTAGGGTAAACAAGGAAATTCCGAGACGAACTCTGCATGGTTTCCCCAAATGTGTTGTCCATAACCTCCCTGTTTGACTGTAACATCATCCTGTGTGTCCTCTCTAGGACTGAGCTGGTGTTCTCTGTGACGCGGGAGCTGCTGAGTGTTCCCTCCTCCTCTCTGTCGCCTCCCCTCTTCACCCCTCCCAACCTGCTCTCCCTCTTCTCGCGATACGTCGACCGCCAGAGGCTAGAGCTGCTGCAGGACAAACTACAGTACGTCCCATCTGCTTTGTAATGATGTCAAATACATTTCTTGCTCGTCCGTCCTGGTAGCCATTCATGATGCTGAGTGCGGGAGCTACTCACTTGCTGTTTTACAGGCCAACAATCTTCTTTATTTACTCTTATATGCCATTGTCTGTGGTTTTAATCATACATACCATCAATGTTCTGTCTTCACGCTTCAGTAACAGAATGGGCTTCTGTTCTATGTGTGTCACAGCTCACCAAGGCCTACAATTCTTAGTAAGTAGCCTGCCTTGCCAGGCCATGATGTCATGAGGCCCATATAGGTCAGGAGCCTATTTCCTGTTTCTGTAGCGTGAGGCAGCTTGATGTACAGGTACACCCCCTGGACATGACGCTAGTACATACCTGGGCATTATGCGGCCCGGGGGCCAAATGCGGCCCTTTGGCTGACTCTGACTAGCCCGGGGACCACCAGTGGTCCTTGAGAGAGTTCCAAGTTAAATATGGAAAGTTGGTTAACCAGATGTAACTCTTTGAGAGTGTATAAATGAAACCAAATGGACCCTTGCGGGTCCATTTGGTTTCATTTTTACACTCAAGAGTTAAAATATTCATCATCTGAATTAGCCCAAAGTCTACACATTCAATCAGAGAATGTAAGAGAATGGTCATTTTTGTTATCCTGTTTTGTTTCCCAAATCGAGCCTGGAATTGTGGACAAAAACAAAAGACATTTTGGGATCTGTGGGGCTAAAATGTCATCAAATGGTGGTCCGTGGCTCAATATACTGAATAAATAGAGGGCCCTGGTGTCAAAATGGTTGGTCTTACTCTTACTTTTATCATGAAATTAAATTAATATTACGTAGACTTTAGTTCAGCCTTTAGTCTTGGCCCTCCACAATATTTCATGCATCTCATTTTGCCCCTTGGGAAAAATAATTGCTCACCCCTGCGCTAGTATATTGCAGGGACTCCAAACCAAACCCTTGATGCTTAGTGCCAAGCAGGGAGGCATTGGTGAAGCAAACTGCTGACCTCCTAGTCTCAGGGTGGAAACTCTAACCACAAAACAAATTAGTTGAAATGTCCTGTTTGGCCAGTGCAAGATGATGTACGATGATAAGAGGGCCCTCACTTCTGGGGTGTTTTATTTTTATTTTTTTTTAACCTCTGTAGTCTGTATGAGACATCCCACTCCTGTACTACACTTCAATGGTTGAGAAATACTGGTGTGAGACATTGTCTTGTTTGTCCTCTTTCTTCAGGATTACAGCCCTGTCTAGGTAGAAGTTACTGCAGACATCGAGACAAGCCCCCACGCCGCCATCCCACCCTCCACAGCTGGCGCACCACCACCCCTGTTTTCTGTGTATGTGTGTCCATGTGTGCGTGTGTGTGACTGTGTGTGCGCACGTATGTCTCCGAGACGCGTCTATGGTGGATGAGGCCTGCGTTATACATTACTTGTGTGCAGGTGATGCGCAGTGAAAATAGATGTACAAATGGCATAGATGTGCTGTTTTCAGTGTGCAACACCCAGCCACATCGAAGTATAAAGCAGGTATAATGGTTTTAATCCAGCAGAAATCTTTAGTCACTTTGTTTTGTTTTTTTCTGTTTGTTCTGGTATGTTTGGGAGAGAGGGAGTGTGTGAATGACTGGGAGAGAGAGAGAGATGAACTGTATGAGCTGAGAGAGAGAAGTGATACCTGCATTTTTAAGTATCTTGTTAACGACGATGCCTGTGATAAACCATCAAAAATTAAAAAGTATTTCTATTGTATACAAATGTAACTATGTGCATTGTCATTTTATTGACATTAACGTCTATATGATACATACACGCCCAGAACCACACAAAACCCTGCCTCTCTGTACAGAGGGCAAACATTTAGTGAAAATAGAATAAGATTGTATATCAGCTATTAGTTAGGGAATTTCATCAGATATTTGACCAATCTGGGAAATAAATCATTAGCAAGAGATTTCTTCAATGTTTCAATGGTGTAATAATGTTCTAAAAGATTGAAATTCAACTCCTGTGGAAAATCTAAAAACACAAAACAAACAACCTTTACCTATTCTTTGAGGTTTGTTGAAAATCTTTTTACATGCTTAGATTAGACACCATTTAGGAACCCATTGCTGAAGAAGTGTCTAGGTAATAACTTGGTTTCTAGATTTACATGACTTGTTTTAACTATGTGGTAGAGAGGTAATGAACCATGTACAGTAGATCCAGTATATACAGTATATTATAAAGTTGAAAGTAGAGGTGCACGTTCGACTTCATCAGCCAATGAATGTATTCTTTTTTTTTTTAAGTTCACATGCTGTAGGCTTCATCCACAATGGAAACTAGATTTAACCTTTTTCCCACATTAGTGTCAACCGGTGACACTTGGAATTTTAGTATTGTCTATAAAAGTTTCTATTCTAACATTCAGCCTGAATATAAGACAGTGTTGTTTTTTTCGATGGAAATATCCTAAAGACGGAGCCGTCTTGTATTTGGGGAGTATACAGGTCCATTCCAAAAAATTAGAATATCAAGGAAAAGTTGGTTTATTTCCACAATTCCATTCAAACTTTCATTAATTATAGATCCAGTGCTCACATTGTAAATGATTTCAAGTCAAGGAGGTGATCATCCTGTGGCACTGTTGAGGTGTTATGGAAGCCCAGTTTTGCTTCAATAACAGCCATAAATGAATTTGTGTTGTTCAGTCTTATGATGTCTCACACCTTCCTCTTGACAGTACAACCCAGATTCCCTGTTGGGTTAAAGTCAGGATATTCTAATTTTTTGAATGGACCTGTATACACACACACACACACACACACACACACACACACACACACACACACACACACCGTAAAATACCAAATAGTAGCCCGGGGCTGTTATTATGGACCCGGGTTGTTTATAAAGTACTGGGCTGTGCTAGTGCAAAATTAATGATAAACATATACATAGCAGGCAAAGTTTTTGACATTTTTATTTAATATTTAGAATAGGAGAGCTTATAGGCAGCATTGCTTAATAGATCTGACCCAGATTCAGACTGGCATGATTCCATATTTTAAACAATTTAAAATATTGTAATATATAGCCTCAATCTTGTATATTCTTTTAAATGAGGTTTTGCCTTATAGAATACATGGTGCTCAATTTTTCAATCAAATCAATCAAATGGACCGCTGGGAAAGAGTAAGAGTAAGCACGTGTGGCTCTGAGCTGCATACAGGACGACATTATCTCTCTTCATATTGTTTAATGAAGTCATAAAAACATGACCAATACCCATACCCATTGAATATATAAAATATACACTGTATTGACAAGTTGGAATTAAAACAATCGTTTTAATTCCAAACAAACCAAGTGAGGACATTTGTAATCTCAAAAGTTTCTGTGGAGTCGATGCGACAGAGGCTTGGATTCAGTATGGTGAGTGTGTGCGTGCTTAGCCTATACAACGCACAGTGAGCGCAACACGTAGATACACCGAATAACAGTAGACATAAACGTTTGACAGAATATGCAGTCTGAGTTAAAACAATCGCTGTACATAGGCTGTGTATGGCAGAATTAAATATTTTGGGGAGGTGGAGGAGGCAGAAATGAGGTCTGCAAACGTCCTTATTGCAATCCGCACACTTTCAAAATAATTTCTGTCAAATCATACATCCGGTCATGCAAAACTCATACACCGATCCCCATTGGGGGAAAACGTAATTCTGTGCAACAAATAAATCAATGCTATGTTAGGTCACATGTGCTTCTATCAGCATTTACCAATCAGTGGACGGTAGGTAGAGCAGCCAGTTGGGAACCGAAAGGCATACTGTATTTGATCCCGGGCTCTCACAGTTTGTGTTGAGGTGTCCTTGAGCAAGACGCTGCAGGTTGGTGCCTTGCATGGTGTCCCATGGTTTTCCTTGGTGTGTGAAAGTAATACACAATCTACGTAAAGTGCTATATAAATGCACTCTTTACCATTTTATTAAAATATATTATTTCACTTCGCCCCAAGGCAACAGGTTAGATTTTCAATGCTGGCATATTTGACTACAAATCTGCAGCTGTAGTCCTTTGAAGGTACAGTCTTGTGTAATAGTTCTCCATTGACTGGTTTGGTGAACCTGCCTATGATCAAAATCATAATGTACTAACAGGCATAGAAGTATTTGAGGAGGTGTTCAACATTGGCTTGCTCGCAAAGAGCACCCAAGACCTCCAGATCTGGTTGGTCTGGAACCAGGCAATCTGGACCATCTTCCATTCCCTCTACAGCTACAGACCTGGACTCCATCGTTCCACTGGGATTCCTGAAAAAAAATAAATTAATACACAATGTACCTAAGTTATTACAATCCATGTAAGACCAGATTCATATGTTAGATCTAAGGGTGATCAGATGTGATCAATGGTTAATTATAGAGAATTGGTGCATTTATAGATATAGTGTAACAAAACAGATTTTAGATATTCTAATAAAACGTTTATTTTAATGGGCAATTGGAAACTGCGTCCCACACCTTGACCAGTCGCTGAGCGCCAGAAAATAGCTTTAACACAAGCACAGACCATAAAACGGCAGCGAGTATAGTAAGTGACTAAGAAAGCCAGAGGGTGCCTCAGTGAGAGATCAAAGAAAATTCTGTGACGTAAGCAATTTATGTCACAGCATCCTTTATAAGCAATCGTTTCATTTATGTAAACCATTATATTTTATATTTTACCAAGCGATGGATGAAAGATTATCTGCTCATGTACTGTAGGCTATTGTTGAGCCAAAGTGCAGGTTAGTACTCGACAGAGTGCAGTTCTGGTTCAGCCTGAAATACTAGTAGGCCTATACTAATACCACATAGAGAAGGCATGCTTGGATTCAAAATAAATCCAAAAAAGTATCGCCCGAACAGGGACTTGAACCCTGGACCCTCAGATTAAAAGTCTGATGCTCTACCGACTGAGCTATCCGGGCTCTGCTCATGCACTTCCCAGCGTCTTATTTAGCTGTGCTCCCAAAGCAACTCCACGTCTAGGGTATTTTATTGTATGTCAAACTTACCAGAGGCATCCTCTTATTTATTATACATCATATTCAGCAACTTGATGGCAAACCTAACAAATAACAACACTACCGATCATGGCGACAAGTTGTTGACACGTATAGACCTGAATCCGTCGCTACAAGTAATGCTAGACAAAGCCGAAGCACGAGAAGCGTCGTCGCCGCCGAACACCCCCTGGCCGACTTCACACCACCTAGCCGACTTCTCCACACCACCTAGCTGACTTCTCCACACCACCTAGCCGACTTCTCCACAGCCCCGAGCCGAGATCTCCGCACTTTTGCTCGGTCCGAGTTCGCGGCGGCCCAGATCTCCGTCCCCCGCCGAACAGACCTAGCTATGGCCAGCGACTAGCTTTCTAGCAACGTCGTAATAACAGCGTTATTACGGTTATTTACCCTGTGCCCCACGCTATCAACAGGTGGCTCCGTGGCGCAATGGATAGCGCATTGGACTTCTAGTCAAGCACTTGAGAGGTGATTCAAAGGTTGTGGGTTCGAGTCCCACCGGAGTCGACTTTTGTCGCTCCTGTCTTTTTTCCACCTGTATTGTCACAGCACGGATTAATCATAACCATCGTCCATCACTCGGCGTTAATAAGAAATAACAAATAATAAGCCAAAAATGAAACTAGCATCTAAATCGGCGGCAATGTAGGCTAAACATGTCCATTACATTGCCATCTAAGATCAAGAGTTGCGACATTGAGGGGTCAAAAACTGAGCGCTGTTCGTGCGGCCCCAATGGGGACAAACTAGAGTTGGAAATACATTGTTTTCAAAGAGTGCGACAAGAGAAACATTTAAGTTGGCTGTTGAGAAATCCGATGCATTTTCTGCCTACTTCCGCAAAGGACCTGTCTAGCCTCGATCTCCAGGCTCTCATCCGCGCTGTTTGTTGCCCGCAAGTCTACGTAGAAGACTCCATTGGACTGACCCCATGAAGTGAACGGAGTTTGCGTAACTCTTTCTATACTTTAAAGCTCTTGACTAGTCTATGTCCACTCCAAAACGTTTTTTTAATCGCCGCATCTGGTCCAGTAGAGAGAGAAATCACTGTGACTGGCGCTCTGGGCCAAGGCTAGCTGGACAACACATGCCAACACAACCTAAAACATGAGACATGGATCCGAATAGTTGAATTTTAAATTCTAATTACAACATTACACCACAGTGGTTCCGTCTAATTATGCCACTAATGTCCATAATTAACAAACCGTGTTTTGATGTCCATCCCAGCGGTCTTCTGTAGAATACAGATACAGAAAGCGTGTTTGAAAGATCAAAATCACAACTCACCAACTCTAACTTCTTCCTGATTATTTTAAGATGTTACATATCGAATAAAGGTCGCCATCAACCTAACTGCCTTGACTCGTGGCAACACACACAAAAAGATAAAACATAAAATACCTGACTAAAACCTGGGCCCGAGTGATCGAATCCCATAGTGATGGCGATGGTCAAACAGGCCGCTTCTCCTCAAGTGCAAAACGTAGTCTAAAATAGTCGCAATCAATAGATGACTTATAAAGTAGTTGCCTGATTGGGTTTTGTGGTAGCCGTCTTCCACGGAAAGTAATAAGTCTGTAGAAGCAGCTGTATGGTCGTAGATCAAGACCGATGCTGAGGAGAGAGAGAGAATCACGTGCAACAATGGCGGCTATCTTCGTCTCCAGTCCGAACAGTTCACGCGTCCATCAGTCCATCACTAAGAAGATTCCAGTTCACAAAAACAAAACAAAACAAAACAAAACAAGCCCAAAACGTATCGTTAGTATTGCAATGTATCCTTCTTGTAGCGTATTGTGTAGACACATTCCAGATACGGTGGCTCCTTTTGACGTAAAATTAACTCTCCAAAACATCGATGCGCACGTGATTGTTCCATCTCCATCCTGCTAATCAGCCAACCAACTGATTCACTGCACCTGTGGTTTCCTAACAAAACCACGCGTTGACACAAGAATGTGCTACCAAATGGACCCGCAATTTGGTTTCATTTTTGCGCTCTCAAAGAGTTACATTTGGTTAACCAACTATCCATCATTTATCCTGGGGACCACTGCTTGAAAACCACTGTCATAGGAGGAAAAATGGTGAAAAATGAGGGTTACATCTCTGGCGCCTGTCAACCAATTTCACCCCAACTCACCAACCAAAAAGCACTAGATTTTCCCCCAGGAGTTTTTCACTAATTTTGGCGCTAGGGAGGTCTGGAAAAGCGCCAAATACAGCGACAAATGCGCCGAGTTGGCAACACTGAATACAACAACAAAACATAATGCTTTGGTCAGTAATCACTCAGTAGCTAGGCCAATGATGATGATTCTCTAGCTTTTCCATGCCAATTGGACCAATGAAGTTAGTTGCCAAAATACAGTAGGCACTCTTTGATTGACGGATGGAGTAGGCCAATTTATTTATTAATTTTTTCACCACTTTTCAACGTATATCTTATATAACAGGTCCTCACTATTGTACCTGTATCATGTAGTCTACATTAGTGAGAATTCTTATATGACATATATTATATTATATTATATTATATTATATTATATTATATTATATTATATTATATTATATTATATTATATTATATTATATTATATTATATTATATTATATTATATTATATTATATTATATTATATTATATTATATAAGTTAGTTAATTTTCATTTGACCACTAGATGACAGCGTTTCCTCTGAAATGGCCACAGGTGCGCCGTACCTAACCCCGTGATGGCCAACCTACCTACTCTATCTACAGTACACACCATCATCTGACCTAACCGCCATCTCTAACAGAGTAGAAGTTGACTTTTCTTTTTCTCTCTCTCGTGAAAAGCTCCGAACAGCAGCTGCAAGGAGTCCAGATCTCAGTCAAACCTTCAGACCCTTGGCTGGCCTCTCAGAGACATCACTTAAATTAATGGTTCACTTGAAAAAAAGATTACTGTTTAAATAAGAAGGGGAAATGGTTAAGTAAAAGTACAGACCGATAGGACATGCAGGTGGAAAAGCAGTCTATAATTTCAACATTAAAATAGGTTCTAAGGCCCCTCGGTGTACCTAAATTAAACGAATTAATTTGTCCTCCTATAATTAAATGTATTTTGGATTTTCTTGAGTAGCCTGCAGGCCTGCGTTGACGTCACAGTGCTGCTGCTCAGAGCCATAGTGTATAGACAGAGTTGCGACATCTTTGTTCACTTCATGGGGTCAGTCCAATAGGTGGCTCTTCTACTTGAATAGAGAATGGGGACAACAAATAGGGACAAATCCTGGAACGGGAGTAGGCATAAATGCAGTGGAATCAGCCCCAGCGTTAATGATCTTAAATCGCTATATTTATTTCGTAATAGTACAACATAAACATTATTGTACAGTAACATTGTTACTGTGCAATATCGTCGACACGTTGAAAACATGCAAAAAATAGCTCTTATTTGTGCCGTCCTTGTTGAAAACAAACAATGCATTTCCAACTCCAGTTTGTCCTTATTCGGGCTGCACGAACAGCGCTCGAGCGCTGTGTTTCTAACCCCACGATGTCTCAACTCTTCTACTAGAGGGCCTTCCTGTGGCTGGCTGCAGGCCACTGATGGAGGCTGTTTGACTTTTGACAAGTTGACAACAAGCAAGTCCACCAGGCCGCAGGTAAATTAACGTTTTATTGTCTAATTCGACGCTCTTGTGCGTTTACTGTTACTGAATGTGTAAAACTGTAGATAAATACATACCATGCGTGATAATGACACGTGTAAAACTACGTCGGATGGGAAAACTAGTAGGTAGGCCTATCATTGTTTTGATTAGTTTGACGCTAACGGCGCCATGATACTATGTGCCAATTAGGTCTACACATTAGTTTGCGTTGCTAGTTGTGAACTTTAATTTGGCGACTTATGGCAGATATTAATATAGACGTGTGTGTATCCTCTTTCTATCTACACAGCATTTGTTTGATAAATAATACATTCTCTGCAGGTGATTCTTTTCTTATGCACTGGAGTTTGGTAGTGCTAGTCACTGAACGCCACTGAGTCACTGAACGGCCCTGTGTACCACTAGAATTTGCACATAATGCAGGAGGGACCAGCCCGCCCCGTTGCAAACAAGTGCCTCCAAAGTCCAGCACTTTTATTTACTGACAGAAAGTAGTAGTAGTACCCCATAACTATGGTGGATTTTTATGAAACCAATGCTTTGCAGATAGAGGATAATTCAACCTTTCCATACAGCTGCAAAGAGCGCAAATTATTTTTGTATTGCAACTCTAGATTCATCCCAACAGTGTGTGTGTGTGTGTGTGTGTGTGTGTGTGTGTGTGTGTGTGTGTGTGTGTGTGTGTGTGTGTGAAGTCTGCACGTGCAAGTCCAGTGTGAAGTGTCCTTGCGGATGGCTGTTATGTAAGACTATCTGCATCTCTCTGCCTAGGATTAAGTAAGGTTATTCTCTCTCTCTGTGCATCGCATGCGCGTGTGTGGCAGGGCATGGCCTGTTAAACTGGCCTTGGAAATCAAGTTGATAAGGGCACAGAGGAAGGCTATTGGATTGTATTTTGCAAAGTCCTGTCTGAACATGCCAGGCCAGTTGGCCTCATTAAGCGGTACAATTGTGCAGACAGTGACGGAACAGACAGACAGGGTTTGAACAAGGAAGGGTTCATGGCGTGAAGTAAAGGTTCAGATTCATACCCTTTCTTTTTGAGCCTTCAATGTCTTGGCTGTCAGATGTCTGAAAGCCTTCAGACATGATGTCATGGGGACAGCCAAGTCTATGGACTTTAAAGCCAAGGCTGTAGTTGAGGGATGCTGTTTTTTCACATGTGGCATGAAGCATGTTGAATAAGCTTAGAAATAGCTTAGAAAATAGCCTACTATTGCTTTGTTTGTACAGTAGACAGCCTAGAGTTACTACTTATGCAAGGAACACTAAATAACGCCAAACATCAGTTTTTCTCAATGTCAATATTAGGGGTCAAGGAGGTCAATTTAGTTTAGAGGATCATGTACGCCTCTTGCAACAAAAGAGGCAGGGGTCCAGCTCTCTATATGGGTGCCCCTCACACATACATGATGTCATGTGACTGCTAAGTCTATGCTCTCTTAAGGACCCCCCCTACCACAAGCACACATTTTTAGCACACCCCCATTTCAGCATGTCCCCATGTGATGTGAGTCACTTGACAAAATTTTGCAGCCACTGTGGGCACGCCTCACCTCACACAAGTGCAACTTTGTGTCTTTCTAGAAACCAAGGTTCGAATCTAAATGTTAATACAGTTATATGCATTCAGGACATAGTCTGTTGTGGCTCATGTGTTAAAGTTCAAGGCTGTTCAACTTTATTTTCTGGTGTTCTGTTTGCCATTATTCCCTGTTCAACTCTGCCAGTGTGCTGTTTGTGGGCACATGGTGTGTGTGTGTGCGTGTGTGTACAGTGCACAGTGCATACCCATTGTTATAATCTTCTGTCCAGGCTTGTCTTGCAGTATACAGCCATTATAGGTGGGGTCTAACAGAACAACAGCTCACCTACTTACCCGCCCAACTGTAAATCGGATCACAACAATAATTAACTAACAGACAGATGAAGTTGAATCATGACGGTTCAAAGTCAAACCAGTTCAGAACTTAGACAGCATTTTTGTAGACATACTGTAGCACAATATGGTCACGTAGATGATGTATTACAATGTTGTTTATTTCTTACCATAAGTTGCTCTTGCAGTTGGTATTGTAATTTTTCTCTATGCTAGCCTAACAATAAATTAATGTGTTTGCAAAACCTTTTTACTGTTTAGTTTTGCACTAGTATGTTTTTAGTAATAATCTTACTAGTGTAAGTGAAAGGAATGAAAAGGAATAAAACTGATCCATTGGCTGAAAATACACAATGTTTGTGTACAGTACAGACTAAAGTGATGATGTGATAATCTTGACTTTTCTGTGTTGAATCTAACTTACAACATGTGCACTATACCATTGCTGTGGGCCTTGCTTGTAAATCACTCCTTGTGCAGAGTTAAAACAACATGTTTTAAATCTCTTTAAAGCACAATGTGACCAGTACTGGTTAGTTGTAATTTTCCTTGCGGCTGATGCGGCTACTCCATACCGTGGTTTATACTTACATCTGTCAGTACAACTACAAAAGAGCTGATAATTGTGAACATACACTCTTTGCATCATAACCAACACTTTCAGAATACCTTTACATTTGAGACCTAGTTTTAGCTTTCAGACAGAATGTTTCATCCATAAGTATACTGGAGGTCCTGACCTATATCCAACAATTCTTCTTCTGCCCTCCTTTTTATTAAAATGCAAATGGTTTAGTCAGCCCTCCTCTGTGGCCTCTGTCCTGTAAATACTAGATTCTGCTGGGTGAATCTACAGCAGATCTCAATGTTTTTTTTGAACAGTTACGTATAGCACTGTGGGAGACTAGAGTAATATAAGAATAGGTGTTTTGCCAAAGCCAGGCTCCTGGTGGCACTATACAAAGCATGTGCATCTTGCATGTGGGAAGTCTTTATAAACCACTTTGTCTTAGACCCTCCATAATTAATGGTAATATAGGCAACTTTAGTGTGTACAAAGACTGTGTTTGTAAACGGCTTTGAACTCTGCCCATTTTCAACATTCTACTATGTAATTAATATACCTTAGAGATGTTTTGTGGACATGATTAAAAGTTTCCCCCATTCTGTGTTTCCTAGAAATGGAGCTTTGGAAAAAAATCATTAACATGGTCAAACACAACTTGATGGCGTCATCAAGTTGTGTTTCATCATGTTCTTTCAGACCCTTTTTCCTGAGACTGTACAAATGGCATTTGTATCCTCTCAGGAAAAAAAATGAGAATGGGTGGAATTCCCCTTTAAATACAGAATCTAACTCCACCTCACCTCCACTCTATTGGATCATTATAAATCTGCTGGAGACTGCTGTGCTGTGATTGGCTAGAAGGCTGCCTCACCCCACACAACCGGCCTCCTCCTCACAAATTAGCAAAATTAACAAATCTGTTTTGTTTCTTGGCTAAAAAGTTGCCTCCATTACCTTTGAAACATCTACATGAAAGTAGACCAGAGTTGATGCTGTACTTAGTGGTCTAACAGATACATCTCTTTGCTAAAAAAAAATACCGATCTGCAAGCTCACAACTCACAGTAGTGAATGTTCCCCTCCAGTATAGGGATGCTAGGGCTTCAAGTTAAGGTCTTGTTCAGCTGGCTTTTATTAGGGATTTACAGACTATACGTCCTTTCTTCTCACATGTGATTTTGTTAAATATTTTCAATGGCCACAGAGAATTCATTTTGAACACAAGGCCCATACATTTAGCTATACACACCCTCTACGTACCTCATCGTTTTTTTTACTAGATCTCTGTGCAGTACTATAACATTGGATCTCTATCTCTAGCTGAATCTCAAGTGAAATGCATTACACACACACACACACACACACACACACACACACACACACACACACACACACACACACACACACACACACACACACACACACACACACACTCAAACCACCGCCTATTTGCAGTGCGTCCAACTCTAGTGGGAATAGATGCAATTAGACTTAACATTAACCACTTACTATACAACAGGCTCTGGTATAGGCTAAGTTGTTGTGGTTGTGGGCTTGATTTTTACTCCCAGGGGATCTGAAATTACCTACTATTGTAGGTGGTCCCAATAGTAATTTGTGTGTTTGTCATGCCCTTTGCGCATTGGGGACTTTGTACTTTACTAGAAATTCATTCAGGCCCACACAGACAGTCAGGAATGTACAGTAGGCCTGTTCCTAGTAGCTTTACTTAGCAGTCTTTCTATGGAATGCAGATTTACGGTTAGTGGTGATGATATCGAGGAACGATATGACATGTAGCCTGTATTATCCACAGGTCCAGCCTTTCTGCCTTAGGTCCTTGCTCCCAGACCTTTGTCCTATGTGTTTAAATCTGGTTGTCTGGTTTTGATCTCCCTCTCTCCTTGAATCTTCGATTGAGTTCAGAATGTAGGAAACAGTTGATTAATACTATATTCTTTTTTCCCCCCTTACATTGCTGTCAGGGCCACACCTTAAAGCTACGTGATTATGGCAAAAGTAGTAAATATGGCAAAACTTAACTTAAAGGGGAATTCCACCCATTATCAAACTTCTCCTAAGAATGTACAAATGTGAACCAAATGGACCCTAGCAGGTCCATTTGGTTCCATTTGTACACTCTCAGAAAAATAGGTCGTAAAAGAAGAATCATTAACATGGTGAAACACAACTTGATGATGTTATCAAGTTGTGTTTCACTGTGTTAATGATTTTTTTCAGACCTCCATTTCTAAGAAATCCAGAATGAAGGGACCCTTTTTATTATGTCCACACAGCATAATTACTCTAGTGAAATGTTGAATGGGTGCAATTCCTCTTTAAATACTCATGAATATTATGGGTCTATAAATCATGTATTCAGCACTTGTGAATGCGTTGACTGCATACACTATTCTGTAATATATATTTTCTGCCTGTTCGGGCTGAAACCACATAAGCCGAAAATGCATTTATTTATTTTGCAGAATATCTTCTGCACACTAATATCGGACTGGAATCTGACTGGTTGAAAGGGTATTATTTATATTTACAGTGCCTAATTATTATTCGTTGTCCCTTGTTTTTCCATATTCCATTGAGAATGGTGAGAACGCTTCGCAGTTTGTTGAAATTCTATTGGCGATGCATGACTAACTTACATACTCAACGTTTGGAGGATTCCCCATATTTATCATTGCAACGCTATGAATTGTGGGAAATTGCCTTAGGAGAAAGTCTGCATCAACGCTGACTTTCAGAAAGGGAACACAAAGAGCTCTACCAGAGCCTCAGCTGTACTGGGACAGACAGCCCTCAAGCCCTCACAGACTTCCTGTGAACGTGCATCTACTGTATGTCAGTGAGTCGGTCTGCAAGGGGCCAGACATTGGAACTGGGCCATTCCTTCACTTGGCTAAAACTTGATTGCTGCATGTACGGGCGCTAGAAAATTCTTCTCATGCAGCTAAGAATAACAAAACACAAAATGTCACATGATTCAAAACACTATACATGCTCAACAGCGCTTCAACAGCGCTTTAAAGGACAACTTCACTACTTTTCAATGTATCTTCATATAATAGGTCCTCACTAATGTTCTACTAATTTCTACTTAGTCTGTGTCTTACAGGAGGGCTGTGGGCAGTTCAGGCACCCGTCTTCCAATAACGCCATCGTTCGACAGGTTATTTATTTATTTGTTTATTTATTCCTAAAAATATATTTTTATTATCGGGAGAACGATGGCTTCCATTTTCACATTGCATAGAAAGCCTGCAGTTTCTACTAGGTTGGATTCCCCATCGATGATGTCACTGGAAGACAGGTTTCTGAACTGTCCACAGCCCTCCTGTGAGACAATAAAACAATAGTGGTATTTTATCATGTGCACTAGTGAGAACCTATCTGAAGATGTGTTAAAAAGTGGTGAAGTGGTCATTTTAATAGGCCAGGCATCAGTTACTTTTACTTTTTTTGCAAAATCTTTTGCAATTTGAATAATAAATCTCAGAGAGAAGTTATTTTATTTCAATCATGTCTGTCCTATATTATCAATCAGACATGTCCTTTTTGCCACAGCGAAGAGAAACAATTTAATTCTGGCTGCAACGATTGATACACAACTTGATGACATCAACGAGCTGTGTTTTGATTTTTGTTTTAGGACCTTTTTTCTGAGAGTGTTCATATTTGTACACTCAGGAAAAATTAGAAAATGGGCGTAATCCCCTTTAATGTGATAGCTAAATAAGAGTCATAATCCGATTAATCGTTGAACCGGTTAAATAATCGGCCGATGAATCGATTATGAAAATAATTGTCAATTGCAGCCCTATTTGGACTTTTGGACTACTGGTGTTGAGGTGAAAACATGCAGCTACATTATACAGTAGTTGAGGTGTCACGTGTTACATAAATTGCCCAGAAATTATTTGTCCATGACTCTTGACCCCTGCTTTGCTTCTTCTTTGGTTAATCCTCCCTGCTATAGAGTGTGGTAACCATATAAGCAGTTCCCCCTGTCCCCAGTAGCCTCTGGGGTCACCTGCGGAGAAAAGCCTTGTCCTATCAGGATGAGAGTGGCCTTCCTCCAATTAGGATCAAGTAGGGGTGGGCCTTGGTGTATGTGCCGTTGGCCTGTTACACTTCCTCCCACTGTAGAGTGTGTGCACATGCACATCTTGTTTTACTAGATCTTCAAGCCCACATCACATTTGCAACACATGAGCTTGTTAATGAAGTATTTTCAAGTGTGTGTGTGTGTGTGTGTGTGTGTGTGTGTGTGTGTGTGTGTGTGTGTGTGTATGTGTGTGTGTAGCTGCAGGAGAGATAGCTGTTTATCAGACAGCTGCCTAAACACACTTCCAAAGGTCAGTTCATGTCACACATGTGCACGCGCACATGCACGCATGTGTCTTTTTTTTCCACACAAGACTCGATAAGAAGGCCTATTTTAGCTTAGTGGTTTCCTGGGGCTCCAGAGGGATTGTGGCAAAGAATAGATTAGATGTTGGTCAGCCATGGGTTATATATGACTTTGAACTACGAATACATTAGTAGCATTACTAGCCTACTATTTATTTTATAGATAGATGCATTGGTCTAAAGCCTGAGCTACATGTCTATGGACATGTAGCTAATACTCGCGACTTTTATGTATAAGGTCTTTTACGTACTTCACCATTAAATAATCACCTAAACCAGCCTATCGAAGTACACAGGAACAGGGACGACTGACTGCCAACTACTCACCACTGAATACCGCACACCAATCGCTTAACTTAACTTGTGCCCGCTCCGCTCACGCAAGTAATGACTGCAGTAGCAGGTTAAAATTGTTGGCTATTTGCTTTACACTTAATGAGGCCAAATGCATACAGCATTATTCAGGCTCAATAAATACAAATACAAACCATCTTGGACTCACACGGCCACTCACACCAGGACTAGTAGGCTGATATTATTTATATTGGATGCTTCATACAGAGCTTTTGCCTGCGTGACTTGCAGTTGATGCAACAATAAGTAATTAATACAGTGATATAGAAACATGAACAATTTCTAACGTATGCGCTAATGAGCGGTCACATCGTAGTTTTCTCAAAAGCTCCGCTTTGCATGATTACAGATCCTCTGCCCTGGGTATTTTTGGAGAATCTACACTTATTTATCTGTTTTCCAAAAAAAAATCTGTTTGAGTGGCTGAAAACTTTGTTTGCGTGTGGCTGAAAGGCCCTTGGAACAAGATCCATAGACGTTTAGCCAGGGTCTCAGTTGCATAGCTTATTACAAATGCTTTTTAAAAACATATCGGTTGCAAAAAAAGAACATGATTTTGATTGATGGTCAATTGGCTATGCATTGACTTAACTTAATAGCATTGGTTGCAAATGAAAAAAAAGACAACTGGGGCAAGTGGCCATCAGCTCTCTCTCTCTCTCTCTCTCTCTCTCTCTCTCTCTCTCTCTCTCTGTCTATAGCCTGGATTCCATAAAACCTTTGAGAAAATAGGAAGAGTATGTTAATTAAGTCGAAAAAAGAAAAGCGAATTGTCTGCCGTTTCCATTAACTGATGAAATGCGACTCATGGGAGTCTAGGGAAAAATAAAATTGGTTCATGAAATAAGCAATAGGTGGCACAGTTTTGCCAGTAATGTGAGGCGCATGGTTATTTTACAGAACAACATGTGCAAGGAAAAACATCTTGAACTTTATTAATGAAATAATTAATATCTAAGGACAGAGCCTGGTCATGTAAAACAGCTGTTCATTTATGTACATGCTATCACTTGCGTATCTTCAGCATGAACCATGCATGATGATACAGGTACTGTAAATATAGGACCTGTAGCTGCCCTGCGACTTCCATGAACAAACGCGATGGGAATCTGTAGCCTACTTTTACATTTTGGCCAAGGGGACTTGCAGAGAGTCCCCTTGGATGTCTGTGTGTGCACGGCCCTCATCCGTTTTGACTGGTTTCGTAGAAATATACCTTACATTAACAACGCTCTCATCAGCAGACCAGAACTCTTCAAATGCGCTATTATGCGTGTCTTTTCACAAGCTGTTTCCATGCCTCATTTGCGCATTAGACTTTTTCGATATGCTCCAAAATCCTCCACCTTTCAGTGAAAAAGTATTTTTGCGCAAAATGGAAACTTCTTCGCATTTTGAAGTGTTTCCATTCAACATTCTCTTCGCAAGAGCCGTTTTTGCACACACTATATAACACAACACACATTCACACACTGACTAGAGTAATCTCCTTGTCCGCCTTGTCTTCTACAGGACATTAGATGGATTACTCTATCACATCCACTCCACTGTTTCCTCTCCGTCAGCCTTATCCGCTGAGCAAACAGTTCCTGACGTGCACGTGATGATGACTCTGTATAGTGTATGTGCATTTGGTGAGCGCCATTTATATTGGTGTATACTGCTGTATAGGACTGCAGAGTAGCGATTATCTTCTGCTTGCGATTCTATCAACTACTCTGGAAGTCTAAAGGAATCTGCTTCAAAAATTCTAATGGATGTTTTTTAAGTAATGGCCAAAAAGAAAAGTAATGAACATTGTTGAAATACCATATACATTATTGTACCGGTATACAGTATTCGTATACAGTATATACAGTAATCTCAAACAAACAGTGTTTTGTTTGAGCTTTTTTTAGTCTTAGTCTTGAATAAAACACATTAGTCTTCTGAAAATCATTTTTTTAGTCTATTCTTAGTCTAGTGAAAGTCTTTTCGTCTTAGTCTTTGGATTTAATCTGAGACAAATACATATTAGGTTTCAACATGCAATACATACATAGATTTATTTTAGTCTCCTTTTATAGTCTCAAATGACTGAAATAGTAATACGAACATGGCCTTGACCTGTAGAAACTACATTCTTTGAAGGAAATTTGATCTACAATGTTCTTTCAAAATAAAGAGTAATGTTTTTGCAGAACACATTACTCTGAAGTCTAAACAAGTGAACAAGTTGACTTTGACTTTGTACACAATTCTCATGTAGGCTAAATATTAAAAAAAAAAATCGTAGTTTAATCGTAGTTTATGTTTTTTTCTTAATCTTTTGAAAACAGACCTTTGGTCTTTTAGACCCATTTATTCTTTTGAAAGTTATTTTTCTTACTCTAGTCTTAAATATCAAACATATACTGTATATCAAGTCTTAAATATCCTTAATCTCAAAAACCTTAGTCGACTTAGTCTTTAGTTTTAGTTTTAGCTGGAAAAAACACCACTGCCCTGTACATACCCATTACATTGAAAACTTGTTTATATCACTGAGTTTATTTGCGTGTTTACTGTGTTAGCGTGCGTGTTTGCATTTCACTTTTCACAGTTGTCCTTTGACTTTCGAGAGCCTTAGCTCTCTCTGCCTCACCCGGTTGACTCTGCACAAAGCGCTCTGTAAAACACTATAAAAGCTTGCCTTGTAAAAACACTGCACTGCCTCCTTGATGTAGATGAGAAGTTAATCAGATTATTGCACGGTTGAATTAAACACCTTTGACACGTGTGTGTAGTGTACAGTCGGGAACCATGGGTTTTTATTTGCCCATCCCTCACACACACACACGCACGCACGCACACGCACGCACGCACGCGCACACACACACACACACACACACACACACACACACATTGTGGCATTGTGTGTATTGCTTAATCTCAGACCAGATTAGCCGATGGAAAGCAAACATTAATGATTTATTAGTGTGTAAACCACTTTTTAACTTGGCGGCACCCTATTTTTTCCATTAATCATCAGGGCTTGACAATAACACTTGCCCGCTTGTAGTAAAAAATAAGTAAAAAATATGGTCGGGCAAGTGAAGACTGCTACCTGGTTGCCCGAACGGGCAAGTGTTCAACTTGTGTGCACTATAACACAACATGGGATAATTTGTCTTGAAGGTAGTTACTGCGCTCTGCCTCTGTGTCTTTCCCTGCTTTCTAGCTACAGTATCTCTCCTATCTCTCTCCCAGGTCCATTTGGTTCCAAACTATCATTTTGTTGGGTCTGTGACCACTGTGGGAAGCACTGATTTACACTGATTTACAAGTTGAATATGTATTGTAGATGATTGTGAGATTTGTGACTTAAAACTGCAGTCTTTCTTTGACTGCGAAAGGAAATATTTAAAGCACCAAGTAGAAAGTAAACTTAAATGCAAAATTTACAATATATTTTGGGGGGCAAGTGACAATGACCTGAGGGCAAGTAGAAACTGACTTGCCCGATGGGCAAGTGCCACTGAGACCTTAGTGTCAACCCCTGATCATTACATGTACAGTATATCTACAAGCTCACACCACGTGGCATCCTGACATGCCATGAGCTTGTCCATCTTGTTCATTCACTAATTTCAACTATGCCGATATACCTTAAAACATTTTCCCAGTTCTGTTTAACCTACAACTGAAGGTCTAAGAGGGTATATGATCACTGACATCACAAAGATGTATCCTGCGAGCAGGCCAAAAATGCACATTTTAATGCGTTCACACAGGCAGATGAAACAATTCAAAGATGTGTTGTAAGTTGATTTGTAGCAGCTACAGGCGTCATTGATCCCAATGCAAGTAATGGGCCTGAAGTTTGAGGCTATACAGAAAGAAGAGACCTTTTTTATTATTTCCACACAACTCTTACGTATCATATAATCACACCCATTTTCTTTTCTTTTCTTGTTTTGCTCTCAATGGTTTTGTATTGCACATGCCTATTTTTCCATCTCTGCCTCTCTGTGGTGTCATGATGCGTGATGTTGAGTGATATTTCCATTCGTACTGACTGGACTAGTGCATTGCTCATCCAACCATGCGTCCCTGGAGAGTCGGATAGCGTTGCCATGCTCTAGAAGTGACATTTGTTGTGACAACGTGCCATGGTGTTGTTGTCCTAGTACGTAAGTGTGCATTATGCAATAGTCTGATATCTTAGTCATCCAGTTTGCAAATAAAGGGTTGATCTGTGTTTCGGTGTATGAAACAAGTTGCTGGAACTAACGTGACATGTTTTTTCTTGTCATACTTGTTGTGACAGGACGGGGCTTATCAACAAGCCCACAACCAACCATTTTAAAGGTATTATAGGCAACCTTTTATCCAAATCAAAATATATAAATAGCTATATTTTTGTCGCTTCTACTTTGATGCTGCAGCTGTTTCCCTGCAGACAGACACATTGCTTTGTCCTACAGATGGTCCAGAACGGTCCAGAACAAATCACGTTGTTATAGCATTCGTCAGGCTCAGCACAATGTGGTTCTAGTGTGTGGTGGGAAGGTGCGTTCTGGGGGTTGAGGCAGCGTTTTAGCCAATCACAGTGCAGCAGTCTCCAGCAGTTTCATAATGAGCCAATAGAGTGTAGGTAAGGTGTATGTTTATTGTTTACAAACCCAGATTTTGTGCACACTAAAGTTGCCAATATTGGAACCAATTCCACCAGACAGCTTGTGTGTGGGCTGAGTCTGACCTTGTCGTGTGCCAGGGTCAAAGGCCAAGCCTAGGTTAGTATGTAGCTACTACCACTGTTGATTGAAGGATAATACCATGCTCTGTTCTCATTTTTTTGGGGAGGTAAGGGTCATTAGAGCATGACAGATGTAGTTCAGGAAACCTGTGTGTGTGCGTGCGTGCGTTGCTGTGTGCGTGTGTGTGTGTGTGTGTGTGTGTGGTGAAAACATGATTGCTTTGTATTCTAATCTTACTAGGTTCAGGGGTTGACGCCAACACTTGCCCGCTTGCCTGGGGCAAGTAAAAAAATGGTCGGGCAAGTGAAGACTCCTACTTGGTTGTCTGATCGGGCAAGTGTGCGACTTAGTGCGCTATAACACAACACAAAATATATTTGTCTTGAAGGTGGTTATTGCACTCTGCCTCTGCGTCTTTCCCTGCTTTCTAGCTATCTCCTATCTCTCTCCCAGGACCATTTGGTTCCAAATTATCATTTTGCTAGCATCACAGACCCCTGAGTCCGTGACCGCTATGGGAACCACTGATTTACAAGTTGAATATTTACTGTAGCTGATAGTGACTTAAACAAAACATAGTCTTCGGTTGCGAAAGGAATTTTTTAAGCGCCCAAGTAGAATGTAAAATGCATACATCCCAACGTGTACGCATTTCTCGTATCAGCTACGTTTTTTTACCTCATACTACGCTGCTACGATTAATCACTTAAAAATACGCAAAGAGCGCAACCAAACTCAAACTCCGTTCACTTCATGGGGCCAGTCCAATGGCGACTCTGCTACGTCAACAATGTATTTCAACTCCAGCTTGTCCCTATTCAGGCTGCATGAAGAGCAGCTCCAGCGCTCAGTGTCTGACCCCCCAATGTCGCATCTCTGACACTACATGGCTCTGCCCCGACTGGCCAATCACACCGTGTCTTGTGGATACATTAGCCGTTGTAGCCCATAGAGTAACATAGAGACCACATCTGGTCTCTATGTTGTGGGTGGAAGGGAAAATCAGAATACGTCTCTTCTATGTTTTGTTACTCTGTGTTGTAGCCAAACAGAACAGAGTGCATATGCTCTGAGTGCGTCCTCCCATGCAGTTCGCTAGGCTATTACTGACACGTTCATCTTCTAACTTAGCCAGACTCTCGTCAAAATGTCAAAGAAGAAAGCGCCATTAAGGAATTATTTTTGTGAACTAAACGGGGACGGGGCGCCGAGTCTCTCCGATCCAGAGGTCTCTTTGGTCGGGGAGGCACGGCATGTGCTCCCCTTGGCGAACGCAGCGACTGCGAGATGTGCTAAATGGGCTATGCCGCTAGCATCCAAATCTAGTCGATAAAACTGCATTTTCATACAGGGATAAAGGATTTCGTTCAGCAAGCTTTTGATAAGCACGAGAAAAGCAAAAGAACTTCAAGATAGTTGAAACAATAAATAACGATCGTGTGTGTGTGTGTGTGTGTGCGCGCGCGCGTGTGGGAGAGAGAGAACCCACGTTGATTTGTCTATAGCTGAAAGCCAGGGGAATTCCACCCAAAAAAGGGAATTCCACCCATTTCCAACATATTACTATGTTGTTAAATACACCTGATTGATGTTGTGTTGTGTGGTTCCCCCATTCTGTCTCCTAGAAATGGAGAAATTAACATGTTGAAACCTATTTTACCATGTTAATATTTTTTTTCTTTTAGGGCCTTTTTCCTGAGTGTGTACAAATGGAATAGGTACATTTGGACTCAAAGGTGTGTGTGTGTGTGTGTGTGTGTGTGTGTGTGTGTGTGTGTGTGTGTGTGTGTGTGTGTGTGTGTGTGTGTGTGTGTGTGTGTGTGTGTGTGTGTGTGTGTGTGTGTGTGTGTGTGTGTGGATACACATTTGAAGCCAACGCTATAGAGATATAGTTTGGAAAGGCTCAGGATTTTTTTTGAAGTGCTGCCAGGCACTTCCCTTAGACGATTTACAAGATGTGTGTGTCCGTCCGTCCGTCCGTGTGTGTGTCTGTGTGTGTGTCTGTCCCTGCCTGCATGCGTGGAGTCATGTTGATGTTGCCATGTTCAGAGAAACAAGCACAATGGGACGAAGTGTGTATTGTTGATGTTGCCATGTTCAGAGAAACAAGCACAATGGGACGAAGTGTGTTTTAGTATACTGTAGCCACACACGCAGCACTTCATTTCGCATGGGTGTGATTTTTGCTTTAATCCCTGTTATTAGCACGTTGGTCCAAAACCCTTAACAATACTTTAACAAATTCTCCTTATTTAACAGCATTTGATAACTTTACTGCTGCAGGTGGATATGCTGTTTGGCTAAAACACTATTCATTAGGGTTTTAGTCAGTAACATTTTCTCATGCTATTACAGCTGATTTAATAGTATTGAATCAGTGTAATGGATTTCAATGTTTGGGGGCACCCAACTTCTATTGGGCTAAAATCTACTGAAACATACCTCCATGATAAGTGAGAATGTGAAGTTAATATAGGCATACAAATGTGCCTTGCAATGTGCGCTGCACTGCCGTGCTGCCGCGCTGTCGGGCCGCTGCGCCGCCGCGCCGCCGCGCCGCGGTAATTTGCTACTCAAAAACATTTTCAAATGTTGGCATGTAGAATGTAAAATGCAAACTTTAAGATATATTTTGGGGGCAAGTGACCATGATCTGAGGGCAAGTACAACCTGACTTGCACTCCAAGTGCCTTGGAGACCTTAGTGTCAACCCCTGAGGTTACAGGCTCTCATCCTTTGTCTGTTCTCCTTCTCTCTTTCTCTAACACCATATAACCCAACTAGTATCTCATCTCTTTCTTTTTCATGACTTGTATCTCTCTCTCCCACATCCAAAAAATTCTTTACTTACCCCAACTCTTCTGCAACCAGTAACAGGGGTGCCCCTGGCTGCTTAGCAACACCCAATCCCTAGTCCCGTTCTTGCCGTCCCCCTCCTTGATGTCTGGGTCTACTGCTCTGTGTGTGTGTTGTGTGTGTGTGTGTGTGGGGGGGGGGGGGTACCGGACGTGCGTGCATAGCCCACCTTGCACACAACACGCACACACACACCCCAGCTCTCTGAACTTTACCCCCCTCTCTTGCACTAGACCTTGAGTATGTGTATATGTATATTATGTGTGTGTGAGTGAACTGTGGAATGTGTTTTTTTTTTCAGCTTAGAAGCAGCAGCTTTGCCTTGACTTAACTACTACAGCAGTGGGTTTCAAGTTCAACCAGTGGTCCGGGGGACCACAAAATTGTCGACCAAAACTTGAAAATCCTTAAGTTTTTGCACCCAACCCAGATAGCAAAATGCATTGATTCAACGTTGAATTTTGGTTAGATAACCAGAATTCAATGTTGAATCAATGGATTTTGCTATCTGGGAAGAGACTCAACTCAACATCGAACGGTGGTCCCCCGTGGCAAAAAAACACACGATAAATAGTGGCCCTGGTATGAAAATGGTTGAAAACCCACTACTTTACAGTATGTGTGACGCACACGTGCACACACACAGAAACACACACATGCACAATACACACAAACACATGCAGGTTCTTGTTACTGCAGTACTGGCTCGGGTAAACGGCTCGCTCATGTTTCAGAACCGAAAGGGAGGAGGGACCAGTCTCTCTCTCTCTCTCTCTCTCTCTCTCTCTCTCTCTCTCTCTCTCTCTCTCTCTCCTCTCTCTCTCTCTCTCTCTCTCTCTCTCTCTCTCTCTCTCTCTCTCTCTCCCTCTGTGTCACCCCCTCCCTCCTCCCTTTCCCCTACCTCTCTCTCTACCATCGTCACAGACTGCGTAGTCTCTCTCTCACTCCCTGCACAGGACAGCGATGGGGTAATGTGTACAACACACGTGAAGGTTCTCGGTAGCCTGTGTGTATGTGTGTATGCTAGATCGAGTGTATGTCAGCGCGCGTGTGTGCGACAGTGCGTGGGAGGGGAGCGGACGGTCAGTCAGCCAGCCAGCCAGTGCAGTGCATGCCAGCACCCAGACAGACAGGGAAGGCGAGGAGTGTTGCGGGTGTCTTGGTAGGGAAGAGAGAAAGATTCCATTATTCTGCTGGACAGGACACAGCACCGCTAAGACAGAGACACACAGTGTGGTAAGTTATGGCTTGTTGTAGCTCTGTATGGGGTGGAAGGAGGAGGTGCAAATTACGAGTTACAGAGTAACTGAGTTTGTAAGTTAGTTACTGTGTGTGTGTGTGTGTGTGTGTGTGGGTGTGTGTGTGTTCTCCCAAAGGCTCACTTGTGTAACCCAATGTGCGTTAGCCCACTCATCTTGTGAAGTCCGTTTGACTTGTGAAATCCAAAAACTGGACGCCACAAGTTTTTTTTGTTTAAATCAAGTTATTATGCCCACATGGTGCTATGGTGTGATTTTTAGGTCGGAATTTATAAGTGCGATTTTTCTTAGATTCGAGTGTGTGTGTGTGTGTGTGTTTGTGCTCGCGGACCCCCCTGGAGGATCGACCATGCTACTGCAGAATCTGTGTGTTCTACACACACCTAGGGGTGGAGCCAAACGGACTTCACAAGATGAGTGGGCTAACGCACATTGGGTTACACAAGTGAGCCTTTGGGAGAACACACACACACTGTACTGACGGTCCACAACCATCTAGTAGAAGTGTTGCGACATTGAGGGGTCCGAAAGTGAGCGCACGAGCTGCTGTTCATACAAACTGGAATTTCAATGAGGGTAGCGCAAATAACAGCTATTATAGGGCATACGTGCGACAACTGTTTTAAAGTCGCCTCTTGTAGAGTAACTACTAAAGACTCCGTAGCCTAGTTTTATGTTTATGTATCTAAAATAAAGGGATTTAAGAATATTGAAGCTCAGGTTGTCCCCATTGTCTATTCAATAAGTAGAAGAGCCGCCATTGGACTGGCCCCATGAAGTGGACGGAGTTGTCGTAACTCTGTCTATACTCCATGTTTCTGATGCAATCGGAGAATTGAGAATTGCATACAGGCGCGAGGAGCACGAACTCTGCAAACAATTCTTGACTCCGAACGTACAACCCTCTTGAACTCCGTGACAGGTAAAGTAATGTGTCACTTTGTAAGTTAAATACAGTTTTCAACCTGTTCTCCTTCTGTTGCGGCAAAATTCATGATTTGAAGACGTTTCAATGCATGATGGCATCATTTTCGTAGCATGAGTAACAGAACCGTGAGCGTGAACGGGAACCTGTGCAGTGTGAAAAAGGCCATTTTCGCGGTCGTATTGCCATTTCAACCGTCGGGAAAAAGTGTCTTGAACTGAACCCACAATTTCGGTTTGTAATTTTGGTGTGAGGATTCATGGATATTGTGCTGTGGTAAGCTACTGTATATCAGCCGTGATTCCTGGGGGCACAACGAAGCACCTGCAGCCCCTGGTAAGTGGCACTTCGCCACTTTGAAAACAGGCTTGGATGACTAGCGGCGAGAAATCTTTCACCAAAACTGGTCGCATGCGGAAAGCAACTTTTTCTGAAGTCTGGCAGTGGGTCCTGACTGCGTGGAAAAGTGTCAAAACATCCATCCACGATCACGAACGGGTTTCGAAAGGCTGGGCTGCTGCGCGATCAGGACGAGGCGGCGAAAAAAAAAGCCTAATAAAAGTCACATTGATGTCGCCTCGTTCAGCGCATTGAGAGGCAGAGTTGTACCCGTATTTTTAAGGAACTTGAACGGAACGGACCCTCTATCTGCTTGAAGAACGGCGATGTGAACTCGTTCATTTCTGGCGTGAGTGAACGCCACTTTTCTTGCGTTCTATTTCGCTCAGAGCAGGGCTCGACAGGCTCGCATTTGTGATTAAAAAGTTCATAGCACCGGTGCGAGTAGAGCATTTGGCCATTCAGCTGTGATAGAGACATGACAAGTGCACATTCTATGAGTTATACCGAAATTTACATTACTATAGTACGGCGGTGTTGTTCGCTAAAATAGAGCAGATCTACAAGCTATCAACGTGTTGAGGCTCGAGGCATCCTTAGCTTGGAGATCTGTTCTCCTTGCTCACCGCCCCGCCCCTCCCTCTGCTCTGTCAGCAGCACACAGCATCAGAGCAGACAGCCAACACGCTGCGCTTCTCTCCAACACGTTGAATGAGCTACTAAAGCTGTTGATGTTGGTTATGTTATAACCTTCCTGCGCTGTGCGTGTATTTGAATCATATACTGTCTGCGCAGCAACCTTTTGCCTCACGCCCGTGTGCCGCTATCCCGTGATTAATCATAAATAACGCACGATGCACGTGCGCGCTCGGACGCACAACACTGTGTATTCTTACCATCATTGGCTGATTTGCCGTCGGATCATTGTCATTTCTATTAGGCTACAATTCGCCTGCTACAAGCAGAGTCGGCCTTAAGATTTGGGGGACCCTTTCACATTGTCATTAGTATAACAATATGGGCTATTGTATAGAGTTGCAATACCCGACCGAAACAATACCCGCGACGGCCCGGGCTCATTTGCATAATTGATGGTCGGCTTTCAGTCGACCTGGCTATGTGAATATATTGATATTGTAAAATAGTAGCCTACTTGGAAAAATCCTAAGCATTGAGCCCTGTTCAAGAGTGAGACTAGAATGAGTTCATGTTCATGAGTATGTTCATTACTTTTATAGTCACTGAAGTGTATTTTGACATTCACACTTAAATTTATTGGTGGACTATTAACTCTGTCTGAGCAAGTCTGAGCAAGTAGGTGCTCTGTTGTATAGCATCTTTCACACATACTGTAAGTACTGTACAGCTAATTTTAAAGCCCAGGCAAGAAATACTTAACCAATATAAGTGTGAGTAAAAGCAATGCTATATAATGTTTTAAACTTGAGTTTAGCTATAGCTATAGTTATAGTTTGGTTTCCTAATGGTATGGAATATTGTCCCAGCTTTGTGGTGCATATTAGTGAAATGATGCTTGGTCGAATTACCTAACAATTTTATTTCTGGGGAGTTCATATGGCTTTAGCCTCATCATATGTCTAAGATGCAGATGCAGCTGGGACCAGAGACACAGAGATTTATAAATCTTAACCGTAAAACACAACAATAATTCTGCATTAGTGCAATGTACTACATTTATTGTGTGGAATGTTCTGTATCATGCACATGGCCGCCGTGCCAACTGAACTGCTGCCTGCTGCTGAAAGTTAATGTGAGATATTATGTATTATGTTCTGTTCGTATATACTGACGGGGAGGGCTGTGTGATGATGATGTGAACACACGGGTCGCCGAACCCAAGCGCGCTGCGCTGTCAACTCGTTGCTGTTGGGACTTATAAAAATATACCTCCTACTAGACCTCAGCTCCTCTGTTTAGCCTTTATATTTTTTGTGCCTTGCTAAATCTCATGTGGACTAAATAGGCATATGCCCTTTTATGATGGGTTTGGAACTGTCAGTTGTTTGAGTTTGTGTTGCTGTCGGGCGTTTGTTGTGATTATATATCCTGCGTGAGGATTCTGTAGGCCTATTCATTCAGCCTATATGTTCAAAACAAGTGATTTATGTAGGCCAGGCCTAATTAATATGCTGTTTCACAGTATAGGCATCTTGTCTGTCAATTTGTTCATATAACTTGTGTGTGGAGAGGGAAATTAAAGGGCACTTTAACACGCGAAAATGCGCGTGATGAAACGCATGCACGCACATTTTTGCGCACCCCCGCTTCCATGCTCAGCCCCTGCTACTGTAAAATAGTTCCCGCGGCCATGATCATGCATAGCATCCTGTCACAAAAAATGCCGTGCCCAGGGCCCCGGGCAAAGCGTGTGTGCGCGCAAGTGTGGGACGCATATGTGCCAGGTGTATTCATAGAAATTTGTCAAGGTTGACAGCCCTGCAGTAGCCTTAATTCCCCAGCTGACTCTACACATACTGTAGTGTACATACAGTACATATTGGCACGAAAGAGAAAAGGTTGAGAACAACTGGAATAGTACTTATACTTTGGTCATGTGACACTGTGGCTGATCAACGCAATTGCGCATACCCTCCATTGGGATCCCTCACTTTGTGAACCAATGGTGGACAAGCTGTGAGCTTCACAGCGTGTATTGGAAATCCCAAATGTGAGAATATTGATTAGATTGTCAGTTCTGGACAACCACATAAGTTATATGTTTTTAACATGCAGGGAGACAGACTTGAGTGAATTGCATTAAGCAAAGCCAACACATTGGTAATACTACATGAAATGAGTTGCAATAGTAATCTGTGGTGGAGTACAGTAACTGTCATCAGTCTAAGATTGTTAGTGCAGTAATATTCCGTGCTCTGTGACATAGTAAGTGGCTCAATGCGTTCGCAATAAATTGCCTTTGCATAAGCCTATAGGGATTTTGAGGGTAGACATGTGCTAAAGTAAGTTCTACTACGGGCTAAGTTGGAGTATGAATGAAGACGTGATCTTCAGATTATGATGGACGATTGGGAGTGAGTAGCCACGCAAGCTGGGGGCCATTCGGCAGGCGGGGGATTTACACCACATAGATTTTAGGAAAATGAGGAGTCCGAGAGAAAGAGAGGAAAAAGAGGAGTCCAGCTTCACTGCAGCAGTTTATTCCTGTTGTGTGACGGACCTGCGTGCAACAGATGAGATTCGAACCAACAGCCCTGTGTAACTAGTGGCATAGTGACGTACATGCCCTTGTATGTACGTTGGGTGGTTCAATCCCCACTGCTGGCATGGAACGCATAACATACTGTACATGTCACCCCATTTTAACTATACTCAAGCAACCTATGCCCACAGTTCGGCATAGGTTTAAACTGTATATGCTTTCTAATCTGATTTATACTGTCATGACATCACTGTTTTCGGCCACGACATGCGGGAAGATAAAAACATAATAATAAACATGATTGCTAAATCAATTAACTGTATACTGTACATTGGTGTTTGGCTCTACTGTCAATGTGCAGGATATCAGCAGGCTTAGATAAGAATTAACACATTGCTTTTTAACCCAGCATTGTTTATCAGTGTGCTGGTTAGTTGTTCTGTTATTGCTTAATGGTTAGCAGTGTAAATGGCATCTCATTAATCCATATAGGCCTACTAAGGCCCAATGATTGCTTTATTTATTTAAGTGCCAGGAAAGGCCACAGCTATAAAAGCTATTCATTCTGAGTACCTAAATACATCAGAGCTATGCTTACTATTTTATCATAATCACCGCTACCAGATTCTAAATCAATTGATTTACCATGCCTGACATTTTTAGAGTATATACACTAAGGCTGTGTGTATGAAATGCAGCCTAAAGTAAGCAACAGTCTAAGACACTGACTTATTGAATATTTCTACAGTAAATAAATTATGCAATACAATAGCTCAAGAATCTGATAGTCTGGTGCCTGGCCCTGGTGAGAGCAGGATTGAACCTGGTGAGATGATGGCCTGGGACAGAGGTCAACAAACAGAGCAGCTGTCATCACCACCATTATGTTTGCTATAAGATAGTGAAATGAGTCTATTTACAGTTTGATGTGTTTAGTTAGAGCTAGTGCTCTTTGTATGAAATGCAGAGGTAAGCTGCGCCTATCACTGTTGAAATTGTGAATTTGATGTAGGCTAAACATGCATCATGATGCAGGAGAATTTACACCACATAGATTTGCACTCTGTATAAATAGCAGAAGCTGGCTATGTTTTGTGACATTTTGACCTTACTTGCATGTGAATAAGCCTACAGTTTAATACAGTTATTGCCATGTACATTCAGGATAGTTTGCACAGAATCCACCTACTTTCCCCTCTTTGTACTGTATATTTCTCCTTTTCACTATGGTTTGCTGCTTCTGGCTTTATAGAAGTAAATGTTTTGTACATCTCTAAATGAAATTAACAAGTTGGCCTTAAGTATAATGCATGGTGTGTAGATTCAGTATTTTCAGTTGACTAGTAGGCCTACTGCATGCACAAATAAAATTCATTCATTCATTCATTCATTCATTCATTCATTCATGACATAGTCCTCACATCAAAATAATTATAATTACCCCAGCTATATTCTTTAACACTAAAATATATATTCATCTCATTCAAGTCATCTTTAAGAAGCAAGTATTTGGCTGGAACATACTATTGTACACATTTCACACCCCATATTGATGTATACATGAATCCATCGTAGTGACTAATTGCCCATGATAATAGTAGCAAACGCTGCATTGTAATGCACATTGCTGAAACGATTGAAGACAACAGGGTATAGCTCTGTGTGACCACATTACTCTTGTGTCTTTAACCAGATCAACACGTATATATTAAACATACTATATGTAGTGCTGTTATGTTGCATTATAAGGTAAATGCCTCTGTGGTGACGTGCTCACCACGTTGATGCACATATAAAAAACGAACGTGGACGTTGCTGTTCGCGTTCATTTTTTATATTTACAGAAATGGTTCCAGTCGAGTATCCGACCAGAACGAACCTTTATAAGCAGACCTATTGCATAAATAAAATCGCGAATCCAACAGTACAAGAAGAGACTGCGAGAAAAACCTGTGTGCTAGAATACATCAACGGTTGCACTTTCTTAGAAGACTAAGGCCCTTTCTCAATTCCTTTTTTCAACCCTACCCCTTAACCCTCAACCGTAGCCCTTGTCCCTTGTCCCTTCCCCTTGCCTCTACAAAATGAGTGCCAAGGGTTAGGGGGATAAATCATCCCCCTAGGAATTGGAATGTCCCTAGATATCGATTGCCCCTTATACAGTACCCCATGATATAGGTGATATTCTCAGAATATAGCTGATCTACAAGCTCACTATTGGCAACTGGTTCCCAAACTTTATGTCAAGGACCCCCAAAAAACGAATTTGCCCATGGACCAATAAAAGAAGGCTTTAGCAGTGATTCTCAAATCGTTTTACTTTAAGGACCCCGAGTTTGACATGCATTACTCTATGGACCATTTGTTTACTCTGAGTTACAGACAGGGATAAGGGTTCATTTTGTTAATTCAACCGTGTCCCCAGGCCCCACTTGAGGAGTTCCAGGGGGTTGCTTAATGAAAATTATAGGAACCAAATGGACCTTTATGTCTGTTTCTCAGAGTTAAATAAATATCTTCCCTTATGGGATCCTCTAGCATATTCCTTCGGGGTCCACAGGCAAATTAGTGTCCATTTGAGGGACCTTCACCACAGCTGTACATTACAGCTCTCTACAGTTATATATTATATTAATGATTCTTGGACAGTTATTAACCAGGTGTTCTTGCTAGCTGTAAGACATTCATCATCTACTCAATGCCTGAATTGTAATTGTAGCCTACTATGCAAAATGCCATACAGGGTTAGAAAAAGGAAAACAATGTACAGTATAGAATTAAGGGCCTGGGGTCACTGTTTATTGTTTTTAACATAATTAAGAAGTGATTCATAACTGGAGTCATTTTCAATCATTTCATATGTTATGACAAGCTAGTGTTGTGCTTTGTACAGTATGGATGAAACATTTCAAATTCAACAACATTCAATGCTGTTGAATTCATCTCCAGGTTGCACAGTAGCTTGCAGTCTGTTCCATAGCTGGTTTGCCTGCAGGAAGAAAAAAAAAAAACATCATTTATAATACGTTTTGCAACTTTTACAACTTGCTACAACATTCAGGGATCGTTTGTGCGTCCATCCACACATGACAGAGCGGTCAGGACAGGCGGATTTGCATAACATATCATACCGAGTAGCCAATATTAAGCAGCATCATGCACGTAATAATAGTTCAAAACTACAGAATGTTGACATCGTAATGGGTGTCGAGGTCGGACTGATACGTGCTGTTAGCTTGCAGAAGAAAGAGTTCTTTGACCACGAGCACCAGAAAATAGTAAAGCCGATACAGCTGATAATACAGTCAAGTTGTATAGCGAGCGACCAACGCTGTAGAAATGCAGCGCGTCGGCCCGTATCGTTAGTTCACATTAGGTAAACATTAACCACTTCTAGAGATTGCGATATTTCGCAATGCAGATTGATAACACGTTGGAATAGCATCGGCTATTGTCATATTTTTCTTAAGAAAAAAACGCTTCTTACCGCGTCTGACTTCCGCACTCTGTGATGTCCCTTGGTTTTAAGTCGGGTCGCCGTTTGGCTCCGTTTCAAGGGGTAAAATCCCCGCCCTAGCCCTTCCCCTCGTCCCTTGCTAAGAGAATTGGGATAACACTACTTTTTCACGGGAACGCGCATCAGCGAGGGTTAGGGCCAAGGGCGAGGGACAAGGGTAGAATTGAGAAACGGCCTAAGACTATTTGGAGTAAGTACGAACATAATGCTGATATTCTACAGAGCTAGTATTGAGTCAACTAGCTTCCAAGCTGTTGTGTAGAAATATTCCTATTATTAATGCTGTTTTACACAGTGGTTCTCAAATTGGATTCCAGGGAATCTTGACTGTATACATCCCTAATTAATTATGAACATCATTGTGTCAGGTTAGATGATATGTCCATTTGGTTCCATTTATAGACCATATATTTTTCTGTTCCATTTATAGAACAGAAACATATTATATAGTATACAGTATACACTGAAGCTGTGTGTAAAGTTGGTCTGATCTCTTCAACAGCTTATGCTCTGAGTTGAACTGTGCAGGTGCATTGATTACAAGAAATTATACTCCACTACATCTCAGAGCCAAACATTGTTAAAACATTAGGCCCACTGACCCACTACAATCATTTAAAAGGTATAGTAAGTGATTTGTGTGATTTGGGAAATCCTCCAGTCCTACTGGTTACAAGATGTGCACATGCACATACTCTACAGTGGGGTGAAGTGCACACCTTACCTTACCATAATGAAGCATTTTAACAGAAAATTTTCAGCATGGAACACGCAGTAGGACAGGGGTCTCAAACTCAATTTGTATGATTCTTATGGGTATCCAAATAACATAATAAAATGGATTATTATATAATCAAGCTGGTGCATTCCGTATTTCAATAAAGGGAACTTCTTATTTAAGTAGATCCAGTTTGATCAGTTCAGTGAGTAGAGTAGAGTTGCTGCAGGAGAGAGCACCCCCCCCTCTCCCCCAGTTAATTAACGACCGGCCATCATAATACCCTAGGAGAGTGGGAGAATAACCCCCACCCTTGCACTGCATTGATTGGGTCGTTAATTAGCAAAAACAGCAGAAGCCTGTCTGGGGTGTTCACATGAGACTGAGGCGACCTGTGCTCTCTCCAATGTGGAAAATGTTGAGTCAAGTATTTTTGTACACTTTGCAACACTGCATCTTTCGTCAAAGGCAACTTAATTTTTGGACATAAGAGGAATTGTAATAGTAGTGAGTACCATGAAATTATTCCTTAAGATTAGCTGATCTGCAAGCCTACAATGTGTCGCCTCTGCAACACGTGCGCTTGTAGATCTGTTGTTTTCACCATATTTGAAAACACAATGTAATATCTCAACTGAATTCCTACAATTCCAAGTCATCTCAGGGTGGGGGGATTTAGTAGACAAGAATGTTGGCAGAGCTTGAGGGCATTGTCATAGCTGATTTTACTGTTGTTTCCATGTTCAACATAGCCAATGTACAAGCTCACTATGTGTTGAGCTTATATTTTCAGTATGCAGTCAAGCATACAATGGCATGTCTTTTATTTCTTCTGGATCTCTTCTCCATTAGTCCCTTCCCCCCTAAACATTTTTGTCACATAGCTTTCTGTTATTTTAGAATCAGCACTCATTTTTCAGTTCATTTACTGTCTAAATCAGACATGGGCAAACTGCGGCCCGGGGCCCACATGCAGCCTGTTAAGCCTTTTAATCTGGCTTGCCAAACTTGTCCAAATTATATTGTCCTGCATGATATATCATGCAGGACAGTGACACGCTGTGTGGAACTGATTGATGAAGATATAGTCGGCAAGTTAAACCAAAACAAACACTTCTACCATACTTACCCATTTGTCCTAATATTATCCTACGCAATAAAATACATAAATACAACCCATTACACCCAATAGTAGGCTACTAATGAAATAATTAAATCAACACACCTGCAAGTAACCCAAGTGAGCTTTTGAATGTCATTTATTCTGCTTTCTGAGCTGACTATGGCTTCTGGTTGGCCCTGCTGGTTTAGGACAGATTTTATTTGTGCTGGTTTGTAAGGCTGTATACCGAAGCTCGAAATTCGAACCACTCGCTCGCTAAGGTCGCCACGCGAACGAATATTAATGATCCCGAACCATTCGCATTTATTTATTTATTTAACTTCCCCCCCCCCCCCCCCCATCTAGTAGATGTGCGACATCGAGGGGTCAGAAACTCGCTGTCAAACGCGCTGTTACTGCAGTTGGAAATGCATTGTTTTCAATGCTTCGAAGCTCGGCCTGAATTTGCTGTTCGATGTTCGAAGGGCAAATTAAGCCCTAGTATACACCACTACTGGTTTGCCTGGATCTGACCTGCCCTGAACGTTTGCCATAGCAGGACATAGCATACATGCAAACACATTTGCCTAGTAGTTTCTTTCTAGTGTCTCAATCAATCTGAAACAGGTTGCACATGACCGCAGCTGCGACATGCAGTGAGGCTTTCCAACTGACTGGCTGTAGGCCTGTTGTTCTGTGCAAAATATATAAATGATAGTTTGGAAACAAATGCACCCTTATCGGTCTGTAACTACTGTAGTGTACAAATGGAACACATAGACCCATTAGTTTGTACCCGCAATCTGAAAGCTCACAACACGACTTCCAGGGGGTCCCCAGCTAAATGACAATTTTAATCCAAATTTACCCTTACCCTAACAACCACACTTTTTCATTGCATAATAAGAATGATAATACTCTTATTAGAGTGTCAAAACACTGTCATTTACTACTTTTATATAGAAATTAAATTAATATTATGCAGAATTTAGTACAGCCTTTAAGCCCGGCCCTCCACAATATTTTCTGTATCTCATTTGGCCCCTTGGGAAAAAATAATTGTCCACCCCTGATTTAGCTGCTTATGAGCTTATTACCTATTATTATTATTAGCCTATTGTTATTATTATGCTGATCCATTCGTATATTGGCCCAACCAGCCAAGCTTGAATCACAGACCACATGGACTTGCCACTAAAGCTGCAGGTCTACTCCACAAACATGCTGGCCTCACAATTATTTAATTCCTTTCGGCCAGTGGTTTTCAACCTTTTATTATTTATTCATAATTTGAGCCCCGGGCCACCATTTGATGACATTTTAGCCCCACAGACTCCAAAACTACACCTATATTTGTTTTGCTTTTGTCCACAATTCCAGGCTGGATTTTGGAGAAAACAAAATAATCAAATGTACAGATCAAAATGACCATTAATCTTTTACATTTTGTCGTTGTGTAATGCACATGATGAATATTTTATTTTTTGAGAGTGTAAACATGAAACCAAATGGACCTGCAACTGCAAAGGTACATTTAGTTTCATTTTTATGCTCTCATAGAGTTACATCTAGTTAACCAACTTTCCATAATTTAGCCTGCGGAACACCTGGAATCCTCTCATGGACCACTGGAGGTCCACGGACCACCTGTTGAAAAGCCCTGCTTTAGGCTACTAAAATGAAGTTGTATTTTCCTGGGGCTGCCGCTGACCTCGTCTCTTCATTCCTACACAACAACCGTCATTGGTTATAATTATTGTCGACCTAATCAATCTATCAACTTGATGACAGACTGCTCCATACAGGCAACATCAGTGCGGGGACCACCGACCACTGCTTAAACGTGTATGCATGTACTTGATATTGGCCACGCAAGCACACAGTAAGCATGCACGCAAATTGCTGCATGGATACATGCAGTCACGTTTTCAAAACCACACGTCTGCATTACGATGGGAGATTTTGTGTCCTGTGTGCGCTCAAATCTCCTACACAAAAACACACACTTTCACCGCTCGACAATAAATTCTGGCGCGGTCATGCGTCTGACGGTGCATAGGTCTCGCTGTAAGCACAGGACTATCCCGCACCATCGTAGAAAAATAAAACTCAGGTCCGCGAGCCCGCGACGATCGAAAGTGATGGTCGCTTTCTTGTCCAACTCCACGGAAAACAAAATTGGTCAGCTTACGGCTACAATGAATGAAGGAAGGGGAGGGGACGATGTTACGGGCAGTAGTAAAGCGTGATTTACAGCGGCCATGCTCGTGTAACATGGATACTATTAGGCATACTACAAAACTATTTAAAGTAAAGTGGTACAGCGGCCGTGCCCATGCAACATGGATTAAGTGGTTTCAGAGAATTAAATCTGGGCTGTCGCCTGAGAACTTGTCACAGATAGCTGTCCCAATGCTGAATAAAAGTATGTAGAGCAGCCGCCATTACACCTTTCCATGGAAGTGAACGGAGATGTCGCAGCTCTGGGTTATTTGCCTTTCTGTATGGTGCAACTCTGCCTTTCTCTATGGCTCTGGTAGAGTTGCACCCAGTTGTGCTAGGTCTGGACCGTAGCTTTTTGACATCACGATAGTCCGAGGAATTAATTTACTTAGGTATATTAGCCGCTGTGGACGCAGTAGGAGCGCAATTAGTGGCTAAGAACATTGCGGTAGTAGTAAGCAACTATCTTGTGAAGTTTGGTGCAATATGAGCTTGCGGATCTTCTGTGATGGTGTCAAAACTGTGTTGCCTGTGTTACTCCAATTGAGTAGCTGTGATAGTGAGATACGGTATCGCCAATTGGTTTGGAAACCTGACGGTTAAGTTTAAGTCAGAACTCCTGAGACTGGCTAAAACGGCGGGGAAGATTATGGGGATGTCAACACCTCCCAACACCCCACAGACCATTTTTGAGCAAGCCACCCAAGGGCAGGCAAAGAAAACTGTGTCTGATCCCTCTCATATACTGTACCCTGAGTTTAGGTTACTGCCGTCAGGTAGGAGGTACGAGGCTCCAAAATGGAGATATAATAGAATTAAATACTCTTTTGTACCTATGTCCATTTCACTCCTCAATAACTCTCTTGCAGAGGGGGCAAGGGGAGGAAGGAGAAGACTGTGAATGTTGCTATGATGCTGCTGGAACTGTACTAGTTTTTTGGTACCGCTGTATTTATTCTATTTATATTCTTACTACTACTTAACGAAGCACTACTTATGGAAGGTGCTATGCAAGCCTGATGGGGTGCACGAGTCACTACTATTGTGTTGTACTGTATTGTATTGTCCTGCATTGTCTTACTTGTTGCTGCAAGTCTGTATGTCCAAGACAAATTTCTCTCACATGACTAAATAAAGTAACCTTGAACCTTGAACCTTGATCCTATAGCCCGGGGAACCCGTGCCACGCGATTGGTCGGGGGCGTAGACAATTCTCCCCCTCGCACGCCCATTGGTCTAGAATTTTTCTAATGTTTTAGGTGGGGTTTCCGACGGGTGGAATTTTCTAGGGGGGGAGACCGCACCGAGACGCTATTGGCCGATCTCCCCCTGATGTTTTAATGTTGTGGAATTTTGTGTCGGACGAACGGCTGGCAGCGGGTGCCCTATTGTGGGAGTTCCTTCCATAGTTAGGGAACAGGTCATCTTTTTCATCACAAAATCGTACACGTAAATTATACATTTATAAAAAGTAGAGGATGTGATTTGGTCTGTCTTGTCTTTTACCACTACTTTTGACTCGCAATGAATATTTCATGAACATTAATGAGTCAAAATTGGAGTATTGCCAAATAGGCTCTGACAAGTGACTATCCTAAGTCAAGTGTGTAAGAAAACTAGAGGATTTCATAAGTCAAAAGAGAGGAGGGTTTCATAAGTCAAAAGAGAGGAGAAGTGGGTGGAGCCTAAGAAAGGACCCCACAAGTGACGATAATTTTAAGAAGTGGATTTTCGCTCATTTAAACATATTTTTGTCAAATCTGATAGTTACTAATGACACCTGATTTTTTTGGGAGCTGTACGAGCTCTGGAAAGGGTGGATCCCGGAAGTGAGTCTACAGACTAAGATGTCACAAGTGACCCCAAGGGAGTCTGTGTGTGTGTGTGTGTGTGTGTGTGTGTGTGTGTGTGTGTGTGTGTGTGTGTGTGTGTGTGTGTGTGTGTGTGTGTGTGTGTGTGTGTGTGTGTGTGTGCCCTGTGTGTGCCCTGTGTGTGCCCTGTGTGTGCCCTGTGTGTGTGCGCCCTGTGTGTGCCAGGGAAGTAAGGTTCATGCATGTGCACTTTGAGATCTTTGCTGGTGGTAGTTTGTAGAAAAACGAAATGATTCACAAAGCATTAAAGAAGCGCTTCACCACTTTCCAACGTATCTTCATTAATAAGTCCACAATAATGTACATGATAAAATAGCAGTATTTTTTACTCAGTCTGTGTCTCACAGGAGGGCTGTAGGCAGTTCAGAAACCTGTCCTCCAGTGTCATCATCGATGGGGAATCCAAGCTAATAGAAACTGCAGAGCTTTCTATTCCTGAAAAGTTGTGATGCAAAAATGGCAGCCATCGTTTTCCCGATTATTTTATTTTTATTTATTTTTTCAAAAAACATATCGTTTTCTGCAAAATCTGCTGAATGATGATGTCATTGGAAGACGGGTTTCTGAACTGTCTACAGCCTTCCTGAGACTGAGTAGAAGAAATTAGTGGCATTTTAGTGGTTAGTGGCATTTTATCATGTACATTGGTCCTTTAATGATTTTTTGTCTGTCTTCCTCTTCTGAACGTGTTGGTAATAGATTGTTTCCAGCTGTGCTCAGCCCAGCATGGTAGCATTGTGCATGGGACTAGGTTTCTTTTTTGTGCCAAAAAAACACAATAATAATACTGGCATCATTGGGGATTATTTGTGCATGAAATTGAAAGCTTTGGACTAATCATAATCTCGGGGAGGCGGATAAAATTGAAGACAAGCGCTCTAAAGTGCTGCCCCTGAGCGTGGTATTTAAATCCAGCAAGTTACTTTCAGAAGTATCCCAAAACTAATGTCCATTTATAGTACAGACTGTCCATTTTGTGCAGCCCCCCCCTCCCCCCGAGGCTGCGTTGCACGTCCACACGTGGGTCAGTAATATGTGCAAATAGATTCAGAGTACACATTCCTCCACATGGTCGCTCATGGCACTGCATGTGCCCCCAACTGATAGGCTGCAGTCTCTATAGATGGACTGTTTTGACTGGTGCTGTTTTGCCAATTTGCTTCCAGATTGCACTGCAGGGTCGGAACTAGGCATGGGCAACTGGGCAAGTGGGCATGGGGGGGGGCGCCCCCACCACCACCCCCAATTGGAAAAGGTTACATCCTGGCCTGTTGGACAGACCCAAACGCTCGCAAAAGTCTGTGTTACTTTAGACCTGAAAATTGACTTGTAATGGTCCTTTTTCACCCTTTTGAGTGTAAAAAAGGGACACTTGAACGCTCTTTACTTTGCAGCAAAGAAACAAAGGCTCTTCAAGTTGTAGTGAATGAACTGGATTGCTTTGCTGCAAAGGTGGTCGGTCGATCATTTCCAGATGTATGCTGGAGATGATTGTCCCACAAAAGTCCCTTTACAGTGTCTAGTGAGTGTGAGTGAGTGAGTGTGTGTGTGCACGCACGCACGCACGCACACACACACACACACACACACACACACACACACACACACACACACACACACACACACACACACACACACACACACAGAGCTAAATCCCCTTTGTTGTGGTTGTCACTGTTTTAACATTGTGTCACATCCACTGTAAAATTTTCGTTCATTTTACTCTGTGTAGTGAACAAACACAATCAAATGGTGTCCATTTGGTTGCAATTGCACACTTCCGGAGTTAAATACGGATAATGCCCTTTTCGGTCCACTCCTTTTCCATTGTTGGGCTTTGTATTTATTTATATATCGTCTCCAAATACAAAATCACAAAACATCCAAACAACAGCTGGCCTGTGTCACCATAACTTGATTTGCCTTCATGAACATGAATAGATCTGGGTAACGTTTTTACAGTAAACATTGAAGCCCCCCCACTCCCACTCCCAGCTTGGCATTGGCACCGGATCTCCTAGCTATTATGGGTGGCGCTTTTTTTGTTTTCTTCTTAAAAGGGCTTGGATTCATTTCATTTCATACCATAGCGAGATGACCTAACCACAACGTGATGATCTGCAGCAGTCCCATGCATTCCTGGTGGGGGGGCAGGGGTGGGGGGGTCTTAGCCTGCATAAACAGGATCTCGTAACGTGCGTAGAGCTCAACACAGCGCCGCATCACACATACAGGGAAAGTTAGTGTAGCTACTACCACAGCCCTTATATGAGCATTTCGGGGGAGCTTTGACGTTGAAGAATCTTTCTCCAGTCTCCGCTGTGCCATTAATTTGTTTTTGAGGCTGCAGAAATAACACAGCACAGGCAGACCCGAACCTGAACCACTGGACTGACTTGGTAGTCTGGTTTATACAGGTTTGAGAATGAATCGGAAGTCTTCAATCCCTTTGGGGGAGGTGGATACATTTCATGGTCAGCGGCGAGCTCATTGATCGTTTGCGATCGAATAAGCACTTTGTATCACACCGCGTAGCTTCCAATGAAAAAACAGATCATTCGGGGACATGGTTTTCCCATGCTGCAGATCATCATTGGCACATCTCTGGAGTCTGCCTGCCTGCCCTGAGTGTGCTTCAATCACATCGGCTGCACAGATCAGCACGTGCGTTCCCCCCATGTACTTCCACCACGCTCCACTGATGATCAAGTTATGTCATTCCATGCGCTCGGTTGCTTATCAGTGCTATAACTACTAATACTGAGAGCGGAGATGTACTAATCTGATACAACAATCAAACTGATTTGTGTTGATTTGTGTTAACTAGAGCTGGGACTTTAACGGATCAATCGAGATTAATCAATTGCAGAAACAATAACATGATTTAAAAAATAACTCATTTTAATCGTGCTTAAATCTCCTTTTTTCACTGGACGAATTTCAGGCGTACCGATCATACTGGTCCACGCGATGGGATCTGTGTTAATCTGCTGTTGATCTGACCTCCCATTGTTTTGTCCTCCCATTGGTCAGAAATTCCGAACCCTGTTTCTAACCCTCACCCTCAACATCACAGTGTGGACACAGGGCTTAAAAAAAGGAAGCCAACCGTTATGCTGATGGTAGATTTTCAGCACGTGTTTGGACTAATTGGACTTAGGATCTCTGGTATTTCAGATCTGTGGCAGTTCCCACCAATCAGACGGCTTTGCTTGGCCCAGTGGATGATGGGAAAGTTTGATTTGGAAAAAAAACTCATTGATATGCCAATCAGTTTTAATTGACCATAACATGTTTCTCAGCTCGAATATTGATGTTATTAATTGATTACAAAACTTCAAATTATTTAGAATATTTTTTTTATTGACACCCACCCATACTTAACACTATACTTGGCTTCTCTAACTAAAATGTCAAGTTAAAAACACTTTATTATTTCATAAATAGAGACTTTATGTCGCATGCTGATGATGTCATATATCCACATGCAGTCCAGTCATATGGAAGGTATGAAATGCACATGCTAATAAAAACTATTTAAAATATTCTTTGATACTCATATTATTATTTTTTTAGCACGTGCATAGTTGGAATACACCTGGAATTTGACATCATCAACTTTCTACAGGAGCAGTCCCTATTGAATGAACTATTTGCTGTTTATTAAAGAAATAAAATAATGTAGGTGTTTTTATTTCTTTATTTTGGTTACAGAGGGTACGTATAGTGTTTTGAGGCATATTTGTCTTATTAGCCATGGTTTCTTTTAAGGACTTTTGAAAAATAGCATATCTACAAGCTCTGATTTGTGCACTATTATGAGCCTATAGATCTGATTTTTGTAGATGTTTGAAAAAATGTGAAAATGTGCCTCAAATCTTTGCACATATAACGTTACAGACTAATTCTTCTCAAAATATTTGCTTCTGGGGGTCCCTGCAGTTTCATAATGAGCCAATAGAGTAGAGGAGGTGAGGTGGAGTAGATGCAAATCTGTTTTTGTACAAACTAAAATCGCCTATATTACCTTCATCAGGCCCTTCCTCCCCATCCTGTTTCTCCATAGGAATACGTGAAAAGTAGTAGTAGTCGTAGAGATGCCGGGTATTTATTGGCACGATAAAGGGTGAAGTAAACGGTGGGGTTGTGCTAGGAATAGGCTGTTATGTAACAGGCTGCATATCTGACTGCAGTATACAGCGAACAACCTCTGGACCAGACCTGATACGACTGGAAGCCAGCCAGCTACCAGGGTATACCCCTCTCTCTCTCTCTCTCTCTCTCTCTCTCTCTCTCTCTCTCTCTCTCATTTATCAATCCCCTCCCATCGTAACTACTTCGTTCTTTGCCCTTTGTTTCTCCGCTCACTCTAGTCTCTCTCGCCGCATTTTCGTTCATCTCTGCTGCATTGTAGTTGGGTCTGATGGACTGTATTCGATTTGTAAGGCACACACACGCACGCACGCACGCACGCACGCACATGTGCACCGTTTTTAAATGACACTGCAGCTTTGTGATCACGCTGCATGACCCTCGTTGCAAACATCCTCATGCTGGCACACGTGTACACACACAAACACACGCATGTGTTGTGCACGCATGCACACGTGCAGACACACGTACACACACACACAACCTAGCAACCAAACGCAACGCGTCATCAATAAACTCACCCTCCACATGGGGAATGACGAAGCATCTTCTCTCATTAGAGCGTTCTCTCTCTTGTGTGTGTGTGTGTGTGTGTGTGTGTGTGTGTGTGTGTGTGTGTGTGTGTGTGTGTGTGTGTGTGTGTGTGTGTGGATACTAGGGCTGTATACCGAAGCTCGGGATTCGAACCATTCGCTCGCTAAGGTCGCCACGCGAACGAATATTAATGATGCCGAACCATTCGCATTTATTTATTTATTTAACTTTTCCCCCCATCTAGTAGATCTGCGACATTGAGGGGTCAGAAACTCGCTGTGAAACGCGCTGTTACTGCAGTTAGAAATGTATTGTTTTCACTGAAGGTGTCCCATTCTCAATAGAAGTCTATGTAGGCGATCCGCCATTAGACTGGCTCTAGGAAGTGAACGGAGTTTGCGCAACTCCGTCTGTACTCTATAGAGCTGCACGCTGAGCGGTTGGTCTTGTGGTTCACTGACCACCAGAGCAGGCTGGTGGGCAGCAGGCTTAAGCCTATACATACAATAATAGACACGTAGTCGTTCACAGCAAACAAATAATTAAACCAGCCTTTGGTTAATGTTGGTGTTATGGTTCACTGACCACCATAGCAGGCTTAAGCCTATAGGCCTACATACAATAATAGACACGTAGTCGTTCACAGCAAACAAATAATTAAACGAGCCGATGGACAGCATGTATTGGCAATCCAAACAGCGTGTTACCCGTGGCTGTCGGATCAGTCTCATCAGAAAGGAGAGAAAAGGAGAGCGGTGTCATGACTGGTGTATTCACAGATGTCAATCACATCTCAGGGCAGTAGAAAATGTATCTACCGATGGCAACATCCACGATGTTAATAGTTAGTAGACGCGCGCCGCGCGGGGGGGGTGGGGGGGGGGGGGGGGGGGGGGGGGGGTAGCATGCTGCTTTTTTTTAGCGAACCTTCGAAGCTCGCCCTATAATTCCCAGCGAACGTTCGAAGGCCAGAATTAGTCCAACTATACAGCACTAGTGGATACAGATATGGATGGATTGGTAGATAGCTCGAAAAGGCCACACCAGGAGTTGCATAGGAGTGACATGTCCTTAAAAAGTGTTTTTGTTTCAAGGGGTTGTGCAATCGGTGTGGTCGATGTGATGGCTATAGTGTGTGTGTGTGTGTGTGTGTGTGATTAGATCACGGTGATGGAAGTGTTAACAGACTTCACGCCTGGCGGCACACCGACTGAGCATTCATATACAACAGCAACACCTTTTATTCACAGTGCACCACGCAGTGAGTCATCCACTGCTTTGTCATCTACATACTGCAAACTTCAGCACTGAAATCCACTTCACACAGAGGCATCCTTCACATCCATCTTTTTTAGAGTGCACTGGCTGTTAGGAATGACAGACCACAAAATGGATTTCTTTTCAAATGTGAAAAATCTAAACACATTCAAATTATTTTGAATCCTAAACGCTTTATCTCCCAAAGGCGTAATTGGCGTAATACAAGTCAAATTCTAAACCTTCCCAGTGACGTATCTGACGTAATGATTTAATCCCAAATGATTGTCACATTAATTTTAGTTGATTTTATCATGATTGGCTAAGGCATGATCTGGCATGATCATAGTCCTCCACAACCTCTACATTTGACTCCACTAGTCCTCCCTTTTTCCTTACGAGCGAGGCTCGTCCTGATTGGCTAACAAATAGTCCAATGACAAAGCTCATAGAGATTTCTTTGGACCCCTCCTGCAGCCCCTAGAGGTGTCAAAAAAAAAAATGTGAGATGATCTAATAAAAGAAAGACTTCATGAAAAACATCAATAACTATTATGTAATTATTATTTTGACCATAAAAGTACATATAGGAGTTTTAACTCCTGCTGCATGCAAACAAAACCCCCATTTCCACGATCTGTCTGACACAAGTCGACATGGACGTATGCATATCCATAATATCAAAAACATTCTGTGCTCAACAACCGCAGAAATGGCTCAAACCCAGACCCAGTACGATGAGATTTTTTTTTTTGAGGGGGAAGGGTTACTCTATGAATAGGGTGACCAGATGTCCCTCTTTGCGTGGACAGTCCCTCCTTTCCAAGACATTTCAGGTGTGCCATAAATTGAGCCCCTGTCTGTGACTGACAGGCTAACCATGTTGACAACGCGTTTTCCCACTTCTCCCACACATGCACTACTTCTGTCCCTCAAATGAACAGTTTGGATCTGGTCACCCTAGTTATGAAATGCGTTCGGGTTTCAGTGTAAGGAACTGTTTGGCAGAACTCAAACCTCGACTCAATAGAATAACCACCACATATCCTGTCTAACACTTAGCTATTTGCATCGCAGTGGGGGGAACGTATATGTTCTGGAAAAGGCATAAGAGCCATGTCCATGAAAGTAATACATATCAGTTTCTGACCAAGTTTCTTCCCTGCTGGCTGTATTCCCACTACCACTGAGAGCTTAGCTATGGCCTTGCTTGTCTCGTCGCCATGTTTTACAGAAGGGACATGATTTGTTTTGTGTCTGTTTTCTGTAAATACTATAACATGGTGCTCTTAAGGACTGACACTTGGGGAAGTCATATTTTCATGTCATGAGCTTTACACAGACTTTACACAGCACTAGTAATAACCCTGATCCTGCAAACTCTATTTTTGATGGATTGGAGAATTTCTTCAGGACATTTGAGGTGGGTTTAGCGCATAATGTCTGATTTATGCACACTTAAAGGAGAATTCCACAATCAGAAGGTTTTCTTACCTTTATTTGCAGTTGATCTATTTCCAAAAAATGGTTCAGTTGTTGTTTTGTGAAAATTATTATTTATGGCTGTTTCCCCCACCCCCTATGAGCTTAGCATACTGATTCAAATTTAGCACCTATTTCGATTGCTCCAAAAATGCAAATTGTTGCTATATATTCTCTCTCCACCACATCAGTAGTGTGTTGACACTCACACTTGGTCTGTCTCAAAACGTTTGGGGAGTGGTGCACGTTTAATGGCTCAAGCACTGCTGAAACGGAAGTGTGAGTGTCTACACACTACTGACATGGAAGAGAGAGAGAATATATAGCACAAGAATGCATTCTGGAGTGATGGAAATAGGTGAATTTGAACAACATCCCATAGCCTCATTCTAAACGTATTTTATTTTTTCCACAAAATAACAACTGGACCACTTTTTTTTAAATACATAAATCAACTGCCAACAAAGGTAAGAAAGCCTTCTGGTGTGATCTCTTTTAATATGCACATACTATGTAACTAAATATGGTATATCTGGTTGAAGATGCTGTACTGAAAAGAATATTGCAGTGCCATTTCACAAGACGCTTATCTGATGTCAGAAAGACTGTTGTGGAATCCATCACTTATCCACCAGACTGAGACATAGTGAGACGGTACCTTTCATGTCTGGAAGTGTAATAAAGATTGATAGCAGTTTTGAAACAAAGTCACTATGGGTGGAGAATCAGGATACAAGTCACAGAATGTTCTTGAATGAAGCTTTACAGCTGGAGATCCATATCTGATCCTTTCAGTTCTTATCAGTCCCATATTATGTGCGTATGTTGGCACAGATCCTGTCCTTCTTTGAGTTGCACAGTGACCTATTCACTAAAGTTATGAGTTTGTGTGTATGTGTGTGTTTACATAATAATATTGTGTGTGTGTGTGTGTGTGTGTGTGTGTGTGTGTGTGTGTGTGTGTGTGTGTGTGTGTGTGTGTGTGTGTGTGTGTGTGTGTGTGTGTGTGTGTGTGTGTGTGTGTGTGTGTGTGTGTGTGTGTGTGCGCACGTTCATGGTAGGTGGTTTGGTGAACATGCAGTCCAGCTCCTGTTCACTGCCTGACATGAACACTGCTGCTTTCCTGGAACACCTCGAAGCCCAGCCAAACCATGGCACGTTTCTTTGGGCTCCGATCCACTGAACATTTTATTCTGATTGCAAAATCAGGTTGACAAACATACTTGCAGCTTGCAGCCACTGCTTCAGATCAGTATGGGACAGAAATGTATTTGTATTCAGAAATAAATATTTCTTGTTCAGGGTTAACACCGTGCACATGTCACCAAGGTGAACATTTGGAGGAAATAGCTGACCAACCAGGAGTTTACAGGAGTTTTATTCTCAGTAAAGATATTTGCTTTAGGGGAAATGAGGGCAGATCATTGAAGTACAGACCCCTGGGGGATTTTCATTCAACAAAGTGGATTACATAGGGTTTAAATTGTTGATGTATGGGCTTAAAACTTAACTCAACTCATGGCCATGCACTGTATGTCTCAAGCACATAACGATGAGCTGAGAGAACAATGCTGGGCTGTTTTTTGGCATCATAAGTGGCTTCTAGTGTAGTCAGCTGTGGCTGGCACCAGATAGTGTGAGGGTGATTATTGCCTGGAGACACACACATGCGCGCGCACACACACACACACACACACACACACACACACACACACACACACACACACACACACACACACACACACACACACACACACACATACTCTACTATGCACACAGACAGACAATGCATGCTAATGGAGTTTTATTCAACAGTTTATTATAAAACTTGGAATAAGAGAGAACACGAACAACTACAGTCAGTTCATGAATGTCGGTGCAATGCTAGAACTAAAATTACACGTTCATAATACTCAATGTCATTGAAGTTGTGTTGTGTGTATGAAATGAGTCTTCCGCGGCGCCATGCATGAATTCATGCATGGCATGAAACACTCAGCAAGACCCATATGAGACAGCAGACACGTGCACGCACACACTCTCTCTCTCTCTCTCTCTCTCTCTCTCTCTCTCTCTCTCTCTCTCTCTCTCTCAGGGGCAGTTTGTAACAGGAAAAGTGTGATGTTCACATTCTATGTCTGGGGCAAAGTGAGGTCATAGTGGCAACATTTTCATTTGTGTGACAGACTAGTTGAAAATAATAATTATAATGCGGTATTGTCCAAGGTTCCAGGTCAAATGTGGAGGCTGACCATGTCCGGCCCGCGGACCTTCCCACATGGAAAGAAAATATATGTTCATATGAAATTGGCCCCTACATATACAGTATGAAACTGACTGTGGCATATACTGTATGTGGTCATATACATATATATGTCCTATATATACACATATACAGTATGTCCCTGATTATTCCATATATGCAACATGATGCAGAGATGATGCATATATTGGCATACAGTACGGGTCCATTCCAAAAAATTAGAATATCAAGGAAAAGTTGTTTTATTTCCACAATTCCATTCAAAATACCAAACTTTCATTAATTATAGATCCAGTGCTCACATTGTAAATGATTTCAAGTATTTATTTGTTTATTTTTTTTACACAATTTTGGCTTCCAGCTCATAAAACCCACCAAATCAGGGTTTCAAATAATTAGAATATTTTATGAGACAACTAAAAAATGTGTTTTAAACAAGAAATGTTGACTATCTGAAAAGTATATTAATGTATGCAGTTAATACTTGGTCTGGGCTACTTTAGAACAAATTATTTTATTAATGGGGCGTGGCATGGAGGTGATCAACCTGTGGCACTGTTGAGGTGTTATAGAAGCCCAGTTTTGCTTCAAGAACAGCCATAAATGAATTTGTATTGTTCAGTCTTATGTCTCACACCTTCCTCTTGAAGATGTGACCTTTTTTTCGTATGGTTTGTTGACACTCGTAAATAAAAATAGCATCTTTCATAGCAAATGTCTTAATCTAGGCTACAAGTATAAAACCAATAATATATTTCAATATCTAATCCTAATAATAAATATGACTTGTGTGATATACTGTAGTGTAGAAGTAACGGCTGTGTATGTAAACATGCGTGTGCCGTGCATGCTTGCGGTCTGCGACTGGTTGCACCGCGGCGCTCCGGCCCCCATGAAGTCACATTACTCCAATGCGGCCCCCACCCCAAATGACTTTGACACCACTGCGATAAAGTATATTCATACAGGCCTAAAGGGGAGCTCCACCCATTTGTTAACATTGTTTGTAGAGTGTACAACTGGTACCAAATGGACCCATCTGTACACTCTCAGGCCGCATTCCCACCTTGACGTAGACTTGACGCAGACAGGCGGGGAATTTATGATTCTTTCTTGCATATTTAATCTGCTGCGGTTTGCTTTCACACTGACTGTCATCTGCAGCAACTGTAAACCCAGCAGGGACCTTTATCAATGTTCAATTCATAAAGGTATTCCTTAAAGCGCAAACATTTCATGCAAACTGCAAAATTGGGCCAAGTGCAATACGAAACCCAATTGCCTCCATTGTCCTGTACACTGCATTGTTTGTGTAAGCAACACGCCTATGACGATCAGGGCATGTTGCAATATTCTATTCAATGATCTCTCCATTAGTCCATGTGTGTCCACTCCCCTTGGGATCTTTACGCGTCGCTGTGCAGTGCATAACGATGCCTTCTCCTTACTTCTCCTGTGCCAAAAAAAACTTCTTTATCCCATAATGGTATATTCACCCCCTATATTGAATGTGTTTGCATTTTCACCTGCAGTGATCCACACACAGCGAAACCACCGTTTTTGGCAGGAGTAGAATGCGATTCTTTGATGGGCATTAGAATTCAAATGAGTCTTCACACCTGCCAAATGAAGTGCATTTTCCGACAATACACAGCTGCATTCTTTTTAATCGCAACAATACCTAAAATGAAAATCATCCACATGGTGAAACACCTCTTGATGATGTCATCAGATGTCTTTTGCCATGTTTATGATCTAGTGAAATGTTGAAAATAGGTGGAATTCCCCTTTTTAGTGGCTAACAATCATAAAACAATATGTGCTATGTTGCAGTTTGAGCATGTGGAGTGAGTGTGTCTCTCTGCAGCGTAAGACCCCGGTGTCCAAGTTAGAATTGGTGGGATTAGATGGGTGTGCAGGGATGTGGAAATTGGGGGGGGTTGAAAAAGAAACCACTGCCTCAGCCTTTGCCAAGTCACTGAGGCGAAAAGAGCTGCAGTGATCACAGAGAAAGAGAGAGGGAGTTGTAAGAGGATATAGGCTTGGCGCTTGTTGAGACTGTATTGGAAAAAAAGGGACGTGAGGGGAACAAAAAAAAAGTATTACGAGAAAGACCTGAGTTGGAGAGGGGAAAGGGGAATTCCACCCATTTTCAACATTTTTCTGAGAGCGTACAAATGGAACCAAATGGACCCTAATGAGTCCATAGAATGGGAGGACTTTTTAAAAAATATTTCCACACAACATATATTAATGGAATTATAAAAATGTTTAAAATAAGTGGAATTCTCCTTTAAGTGGGTAGTAATAGTTGATCAGTTTCAGATGTTACATCCAGCGATCTTCAAGGTCCCTGAAGGGAACTGATGAAATCACCTCTCTCTCACGTCATTGATTTCCATTCCATCATTGTCTCCTTTTTTATCGTTACGCAACGGTAATAACAATGAGTGCAGTGAAACAAACCGAGGTGCACACTGTTCGTTCGCCGCTGCATTAATGGAGAATTTCACCCCAAAATCTTTAAATCTTTATTTGCAGTTGATTTACTTACTGACTTACTTAAAAGTGGTCCAGTTGTTATTTTGTGAAAACACTCATTAATGGCTGTTTCCCCTATCCTAAAATAAGCTTAGAATGGGGCTAATGGGTGTTGTTCAAATTCACCTGTTGACATTGCATTTTTTTGCTATATATTGGCTCTCCACCATGTCAGTATTGTGTTGATACTCACACTTTCATGGCATATGGTTTATGAGCCACTGCTGAGCCATAAGTGAAAGTCGATAGGGTGCCAACACACTATTGACATGGTGTCGAGACCACTTTTTGGAAATAATTAAACTGCAAAGTGCAAATAAAGTCAAGAAAGCCTTCTGGGTGGAATTCTCCTTAACTGGCCAACGGCCCAAGCCTTGCAGGGTTTGGCGCGTTTCTGACGCCTAATAAACGAGGGGTCGTCCGTCAGCCCCTGCCTGGCTGCCAGATTGTTAGATCATTTAGAATTGAGCTGCAGTGCTGCAGCACACAGTGTTCTTAACTTGCAACCTCCTCCACGCGACTGGGCTTCTCTCTGCGATTTAAAAAAAAAGAAAAACAAATGTGACCATGTGCAGGCGTTATGATGTGGTGTACGGCTTCAAAATTGGTTGTGCAACGCATAGGACTTCATTTTTTAAAGGACCATATGGTGTGTGCAGTGGGTATGTTGGCAGGACTCATACATTTTGAGTATAGTACAGTGTAGTAAAAATCTGTACATAAAACTTAAACTGAGGTGGTAGAATTTGTAAGTGAGGTGTACCAGGCCTGATCAATAGTGCATACTTTGAGCTACTAAGTATGGGTGCTCCCATACTCTCATGATACCAATACCAATAGGTGCAATACTGGTCTTGTGTAACGGTTAAAAAAGGATATTTAAACCGCTTAAAGTTAAACGATGAAAAAAAAGAAAGGAAATCAGTTTCTCCAGATCCGATCACCAATCAGTCAATGTTTGCTGATGATGGCCGATCGGTGGCCGATTATCGGACCACCTCTATTACTAAGTATACAAAGTGGATACATGAACACAGAACACCTCTTGGGAAGTCCATGGTCCTTTCTCTCTCCACAACCCCCCTCCCCAAGTTGTCTCCAGTGGTCCACGTTCCCTCTCGTCTCCGTCCTCATCCTGCTCAACAAGCGTGTCTGAATACCCAGGACCCCCCTCCCCCACCCCCCTGCCAACAATACTCAGCGGGTGTTTGGATTAGCCCATGTTCACTCCTCGGCTCGACGCTCGCTCACGCATTGCTAACGCGCGAGCCCTTCGCACACATTTCTGAGATCATGTGCATTCGTCGTACCCACTAGGGGTACGACTGCCTTATCTGGGACAGATTAGAACAAAGCGGCGCATGAGACGTTTTAATGAGTTGAACTCGGCCAGAAAAAGTCAGTTTGCGTTCCAGGGGCCTCGTGTCAAACTCCACGACCTGCTCACTCGACCACAGCTGCAGTCTACATCAATCTGTATCTGTTTCAACCCACCCACTCTCCCCTAATGTGCCTCTGCCTCCCTCGCCCACTTCTCTCTTCTCTCTAGTTCTGGTCTCTCTAGTTCTGGTCCATAGCTCTACTGCTTCTATGATTCTGCCTTGTAGTAGTAAGTAAGTAGCCTAGCCCAGCCATGGTGTCATGCGGTCTGGCTGAGCCATTGAGGCCCATATAGGTCAGGGGTCTATCTCTTGTTCTCCTGTTTCTGTAGTGTGTGAGGTAGCTTAATGTATCAGTACACCCCCTGGACATGACGCTAGTGTGTCACAAGGTCCCCTTTTTTAGAGTCTTTGGTATGACCCGGCCAGGAATCGAACGCCTGACCTCCTAGCCTCAGAGGGCACACTTTCACCACAAGGTCACTGAGCTGGTGCCTTGTAGTAGAGCTATGGCTAAAATGATATCTCACATATGAAACCTGGCCAGCCTCTCGCCTGGAGTGGAAACAACCAGTGGCGGCCGGTGAATAGGGGCGCATGTGCGCCGCACCACCATGCAATAGCCTACCTCATGAATGACGGAGAAATGAAATCTGCAGCTTGTCATTTTCTTTAAATAAGCAGTCCATCATGGCAAATTGTATATAATATAAGTAACTAAAGCCCACTCTAACCACAAAGTGATTAAAAGTTCTAATATACTGCCATGAAATGTCAAAAGTTGTTTACGTTGTACGTCGGTCCTATTGACTTCAATGCAAGCGGTAGGAGCGATCCTGGTCGCAAAATGTGCGCGACCAAACCACTTGAGGGCAGCACACAACACAGTTTTACATAGAGTTGAACACAACTCCACTACTATACAGTAGTTGAATTAATTTTGATAATGGAATAACAAGACAAAGATATTATAAGATAACTATAAAGCAATGCAGAAAACACCAATTGAAAGCAAAACACTGCAGTTTTTTTTTTTTTTTTTAACTAAAGAGCTGGAACCAGATAAATGTAATCATCACACAAAAATCCAAGGACAGAGGAAGAGAGTATCCTACACCAGTAGCCTACCCAGGAGGCCCAGGACCTTTTCAAAGAGCTGGTAAAGATTGGCTGACAGCATCCATTCACACCAACTCATTGTTTTGCTTCCATTGAATGTGATGATATTATTATATTATCATCATTATTATCATCATTATTATTATTATGATTTTTTTTAATAGCGCCCTCCCTAAAGAAAAAGTCACCAGCCGCCACTGGAAACAACCCACTCACCAATAAATACACGCCTTGTGTATTTAAAAAGCCTACTTTCTGCAAAGGAAGTACTCTGATTCCCCCACCACATGTATAATATATAACTTTTGGGCTTAAAGCGATTGTCTTTCAACGGAAAAACAAGGATTTGCGCCCTCTACTGAGAATGTCGGTAGAATATCCTATTATAGGCTTTCTAAACACACAAGCCGTGTTTGTATTGGTGAGTGGGTAAACCGTTTTTGAGATTACCACTCCAGAGGCGATGTGAGATAACATAGAAGATAACTTGTGTATGGCAGCTCTACTGCCATATAGAAGCAGTAGAGCTATGCACTAGAGCTACTGTACCTTCTCTCCCAATATCTCTCTCTGCCGTAACACCTCACACCTCTCCATCTACAGTGTCTAACTATCTTGTCATTTCTCTTCCTGTCTTTATCTTTCAGCCCTCTGTTTCAAACCTCCTCATCTCTGTTCTCTCTCTCCTATCCTTCCTAAGGAAGCTGCGAAGCATACATCTTTGATGCATGGCATTTACTACATAGCCCTCCTGACTTCAAAAGAGTCTCACTCACTGAATAAAGAGGTTAATATATACAGTATTTTTAAGAAGCTCAAGTATAACGGCAAAATGGTTGTGTTAGTTGTACTGTTAGAGTATTACTGTATCGTTTTTAGAGATGGTACATTAAGTACATGATTAAAATGTATTTGTAGATGGTTATGTTGTGTAGGTTTAGGGTTTAAAGGGACAGTTCAGATTTCAGTTGTTGCGCACATCCAAAGGGTGCTGGTGCTGGACTAAAAAACGAATACTATGAAAAGTAAAAAAAAAAAAAAAGTCTGCGCAGAGCATCTGCTCCATAGTGTTTTATTAAATTAAAACACTGACATATTCAGTGACAACGTTTTGGCCATTTGCTGGCCTTCATTAATGAAGACTTTTCTTTTTTTCATATGAAGTAGTTGCGGCCATTTGTATCACTATGCTCAAAAGTAGTTCCATGTGATGAACGAAGGATGTGCTAATATTTTAGAAATAATTCAACAATACAAATTAGTTTTGTGGCTTCATTTACCTTTACTGCGTGGTTCCTGTGACCCCCACAAAATGAACGGAACTACTTATATATTCGCCAACAGCAGAACTCCCACCACTGGACATCAATTAATACAGTAGCAACCACTATATTAGACATTGGCAAGTATTTCATACAGCTTAACTTAAAAAAATCTGAACTATCCCTTTAAGTATCTGGGAAGCCTGTTAGCTAACATACCGTCAACATACCGTTTGAGAGAGACTGTACTCTTTTTTTTTTTATAACATGACCCCATTGACTGATGACAGAACATTTTGACTGTGAGGACAGGCATAATGCCTTTGACATCGTGTTTAGTCTAAACTCCCCAGAACGTGCCAGAGGGCTGTGTGTGCGTCTGTGACGGTGACATATCCGGTACAGTAAATGGCCTGAAAAGGTATTCAGTTCACCACATTGTTTGACCACGTTGACAGTGCAACACCTGGCAACCTATCTCAGTCAGCCATCTGTATTCATCTCAACAGGTGTCCTATTATCAGTCACCTTCAGCAGTCTTTTAGATGTAGTAAAGGAACGTGTCTTGGATACCCGCGGTGCGTTGCATGCTAATCTAAACTATGATTCAAGGCATGCACTTAGGCTTTGGGAGAGCCTGGCTGCAACTGAAGTAATTTTTGGAAGTGGGTTGAAGACAAACTAATGCATGTTTTATAAAGCTTAAGGATCTCATCTCGGCCTCTCAGCACCACAGTCTGCTCTGTGTGTACAGTATATACTGTACAGTTTGCCTGACAATGAGTGTGAGTCTGACTTATCATTTCGTTTCACTTCATAATTCAGACTGAAAGTCAGTTAACTGCAATGTTTTTTTTAATTCTAGTTTTTTGTTAACTATTTTTTGTTAACTAGTTAACTATTATAAACCTTGTTGGGCATTGCCCGAGCGGCAGTCTTCGGTGATTGGTTTATAGCAACCAATCAAAATGTTGGGAAAGCAGACATATTGTCATTCATGTGGCTGATGCCGACAAACGACACTAGCATGTGAACAAAAGGAGTACAATATGTCAGATGATGATGTTTGTAAAACCTGGCGCTTTTTTTTAAAGAAACCATTCATCACAGGACGATTTAATATCCGGATTGATACAGTTGCCATTCAACACGGTGGGGGGCCGCCACCGTCATGTTTGTTGTTTACCACTGTTGTGTGACAGGGCGGTTAGTCAATCAGCCAACAGCCCTGGGGGGGCCTTGTTTTCAAATGGGGGTCAGCAGGTCACATACAGCTGATTTTGGGAGTCCTTGACTGTCGAGGACCACTGACTGAGATTTTTCAGAAAACTGTCCAGATTTAGACATTAAACATTTTTGTAGAATCCGCTCACAGGTGGTTAAAAATAGTGACACACCGGGTTAGCAATGCTGCAATAGGGACACATATCGGCTGCGTTGTACTTGGCGATGCCAAAGTCATAACATAAAATAATGAATTCCGGAATGTCATTCAGGCTTTGGTGTATAAACAAACAGACACAGGAGGACACTGTCATCCTGCCTGCCTCATGGAACTGAATTGAGGCGAGGGGTCTAATGCATGTTTCATAAGGTCCACTGACTGCCCAGAACACATAGCGCTGTACTCCTCCCAGATTAGACACAGGGCCGCCACATAGAGAATGGCTTTGGTTTCCTGACGACGTGGTGTGACGTCGGTCTTAATGTATATTTTATAAGGTTAGTTTGTCACAGGTCTACTGTCCTTTTGTCTGGCTGGAGATCACGTTTCTGCTGCATGTGCCACCTGTCATGCCTGATTTGTACTTCTTCGTACGATCGTGGTGTTAATACAGAAAATAGTTGATCTGCAAGCTCACAAAGCGTCTCACTTTGAACTTGTAAATGAGCTATTCATCCGTCGTCAGTTTGTCAGGCTTCCTAAATGTTAGGGACTGATAATGGCAACTGTCTAAGACTTGCGTACGTCATGCATTATGGACGAGTAATGAGATTGCCTGTAAGCATCATACCAACACAGAATTTTACAGCATTTACAATTTGGGTAGGGACAAAGGCATAGGTGTCAGACACAAGGCCCGCGGGTCAGATGTGGCCCCCACCCCAAAATGAGTTTGACACCCCTGGGCTAAGGTAACAGGAAGACCCGCCCCCCAAAAAAGTCGTCTCTGAGTATTGATTGATTGAATATTTTATTAGACAATAAATAGCAAAACAGTACATAGTACAGTTGGGCAAGTATTGATCTAATAGGAGCACCAAAAAAGACCTAGCGGCCTTTTTTCCGTTTGGGTCCTGTACAGTCAATACAATTATTGAGGCCAATTTTGAGTTGCAGCCGATCTTAAGTGGCATTTAAGAGAGGCCTTGAAAGAGACAAGTATAGACCGTTATGCTGTTGCAAACTCCTATTTTGTAATAATAGGATGTAGAATAAACATCAGGCAACAGCCCAACTTTAATGCTTATGAATCCCGTTATTTTAGATCATTTTGTACAGCATAAACACTAACAACCCAGTTTTGATGGTCATGAATCCCTTTGTTTTAGATTGTTTTGTTGTACTACTACTAGCAGGCCAGTTTAAACATTAGACTTGACTAGTTCTCACTGTGCACAGATCTTGCAGACATCAAGTAGCTCTTATTTGCCCAGCCCTTGTTGAAAACAATGTATTTCAATCTCCAGTCCCTCTTTCAGGCTGCAAGTGCCCTCCCAAGCGCTTTCTGACCCCTCAATGTGGCAACATTTCGGCTGGTCCGACTTTTATTTGGGCCGACCATTCTGGTATTCCAGACTACAGAGGACGTCTGGGAATTGGACGGTCGACGTTTTGACCCTCTGCTTGCCCCGGTATATGTTGGTATAGTTGTCCCTGAGCAAGGCACTTCTTGCACCCAACACCAACTTAGTTTTCAATCTCTGACACTGATTCATTTTCCTTTCTGTATTCCAGGGCAGTTTCTCATCATTTCCCCTCTCATCTACAACATGTCTGCATCTGTTGGTATAAGCTGTTTAGTTCAGTTGTGTAACTTTGTGTGGGTGTTCCCTAAAACAGAGAGTAGATGTGTTGTGATGATGATGGTGATGATAAATGGCAGCAAGGCTTCAGAACAACAGGTTGATGTGGGCAGAAGCACAAACGATACTGCACTGTTGTGTGTTGCAGAGTATGTGGTGCAGTAGTATTAGTATAATACAACTAAGTGGAAGGTTCTTAGATGAGCCTTGATATGTGTACAGCTTTCTACAGCATCATTGTGCAGGCATATCTTTTGTTTATGAACAGGACATAATATTTCAATATTAATTTTCCATATTTTATGAAATTATGAAAATATTAATATCGAAACATAATGAAATTATATTGCTCACGTCACTGTTGTAACATGAGTTCTTGGACAGACTAGCAATAAATACCCCATCTGTACAATTTGTAAACCATGAGATAGAAAACACAACAACTTCTTAATAAAAATAATCAATTTATTACATGTAAAATAAATTGGTATAAAACATCCTAAAATGGACGGCAGGATTAAAATGTCGATCATAGCAAGGTCGTGTGTATTGTCAGGTAATGGTGCAGACAAAGAAAAGAGACACTTGAAAATAAAAGCAATAAAAGGTTTGAGAAACAGCAGATCTACAACTTCTCTACTCTGCCTGCTAACCTGGGGGTTGCCATTTTTCACATGTAATGCGATATGCTTGCCTGTGTGTAGGAGGAGACAGTCATGCGGTAGTGGCAGCCATTAGCAGCCCTGTGGTGATAGTCAGGAGTAGTTGTAGTTGCTGGCGGCAGCCATCTTGGGAAGGAGAGTGGACAGTTGGAGGTGCAGGCCTCCAGGCAGTTTATACCCGGTCAGTGTCAGCTCTGCGTCCTTGGTGACGCCGACTTGGATTGGAGTTGGCTCCTTGAAGGAGGTAGTCGTGTAGGAGATGGGTGTCTTGTCTTCGCTGTGGCGTTGAGAGGAGCACCGTTCTGAGTCTCTGAGTGTCGGCTGGTTGTGGCGTTGAGGTCTGCTCAGAAGTTCTTTGGTGTGGGGACATGCAGTCAAACCCGGACTGATGAGCGATGAGGAGACTCAGTGTCTTATCCTCAAACAAAGTCAGTAGTGCTCTATGTGGGGGACATTCGTCTGACCCCACAGTCCGACCAAACAGAACCGAGGACGAAACGGGGACATCTAGTCAAACCCGATTCAGAAGAGCAGAGGGAGAGGACAGACAGGACGTCTTGCCCGTTCATCCACCAAAACCAAGAGAGAGCACATCTGGTCTGTGGTCCATACTCACTCAGTGGGGGAGTTTAACTCCTCCCTTCCAGTTCACTGGCCATTGGCCACGCATGGGTCCATATCTATGTGTGTAGGGGGGGTTCAGCAGCCCCTCCTTTTTCCTCCTGCCATATCTCTACATTTCTCTAACTTCCCTTAGTGACTAATTGCAAAACATCTGATCATGGATTTGCAAACAAATCGATTCTGGGAACGTTTAGATACTAAACACCATATATTAGCCATGCAGAGATCAGGCAAATATTAGAAGAAGAAATTATTTACAAATCAAATGAACATGCTATGTACAGTGTATAGTTAAGGTTCATAAGATAGCATACAAATATATCTATACTGTATTTGTGCTCCAGACATGTAAAATGCGCATAGTTTCATCTGTGTGGTATTGTTCATGAGGTAGGGGCACAGAGAGTGTCCATTTTCTTGAGTTCCTATCCTGCATTCCAAAGGGTCATAAAACTTGATCCAGCATCCTCCATCCTTCTCTGGGGGAGGGCATTGTCTCTCAGTTATCACTGAAAATGGTACAGTTGTACACGACCAATGGATTTGTATAATGTTTCTGTGTTATCCATGTCCGTGTTCAGGCCTCACGCTACAGGCATATCTTTCTTTCTTTTTCACGTATTACTGCTCCTGGCTCTATGACGTGAGCTCACTTTCTGGTGATTTGGCATGTAGACAAACCACCTTTAGGCACTATAAAGGCCAGATAGACGCTCCTGCATTGTAACAACACTACAGCAGTTACTATGGTGGTAATGGAGAGTGAGATATTTTCTGAGGTGGTACTTTAAAAGTGTACATGTCCCAGTCCAATCCCAAATCCTTTAAGGTTAGTGGTATGTGTTACCTGCATAAGGATATTGATAACCACAACGGGATGCATCAGAGAGGCTAACTGTACGTACACTATGATAAGAGATGCAAGCATGCTCCTGCTCATTCTGTTCTTATCTGGTTTCCATAATCTACTAGAGACATCATACATAGATCATACACTGTCGTACTACGCTATATTGTCTAATCAACTTCAGAATTCATTACAAATCTCTGTGTGTCTGACGTGTAATCACTAGGGATGCACCAGGGTCAGGGTTTTTGGGACCAATCCCAATCACTGTTCTTCTCAAGGCCAAACTGATAGCGATAAGTCAGATACCGGTATCGATCCTTTGCATAAGAGGCTAAGAGGCCAATTTGAATATTTCCCAAATGATATGTTGTTCCTGTGTGAGAGCCTCTTGCGATGGATCTTCACCCACTACCCAGAGGGATTATATGGAGACTTCTGAAGGCCTCAGGGACACCCTGATGGTCACCCATTTTAGTCATTGCAGTTAGGTTTAGGCACATGTGCGCCGTTGGAGTGCGATCCAAGTGACAGACAAAACACGCTTTACGGTATCTGTGCCCACTGGACACTGACCTTGTGTTTTGTGTTCTGGTCCCAAGTTGTTGTTGTTTCTCTGTGAATGTAGTGTCATCACAGAAAGGAAAGTCACTGAACTGCGACACAAAATGTTCGCTCACAGTATTTAGAATCAGAGAATCAGCGCTACAACTGTGACTGAAAGTGTCTCACATTCTCACTCATCCTCTTTCTTTTTTTCCTCTCTCTCTGTCTCTCTTTTTTTCCTCCATCGTGTGCCCACGGGGTCCTCTTTGTTATTACTGGATAATGGAGCGGTGTCCTGGATCACATCGTCTTTATATAGCTGTTCCTTCTCTGTTTCTTCCTGACCCACATTAACACACACACACACACACGAACATAAAGGTCAAGAAGGAAAGACCGTAAATCCTCAGAGTGCAAATAGAACAGTGCCTTGACACAGTATAGAGACATGACATCATTGCACATTTAAGAAAAAAAGACAACACAAGCGCACAAACTTGACTCTTGAAGGGAGAATAGGATGGACATGACTAGAAGACTTCTCAATTTCGCGCCCAGCTATGAGAGATGGGAGATCCCGTAGCGCTTAACTAAAGGCTCACCCATACTCCAGGGTGAAGTGATACACTTATCATCGTCACATACTTGCAGTGATGTCGTTCAAAGGTATAGTAAGTGATTTGGACCCCCCCCCCCAGCCAGCACACACTCTAGAGTGAGGGGAAGGAGTGGAAGTTCAACAATGCCAACAACACACACCAAGGCCCACCCCCACTAAATCCTGATTGGAGGAATGTCCCTTTTATCCCAAAGACCAAATTGAAACTAGGGTTTATTGACCCCAGGGGCTCACTGGGGACAGGGAGGAACTCCTTATATAGTCACCACACTCTGTAGTATGGACGATTGGCTAAAAAAAGAAGAAAAGAAAAAAACAACAACATTGGAATTAAGTGAAATCAATTGCCATACATTTAAAGGTGGAATGAACAGGGGAATGGTGTGGTTTTTATTATGGATCCCACCTGACTATAAAAGCTATGGAATATAAATACATATGGAATATAAATACATTAGAGACTGTACAGTACATTCATAACCACATATAAACACATACTTACTGTACTTACTGTACAGTGCGTGCATACCAAATATAAACATTCAGTACGATACCAAATTTAAACAGCGTGCAGACACCAGCTGTGAGGCTGTAGCCATAAAGGGCTGGTACTGAAACAGTACTTGTGCGTTGTTGTGGTGATATGTAGGACAAACTCCACAAAAACACTTCTCTGAGACATACACAAACGAACGTACACAAACAATGGCAGTGTTTCCCCCAGAAAATTGTTTAGCCAAGGTGGTGAGGCTTCGAGTCTGTGCTCGTGCGCGTCCGTGCATGTGCGCGTGCATGTGATGTAATTACAATACCGTAGGCCAGGGGTAGGCAACCTTTTTGACATGAAGTGCCATGATTTTTTCCTTGACACTCCGAGTGCCACAGTAAAAAAAAAAGACTATAAATTCCCTTATTGTCAATAAGGGAATGACTGCACGGTCATCACATATTCAATGGCCATTTACTGCAGTTATGTCATTATTAGGCCATATTTCATTTCTTATCAGAACAGGCAGACTGGTAGATATTTTTCTTTCACAATAGATTGATCAATCAGACTTAAGTGGACCAAAACTGTTCATTTGAGGGACAGAAGTATTACATTTAATTGCAGGGTAGCAACACATTACAGTTGGCATTAAAAATGCCTCATGCTTCATTTGTCCATAAGTAGTCTTAATAGTCCCCAGCCATGAATTTGTTATTTATTCATGTTAGTATGTATTTCATCTGTTATTTCAACAGGCTTAAAACACATTTAGCATTAACAGAGACAGTGAGAAAACTTTACAACAGAAAACAGAAGGGGGACTTTTAGGACAATTGACAGCTGTAGTCTGTCAGTCACCATGTGGGACAGAGTCTCAATTTGCGGGATGACTGAAAAGTCTTTGAAATGAGACACTGTCCCACGCAAAGAAGGACATCTGGTCACCCTCAAAATACTCCGCTTCAAGACACACACACACACACACACACACACACACACACACACACACACACACACACACACACACACACACACACACACACACACACACACACACACACACTCTCAGAAGCAGCACACACTCAGAAGCAGCACACGAGCTACAAGCTAGCCTATATGCTAATTATTCAACAGACAGGGAGAGGGAGAGTAACGTTAAGCATATGAAGCTACACACCAGTCGAAACGCAATAATTTCAGCGTGGATGTTGTTTGGTTAGGCTGACATGACGGGGGTCCGCGGGAGTCGGGTGTGACACAGACGGCATGCGTTGACCAGCAACCAGACAGCCACCAATGCGTCTTTTTACTGCTTCGGGAGCCGAAGCACTGCATGCACTGATTGAGCAGCGCGCAGCACAGAAGTGTCGACACTGGATCAGACTCGCTCCGGTTGAATACTGATACTGAATAATCGCGGCGGTTGCGATTTGCTAATGACATGGTTTCAAATCGCACTTTCGGTTTGAAGCCTTAGTGCAGATAACATGCACATTTTAACTTTAACTCTGGTTTCTTGTTTTGTTTTTTGTTTTTTTGGGGGGGGGACGTAGCCAAGGCGGGGGTGGATTTCGCTCAGGGCGGCCGCCTTAAGAATAAAGCGCTGGGGGAACGTACACAAACAATGGCATTCGTTTTTGCATCATATGGCCATCGACACAACCTCCACAACAAACAGAATGAACAGATGAATGTGGCATGCTGATTCTCTGCACTCGAGATTGTTGATCATCACAACAGCAAACACACAAATTGTGATCAACAAACTCTGGTCTTCCACACAGCATTTTTCTGACTCTAGGCCACAGCAATGTGGATCAGTTCTCATTTCATCCTGAGGGGGGCAGCATATCCTGACTCTTGTACCAAAGAAAACTGCTCTTGTTTTCTTTAGCTGAATCTCATTGCCATCTTCATCTGTTTTCTTTTATTCTCCAGACTGCTAATGCTTGTATTAATATTTCTTTTACATTTTTTTAAATATCAAAATATACTTTTGGAAATATTTGAAACATTTTGAAAAGTACCCATAATGACAGTGAAAGGACATATAAGGCAGGGGCGGATTGGCCATCTGGAGTACAGGGAGTTTTCCCGGTGGCCTGGACAAATCCAAAATGCACTAGTGGCACTTCCAAAATGCACTAGAATGTGCTAGATGCTCGCCTGGAACATACAGATCAAAATGACCATTAATCTTCTACATTCTCTAGTTGTGTAGACTAAGTTGGGCTAATTCACATGATGAATATTGTAACCCTGCCTTTGCCAGGGTGGCCTGGCAAAGGCAAAATTGTCCCAGTGGGACAATTTCTTTCTTTCTTTCTTTCTTTTTTCTTTCTTTCTTTCTTTCTTTCTTTCTTTCTTTCTTTTTTCTTTCTTTCTTTCTTTCTTCTTTCTTTCTTTCTTTCTTTCTTTCTTTCTTTCTTTCTTTCTTTCTTTCTTTCTTTCTTTCTTTCTTTCTTTCTTTCTTTCTTTCTTTCTTTCTTCTTTTCTTTCTTTCTTTCTTTCTTTCTTTCTTTCTTTCTTTCTTTCTTTCTTTCTTTCTTTCTTTCTTTCTTTTCTTTCTTTCTTTCTTTCTTTCTTTCTTTTCTTTCTTTCTTTCTTTCTTTCTTTCTTTCTTTCTTTCTTTCTTTCTTTCTTCTTTCTTTCTTTCTTTCTTTCTTTCTTTGATAACAGGGTTCTCCCACTCTCTGCACTGATGAACACAAACCTTTGGTTTTAACCAAAATACATCACTTTCAGCTCATGTCATGAGCCAATTAGAGATACATCGAAAATGAGAGAGAACACAGAGCTGTCACAGGGACTACCCATTTAGAGCTTTTGACATGGGAAGTCATAAATCAAGTTCAGTGTTGTTGGTTGTGCACATGCTCGTTTCGTGCACACGCCCACGTCTGATTTTAGACTTCAATTCTCTTGAGATTTTTTCGTCTTGCACTGAATGATTATTGCCCAGTCATCAGGTGAGGGACACAGCGGAATCGCCACGATGATGTGGGTGTTTATCACTCCCAATCTGTGGCGCCCATTAGTTCCAATCTCCTAATATTTGGACCATGTGTTGGGCTTTGAGTCAGATTAAGTTGGGGTTTAGGTGAGTGAGGGGCTAGGGTTAGAGATTGCGTTAGTAATGGTTGGACAAACAGCATACTGAGTAGGGATGTAACAATATTGTAACTGATGTAATACTGAGCATTCTACTGAATTCTATTAGTAGTTTTCGCTGGTTCATGATATTGTATAATAATGATTAATTGTGTTTTTTTTCTTTACTCTCTGTTTTTCAGATTCCTGAATTGATCCCGTCACCGGGCAGCTAAAAAACACTCTGCTGGGGTATAAGGGATGGGACTTGATGGGAATCTGCGAGCGTCAATGTGGACCTGGATTGAATGAACAGAGCGCAATCCTCAGCTGTTAGATCCTGGCCGTCTTTAAAACCTGTACTATGTAGTTAATGGCATTAATCATCAGAGTTCCAAAATCATTTCAGTGGAACGTTTTCTACTACGGCCGTGCTGCGGGGAAGAATGGATTGTGAGTAAGCAGGACAGTAAACGACTGTCGCATTCCACAGAGAGGAGGTTTGTTCTGGAGAGAACGAAAACCCTAAAAGCCAAATAAGAGCTAACAACTGGAATCCTAATTGTACACAGAGGTTTTATCCCTCTGCCCAGCCACCGAACCGACAACAGGATGATGATGGATCATCACCATCGCTCTAAGTAAATACATGTGCCTTTAATTTACGGAATAAATCGCCAAATTATTATCCTCAGTCCGTATTACCCCCGAAAAAAAGATGAGTTTTGTTCCTCAGTCCGGCGGGACCCTCGCTGTGGGGGGGAAGATGAAGCTCCCTCTCCGCAGTGCCGCTGGCGATCAGAATGGCAACGCTTTCCCCGTCTCCTCCTCATCCTCCTCCTCTTCGTCATCGTCCTCCCGCCTGGGGGAGTCGTCCCCCGACTCGCTGCGGAGCCTGAGCAGCCTCAGCGGCTGCCTGGACAGCCCGCTGGACGTCGACATGCCGGAGACCACCTCTTCCTCCACCCCCCAGCGGGTCACCACCGCCGTGTCAAAACGGCAGAGAGAGGAAGAGTGTGAAGACGGCAGCAGCGAGGTAGAGAACAACCGCGACACTTCAATGCAGAGCGTCCAAACCGCGCCGACGACGGGGCGGTCGACAGAGTCCAACGACAACTCTGTTTCCATCTACCTGGACGCTGACGGCTGCTGTGAAGACACCTGGAACAACGACAATGACAACCTGACGCTGACGACAAATGCCGCCGTCCACCGCGACAACGATGGCGAAGAGGAAGAAGACCTCAGCAGCGGTGGCAGCATCAGGAGAAGGCGACGCTCCTCCTCCTCGCCCGATTCGGACGCGACCGAAGTTCCTGTTATGGACGACGAGGACGACGAAGACCTGTTTGTGTCGGTGAGCTCCGACATGGCCCTGAGAAGAGCCAGCACTGCCACCCTCTGGAGCAACGCCCCTGTCCTGGACGCCGTCGGTGCTCAGTGGCCAGACCCGTCAGAGGACGGGGACCTCCTCCAGAGAGAGGAGAACGTTCCTCTTGAAGAAACGGCGGGTCCCGACGGATCAGATCAGGTGATCTGTCCGTCAGAACCTCTCACTAGAGACGGAGTGGCTGACGACAACGACAACTTTGCACCACGCGAACCTCTCGCCTCCGAAGAGGTCCTCGTTGAAACCACCACCAATAATAACACGTCGTCTTCTGCTTCCTCCTCCTCCGTCACCAAGAAGGAGTCACAGTTAAAATCTCCTATGAAGGCTAACGCATTAACGAGAGCCGTGAGATCCAAGTCCAGTGTTGCCACTGCTACTGCTACTGCTACCTCCTTGGCGACCACCAAGACCTCTTCTGCCTCATCTGTGTCCGGCAGACCAGCCAGGCCGGAAGCGAAACGAGCTGCTCCTCCCAAACCGGACCTGAAGAACGTCAAAGCCAAAGTAGCGTCGAGGCCTGCCCCGCCGACCACAGCTAAAATGACTAATCAGGTATTCCCACTGACACTGTGTAAAATGATGATCCTTAAAGGTAATGGAGGCAACTTTAGTGTATACAAACACTGTGTTTGTAAACAGATGTGTTTAAAAACAGAATCTACCTCTATGAATCTGCTGGAGACTCTGTGCTGTGATTGGCTAAAACACTGCCTCACCCCACATAACCCCCGTCACAAATTAGCACCGGCTGTTTTGTTTTCATGATTTGTTGACAACAACAAAGTTCTGGACGGTCTGCAGGACGAAGCAAGTGTCTGTCTGCAGGGAAACAGCTGCAGCATCAAAGTAGAAGTAACGTAGAGGGGGAAAAGGCAAACAATATAGCTATATATCTATTTTGATTTTTGGCTAAAAAGTTGCCTCTATTACCTTTTACAGTATGTGTTAAATAATTGTTTTCGTCCAAAATCTTGTGTTCCAATGGATCCAATCGTGTAGTTATTTAGTCACAAGCTCTTAACCCCATTCTGAGCGGCTGTTTTAAGCATTAGGATTTAGCAGATCTAGCCGCACTATGAGTTTGCACTATGCAGTGCAAAACTGCAAATCTTTGAATACTGTGTATATTCTGGCAGAGTGAATGTTTTGAACTCAACATATTTTCAAAATTGGTACAAGTTGAGGGCTGGAGCCGCCGGACTGTGTTTCAACACACAGGTACCGGTTCACAAGGACGTCCCAGGCAAACAGCAAAAAAGTACATTTCCTTCAAAAATCAAGAGAATTAATAGCAAGATAAATGCGAAGATGAAACTGCATGCATTAAAAAGTGAAAATGCATTATTAAAGCTCATTTTCCTCTTCTCACCAAGCGCTGCTTTCATAATAAAATGAGTAAGTAAATCAATTAAGTAAATCAATTAAGTAAACAATTAGTTGCATTCATTTCTCATGGTGTATGTAATAGTCCAGAGGGCCAGATTTAAATATCTATATTCTGCGGGCCGAAGATAATTTATTCACAGGCCTGATTTGACCCCGGGACCTTGAGTTTAACATAATGTGCTCTACATCTATTCGTGTTCATATATTCACAACAGGTACCGGTAATGTTCTAGTTTTAAAAAATGTAGAGATATGGCTTCTAACCTGAAGATATTGTTATTGTCTTTGCTCTGTTCCACCCCGTCTTGTTGTGCTTCCCTACAGAACAAACCCCTTCCATCTGTCAACGAGAAGAGGCCGGTCCTCAGGAGGGATGACGCGAACGCCGTGGACGGGGGCAAGAGGCAGAGGCTTTCGACGGGACGGATCAAGGTGGTGGCCATCCTGAAGCCCGTCCGAGGCCGGGGTGGCACCGCTGACCCCAACAGCAACATCACCAACAAACCCAACCCAAACACCCCAGAGCACTCCGGGGCCAAACTCCGGCCCAGCCAATCGGAGAAGTCGACGGGGAAGAGCGGCGCGCCGATGGTCGTCAACCGGGTGCTGTCCGGCTCCTCCAGCTCTTTGGCCTCGTCGGATGCGACCGTGGAAAAACCCTCGAGGTCTCCCGGCGAATCCATCCAAGAGACGCCCGTCCTAAATGGAGTAGAGGAAGAGGGGAGTGCCGCCGCCAATGTTGTGAAAGATCCAGTCAAAGGTTTCGGGGAGGAAATTGTGCAAGAGGCGACAACCAGGCCTCCGGTGGGCCATTCAAGACCGGACCCTCAGCGAGAGACGTCTGTGGAGAAACCAAAGAACCGTGGCACGGTAAGTGTGTGTGTACTGTGTACGAAACGAAAACTGAGCTCTTTACTTGCCTTAAGCCTTAGGTCACATCTCACAATGTATCCGATTGAATGTCACGTATTGTACATGTGTTGAGGAGGTTGTGATGTAACCGGTCTTTTGTCGTCATCGCTGAGGATTTGGGGTCTTTTACAAACATACAGGTGACCCAGAAGCTGTTTTAATTCTGTTTAAATTTTATTCTTACAGCTCCTGCTTGTGTCCCACTAACATAATATCCCTTTTCTGGGCATAAACGGTGAATGAACGGTCTGTGGAAACAGTTGCTTCTACGTTTTTGTAAGTTTTAAGAAATACTTTTAGACTTTTTATTAGGGTTGTAACAGTACATTTTAACAGCGAGACGATACATATCATATGTATCACGATACATAGTTGACGATACGATACATGGATGATATTGGTTCATTAAGGTGATATGATCTGATACGATTCAATGAGATGAAATCAATACAGCAACTTTCTAGCAAATCTATAAAATATTTGTGAAACATGTGGATAGTGTAGGCTTTTAAGGGGAAGATGTTTTAGAGTGGCTATAAATGACTAAATAATGAACTGGCATATACTGTGGGTGGACATTGTATTTGAACACATGATGTGTTTTTCTTATTAAAATTTCTAATTCCATTGCATAAATGCTTACTATTGGTACTGATAGGATACGATTCTTTCCATTGCAAATAGTGATACAAAGTACCGTAATTTCCGGACTATAAGCCGCGACTTTTTCCCCGTGCTTTGGACCCTGCGGCTTATTCAGCGGTGCGGCCAATGTATGGATGTTTACGGCTAACAAACACTATAGGGCGTTCTAAGTCTAATTGCACGGTATGCACCCCAACTTTAAGCCGGCCCGAGCAGGAAATGTAGAGGGACAGGGCACAGGCAGTTCGCTAAGACAGACACTACTAAATGCATCATGGAAAGCAAATGAAGAAGTACATATAACGCAGCTAAAGTCAGTCGAGCTGGTTGAAAAATAAGGAAATCTATCTGCTGCACGTAGCCTTGGGATCAATGAATCAATGGTTAAACGGCGGACCAACGCGAGGAACGCCAGCGCGGCGGAGACGCCATGAGCTCCGCGGACCGCGGCGCCAGCGCACGGAGCACCAGCGCAAGCAACATGCTGAAAGCAACTTTTTCTCAAGTCTGCCAGTGGATCCTGACTGCGTGGAAAAGTGTCAAAACATCCACGAACGGGTTTAGAAAGGCTGGCGGCAGCAGCAGCAGCAGCGCGATCAGGAATAGGAGGGGGTCCGTGGAGGCGGCAATAAAGACGCCTCGTCGAGCGTCTTAAACATTGAGAGGATTCCTGGTGGTCCCCAGCTAAACGGTGGACAGTTGGTTAACCAGATGTACGGTAGGCTACCTTTTTTCATGAACCAAATGGACCCGCAAGCGCTCATTTGGTTTCATGAAGTGATCGGAGTTGCGCATCTCCGGCTACACTCTATGGCCAGGCCTGGATGTAATATTTCTCAATCGGGGGTGCAGCCGAAAATGGCAGTTGGTTTAGTGGTGCCACAACTGTAGTTAGTCAATGTTTAACTACCGCTATAAGCATTTGATTTGAAATATCTTTGAAGTTTTCATTGTTTGCATTCCGTCATGTTTGGTGGGGCAGTCACATCGTCTAGAGGGCATTCCCCCCCCCCCCCCATGTCTATGCCTAGATCCGTCCTTAGTCTATGGATCTAGCGTTAATTACATACAGCACGTGCAGTTCTGTAGTCGTTTAAATAATAAAAAGGATGCTTCTCAAACAGCATTTCGTTGCCGACAATCTCATCTGTGCAAGAACCCTTACATATGGTAATTAAGCATTAAAACACCCGCGGCTAATAGGCCAGTGCGTCTTGTATATGTACACAATTGATTTTTTCGCTAAATTTGGCCGATGCGCCCTATATTCAGGTGCGCATTATAACCCGGAAAGTACGGTATACAATATTATTTTCTGTTTTCATAACGAGATACCCTATTGAATACCACTGAATATAAGACAGTCGTCTTATATTTGGGGACTATATTATTTGACATTCAATGTTCTTTTTACACAAATGAGTCTTGATAAATAGGGATCGTCTTATAACCAGGCCCAGGGTTGTCTTATTCGGTACAATATGGGTACTTCTTTTTTTTTTTAAATTAAAATCAATATTTCGGGTCGCAATTATCACATACCCTGATTGGATCTCACCCACCTGTCCGTCAACCCCTCCCAGTGCTTCTCTGTCTCACATCATTTGGTTCAATGCCCACGTGGAGTGGTTGACTTCCAATTCTAGGCCAATGCGGCCAAGGAATTACTGCGGGCTTTCACTTTTTTGCACAGCGCAGTCGAAAATGAAAGCCTGGGCGTCTGCACCACTTTAAGGTGTGTGTTTACAGGAACACAAGTACCTGTCATAGTGGGATTAACACTCGTCACGCTCTCATTTCATAACTATCTCTCATGCACGTTTCAGCAGCAGTTGTAGACACTATAGTGTAGATGGTGCTCATTCAGCCTGATGGTGTAATGGCCCAGCGTATGTATGCTCTTTAGAAGGATTTCCCATCAAAGCCTTGTCAGCCCACGTAGCCCGCGCATCACTCCAACCTGGTCTCACTTTTAGGAGCGGAGAACATTTAACCACCGATACATATACAGTATATTCTAGTTGTACACCACAGGACAGATACTACTGATATAAGTAGAAACCATGTATCTGTTGCCCAGACCACACCAAAGACTCAGAAGAACACATACTCTACCAGTTGGAAGTATACTCTACCAGTTCCAAGTATTCTGATTGCAAGTAGTTGCATTTTGCAAATCCTTGGTGTTGCAAATCAGTGGTATGTTAGGGTGTATCATACTTTTTTATTTTTTATTGTGAGTATAAGATTATTTCCCTAACCCTAACCCTGGATAGAATAACTCTAACTTACATTATTATATACTTGAAGACAATTTTTATTGATAAAGTCAAATCAAATTAGAATTTCGTTTGGATAGTTTTCTTGTTTTCTGATTTGATTTCTTCTTCATAATTGAGCTAAAACGTGTACAATTTCTGATTTAAAAACGCAAATCCATGTAGGTAGGGATGGTCCAAAAATAATGTCATAGTTGAATTCTCCATCAAACAACACAAAATAAACACCCAAGCTTTTTGATTTTCAAAAATAAAAAGTATGATACACACTAACGGTATGGACTGGGCTTAGTAAATAATAGTATGGAGTAACATGAAGGAAGTAGAGATAAGATACAAATACTTAATAATGTCTGATTTGTTATTGAGCATTTAAACCTTACAGTAAAGCTATACTATATACTGTAGTGTACATTAGTTGACTGAGGCCCCCCAAGGGACCTCTTATTCACCCCTATATAGTGTCTGCCCATTATGATATGGTTCCAGTGATATCAATGTGGTCAAAATATCATGTAAACAGATTATCATTATGAATTGCTATGAATTGGTTTAGAGGTTACGGCTGCAAATGAATCCAGAAGAGAACAATATTTATTCAGGTAGTGCGTAGAACGTGACAGCTCAATAACAAACATCATTCACAATGACACCTACATCAAAGAAGCCTAAACCAATCCTAGCTCTCAGACAGTAATCCGGTCGAGGCACAGTGACATAATGAATGGGCAGAAAAACTCGAATCTCACCTTGTATGACAACATGTCACACGGTGTGAGCTGGTAGATGTATTCAATAATTTAAATTGTTATGAAAATGATAATAAAAAAGGAACATTCTTTTGGACCTTTTTGACATGTGGCACTGATGTGTAGGGTGACCAAACTTTTCATTTGAGGGATAGATGTGTGGGACAAGTGGGGAAACGTTGATCTACAAGCTCAAAAACTGTCACAGTGCGACATGTTTCGAGCTTGTAGATCAACTAGTTTTGATACGTACGACAGTACAGGTACTTGAAACAGACTTGAAAACACATCTGTAGAAGCAAAAGAGACAACAGAAAGCCACATTAGGGCATCTGTTAGTCACAATGTGGGACAGACAGGGGTCTCAATTTGTGGGACACCAGAAAAGTCTTGGAAATAAGGGACTGTCCCACGCAAAGAGGGACATCTGGTCACCCTGCTGATATGTGGCATGCGTGCAGTAGTTTAAATGGAGGGAGGGTGTGTTGGCTGCTGTGTGGTATGTGTTTTCTAAACCCAGGTGAGACACTGACAGGTTTAGGACCTGCCCCATTGGTATTCTGACACACTTTAGCCTCAGGGCCTGTCTCCCTAATGGCACAGAGTGTTTTTAAAACTGGTCAAACTTGGCTCAGACAGAGAGACATAATAATAAGGCATTTAACATTGGCCAACACTGTAACACATGTACATTAAACACTATCGGGCATGCCAATGTATGTGGAAAAATTATAGACTATTTTGATAAGTGTGCAAAACAATATGTAATCTCACAGCATACTGCATCGCATCATGTTTTTGTGAGCTTGTAGATCAACTATTTGATGTGCATAGGGGCTGCCTTGGTTAAAGGGGAATTCCACCTATTTTCAACATTTTACTATGTCATTAACATACATTAGAGTTGTTTGGAAATAATTTCAAAGTTCTCCCGTTTTGTGTTTCCTAGAAATGGAGGTATGAACAAAAATAATCCTAAAATAATTAGGATTGTGAATCACATCTTGATGTTCAAGATGTGACTCACCATGACAGCGTATGTATTTGTTTGGGTGCAATTGCCCTTTAGACACTTTAAAACCTGTTTTGGGCATGTCAGTGAGTCCAGAAAGTTAGAAAAAATATCTCCACTCTTCAATCTTGCAAAAAACAGCTATGCAAATCTAACAATGTGTTGCAGGGTGGTGTTTTGGTGAGCTTGTTGTCGATCAACATTTTTTTTTTGTCGTGCATGGGCCGCAGGCTTAATTGGTTAAGAGAATGCGCATGTGTTTTTAATGTGGATGCGACCAATGGAAGGCATGTTGCAATGCAGGGGAAGGCCGCAGTGGTCATATTTTGATGCAATAATTCATGATTGGCAACAGGGATGTACAGAGAGTGTTGGAGGGGCAGGGGCTGAAATCTTATGAGAGGGCACTTTTGGGACAAAATAGCAAAAATAGCTGATGTACAAGCAGCTATTTTCAAGGAGGAAGCCAGAACCCTTTAGCTAGTGGAGATGTGGTGTAACGACAGGCTTGGGTGTCTGTTGTGTGTGTTTAAATATGCCATTATTTTTTGGATTGGACAGCCCTTACCTACATGAATTTGCATGGTGTAACAACATGGATTTCTAAACAAATTTGTTTGACGCAAAGTACTTCATTCAAGTTCAGGAGAATTTGTTTGTTTTATAGCTGAAGCCCCATTTGAAGTCTCATGTGTGCACGTCCCTGATTGGCAATTCTGTCAACAACTTTTATGCTCATACACTTTATCATTCTACTTTTATGAGTTTTTTTAATGAGGTGACATGCTTGCACATGTCATCTCTCCCGTCCCAGTCATTTATGTATTTATTCTGTTTACTTACAGAATGTTGCACACTACACACTACAGGTCTCCTTTTATTTGGGTTGTAACCAAAACTGAGTAGAAGAATGTCTTATATGACTTTCTTGATGTATGCAGTATTTAGTTTCCTTTTTAGAGATGGAATGGGGCTTAGAGACAGTTTCTAATTTTCAGATAGAGGATCACATGGCAAACACATATCAGTTTGGGGGTCCTTGAAAGAAAAAATATGTTGTAGAAGGCCAAACAATGCATGTTCATCCCATGTGCATTCCACTTCCACATGTCAATTGGCCCCTTTGATAAGCTGCCGATATCCGGTTTGCGTTGAAAAGTTGTATGTCTAAAGCCAAAGTCTGATGGAGTAGTCTACTGTATATGCCAATGGTTCAATGTTTTTGTGCCTGGGACCACCTGAAGAAAACATCTGTGTTTAAAGGTATTACGGGTATATAGGCAACTTTAGCACCACCTTGCCATGAACCCGACAAATGTTTTGACAACATTTGTTGTCAATAACAAAGTTCTGGACCGTCTGCAGGGCAAAGCAAGTGACTGTCTGCAGGGAAACACCTGCAGCATCAACATAGAAGTGACATAGAGGGGGAAAAAGCAAACTAGTTGCCTGTAATACCTAGGTAAAAATACTTTCAAACATTTGCTTGTTTTTTCCAGGTTACTTTCAAGTTTTTTCATAAAATGGGTACCGCGGTTAAAAAATAATTTGATGCTGCGTTAACTGCTCTTTGTGGGGAGGACCCCTGGAAACCCCTCAAGGACCCCTGGGGGCTCACCGGACCCCACTTTGAGAACCATCAATGTAGTCTATATGCATGAATCCCTCTCATGTCCTCCTGTGACATTTTCATCTTTCTTGAACGTAGAGCTCTAGCAGCACTGGGTGTGAGACTATAGCTGCTAGCTAGCTAGCATGTCAACACATGATTTACTGTGTTGGTATGCATGCTACTATAATCCCAGGGCTCAGGCTCTTGGCTTGGGCTATAATGTCAAGGGGCCTATTACTGAGTGGAACACGCCAAAACCGCTCACCTTTTTCTGAATAAGCTTTTTGTGTTTTTGCGGTGGTGCGCTTTTTTTTGCGGTCGAAGGCCTGGAGGAGGTGTTGAGGTTTGGGCGAAAGGGGTTTGTTTTGAATGACGGCATAACTTTTAACTTTTAAGTGAAAAAAATCCGTACAAGTCACGCCAACACTGTCTCCCCCTGCCGTAGCATGAAATGAGCTTCAGTGCAAGTCCAAAGATTGCATTTTGAAACGCCTCTCCACTCCACATGTGCGATTACATAAGTTTGCATAAGGAATGTCTCTCTCTCTCTCTCTCCACTCTCTCTCTCTCTCTCTCTCTCTCTCTCTCTCTCTCTCCTCTCTCCACCCATATGCTACACTATTACCCATATTACCTTATTACCCTAGTACACTCATTAGCCTATTACACTATTACACATATTACCTCTCTCTTTTGCATAAGGAATGTCTCACTCAGAGAGACACACACACACTGCTGTCCAAACTAAAACAGAAAAAAATCTAAAAAGTACTCAGTCCTAAAAAAAAGTACCTAAAGTTTGACCGATCATGCCTTCGTGAATTGGACTCTGCCAGCGTTTTCCCCCAAACAAACACAAGCCTGGCATTTCCTCCTCCTGGTCTAAGAACTCTTCTGAAAAAGTTCAGTCTTTCTGTTAAAGTTGTGGAGACGCGCAAGCCAGCCAGGCCCTTCTTCGTCTTCTCCACAAACTCAATCCATGTGTGCCGGTGTTTATAGAGCAGGGGAAAGGGGGGAGGCGAAGGCAGGCGATTGGGAGGGACAGGGGGGTTGTACAGAGAGAGAGAAACAGGGCTGGTCCCAGCCATATTCCCAAAGGGAATGTTAGAGCACAATAGTGTTTTTTCCCCTTCCCATACCCCTCTACTGGTTACAGCACACTCCCAACTTCCCCTCCTATCTTCCTCCTCCCCCTTCTGTTTCAGACACACACACACACACACACACACACTCACACACACACACATGCTCCCTCACTCCTCCCCTCATGTGTTCCTTCACTGTGTTCCCCTTGCGCTAACCCTTCCACATTAAGTTTGCCTGTCTGTCTGTCTGTTGCGAGCCAGCGGTGTGGGTGTAGGGGAATGGCCAACACCATGGTGTCGGTGCGAAGCTCCGACCTGGCCGGGCCCTTGGGCTGGGGGGGAGACGCCGCCACCGCCACCGTCACTAAACGCCAGCTCTTCCTACAGAAAGTCTCCTCCAAGCTGGGGCCCGGCAGCAGTGCCAACGCCAGGCTACAGGGCAAGGCGGGAGGAGTCGTCGCTCATCCTCCGAGCAGCGGCAGCGTCGCGGCCAGGATAACCCAAACGGATGGCTCCGCACCGGGGAAGGAAACGCAGGGGACAGGGGGTGGCGAACCCAGAGCCAAAGCAAGTCAAAATCAAGGTGAGTGAAACTACTTCTTCTTCTGTGTTTTCTCTACAGTACTTTGGACACGTAAAGTATACGCAGTACATAGTCCCCAGAGTGTTCAGTTAACTCTTCGGGGGTTAAAGCCAATACTTTCTTTGAACCGTGTGTTTGTGGATGATCTAAAGTAGGGACAGGGAGAAAGGTAAACACAAAGACAGGCGCTGGATGCACACATGTCCACTCAGGCACATGGCAGGTACACGCGCTCACACGCTACACAGTACAAACACACACACAAACACACAGAGACACACAGTTTTTCCTCCCTGCGACTCCCTCCGCAAGTTCTGTGTTGTTTTAGCGTGCTGCTGGTATTCCCTTAGAGGTCTTTGGTCTTTTTGCACTTCCTGAAGTCTGCCAGTCACAAAAAAACACATGTGCAACTTGTTCACCATAAAACATAAAGCGTGTGGGTGTGTGTGTGTATAAGATCACACTCGCTCTGCTTTTTAAGCATAGATGAGAGATGGAGTCGCTTAGAACTGAACTCAGGAAATGAGCAGGCTGACACGGCAAAGCAGGGAGTTTTAAAAATGCCTTCCACATTCCTACACACGCTTGTGCACATGCTCGCACACACACACACACACACACTCTTTCTCAGCGCACACTCGCTGTCGGCTTGCTATACTTTGTCACACAACGAGCAAGCTGTTGACGCACAGGCATGTGTGTGTGTGTGTGTGTGTGTGTGTTTTGTGTGCACACAGCTGGTGAATTAAGTTCTCTTTTTGCAGGAGACATTTTGGGTTGCAGGGAGAAGTTGCAGAAGTGGAAGCTGCCTTTCTCGCTTGTTTGCTTTTCTCTTGCAGACACATTTTGGTGTGTGTGTGTGTGTGTGTGTGTGTGTGTGTGTGTGTGTGTGTGTGTGTGTGTGTGTTGTGTGTGTGTGTGTGTGTGTGTGTGTGTGTGTGTGTGTGTGTGTGTGTGTGTGTGTGTGTGTGTGTGTGTGTGTGTGCGCGTGTGCGTGTGCGTGTGCGTGTGTGTGTGTGACCTGTTTAACTGTATTATGAGGGTCTGGGGGTTTCATTCTTGTCGTTCCTCATTGTGTCACTGTCTCCTCTTCTTTTTATGTCTTTTCCAGGGTCTTATGCCCCCTACACCCCCCTCCCACACACACACACACACAGACTTTTTAACCTCGGGGGACACTCTTTTGCTTTTAACTCTCCAGAGCGTATAAATGGAACCAAATGGGACCATAGTAGGGGTCCATTTGGTTACATTCTTAGTGCACTACTCTCAGACTTACTGTTAGATCAGTCAACCCTGAGGATTTGACCACATTGTGTGTGTGTGTGTGTGTGTGTGTGTGTGTGTGTGTGTGTGTGTGTGTGTGTGTGTGTGTGTGTGTGTGTGTGTGTGTGTGTGTGTGTGTGTGTGAGACAATATGCACACACACATGCCTATTGTCTCTGTCAGTGTAGACGTGTCATGTTGTGTAACAGACAGCAGTGGCATCCTCATTTCGGTGTCCCTATGTGTGTGTGTGTGTGTGTACAGTCAGTGACGTTGAAGAGACATTGTTGTCTCCACCACTTAAACATGGTGTCCCCGGCTAGTGTCCAGTGACACCCGTAATTAGCCTCCTCTTTGTGTGTGTGCGCACTGCACACATCCATGTGTGTAACACAACCCCCTCCGTAATCACTGAGTTGCAGCGTATGATTTGCATAGCGGAAAATGTGTGTTTGCGGGACCACACGAGTGTGTGTGTGTGTGTGTGTGTGTGTGTGTGTGTGTGTGTGTGTGTGTGTGTGTGTGTGTGTGTGTGTGTGTGTGTGTGTGTGTGTGTGTGGTGTGTGTGTGTGTGTGTGTGTGTGTGTGTGTGTGTGTGTGTGTGTGTGTGTGTGTGTGTGTGCACTGCCACGCCGGCTGCATTAACCAGTTTTAGGCAAGAGTCCCTTTTGGTGTTTTAAGCAATAGCCAAAATATGCTTGACTCAAATGATTGGCTTCCGACGTTGACCCTTGGAACTACATATTTTCAGATGGGCGCTCGGTACGGTAGGTGGTCCATATACAGATGATATATACAGAAATATTAGGAACACTGATGTAGAAAGCTGAGATTTTATTCACAAAACTGATTTTGTAAGAATGGGTTTGTAAGAATGGGTTAAGTTCAGGTGGGGGCCCACATGCCTGTATGTGGTAGAGGAGGATACATGAAAACAACAAAATACATGTTCCCTGTGATGTGGCCCCCTTACTGGTTGTGGCCCTAGGCGACCGCTTATGTTGCTTGTGCCTAGAACCGGCCCTGAGTGTTTGTGTCTGTGTGTGTATGAGAGAGAGAGAGAGAGAGAGTATGGAGTACAAGTCATCCGTATAGGAAACCCAGATCTCCCTTCATAAAGGTCACATTCTGTTTTCTGACAATCGCTTGTTTGTCTTCTTCTTTGAGACACTGTAAAGACCGGACCGTCAGCACTTGACCGTAGAGCCAGGTCACCATCAATGGCCGCCTTTGAGTGTATGTGTGTGTGTGTATGTGTATGTGTGTGCTCTTGTTGGCCTCTGTGATGAGATATTCCTGATAGCAATAATCCAGTGCAGTCAGACAGTCCGGACACTGCAATGCAGTGCTAACTTCATTGAGGGAAATGTTCCCACCACCAGTTTGCACCACGGTTCATTCACCTCCCAAAAGTTATTAGATTTATAGGCCCTACCTACCATTGATGTCTGTGTGTGTGTGTGTGTGTGTGTGTGTGGGGGGGGGGGGGGGTAGTTGTGGCCTGTGTGTTCACAGTTCTCCATGACTCCATGATGACTCCAAGACGTAGGCTGTCATCATGACTGGTCTAGGATGACGTGTGGAGTCCAGGTGACTCTGAGAGGGACTGTGACCAACTGAAGCCATGTGTGTTCTGTTGGCTTCAGTCCCTTTACAGCCAGTATTGGTGGAGTTTTACGATGCCATCACCAGAGGGCAGTGTCTTTGTTGAAGTGGGGTGCCAAAAACACAGCAGTGGGGTCTCTGTCTAGTCCAGTAATACTGGAATTTGACCTTAAATGAATTGCAAAAGAACCAAACTCAAATGATTTTTGTATATTCAATATATCCTGAATAACAGACAAAAAGAGACCCAATGAAAGCAATATTCAACCTTGTTTTATAACCGTTTTGCATAACAATAGCGACTGTTTTGCATAAAAGTTGACCATTTTGCATAACAGTCAACAGTGTTCCCTACTAAACCTACTAAACCTAATCCTAAACATAACCCCAGTAAAACTGACCATTATGGAAACCGTCGCGACTGTTATGCAAAACAGTTGTGGTCAAGGATTGCTTTCATCCCTCCTGGACAAAAAGGTTGCCTGGAATTGTCTGAGGGAAAAGCCTTTACAGGATGTCCACCACTGACATTCTATTTAAGGCAGATATTTTCTAAATTTCATTATGCTTTTTAGTAGCAAGTGACATACAATATCAAACTAGGGGGTTTTCATGTGGCCGAATCCATTCCAAGCATTAGGTTTTCACAAAATAAATAAATAAATAGCTGTAGCTGTGTCGAAACAAGCCATAGCCGTGTCAAATATGACGAGGTCAGCACGTTTAGGCAAGTTGATATGGCGAGATACTACTGTAAAGGCCAATTTCAAACCTTTTCCCTCAGCCAATTCCAGGCCACATTTCATTTTGTCCTGTTATATATTGAAGATGAGAAATCAGCTGAGTTTGTTTTGTTTTTTATTTGCAATTTGTCCCAGGCTGACCCCTTTTTCCCATAATGCTACTGTACTACCAAAACACCAAAATACATGTCTGTCTTTTAGTCTGTCTTTGACCCATTGCATGCATTCAGTACATACTGGCACAGTATGTATTGCGCACACACACACACACACACACACACACACACACACACACACACACACACACACACACACACACACACACACACACACAACACACACACACACACACACACACACACACACACACACACACACTCTCTCCCTCAAAATAGACTTGTATATACTGTAAGTAAGAACATTGGCATGAATTGACACGGTTGGAAGATGTCTCCTGTCTCCTACCACCTGGGGTCATTCACTCTTGACCCTTAACCCAGGTCAAGAGAGGGTTGGAATCTGGGTATTTAAACGACTGTAGCTGGGGAAGCTGTGTGTTGACCCCATACTTCCAATCTGTCTGGAAATCTCCTGTCTCTGCCCTCAATTACCCTTCTCTCTGCAAATACTGTCAGGAAAATAAGACTTGTTTATACAGTATATGTCTCTGCTGTCTAGAAAGAAGCCAGCTAACTCCAACATGTTCATCAAAGCAATACTTCCTTATCATCAACGTTTCTGTTGTGACTTTATGTAGTTGCCAGTCATTTACATGGGGTGGTGGAGTTATCTGCTTTTGAGGGTCCAATGGATTTGGAAGGTTTTGTCTGAACTATGAAGCTCTTTGTACCAGGGGTTGGATGAATCACTTACCTCACAAAACAATATCAATATTTAGGGTTCCTAAATCAATTTATATTCATAATTCATAATTATGCTGCGTTTCGATTCTATATACTGTATCGTTATATTGCATGTTTTCCCACAAATGATTCTGCTTTTACTGTACTAAAACATTTTTAAAGCAACAAAGTGTAAGTGTAATTCATACACTTAATGCAGCCAGATAACGCCTGTCAGTCTTTGTGACATGAGCAAATGAATAAATACATAAATATAAAAAAATATTTTGAACGTGGCCATTTGATATTGATATTGATTGAATTATTGGCGTATCTTTTTTTTTACTGCTTTTCATTGGTTCCATATTTTTAGCTAACACACAGACATGTTCCATTGAACCAATGTGCAAAAAATAATCTAAAAACTCAAAGACGTAATTAGCTGATTCACGAGTCCCGACAGCTATGTAAGGGATGAACACCCAATGAACTGGCGATTTGTGTCTGGTGAGTTCTTGGGAAACAAATCACAGGTTTGAAGGGTGGTATCCCACTTATTACATGGCTTAATACATTGATAAATAACTAATAATTGACAGAAATGGTGCAGAACAATGCTGCCTTTACTTATACAGTACTGTACAGGCTACGTTCATCCGCGCAAGGAGGTCTGTTGTTGAGCGGAGCGGTCCCTTGTTGTGACACGTGAATGCTCACGTGACCAGAATGCTCGTTTCTGATTGGAGCATTCAGTCATATAATACTAATATAGGAGGAATTACTACTATGCCCATTGATTTCTCTTTCTCTCTCTCTTTCTCCCCCTCAGTCCTTCTCGCTTGTGTTTTTATTGCATTCACAGTCCGCTTCCTGTCACTCTCGTACATTCACACACACACACACACACACACACACACACACACACACACACACACACACACACACACACACACACACACACACACACACACACACACACACACACACACACACACACACATTTTCTGTTTAACTGCACAGCATGTCCCTACGTTGGTGTGAAAAGGAAGGAGTCAGTCATATCTCTTTGGGAGTTAACTTCTCCAGTGTTTGGAAGGAATGCATGATTCAGTTAAGGAATTTAGTGTGTGTGTGTGTGTGTGTGTGTGTGTGTGTGTGTGTGTGTGTGTGTGTGTGTGTGTGTGTGTGTGTGTGTGTGTGTGTGTGTGTGTGTGTGTGTGTGTGTGTGTGTGTGTGTGTGTGTGCGTGCGTGCGTGTGTGTGTGTGCGCGTCTCTCTGTGTGTGCACGCACGCGCAGATGAACAATCCGGTAAGCCTGGCTGCATTGGCTTACCGTATTTGACTGCATCGGGCGACCACTTGGCATGACACCACTGTATCACGGATACTCTGACCAACATAGATGTTTTGATCACCTCCTTTTGAAAAGTGTCCGTCCGTCGGACGTAACTCCTAGAACCAACACTGCACATACACACGCAAGTACACACACGCGTGCACACATGCACGCATGCAAGGCCTTACCTTGAATGCTTATTCTCTCCCTCTTCATAATTACTTTAATGGACCGTCTCTGGTCCATCTGAACCAATATTGGCAACCTTTCTCAATTTCTTTTTGTAGTTTTAAGCCAAAGCTAAATTTTAAGCGAACGGAAGAGCAATCACAAACATTCAGTGCGTAATAATATTTAATTTGAGCAAACGAAAGAACGTTGTGGAAATTAGTGTGCCTCAGATTATTTTTGTGTGGAATGGCTGCTAAACAGAACACGACTGTTCCAACTGTGCAAGTGTGCTCACGTGTCCACTGCTGTCTACTAGTATACATCAAATTTAACTCCAGGGGCAATAAAATGAATTCGGGTACTCAAGTTTTTTTTTTTTATTAAACCATGGGAAAAAGACGATTACTGCCTCAATCACTTACGCGTGAAAGCTCTCCTACGCACATCCCCATGCTCCTAGTCAGAGTTAAAGGACCACTTCAACACTTTTCAATGTACAGTATCTTCATAAAATAGGTCCTCACTAATGTACATGATAAAATGCCACTATTTTTTCTGACTCAGTCTGTGTCTCCCAGGAGGGCTGGGACAGTTCAGAAACCCGTCCTCCATGCACATAATCGTTCAGGAGATTTATTTTTAAACAATATTTTAAAAAAAAAATAATTCTATTTTTATTATCGGGAGAACGATGTCTTCGGTTTTTGCATTTCAGGAATAGAAAGCCTGCAGTTTATATTAGCTTGGATTCCTCATCAATGTCACTGGAAGACGGGTTTCTGCCCACTGCCCTCCTGTGAGACACAGACTGAGTAGAAACAATTGTTGTATCATGTACATTAGTGAGGACCTATTATATGAAGAAACATTGAAAAGTGGCTAAGTTGTCCTTTTAATGTTGCTAAAATAGGACTAAAGCTAAATGATGCATTTGCATAAGACTAAAAGGACTAAATTTGAATTTTCTGTTAAAATGAACACTTGAGACTAGGGTTAGAGTTAGTTTTCCGAACTACAGTATATACTAGTCGCAACTATGAGCAACTAGTTGCAACGTGGTCGCATGCACTAAGCAAGGGTCACAACTTGGTCGTAGTTCGTGACTGGTGTTTTCTGTCTCTCAATTTCTTGAGCCACAATGGTTCTGCACTAGGGGTGTAACGATACATTTCAACATCGATACGATACGTATCATGATACATAGATATGTTACATGGAACGAGATTGGTTCATTAAGGCGATACAGTAGCAATCTAACAAATCTATTAAATATGTCTGAAACATATGGATAGACCATCCACATGTTTCAGACATATCTGATAGTGCAGGCTTTAAAGGGAAAGATGTATTAGAATGGATATAAATGAGTGAAAACAGTGATCTGGCATATAGATGGATCTTGTATGTTGAACACATGAGTTTTTCTTTTTTTAAATGCTAAATTTAATGTGCAAATGCTCAATACTGGTACTGATTTAGTACCGATTCTCTCCATTGCTAAATTGATATGATACAAAGTAAAATGAGGCAATATTTTCATACCATATTGTACTTTTAAAACTTATATTCGATATATTACTACATTGTTACACCCCTATTCTGCACTATGCAGGCTTCACCTGAGTACGATATACCCACTTCGACTAAAACTAGACTATTTCAGGTAACTAATAAGGGCTAAAGTACACGAGAGAGGGGGAGAGTGAATGGTGAATAAGTGATGACACTACACTGTACTGAACTTATTCAGCAGTTTCTAAAAATCACTACCTGCCGTTCACGGTCAGCATGATGTCAGCGTTACTCGCTGTTCTCTGCATGCCTGTCAGAATGTACCATGCATGCATTCAATCCTGTTATATAATAAGAATACCTGTTCAAACTCTCATGTCATGTTGAAACAAGACAGTCACAACTTTGAGAGTGAAAGAAAAACACAGTAAATCAATTACATAAGATTATATATTTGTACTTATTTTCCTTTGGGCTTATGCCTTCAGGGGGTTTGCTACAGCGAATCATCTGCCTCCATCTCAACCCTGTCCTGTCTCTCCTCTTTTGCACCAACTAACGTCATGTGATCCTTCAATACATTCATAATTCCATCCGTCATTTGCATTGTCAAGTTTCCAGTGGGTTTACCACTGTTCTTCTTGCACTGGCCTGTTGTCTTTTAAAGATAAGGGCAACTTTAGTGTGTACAAACTACAAACACTATGTAAACAGATTTGTTTAAAAACAGAATCTAATTCTACCTCATCGCCACTCTATTGGCTCATTATGAAACTGCTGCAGACTGCTGTGCTGTGATTGGCTAAAACGCTGCTTCATCCCCCCACCCCCACCCCACTCCAACAAATCTTTGTTTTGATGATTTGTTGACAACAACAAAGGTCTGGATCGTCTGCAGGATGGAGCAAGTTTCTCTCTGAAGTGAGACAGCTGCAGCATCAAAGTAGAAGCAACGTAGAGGGGAAAAAGCAAAAAATATATAGCTATCTATATATCTATTTTGATTTTTGGCTAAAAAGTTGCCTCTGTTACCTTTAATTTCAAATGCAAGTTACCATTAAGCCTGGTTTGTTCTTGGTTGCGTGCCAGTGTCGCAGCATGCCAAAAATAGCTATCGCAAGCTTGTAGAACGGCTATTTTCGCAGAGACACCTGCACGCAAGCATCTATACATCGGTGCTTTACCACGCCCGGTGTCTTTCATTCAAGTGTACTCGAATATCAACTGCATGCCTCGAGTCTGTAGTTACTGTTACAACATCTTCACCAGGGGGACTTTTGTTACTAAAGCTTTTTCCTAACCCCGGTGAAGCCTTTGTTAGACAGTTTAGAGGATCTTCACGCCAAGACCACTATTGTGCAGTAGTTGAAAACACACCTGTCATAATACGCTGCATTGAAAACTATTAGGCGTGGCGTTTTGCGGACAAAGAGGGATGCGGGAGTCTGAGTCGGAGGTTAGCAACACCTATGATGATCGTTCTGTGAGTGTGCTCCGGATCTGACACGCCACTGAGCCTCAGTAGCTCATTGGCAGGGTTGGAATGTACTGTACTTTTAGTACATGGATGGATGGATTTATTTGATAACTAGAGTTGCTAGTTCAGCGTTGTGAACTGTACATTTCAGCTGTTTGTGACTAACAATTTACAAACTCAAATTACTTTACACTTTGAACTTGTAAAATTGGACATACTGCACAATGAGTACTCTTACTTTTTGTACTTCAAGCATGCAGTATTGTGATTTAGGATATTGTACTTTTACTTGGAACTGAGCATTTCAAAATTGCAGTATTGATACTTAAAGGTATTATAGGTGACTTGAGTGTGCACAGAATCTGTGTTTGTAAACAGATTTGAATCTAACTCCACCTCACCTCCACTCTATTGGCTCATTATGAAACTGCTGGAGACTGCTGTGCTGTGTTGGCTAAAACGCCTGATAAATGTTTTGACATCATTTGTTTACAACAACAAAGTTGTGGACCGTCTGCAGGGCAAAGCAAGTGTCTGTCCGCAGTGAAACAGCTGCAGCCTCAGAGGCGGAAAGCATAGAAGGTTATAACTTTATATGCTTTATATATTTTAATTTTTGGCAAAAAGCTTGCCTATACTACCTTAAAGATAAAACATTGGAGGTATTGTGGTATTGTGGTTTATTCATAGTCCTACTATACAGTTGTGTATTCCTGTTCAGAAGAAGAACATCTGGAAATGCTAGCGGTCTGCAGCTTCCTCTTTGTGGGCAGGGAAGTCTCCAGAGCTGAAGGATGCCACCATAAATCTGGAGCTTCCCAGTGATCATTCCTCCATGGAAGGCTCAGAACAAGCATGAGAAGTCATGTGTTCATTCCATCAAGACGATCCAGTACTGTCGCTCTTGAATTCATTGCCCATGTATTCATGTTTTGCCACTGAAGGGTGACCAGATGTCCCTCTTTGCGTGGGACAGTCCCTCATTTCCAAGACTTTTCAGGTGTCCCACAAATTGAGCCCCTGTCTGTCCCACATTTGTGAGTTCAGTGTTCTAATACCCTTATAGTTGGCTTTCTTTCCTTTTCCTGCTATAGATGTGTTTTTAAGTCCTTTTTCCTTAACGAGCAGCTTCCTGATTGGCTAAGAAATAGTCCCCCCGGGACTATTTGTTAGCCAATGACAAAGCTTATAGAGATTTCTTTGGAGGTCTCCTGCAGCCCCTAGAGGTGTCAAAAAGATGATCTAATTAAAGGAAGACTTCAAAGGCATAAAAAACAATAAAAAACAATGTCATTACTATTTTGACCATAAAGTTACATAACAGCTTTAATATGACATCAAGATCTTAATAATTTGCTAACCACGTTGGCAACACGCTTTCCCACTTCTCCCACACATGCAATACTTAAGTCCCTCAAATGCTACTTCTGGTTATTTCTGGCTTCTTCTGGATGTAATGTATTTCAAACAATGTTCTTGTAAACTGAAGCCTACATGTGCATACTGTAAACTGTGCACCTACTTGTAGTACTGTATATGTATGTAATTAGAAGTACAGTTGGAACCGTGTGCGCAGCACTTTCAAAGTGTCTCTCAAAGTGTACGGTAATTATGTTTTGTTGTTGTTGTTCCTGCTGCTGCAACGTTGAAAGTCTGAAACCAAAGAATGTGTGTGCGTGTGTGTGCGTGCATGCAATTGTCTGACTCGGTAGCAGCTGACATTTCCAGCTCTTGTGAGTTAGTTGGCCTAATTGGCCTCCGATTCAACCCAGATCTGCTCAAAGTGTGATGTGTGAAAGAATGGACTAGGATCAGGTGATAGCCTGGTGAATTTCATACATTATGTTCAGGCGTGTTGTGATAATTTGAAAAATAGGTTAAAATGTCCAAGAGTTGGAAATATTCAATTCTGTCATCCATCCATCCATCACATCCATCCATACATCCATCACATCCTTCCTTCCTTCCTTCCTTCCTTCCTTCCTTCCTTCCTTCCTTCCTTCCTTCCTTCCTTTCTGTCTTTCTGTCTTTCTTTCTGTCTTTCTTTCTGTCTTTCTGTCTTTCTTTCTTTCTTTCTTTCTTTCTTTCTTTCTTTCTTTCTTTCTTTCTTTCTTTCTTTCTTTCTTTCTTTCTTTTCTTTCTTTCTTTCTTTCTTTCTTTCTTTCTTTCTTTCTTTCTTTCTTTCTTTCTTTCTTTCTTTCTTTCTTCTTCCTTCCTTCCTTTCTTTCTTTCTTTCTTTCTTTCTTTCTTCTTTCTTTCTTTCTTTCTTTCTTTCTTTCTTTCTTTCTTTCTTTCTTTCTTTCTTTCTTTCTTTCTTCTTTCCTTCCTTCCTTCCTTCCTTCCTTCCTTCCTTCCTTCCTTCCTTCCTTCCTTCCTTCCTTCCTTCCTTCCTTCCTTCCTTCCTTCCTTCCTTCCTTCCTTCCTTCCTTCCTTCCTTCCTTCCTTCCTTCCTTCCTTCCTTCCTTCCATCACATCCTTCCTTCCTTCCTTCCTTCCTTCCTTCCTTCCTTCCTTCCTTCCTTCCTTCCTTCCTTAACAAAAATATAAACATTTTTTTGCTCCCATTTTTCATGATATGGACTTAAATATCTAAAATTCATTCCAGATACACAATATTACCATTTCGACAGTGTGTACCAGTTCCCACTAATATCCAGCAACTTTGCACAGCTATTAAAGAGGAATGGACCAACATTTCACAGGCCACACAAAAACTTTATGCAAATAAGATGTGTTGCACTGCATGAGGCATATGGTCATCACACCAGATACTGACTGGTTCCGAGTCCCCAGACACCCAATGAAGCAAAAAAAAAAAAAAAAGAATGCACATTTCAGGGTGGCCTTTTATTGTGGACAGTCTAAGGCATACCTGTGCACTAACTATGATGTCAGATCTGCGTCTTGATGTGGCACACCTGTGAGGTGGGATGGATTATCTCAGCAAAGCAGAAGTACTCACTATCACACATTTAGAATCGGGGAACTTTTTAATTTTATCACCACCTCTAGGTATATAAATGGTTGAAAATGGTTGAATCCCCTATAATATATATAAAAAAAGAATGGTTTGAACAATCTGCATGGCGGTTTGGTTTTCTTTGCGTCACTGGGAGAGACTGCAGGTCAAGCAGTTCACATTTTTCACATTTTATTATTTTCTACATCTGTTATGTTCTTTACAAGGAAATAAATCACAGTGGACCCTTGCATCTCCTTCACGCTGTTAAGTGGCAGTAGCTGTCGTGTGTGCAGAAGCAGCCTGACCCCCCCCCCCCCCCCCCCCCATGCCTAATCAAACAGACTTACAGTTATGTAAGAAGTCATCCGACACAGAGAGTCTCCTGCAATAATATGAAAGGGAAACGCTGGACAATGACCCGACCTGACTCCTGTAATGTTTTTCCACCGGTCATAATGTGTGAAAGAAGGGGAGACCTGTGCCCAGAAGGACAATTTTTCTAGCTAAAACACTGTTTTTGGCAAGGAAGTTCTTCAAAATGAAGGCGCAAATGAAGGCATTAGAGTGCCAGCAGATATAGCAGAAGATTGCACCCTGAAAAGACCCACCTTCTCCCATCTATCGTGAGATATCCACCACTAGTGTGTGTGCACTGCGCTCTTCTAATGTTCACCACAGCATGCGAGAACAGAGTGTGAGTAGGACATTCTGTGTTCACACAGATAAACTTATCTCTTCCTCTCCTTTCTCTCTCTCTCTAGGTATTCCAAAGCCCCGTGCTGCGTCTGGGCTGGCTACCCCAGGCTGCGTGACCTCCAACCCCAAGTCCTCACCATCATCATCTTCCTCTTCCATCAGCCAGCCGTCGCAGGCCCAGGGGTCATCTGGGTCGTCGGGCGGCCGACCCTCTGCGACGGCTGCTGTCCTGTCCAAACTGCCTGTCAAGGGATTACCAGCAAGCCTCAGCTCCTCATCGCTGGGAAGCAGCACCAGCGAGGTCAGCGGAGTGGCGGTTACCACCAAAGGTGAGGCGTCTCTCTCTCTCTCTCTCTCTCTCTCTCTCTCTCTCTCTCTCTCTCTCTCTCTCTCGTGCTCTCGCTCTCTCTCTCTCTCTCTCTCTCTCTCTCTCTGTGTGTGTGTGTGTGTGTGTGTGTGTGTGTGTGTGTGTGTGTGTGTGTGTGTGTGTGTGTGTGTGTGTGTGTGTGTGTGTGTGTGTGTGTGTGTGTGTGTGTGTGTGTGTGTGTGTGTGTGTGTGTGCGTGTGCGTTGATTTTGTCGACTAAGACTAAAAACTAAGTTGACTGAAACTAGACTAACAAAAACTGTATTCAAAAGACTAAGGCTAAATCATGAACTAAGAATAAAGAACCTTCTTTTTTAATTACTTCAACATAACAAGTACATGGGTGTTTTGTATGGTAGAACTTACTACTACTGTATTTCAGCCATTTGATACTAAAAAATAAAATGAGACAATGTTTCATATTAAAACTGGACTAAAATAATCAATAGAAATAAGAGAAGACTAATACTAAACCCAATAAGACTAAGACTAAAACTAAGAGTGAGACTAGACTAAGTACTGAATGGGACTGAAAGACTAAATGTGTGTTATTCAAAAGACTAAGTCTAAATCAAAATGTGAGATTGAGTGAGTGAGTGTGCGTGTGCACCAGCTAGCTTGTGTATAGTAAATGGTCCTTAGAATTCAGAGTTATCTTCCCACACAAGAAATGTGTCTCTGCCCATAAGCTCAGTGTGAGGGCTCTACCCATGCATGTTGCTCACACGGATGCACGCGCACACACACACACACACACACACACACACACACACACACACACACACACACACGCTCTCTCTCACACTCACACTCACACACACGTGCGCGCGCATGCTCATGAACACAGTCAAATCATCAGAGGAGGTTTTCATTGGTGTGGTTTTCCTGTGGTGACTGACTTCCTTCTCTTACCATTATGCTGATTCTTTGTCGTTCAGGGAAACACACACGTGCGTGCTCACACACACACATGCACGTGAGCGCACACACACACAGACACACAGCGTACAATCACACGCAACAGGCAATCTCTTGTCTATCTGACAACATGATCGTACAATGGTGGTATATGCACATAATATTCCCAGTTATGCTTTCACACACCTACTCACAAATTGTAATTCAGATGAAATCAGCTGCTTGCTCTTACTCTCTGTGACTCATATGTTTGTCATCACCACCCCCTGCTGCCCCTGGGAGGGAGAGAGGTGTGTGTGGGTGTGTGCGTGCGTGCGCGCGTGTGTGTGTCCATTATCCATTCTTTCTCTACAAAGGTCAAAGAGTACATCTGGCCAGGCTTACCTCAGTAAAGCCTTTTGTCTGTCTGTCTGTCTGTCGACCTGGCCCTTGTCTAATTCTAACCTTTTGGTAGAGATACATGTGACTGTATACTCTAGCTGCTGTATGGTCTGTTTGGTTGTGTGTGCGTGTGCGTGTGTGTTTGCATATGTGTGTGAAAAGCGACATCATTAATGTAATAATAGTCAACAGTAACTCATGATCGCATGTCATAACAAACCGATAATTACAGCTGATTGATGGTCGGGTGGATGCCCTGATGATGTTGTTATCGGTCGGCTCAAGCTTATGTAAGCGATCTTCACATGTTGTTTTGCAGGACAACATCAGGATTCTAGTTTGAAGAAATTGATTCCTTGTATTGTTTTTTAAAATATGTTTTTATTGAGGGTCTTTACTTTCACAACTGAAACGTTGTAGTGCAATCTATATAGAACTGCCTTTCCTTTTCTGTTTGCAAGAATTGCATTACCTAAAACAGACAAAACTAAGCAAAAAAGACAAACAAGTACACCACAGACTTAACATGACCAGAGTCTTTGTTTTTGTTTTTGCTACAGTTCAATAAGGTATGGACACCAGTCTTAGAGACCAGTCTTAGAGATACAATGGATGCTTCTAGGCTGTGCTTCAAGCACAGCCTAGAAGCATCCATTGTATCTCTAAGACTGGTTTCCTTACCCTTTTGATCTCATATATGTTATCCAGAAAGAGATAAACAATTCTACAAAATGACTTTTAAATCAGTTTCTAAATCAGTTTTCTGAATAAAAATAAATATCAGTGTTCCTCAATATTTCATGTCACATAAAATAATAGTCTCGCTTAGGGCCACCTATCTCCTAGAACCCACACCGTGTAAGAGAATTCCCACTAATTTGGCATGGTGTTGGTCCTTTCACTGAATATCTTATCTGGAGAGGTGACAAGTATTGTTATGTGTTGTGTTGAAAGGTGCTGCTACAATATGTCTTGGAATGTGACCTAAAAGGGTTAACCACTTGGTTATTTATGGTGAAAAGGTGAAAGTATTTCCGCCCCCGAGGGGAGACCACCAGTCAACATATTATGTCGTTTTTTTGGTGGTTTAAAAGGGACTTTTTTCATTTCATCTCGGCTAACTCTATTAGCGCTGGTCACCACGGTAACGTGTGGCGTCACACGGCCTTCACTTCCTGGCCCTTTTTCCTCCGTAGACAGGAAGCTGCTTCGTGACAAACACCAGTGTATTGTCATAATGCAATTACTTTGAACCCCCCAGCCACGCACGCGACCATTGACCCACCGTTCAATGGAGAGCTTTGTGGCATGCTGGAGACGAGGAGGCGGCGAGGAGGGGGAGGAGGAAATGAGAGAATTTTGTACAAAGGCTCGCACAATATCCGGAATATATAAATAAATGCCAAAAACTATTTGAATGCATTGTAGATAGACGTGGAATCGTGGTCATTTCGTCTCAGGATTTAAACACTTGTAATGCAGGTGTCACAATGACCATTATTTTTTATTTTTATTGTTTGTGCGGTTTCTACACAGTAGAAATCTGAGTATATTCATTCAACTCATAAGAGATAGCACTCGCACACTATTTTTTTCCTTTTGGTAAAGGATGACTTTATTGTAAAATAGAATGACAACGTTTCAATCTTTTTATGATGTTTGTGAAGTTGATGCTAACCTAACGAAGAATTAGCCTGGGTTCCCTGATGATTCACCGCGTTCCATACATCTGAAATGTCACTTTGCAAATCAGTCTGGCCCGAGCCAGGACTGATTTGCAAATGTGCGGGACACTGCAGGGATGCAGCCATATTGCCATTATTGGCAATCTTGAGTGACATACTGTACACACTTTCTCTTCAGCCACTTACCGTGTGTTGATCTCCTTGCTGGGCAGATTGTGTTGTCGTATTTTCTGTGTTGTTGTCGTTTCTCTGTGAATGTGGTGGTGTCCGTGTGTATTTACTAAACGGTGCGCTGATATAGTGCCTTCGCCATCGGGAGCAATTTGGGGTTTTGGGGTCTTTCCCGAGGAGAAACTAGAAAAGGGAAACCACAGAACTGGGTTTGGAGACGCAGAGTTTGGGGTCGGGGACGTATCACGGACATGGAGCACAGGCGTAAAAGCAGGGCTTTCCACATGTGTCGTGGTTGCCCAACTGAATTAGGCTCAAAATGTTCATTCACAATTTGTTCAAATATATTTTGTAAATGAAGAGAGAGTATTAACTGTAAAGGCCTCCCACCCTCAGCACATTAGTATGCCGCTGTAACATAGCGCATCTCGGCTAGTCTTTGCCAAGGATGCTAAAATAAGACGGAATAAACACTGCACTCAGGTGCCAAAATGACGGGTTCACAGTCACACATTTGGCACACACAGTTTAAAACAGAAGGGGAAATTACAAATATTTCTTCTTTAAGTATAGAACAGTGCACTTAACTGCAGTGAAATGTACAGTAGGCTTTTTTTTTTTTTTTTACAATACATAAACTGTAGGCCTGTTCCAATCAATTGGTATTCGATCATTATCGGGTGATAATGCTTTGATCGGGTTTGATCGGAGTTCTTAAAATAAATCAAAACGGCCGATCAATGCGCCCAATCAAGAAGTTAAGAATCTCTAGAGAGAAGAACCTTCTTATTGTAAGTGCCCATGTGTGTTGTGAACATATTGTTTTATTTAAAAAAAATCTACAGTTTAATTTAGTGTACAGTTTATTTGTATATGATGAGGTTTGTATTTTCTATAAGCAGAATGTTTTCAGTTTACCTCCAAGTTGTCTCTAGGAGAGCTCTAGAGTGAAATAGAGACTGTAGAGAGAGTCTCTGTTTCCTCAGCCTGCAATAAAAGTAAACGGTTGTTCATTCACGCTAAAAAAAAATCTATGAATTTCACAATGCTGTGATCGGTAACATCGCTATCGGTAGATGGATACTGCTTCCATTGAACGATGATCGGCCCTAAAAACCTGATCGGAGCATATACTAAACTGTAGGTCTCCTGCTCACTCGCTCGCTTATTCACTTGTGCGCACACACACACACACGCACAAGTGTGGCTGCTACATATATTTTCTGATTTCTGGGTTGTTATGGTAACCATATTACGTCTGTGTTCCTGGGTTCCCATGGTGATCGTTTCTTCTCTCCGCTAAAGTCCTCACATGCATGCACAGTGTCACACCCACACATAACACACGTGCGGTTAACTTTTTAATCATCCATCCATCCACCCATCCATCCATTCTCAGACGCTTATCCGTAGTCGGGTCACATGGGAAACAGCTCCACCAGAGAACTCCAGGCTTCCTTGTCCACAGCAACATTGTTAACATTCTCCTGGCGGATCAACAGGCATTCCAAGGCCTGTGAGTCAGATGCAAGCCCTCCATCTGGACCTTGATCTGCCTCAGGGGCTTTGTGGCCTCTATGCTTGAGAGGCATCCCAATCAGATGGGGACGCCCCGACCTACCTGAGCTGGCTCCTTTCCAGGCGAAGAAGCTGCGACTCTACTAGGGCCGGTTCTAGGCATGACCAACATAAGTGGCCGCTTAGGGCCACAACCAGTAGCAGAACCCCCGGCCTCACAAATTATTTTGCTTTTATTATATTGTAACGCTTTAAAACACTAGAACATTTTAAAGCTATTCTAAGCAATAGACCATTGGCTGCAGCCAGGTAACATCAGTCAGTCTGTCTGTCTGAAATTAATAAATACATAAATATATTTAAAAAATGATTTTGAACCTGTCGATTTGATATCATGACATTAAGAACTGCAATATATTAGAATATCGATTTTTTTTTTTTTTTTTTGCCCATCCCTAGTCCTAGGTATTCAGTTCATAATCTAATGATGTAATTTCAACCTTTTAGTATTATCATATTCATTGCTGGAGTGTTGTTGTTGTTTTTTCCCAAATAGAGCTTAGGTCTAATGTAGATCTAGCTTATATCGAGTTTAGTTATAGATTTTGTTTTAAATTGCAATACATGACACACAATAATCGTAAGCAATTTCGTTGTGTAGTTAGATTAACTCATGTCTCTAAAACCACAGGTCGTAATGGACTCATCATGTATACCATGCTACAGGAGAGAGAGACAGAGATAGCATCTCCTTTACATGGTGCCTTAATTAGCTCACGCCCCCTCATACAGGCCACACATCTGCCAGATTACGCAGCTTCCCCATTGGTGGAAAAATGCTGATAACTGCACCAGATGGATCACACTGTTTACACTGGGGCCACTCTCAAAGACATTTCTAATCGCCATCCCACTGATTACAATCAAAGGAAAATTACGTATTCTCCCTGGTATAGCGTGTGTGTGTGTGTGTGTGTGTGTGTGTGCGTGTGCGTGTGCGTGTGCGTGTACATGTGTATTTTTTCACGTGTTTAATGGGTTCAATTAGTGCAAATTACCTTGCGAGCGTGCAGAGTAGATTGAACCCAGAGTCCAACGTAAATTTGTTGTTGATTTTTTTAAGTGCAGCTTTTCGTTCCATCGCACTCCCACACACAAAATGATTCTATTTTCAAAATCCTCTCCAGTTTGTGTTTTCTGCTCAAGGCTTCCCATTTAAGGAAAAAAGATACCATGTCATCCACATTCTCCATAAACATGTGTTTTTCCTTTGTTGTTGTAGCTGTTTTCAGTAAATTTTGTATAGATGGTCATGTTTGAATGTAATTGTTCCACGCCAAAGAGTAGTTATTCATCTATTAGTTTCCCCCTCTCTCTGAACCCCCAAAAGTGGAAAGAAGCTTGTTATCCTGGTTTGATTCCTGGCTCCCCCAGAGTTGGTGCCAAAATGTCCTTAAAGGTATACTAGGTAACTTTTTTATTAAAACAAATCTTAAATTTGATATAAATTATGACTGACATATTTGTCACTTCGGCCATTCCCTGAATTTCAGCCCTCAAAGCCTGGTTCTAAATATGTTTTTTTATCGAAAAGTGATGGGGGTACTGTTTCCTGGGAAAATGACATTGCACACATCAGAAGGCGACCAGTGCTGGTTCTAAGCATAAGCAATATAAATGGTCGCTTAGGGCAACAACCACCAAGACGGGGACACATCATCGCATACATTTGCCATTTTTACTATTTTGAAAAACACTTTTGGATAGTTAAACTAGCCACATTGACCCATTGATCATTTTAACTATTCAAAAATGTTTTTCAAAATATAAAATAAATGTAGCCCCTAGCCTCTTAATTTTTATCTCAATGTGACATTTTCACCACAAACGTTCTTTTTTTTCTATGGCTTGAGGGGCCACCTAAAGTAATCTACTTTAAATTACTTTAGTAACCTAAAGTAATCTACATTTAGGTGTAGATCTACACCTAAATGTAGATCTAGCTTATATCGAGTTTAGTTATAGATTTTATTTTAAACTAGTCCTATACCCGTTGTGTAATATATGATCTGGATGTATAGGCCTAGATGACATTGATTGGGACTTGTTGATGTTGGAAAGCTGGATGGAACTTAATGTTATAGACACATTTATTCAGGATTGTAGCCTTGGGGGACCACCATTTGATGTCGAGTTTAATCTGTCAGACCCACAATCAAGGACTTTCGGGTTGTTGTCCACAATTTAGGAGAGATAAACTGGCAAAATGTTGGTCAAAATAACAATTATTCTACATTTTATAATTGTTGAAAATGAATTATAAAATGGACCCCATGGACCCCATAAGGGTCCATTTGGTTTCATTTGAACTATTTGAAGAGTTACAAATCTATAAGGGTCCATTTGGTTATCAACTGACCATTTAGCATTTAGCTGTATGTGGACCACCTAGAATCGTGTCAGGGACCACTGGTGGTCCCTGGACCACCTGTTGAAACCTCTCTGGTGAATGGAATTGCAATAAACCCTGAAGGTCATTACAATTAATATGATGAATATTAATTGTAAGGGATGTGTTCCAGCACGCCTGCCGTGTTCCTGTGGGTTTGCAAGTTTGGGGGACCCCCCAGAGACCAAGTTGTAGACGACCCGGACGGTCGCACGTACACAGACGCACACGCGTAAATGTGGCGTTTGAATAATAACTTTGGAGAGGACTGGATGCCGTGGGCTGCCGCGCGTTAATATCCAGGCGTTGCAGTGTAGTGGTAGTAGAAAGAAGTTGTAGGCGACCTGGACCGTAGTAGCGTGAATGGTGTCAGCGCGCCGTGTCGAGAGTATAGCAATATTGGTCAGTCGCCTAGCAGGCCGAACAGCGGTTGCAGTGTAGTGGTAGTAGAAAGAAGTTGTTGGCGACTCGGACCGTAATAGCGCGTGTGTCCCCGCGCCGTGCCGAGAGTATATATTGCCTGTGTTGGTCAGTCGCCTAGCAGGCGGAACAGCGACAACACCGCTCCGTGCGTAGAGAACGTTGCCTGTGTGGATCATAGAGTTGGTGTGGATCAGTCGGCAGTCGCCAGGAAGGCAAAACAGCGAGAGCAGATCATAGAGTTGGTGTGGATCAGTCGGCAGTCGCCAGGAAGGCAAAACAGCGAGAGCAGAGAACACTGTACCCCGCGCCAATGGCTGTACCCGTAAGGGGAGGTGGTACAGCAAACTGTGACCTCAATAAATGTGTCTCCGTGACACGTGATGTTACATGTGATTTTTTTTATCTGTATCCGGTGACACGTCATATGCGCGAAGATTAGTTTTTGACACAAAAGTATTAAAATTAAAATGATGGCTATATGTTTGGTGTGTATAAGCCGCGCTTATTGATGCTGGATGACAGCGCAGTGTTGCTCGAGGTTCATTTAGGTTGTCCGTGCGCCGTGGCGTTACGCAAATGGAGACAAATGACACAGTACATTGCACAGGATGTAACAGACAGACAGACACGCTTCCTTGAATTATATAGAGAGATTGCAATACACGACACACAATAATGGTAAACAATTTTGTTGGTGTAGTTAGATTAACTCATGTCTCTAAAACCACAGGTCGTAATGGACTCATCATGTATACCATGCTACAGGAGAGAGAGACAGAGATAGCATCTCCTTTACATGGTGCCTTAATTAGCTCACGCCCCCTCATACAGGCCACACATCTGCCATATTACGCAGCTTCCCCATTGGTGGAAAAATGCTGATAACTGCACCAGATGGATCACACTGTTTACACTGGGGCCACTCTCAAAGACATTTCTCCCTGGTATAGCCCATGCGTGCATGTGTGTGTGTGCGTGTGCGTGTGTATTTTTCCATGTGTTTAATGGGTTCAAGTAGTGCAAATTACCTTGCGAGCTACCTAAAGTAATCTTGTATAAGGCCACTAAATACCTAGAACCGGCACTGAATGCAACTTAAATGTGCAATTAATGCTGGGAAATGTAGGACTCAATCTAAAAACTGCAGTACCAGTAGTGACCACCAGTCAAAGTTACCTGGTACACTTTTAAGCAAGAATCTCATAAGTATAGTAAGTGATTTCACTTAATGCAAATATTGTTTTTTCTTCTTTTTTGGCTAATCCTCCCTACTATAGAGTGTGGTGACCATATAAGGTGTTCTTCCCTGTCCCCAGTGAGCCCCTGGGGTCAATAAACCCAAGTTGGAGTTTGGGCTTTGGGATATAGCCCTTTCCTCCTATCAGGATCGAGTGGGGGTGAGCCTTGGTGTGTGTGTTGTTGGCAGGTTATACGGTACTTCCCCTCACTGTAGAGCGTGTGCAAATGCAGATCATGGGTTTTCCAAATCACTATACCTTTAGATGATGCGCAGGTTGGTGCCTTGCATGCTTTCCTCTGCCATCGGCTGTGACTGTGGCTAAGGAGGTAGTATTTTGTTTTATTTTAAACGTCTCACCCTTTATCATCCCCCCATCACCTCCAGACTCGACAACGGCTCCTGGACCCCCAGCAGCTGGAGGACCTAAACCAGAGGAGAGACCCCACAGGAGCAACACGATGGGCAGTGCAGTGGCTTCAGCCTCCTCTGGGAAGGTTCCAGGGATGAGGAGCAGAGCTCTGTCCCTGCAGAGCAGGAGCACCGCCACAGGTGAGAGAGGCCAACAATGCCTGACTGATGCACAGCCATGCGACAGTGGCCACGCACCAAAATGGTCGCCCTTTCTATAGCCTGACACTCATTTTGTTTCACTTCATCATTCAGTCTGAAAGCTCTTCCCACAACTGCAGTTTATGGGTTGGTCGGTGTCAAAGTGGCAGTCTGTGGTGATTGGTTCATACCAACCCAAGAACAGTAGGATAGCAGACGACGTTGTGGTCATTCATGTGGCTAATGTGCTAGCCCGGTTGCTAATCGAACAAACACAACCAACGAGCGTTACCTGCATGTGAACAAAAGCAGTAACATACGTCCGATGATGATGTACATAAAACCGGACGCTTCTTTAATCTGGTCTCATTTCACCGCAGTGGGTGACAACCCCATAGACCACGTCACCAGACCTGGCAAGGCCATGAATTAAAGGTGGTATTTGTTTTTTAAGGTGGCGATTCAGGGATGGAGCCAGGATACTCTCACCCCCCTTCTTTGGTCTTTCTATTGGTTCTTGGTCTGTAGTGTTTTAAATTCAGGACGCACGCGCACACACACACACACACTCTCACACACACACACACACACACACACACACACACACACACACACACACACACACACACACACACACACACACACACACACTGTAGACATTAGGCTGGTAATGGCTGCCTCTTCCTGCCTTCTTTCTCCCTCTCTCTCTCTCTCTCTCTCTCTCTCTCTCTCTCTCTCTCTCTCTCTCTCTCTCTCTCTCTCTCTCTCTCGCTCCCATTGGACTTTCTCACCATCAAGCCATCATAATGATCTTTCTGAAAACCATAACTCTTCACAACGCTCACCACACTTCTGACATGAAACGCTATCCAAGTTTATAGTAACGTTGATTTAAGATGAAGCACAAAAGCCTGTAATCAGTGTCGAGTTAATCCTACAGCGAGCCGAATTAGTGGATGTCAATAGAATCAGGAACTCAAGCTTTTAATCACGCCGCTCTCGTTAAGCAGATCGTTAATCAGCGAATATTTTTTTTAATGACTACATAAAATTCAATTTGTTTACAAGTGGTTATGGATGAAAAAACAAACAGAAAAACGTTTCATACAGTGGGTTGAATTATGATAAAAAACATAATGCAGTTTAGGATTTGCACATTAAGGGCTCCATTTTCGTCAGACGCTAAACTCCTTATCCCTAACTTCTTTGCCTTTTCAAACTATTTAATTTTTTTTTTACAATAGGTAAAATAGTCAATGTCATGTGTCAATTGATTGGCACATTGAACTATTCCAAAAGGTTTTTTAAAATGGTACCAAAAAGGCAAAGAAGTTAAGGATAAGGGGTTTAGCGTGTGACGAAAATGGAGCCCTAAGAGTCGTTGACTCAAACTAATAAAACATAAAAGTAGCCGCACAAACACACATGCACACACAGACACACACGTACGCACATGCACACGCACACACACACGCACACACACAGCTTAGAAGCAATCGTGTATTGAAGCATAAAAGCTAAGCTGCCATCATCAGAGTTGATCTTTCCAGCCCATAGCCCTGAAGCAAGCAGCTTTATTGCTGAAACATTTTTCTTATATTAGCTATGAGTACATGGCTACTGGTGTATTTAGTCTGGTTGCCTGACTTTATTGTTTTGTATAGAGCGTAAGCCCCAAAAGGTTTTCGTTATTATTATTGTTGTTATTGTTATTATTCAGCCCCCTGTGGACCAGTATTCCTGGTGATGCCATTGGTATTGCCAAATGATGTTTCACCTTCCTTTGTGCAAGTTGTCACCTCGAACCGAGGGAGTTTCTAGTTTCTGCTGGTTTTCCTCGGCCTAAGACCTTATCAGGTGTGTTTCACCTATGATCGACTTGTCTTAACTTACACAATCTCCATTTTAAACAGATGCCTTTAAGGCACGACGCCAAAGTTATTGCACACATCCTCATCTGGTGTGCTCAGTATAGTATCGGTAATGTCTGACACAATAGATCTGTGAACATTCCATTCTGAAAGCTTGCGTGCACGCAAGTTGGGAGTTTGATGGCCTAAGGCGTGAGGAACCTTGCAAATCCCCTTCTTTAACCTTCTCCAGGTAACAGTTAGGAATCGATACTGTTTCAGGACCTTTTTCACTCAGCAGTGTAACAGCCTTTCTCTCTTCTCTGGATCACTGACAGAATAACACATGAGAGGCTCTCAGGAACAGAACAGGTCAGAGGCAGAGGAAGCGCTTGAGGGAGAGAGAAAGGAATACACGCCACTCTCTGTATAAAAACTACCTGCTGGGTGAGCCAACAGAGAGATGAAGAGAGAGAGAGACGCATTAAGAGTGAAGGAAACTACAAGTGACAGGAGGGCAGTTCTGTCACTTCATGACAGGCTATAAATAAAATAGACACTACCTGTGGAATGCCGTATGTACTAGAGATCAGTAGATGGCGGATTTACCCACGGATTCCGCAGATCATCTGTGGATTAGGATTGGTGGAATAAATAATTAATTACCACAATAACTGCCTTCGCTGCCTACCGGTACATGGTGGGAATAGGGATAGAGAATTACTGGTTGGTAGAAGGTTGCCGGTTCCAACCCGGGCTCACCCGGATTTAGTGTCGATGTGTCCCTGAGCAAGACACTTCACCCCCTATTGCTCCTGATTTGCTGGTTGTGCCTTGCATGGTTTCACCACAATCAGTGCATGCATGACTGTGTGAATGGGGGAATGTGTTGCATTGTCTATGTAAAACCTTGGATAAAGGCGCTATATAAAAGCACCATTTACCATAACATCGAAATTTTGCGTGCTTTTGACAGGCTGCACCTATTCATATCAAATCAGATCGCAGTTTTGTTTTTATTTTTATTTTTTTCCCGCCTTGGCTCCCTGACTATAGCCAGTGCGCTCATGCACAGATGCAGCGCAATGTCTGGTGTTTTACACTACGTATGCGGCTATGTGCGGAAGTCAACGGTTGGATTGTGGTCCTATAGCGTGGCAGTGAGTTGGAGTTCAGTCTGTGGATGAAATAATGCTAGAAATGAATTAATGGTATCTACCTGTTTATTAAATCTTTTAAAACGTTCATTGTGATATGAGAACCCCAAGGAGGTAATGTTGATTACCTAGGGTTCTCACATCGAACATGGCCGTTACGCGTTACCACGGAAACACCCGTGGCTGCACTGGACTTCTGTCTGGACTTCTAAATAGCCGAACTATGAGCTCACAACACCCGTCACAGGCAAGCAAACTACGTGCTGTGAGCATAGTGTGGACCAGAGCTATAGTGTGGTCACCTATAGCTCTGGTCTAATGCCTGATTAGTCAACACCCTCAACGAAATGTAACTCAGGCTTTAGGATCCTGTACATGCATGGCACAGTGACACCTGTGAACAAATTTGACAGAAGCATTAGTCAAATTCACTATTCTCCATCGGGATACTGTAGATTGTTCTTTGTCCCTGGGTGTCTTTTTCTTTTTTTGGTCAGGGTATTTGGTCTCCATTTTGGGCAAAGCAGCTGCATCAGCAATATGCTGATGCAGCTGCTACTGCTATGCGGTATAGCAGGCTTTTGACTACCGTGAACGTGTGTGTGCAGGTCTGAAGGCCCCGGCCGTCTCCACCGGTCACACCACCGCATCATCCAAACCCGTAGCCGCCACCAGTCAGGCGCCGGTGAAGACTGCACCCACCGCCGTGGCCAATCAGAGCCCTGCCAAGCAGCAGCTGTCCCACAATCCTTTGCAAAGGAGCGGCTCTGCAAGACTTTCACGCCCCAGTGCCACATCTGCCACAGGTAAGTGTGTGTGTGTGTGTGTGTGTGTGTGTGTGTGTGTGTGTGTGTGTGTGTGTGTGTGTGTGTGTGTGTGTGTGTGTGTGTGTGTGTGTGTGTGTGTGTGTGTGTGTGTGTGTGTGTGTGTGTGTGTGTGTGTGTGTGTGTGTGTGTGTGTGTGGTGTGTGTGTGTTGTTGGGTGTGGACACTGCAGATTCACTGTCTTTCAGAAACCTTGCATGGAAAACACAAGCTCTTGTGGATCATTTTGATAATTACGGGTAGTCAAAACCACAAACATAAATTATGGCCACCACTTTCAATTGCCATTATTTCCCAACTTGTGTGCATCGAGTTTGCAGATTGGCCATTGCTGCTATTGCTTTTGTACAGCATTGGCAGAGGGCATTAATTTCTGAAAACTATATAGATCTATACATGTCATTGATCAAAGCTGTAATCACATATTGCACACTTACTGTGCGATAGCACATCTTGTACGGTATCATATTTAAACCCTTTATCTCCCAAAGTTGTAATTGACATACTAAAAGTCAAAATCCAAACCTCCTGGTGGATGTACTGTAGTTGATGTGATGATTTAATCACCAATGATTGTGACATTAATTGTAGTTGCTCTTACAGTATGTATGCGGTCTGTATGTCCATGGCCGATCATAATCCAACAATCGGTGTAGCAATACGGCTCGATTTGACATATTTATGATAATAAACATGACTTATATAGAGATTATATATAAAGATTTCCAGGGGATACGTTTTATTTGGATGACTTTAATTGATTGGGATTAAATTGATGAATTAAAATCGTGAAAATAGCTGGTCTGTTAGAGCCAATAAGCCTAATTGAACTAGTATGGAAAGTGGTCAAGAGTACCTAAATATCACTAATGTCTTTAATAAGGCTGGGTAGAAGTCGACAGGGTCTTTGACAGCCTTTGTCAGTCGTCTCTCTGTTCTTTTCACTTTCTTAGTGAACTCTGCTCAATGTGTACATGTGTGGAAGTAACTCCACACATGTCTGTGATTTTCAAATGAAAATCAAATGAAAATACATTTGATACTTTTGAAACAGGGTTAGAGTTGAGACTTGAGGTAGGGTTAGTCCTTTTTCTTTTGGCGTTAATCATATTTTGATACCATTCATTTTAGATAAACTTAACACCGAGGATATTGTAAAGGCACAGGCTCTTTTGTGTGTTTGTACTGTTGCAAAGTATTCGGTTTGTAGTCTGAACTGTGGTTATTTAAAGGCCGAAAGCATTTGTTACTGATGGGGAAGAATCATTGCCATGTGTTTGTGGACCGATCATTAGCTAGCGCTGCTGGTGGATGCACCAAACTGCTGGCAACCGAGACTACACACATAAACACACACAAGACCTTGTACACACACACACACGCACACGCACACAGAAACGAAGTGAGTCAGGCTTGCGGCCTGGAAGGCTAAACAAACAGATAGTTATCATTCTCTGCAGTCTGTCTGTAATTACTGTACTGTTCATGGCACACACACACACACATACACACATAGACACACAGCTCACCAATGACGTTATTTAGACTTGGAGTGGGACCACGCTTTTGCTTTGCTTCTTTGCTTCTTAACTATGACTACTTCGGTTCGGTTTGGCATTTTAGTTCTGTTTTAGAAACAGCCATTTATTTCCTGTTGGGGGGGTAAGTGTAGACTTTTCTGAAGGGAGACGATTTGAGCGATAATACAGTTAATTTTGCTCAAAGAAAACGTGACATGATTTAATGCCTTGAGGAGAAAGTGTGGAACTATAGCAGCCCTCTGGAGTGAGTGTGGAACTAAAGCAGTCCCTCTGGAGTGAGTGTGGAACTATAGCAGTCCCTCTGGAGTGAGTGTGGAACTATAGCAGTCCCTCTGGAGTGAGTGTGGAACTATAGTGGCCCTCTGGACTGAGTGTGGAACTATAGTGGCCCTCTGGAGTGAGTGTGGAACTATAGCAATCCCTCTGGAGTGAGTGTGGAACTTTAGCAGTCCCTCTGGAGTGAGAGTGGAACTATAGCAGTCCCTCTGAAGTGAGTGTGGAACTGTAGAAGTCCCTCTGAAGTGAGTGTGGATCCAACAGCAATGTTCCACTTTAGCATGTCACCTCGTCAGCCTGTGAAATGCTCTGTGGTTTTTCAGCATGCAGGGCAAGGCCATGTGAAGTCCTGGGGCTGTGGTTGTGTCCTCAACCTCCAAAGTGGTGTGTGTCTCTGGGCTGGGCCCGGGCGCCTGACTGCCTCCCATCTGTGGTGGGTCCATGGAAGTCTCTTCTGGGGCCTGCGGATAGCCGCCACTCACAGACATGCTGTCACCCACCATGATTGCTTATAACCGCTATGTTCATACATGTGCACGTTCACACACACACACACACACACACACACACACACACACACACACACACACACACACACACACACACACACACATACACACATACACACACACACACCTTAAGAAACATGGCCACACAAACAGTGCAGAAACATCATGTAGTGTAGAAACCACAAACACAGGCGTTTGATTCCCACAGAAAAAAAACATGCTCACATGCAAACCCCCCACCCCCACCCCCACCAGGACACATCTTTGTCATAGCACACACACACACACACACACACACACACACACACACACACACACACACACACACACACACACACACACACACACACACACACACACACACACACACACACACACACACACACAGGGGTGACCAGATCCATGTTGCATGTGAGGGACAAAGTCGAGTAGGGAAACGGGACAAATATGGTTAGCAAATTATGAACATCTTGATGTCAATATTCCAAAAATACGATTCAGGATTTGGTTGTAAGTATAGCAAAAATAGGTGATTCCCAATCTCCAAAAGGGTCGCAGTGCAACACGTTTGGAGATTGGGGATCACCTACTATACAATGTGGCCTCTCTGGAGTGAGTGTGGTCATAGTGGTCAGAGTGTGGATTATTAAAAAAAACACGTCTAAAGCAGGAAAAGAGACGACAGCCATCCAACTATTAGAGGACTACAAAGTAATAGGACATTTTGAACACTGGTGCCTGCCAGTCACAATGTGGGACAGAGTCTCAATTTGTGGGACGCTTGAAAAGTCTCGGAAATGACATACTGTTGCATGCAAAGAGGGACATTTGGTCACCCTAGACACACACACACACACACACACACACACACACACACACACACACACACACACACACACACACACACACACACACAACACACACAGCCTTCAGGCGACTTTGGTGTGCACTGAGGTCTCCTAATAGCACCCAGTGTCTTAGTCCTCTCTGTTCAATATGGATTTTATTGACACACACATACACACACACATGCACACACTCACAAACACACATACACACTTTAGTTTTACTGTTGGGTTGGCTGAGTGTGCGTGACTATAGTACATTTATTTTTTTCAGTGTTTAAGTTGACATTTTCTTGTTTCGTTTTATTGAACGCACCACAACAATCACTGGCTAGAAATGTCAACGTACACTTCTGTTCCCTCTCTATTGATGGTTCTTTATGGGTCGAGAACTAAAATGGCCCAGACTAAACAAATGCAGAGCCTTTTTTTTTAGGGTTTAGTCATAAAAAGCCGGGGCGTTTATTGTCAGCCGTCTGAGCTGTTCTGCCTGCTTTCTATCATGGTAGGCAGTCCTGTATGATGGAACACATGCTGTGCCTGCTGTGTATACACTTACGACTTATATACAAAAAACAGCTAAAAATAACAGATCTGCAACAGTAGGTTTGTTAGTTTAAAAGGTTTCTGAAAAATGCGGGAAGACTTCAGAGAATTTCATGTTTTCATGTTAAAATAAATGTATATTGGAGTATTCTTTTTTTTTTTTTTTGCCCACACCTCAATGCGCCTCCCTTTCCTCCGTAATTAATTCAACAAGTAAGACGTTCAAATGCGGGAGCTCTGACATGCAAGCTGAAAATGCAGGCCCCACATAGATAATCAGTGTCATATTCACTGTTGATAATATAGGCAAGATGACGATGCAGTTGTATATTCACTGGCAATAGGTGAATATTCATTCTCATTCCAATAGCACTGTATTCTCATAGCCACTGTGCTGCAGCTTCATTTCAGGATGATCTTCTCATAGCCTAGGCCATCATTATGTAGAGCAACAAGCAACAATCTTTTTTTCAGATCCTCAGAGTTATGTGCCATGAGATGTCATGTTGAACTTTCAGTGACCAATATGAAATGTGTGAGAACGATATTACCAAATGTAACACACCTGCTCACCCTTTAACTTAACAAGTCACATCAAACTGGGGAGGGAAAATATCTACTTTGGACATTTCAGTATTGTGCTCACTTTTGTTGCCATGAATTTAGTCAATAATGGCTGTGCTTTAGTCATTTTTGTGGAAAATGAAACCCTTTTATCCAAGCTGTACAATGACCACTTTACAATGTATCAAAGTTTAATTTCTTCAACATGAAAAGCTATAATGAAATATTTAGAGAAATGGGAGGCGTTTTTTGTTTGTTTGTTTTGAAAGATGAAACCCCCATTCCTTTACATTGACAGTGTTTTATGATCTCTCTGTTTGGACTGCTGGACATCACAGACCCAGTGATATGTCAAATCTATTTAAAATCATCCCATAAAAAGCTTTATAATTCTTACAACCTAGTTCTCATTTGAGTGACCCAAATGCTTCTAATCCCAGTTTTATTTGGAGCGTGTAAAATCTGAGCTGTATCTGTTGCTTTTTCTCTGTGGCTTTTCCCATGAGGACTCCTCAAGTGCTCCTCTTACGGTGTCAAGAGGCTCAGTAATGTTGACTCGCATCCAAAAAAACAGCGTCTGGAAGTGGAAAGAATAGAACCTGTGTTCCTAGTGGATCCAATGTAGTTATTATTTAGCCAGACGCGCTGATTTAGTTGACTTAGTTATCCTTCAGCTATTGAAAAACAGCAGATCTACGCACTCGTACAATCTCGTAGATCTGCTATCTGATGCAAATCTTTGCTCTTTCAGAGCGAACAATTTAAACTCGATTATTTACTTATGGGTGTCTGTGGCCCTTGACATAAAATAGTCTGGGAATGACTGACATTGAAACATGGGTTCATCAGAAAACTATAAAACAGTGAATATCAGAACTCTTGTTTACAGTTCATAATAACTTATTTGAAGTACACAGAGCAGCAATCCATCTGCAGTAACAGAGGCTTTTTTCGGCAGCCTGGCCTTCCACAGCGGTTGAAACACTGAAATTAAAGCTGCAACTCATGAACTGTATTCTACCGATATCAAGTCCTCGGATCCCCGCCTCCGACCGCACCACAAGCTTGTTCCGTTTTAACGTCAATGTTAATTCCGGTTGTTTCGGTCAATATCTACTAAAACGACGAGTCCCCTCTAACCTTCACCCTCAACATAACCGTGAGCATGTCGCACTGTAGTTACAAGGCTATGTTAACGGTGAATTCCCAGGTTTTTTGTCATATCACTGCCAACCATGCCACTCGGTTCCCAGACTGCATGCGGTAGGTCGATAAGATCGGCTTCACAAGTAACCTATTACTTTTTTCCATCTTCGAGAATCTACACCCATCAGCTACCGATAAGAGTTTCAGCTTGACTCCCAGAGTAGAGCACGCCCGAGCATGCATCCATAATGGTTCTGTCTTACATATTTATAAAACCCATAGACAGATCTACAAACTCACTCACACAGCCAGCATGCTGTGTCTTTGTAGAATGACTATTTACACAACATTTAGGAAGTATAGGACATGAACATAAAAGGTTAAACTGGGGACAATACTGGGTTTCAGTCTGCGTAACTGAAACCCAGCTTCTAGCGTAACAGCTAGAAGCTTGTTTTCTTTCCTTTTCTGTTTTTGGCACATAATCCCCCATGTAATGCTTTCAGACTGTCTGCTCTGGTATTTCACCAACTTTTAACTGTAATTCTTTGAGTGTGAGCTCACAATTAAATTAACTGTAGCGCTCCAGGTTTTACTGTTGCACGTAGGCGGTACTGTGCTCAGGAAATGATGTTTAGTCAATTTACCGCATTAACTCTGGCGTCGCTAATTATATAGCATTATGGGTAAAAAAAAATCCCACGTGTTTCTAATATCTACAAGCACAAATATTAGATCTACAAGCTCGCAATCTGATGTGTCATGGTACCTCGTCGAGAGTAGTTCTGCTATTTTCGATTAAGCAAAGTATGTAATATGTGTTTTTACTAGATATTTTAGATTTTAGCAGTGATCCCAGTGTCTCTGATGTCTTCGACACTTCTTCCTGGACCACAATTCCCACAACTCTTTGGTGCACTGCTCCTCAAACACGTAGAGAGACACTGGAATCACTGCAAAAATCTAAATAAAACATAGTACACATAACTTTTTTTGTGAAAGGAGTGAAATTTGAATTGATGCAAAGAATGTTGTGTTGTTTGTTGATCTTTTGCCTGTTAATTACGGTTCAGTGTTAAGGCAATGGGTGTGTGTCAATTAGTTTGTTGTTCACCAGTCAAATCAGCTATAGAATCAGCACCCAATACCCTAAACAAGATGCTAAATTCGTCACTTGGCACTCAATCACAAAAACAACCACCATATGGAAGCCCTGCCGAGCCTACAGTATATAGCTGCTTGGCGTGTTTGTCACGTTTAACAGACCAGCGCGGCGGCAACACACATGACTCTTACAATGTCCTCTTCATCAGTATGCTGAGATGCGGGGCCTTAGACTGTTGTGTCAGTGCGAAAAAGGAAAAAGAAAATATAACAAAGGCGTCTTTTCACCACTCACTCGCTGTGTGAATAGCCTCCACATGGCACCTGCCACAGAGAGAGAGAGCGGGGGGTAGACTGGAAAGCACGAGTGTGTGTGTGTGCGTGTGCGTGTGCGTGTGTGTGTGTGTGTGCGTGTGCGCGTGCGCGGGGTTTGGGGGCTGGTCGATGCCGCTATACGGATGAACGAGAGGGTGGGAGTACAGAACGTCGATTCCTGCATTTTGAGAAGAAATATGTTTTCTATGATGCCACACACATCTGATTGGTCCTTGATTACAGGAACCAATCAGAAGGCGACTTAAAGTGCAAGGGATGCTGGGAAAAGTATTAACCAGTGCCGGCAGTGATTACCAGTCAAAGTTGTACCTAGTACACCTTTAAGGTATATTAAAATAACCCAGATTATTCCCCTGGTATATTTTTACACTCACTCCAGAGGGGCCATATATTGCATGTACTGTCATATGAATAAAATAGCTGATGTACAAGATTAAAATAGCTGATGTACAAGATTTTAGATCAAATAGCCAATTGTAGATTGGCTATTTGAACTGTAATCCTGAATCATGTTTTTGAATATGACATCAAGATCTTCAATGTGTTTTCCCACTCTTGTCCCGCACACATGCAATACTTCTCTGTCCCTCTAGATGAACAGTTTGGATGTGGTCACCCTTGTTTTCATCGCACCTAACCTTGACATGAATCATCATGCTATGTTTATTGCGGTGTGCACGCATCTCTCTCTCTCTCTCTCTCTCTCTCTCTCTCTCTCTCTCTCTCTCTCTCTCTCTCTCTCTCTCTCTCTCTCTCTCTCCCCCCCCTCATGGCTAAGCATGCAATGAAAAGCAGACACATCACAGTAAAGTAATTATTCAAAGCGCCTCCTCCTCCTCCCTCTCCCCGACTCTCCAACCCTGCTGCTCTCTCCCTTGCAGCATCCCTCTGAGTGTGTGTGTGTGTGTGTGTGTGTGTTTTCTGCATGTATGTGTGTGTGTTGGTGGGGGGGGCTATGCACGCGGTACATAGCATTAGCGAGAGGAGGCAGAGGGCAGAGGGAGAGCTGATGCTCTGCTTCGTCCAATCACAGGGGAGCGTGTGAGTGTTGCTAGCGTTGCGCTCACTCCCCCCCCCTCCCCGACATATTAACAGTCAATCCGTGGTGTGTGTGGGTGACTGTGTGTGACTGTGTGTGTGTGTGATAGCAGTACGCCGTATTATTAGTATTAGATTCAGATACGCGGTTCCTTTTCCGATTTGAAATCCACGAGGGACGCCGCGCGTTTACGCAGACGGACGAACGGACGCGGAAAACAGCTGTAGTGGATTCTCTCTCCTCCTCTCCTTTCCTTTTTTCCTTCTCTCCTTCCCTCGCCGGTACCTGCGTAAGGAAGGCAGATTCCTTTTGGCGCCATCTTCTCTCTCCTCCATTGGCTGGGTGCTGAACCCAGTGTGTGTGTGTGTGTGTTTTCCTGAGGTGGTTTTTACTCTACTCTCTCAGCCTCGCATGGGAGGGGCAGCCACGGTGCTTTTAAATCCGCTCGAGGAGGAGCGGGAGTTGTTTCTTAATTTTGCTCATTTTCAGAGGAATTCAGTGAAGAATTCATGTCTTTAAAAATATATCTTTTTTTTCTTATTCCGCTAACATTTTGGATGTCTAAAGATCGCTTTTTGTTATCCAAGAAAACCTTTTTTTATTTGTTTTTAAAAGGAAAAGAATAACAACAAGGCCTGTTGTTGTGGCAACTACAGCAAGGGTTTTTGATTGAAGCCAATGGACTTTGTCGCCTCGAAGAGGAAGATTGACATTAGCGGGACACCAGTGGAATCTGGGGCGATACTCGACTACAGAGGTACGAAACAGTACCGCACGTTGTCAAAATATAGCATCGTCCATCGACTCTTAAACGAGAGACAAACTAAGACAGCGGAGAGGACATTGGGAAAGCCGTCGTTAGATCCTGTCTCTCAAGCCAAGACCACGAAATCCTCCCCCGACCTGTTGGAAACGACCAACGTTCAAACGGAAGACTTTCAGAGTGTGTCTCGCTGTCTGCGCGGTCGACCAGCGACCAGGATGCTATGGTCTCCTAGGCTCTCGCTGTCCAACTTCCATGTGAAGCTGACGGCCAAAGGACTGTTCCGGAACCTGCAGCTGCTCTCGGGATGCAGGAAGAACACGGTGGTGTTCCATGCAGGTCTGGGAGAACTTGTCAACCGTCCTTGTAGATCAACTTCATCATGTCATTCCGCCATCCATCCCCTCCATGTGTGCAGAGCATACTAATGTTTGACCTACATATGCATCCATACACCTATTCCTCCCATGTATATACTATACATCCTCCCATGTATATACTATACATCCACCTAGCTGGTCATCCATCTATCCATCCATGAAACCCATTCCCAATGAACCCTTTTCAGATGCTATCTCTAGTTGTTTCAAAGACTTTTGGTGGATTCTCATCGAATCATCATTTCTTCTCATCTCTGCCAGAGATGACAGCCACATGTATATGCATAGCCTACCGTAAATAGCCGATTTGCAAGCTTACCACAGAACACGGTGTGATCATGTACTGTAGATTAGCAAATTCTGGTGCACTACACACAAATGTATACATGGGGCTTAATAATCATAACTCTGCTCATAGACCTGTTGTACCAGGTGTATTTATACATCACATTCTTTACAATTATTTATACTGTATTTTATACTGTGCAATCCCTGGTATGCCTCAACTAAATTATGTACAGTGAAGCTATATATTTTATTGGCCTTTTAAGCCAATGTTTTCTCCATCAACTTGTTTGGATGTCAATGTGAAATGGTTAGGGACAATGTTTGATGCTAACTGAAGTATGGGCTGGGAGCATCGCTTGTACTCTTACCGCTATTGCCAAAGATCTACGCGAGTACTGTAAACATATAGTTACACCCACCGCCATTGACTTGGGTCTTCAGCAAAGTGTCCTTAATAGTCGAATTGTTTGATACGGTCCTAATGCTAACAGCCTTTGACATCGCTAGCCTTGTCTTGCTAGCTGCTGTTGTTAATAACACAGGAGCGTGCATAAAAAATACTAGCAGCAAAAGTCTTAAGTCAGTGGTTTTCAAACTTTTCATGTTGAGACCCAAATGAGAGACAAGGACGTAATAGACTTGTTGATCAGCACCTTACACTACTTAATTAATGTTTTCTTAGATGCGTTTCATGTGTTTGTTTTGAAATCTATACAATTATTTATTTATTTAATAATAAATAAATAAAAATAAATTGGATAGTAGAGTAGAGTAGTGACGCACAAATGGGTCCAGACCCAATGTTTGGGAAATGATGCTTTAGGTTAGATGTGGTGTTTATGGATCCCTGGGAATGCAATGAACATGATCAAGGTGCTGTGCAAGGTATGAAGTCCTGTTTTTCTTGGTGATTTTTGTACGCCATTTTTGTACGTTCACTAATTGCAACCCCCCTCCATTAGGAGAGATGCAATCCTTACGGATTGTAGCTTTAATGATTAATTTAAAGTTCACATCTTGTTCTCCAATGTGGACCCTGATGGATCCATTTGTACACTCTCAGAAACAAGTCCTAAAAGAAAAATCTCTACCATGGTGAAACACAACTTGATAATATCTTCAAGTTGAGTTTCACCATGTTAGACCTCCATTTCTAGGAATCACTAAATGGAGGGAATCTTTTATCATATCCACACAACATCTCTAAGGTATGAATGCCATAGTAAAATGTTGAAAATGGGTGGAATTCCCCTTTAATTAGTTGACCTCAAATCAACCTATGTTTTTTTCCATTCCCAACATGACCTCACCCCACTTTAACAACAACAATCTACTTCGTCCACGAATTATACTGTTACACTCGTGTGTTGGAAGCTGATCTACATGCTCGCGTCATTTCTCACTGCTGCACACTGCGAGCCTGTAGATCTGCTGCGTCTTGGCACGAGGCAGGCACAGCGCGCTACGGCGTCTGCCAGTGGAAGTATACAAGCTCTAACTGTGTGGTGGTGAGATCACAAAAGCTGGCATCAGATCGGCCTCAAAGGCCAATTTCACCCTTGCAGACCCCCCTCCACCACTCCTCCATACTCCTCTTGTTTTCCACATGGCGTGGCGGCGGCCATTGTCGTCTTCCCTGCCTTCTCCCTCAGCTCCACTGTGCTGTGTGGGGCTTTCAGTTTGCTTAATGGACAGGACAATACCGCCATGCATGTATATCAGATTCAATAGAGCTTTCAGCCTTCTGTGTGTGTGTGTGGACACGCATGCGTGCATTTCTATACTGTTAAATTGGTGTTCAAGCCTGATTTTCGCTACGTTCCGTGATTTTGTTTTAGTGACAAAAGCAATCCGTGGAACGTAGTGGATTAGGCTGGAAGCCAGGCTACAAATCTGTCCCCACAAGTTTCCTGCTCTCAAAAGAGGGCGTTAGGTTATTTTTACGATTAGAGTTATGTCTGATTAAACCTAAGTTCGCACCGGTTTAGTGCAACGATAAGAACTGTTAAAGAACAACTTTTTTTCCCAACCAACATTCATGTTTTAGGTTGTTATTAAACAAAATAAAAGATGGGTGTTAATTGTATTTCATTTACTGCTTTCTTTCTTAATTGTTTTTCATTTCCTGTGATTTTAGCTATTTTTGACAGGGCATTCGAACATGGTCCTAAATATGTATTTTTCTACAAAAAAAAGATGGTGATTTATTTTTTTATTATTCACTATAGAAATTACTGTATATCTGGCCACAAAAGATCACAGGATCTAGTGTATGTGACAGACTGCCATATTGAGACTATGGTACAATGAAGCTTTGGCCATATAGGTCTATGCATCAATACAACAGGCACCTCTACTTTCACATTCACTAGATCTGTGAACTTTGGCCAGATATAATTTCCTGGGATTTATTATAGTAGGTAATTAAAAAAGGGAATCGATATAATATTTACTGCATATATTTTAAATACATATTTAAAAAACAGCTAAAATACTAAATACAACTAAAGAATGCAGTCAATGAAGAAAAAATAACACCATCTTTTACTTTCTCTAATAGCAACCTAAAACATGAACCTTGGTTGAAAAAAATCAAAGTTGTCCTCTATAATAAAATAATAATAACATAAAATGTCCTAAAACGTGTAGCAAAGCCAGTGTGCTCAGCTGTGGTGTGGTGTAAACTTAGGGTTGCCAGTTCCTTTTAACTGTGATAGCCCCTGCTGCGCCTGAGGGGGTAGTCACGTGACACATACACATAACTGTACATGCACGCATGCCAGAAATAGCCACAGATGCATGTGCATTTTCACTTTATTCAACCGTTAAAAGGCATTTCCCTGTGTTTTCTGTCAGGTCTAAAAATGGCAGAAAGTCCTTGAAACGCACTTACCGGCACCTGCTGCTGCTGCATCAGACTAAACATGCAAAATAAAAAAACCTGTGGGTTTCTACTTCAGTAGAAGGTATACAGTATGTATTTAAAATGGTATAGCGCCCATTTTTATGGACGCTAATAATACCATAATGATACCCATGATAATTAAAATCTGCAATTCAAAAAGTCTAGAAGACACCCGACCCCCAAATTAAAAATGTTATAATAATTATGGGTAATTATTTGAGCCCTGTACCACCCGCCCTGGCCCAGGGCTGGTGGTACAGGCTTTTGGCCTACGCACAAGTCCCCAGACCTGATTTGCTGCCATGCAGCCAATGAGAAGGCTTACACCATACCTGGCTACACCACAGTGTTCGAGAATTCCACCTATTGTTGTGTGTCATTTTTGAGTCCGGCTGAAAGCCAGGACTCCATAAGACGAGTGCAGATTTCTCATGTCGAGATGTTGATGTGTGTGTTCTGGTACCATTGCCTTGGCATTGTCATGGGCGACAGTCCCATGTCCATGTCGTTATACGCTATGGGATTGGCAGCTACATGGACTTCTATTGACAAATTGGGAGGGCGGGTGGTGTGCAGCCTATTTACTACTGCACTAGCTTGTCTGTTGCTAGTAATTTCAATGTTTTTCATGGCTTCACATTCCTTACAATCCGCATTGAACAAAACCTTTTTTTGCTCAAATATGTACATGACGTTGGCGGGGGGGTTCTATTGCAGTATCAAATAGATCACAGTTGGCGATGCTATTCTCCCTGTCCATGGAGGAAGAAGCGGACCACCGACTACCACGAAGGCGGGTGGGGGTCTGTGGTGGTCTGTGGGGGTCCACGCAAGGGTCGGACTCAATTCACACTAGTTGTGATTTATTTTTATTTTTTTGCAGTCACTCCTGTGTGCAACTATCAAATTAAAGAAGGAGGGATGGATCACTGCTCTTTAGTTTAGTTGCACTGAACACTGGAAAAACTGCAGCATGCTTAAGTGGAAAAAATAATTGCAAAAAAGTCCAGTTAATGATCTGATTAATCAATGACTAAATTAGTTGACAACTTATAGAATTATTGATTTGATTATGATTCATTGATTAATTGTTGCCGCCCTAAAACACATTTTTCCCCAAATTATTTTCCTTAAATATTATATATTTATATAAATATATATTTTATATCTTATGCAGTGTCGCGTAAAAAAGTTCTGGAAATGAATACTACTAAGAGTACATTTGACTTCATGATCTATATGTGGCTATACTCGCTACTAGCAACCGTCCCTGGTGACGCGTTCCTCCTCATCTCCATCTGATCTGAGCTGCACGTGTTTGTCGACATCACGTTCAATGTCTGAGCGCTCCACAAACCCACTGCCCACCAATGTAGGTTAGTCACCACCACGCACGGCACACGCACGCACAGACTGAGGGAATGTGCAGATGTACACTCACTAGTGCGGGCACGTGCGCGTGCCCATTACACAGCCTTGGCATGTGTGCCTATTACGCAGCCACAGCCATCTGGAGCACATGCACGCACGCTGCCTGGCGGAGCAGCTGAGGGTGGGCGCTCGTGCGAGCATTAATCTGATGTTAAGGTTGTTGTTTTTTCTACCGAAGGGCTGATTTAGAGGGCTTTAGAGGTTAGAGATTCTGTTCCAATCCAGGCTACCATCCTCCATGGTCTGGAAAAAAAACATTTAACAAAAAACAGACATCTACATAATATTTTTTTGTGAAACTGGGTAGAGATGTTTTGTGTGTGTACGCAAAGCTGTGGATAACAAGGACAGCAGTCTGTACAATGATTATGTCTACGCAGCCCACTAAAATCGTCCGATTGGAATGCAGAGTGACCCTTATTCTGTGCAGTGCATAATGTCAAAAACAGCAGAGCTAGAAGCGCACTGCATGTTGGCAATGCAACACACTCTGAGCTTGTAGATTGGATTTTTTAACGCATTCTCAACGGGAATCCCTTGATGTTTCATCCATTTTAAAATATCTGATCTACAAGCCCATAGTACACCACTGAGTGGTGTGCTGTGAGCTTGTAGGTCTGATATTTATGAAATATTGTGAAACTTTACGGAGACCTAAATTTTAGGGACAACATTTTTAGCTAACAGGCATGTTTAGTTCTAGAGACAAGATTTTAGTGCCATGGACAGAATTTTAGTTCTGGGGACAACCTTTTAGTTCCGGGGATTTTAATTTAGTTCCAGGGACAACATTCTAGTTATGGGGACGCATTTTTAGTTCCAGGGACCTCCAAGAAGGTCTGGGAGGTCCTTGGATAACTGGGTTAACTGGTTAAATGATTTCTGCTTGGCAACAGTTTCTTGGAATTTCTGCCAAGTGTTGCTACCTTTAGCAAACACCTCCTGGCCGAAGAACTGTTTTGCATTGTCTGTGTCGTGATCCCCAACCAACTCCGATGATCCTTTAATAATTAGCAAGGTGGTGTTTTTTTACACACTGATTTAATTTGGCCTACTCCTCCTCAGCCGTAGGGCCTTGGACCTGAAGTGCTTCTAAATGTTGCACAACACGTTGGTGTGTTGTTATTGAACTGCATTGAGTTGTGTATAAGGACATTCAGCACTTCCGTGCAGCACTCTGCAGGTTGATTGTGATCGACTGTTTTTCTCTGGCACGTGTGCACGAGTGTACACACAGTGTCTTACTGCATCGCTGTGTTTCTGTGTGTGTCTTAAACCATCATCACAGTCAGTGATGAGCCGATGACACTGAGTTTCTAAAACCTCATTCATTGCAGATCCATGTTTACATTCTCATATTGACCGTAACTCGAATACATTCATGAATCTCAAGTCAGACAGTCTGCAGTAGATTTTACTTAAAGGTATACTAGGTAACTTTTACATTAAAACAATTCTTAAATTTGAAATTGATATTTTGTCACATAAGCCATTGTCTGAATTCCAGTCCGCAGAGCTTGCTATAAATATGTTTTCTATCAGAAAAATAATAGGGATAGTTTCCCGGGAAGTGACCACCTGTCAAGTTACCTGGTACACCTGTAAATATATCTTTTGCCTAGGGTGACGGTGGCTCAGGAGGTAGAGCTGATTGTCCAATGATCCGTTGGTCGGTGGTTCGAATCCCGGCTCCTCTCTGTCTACAGTCACCTACCACAGTATATTACACTTGTACTGTACTGGTTGGAATGAATACCGAACTGCAATTCTATAATAAATATTCCATATGAATAGTGTATTTTCAAGCGTGACAAAGCCGGTTAACAGAACAGATTTCATTGCTGTATTCCTATTGATTCACAAATTTGTGTCATTCATTTGGAACTGCATTCTGTGATTCTTGCAAATACAAGCATACAAACATGCACGCGCAACCACACACACACACACACACACACACACACACACACACACACACACACACACACACACACACACACACACACACACACACACACACACACACACACACAAAACCTATCACAGCCACAGCTACATGTTCCACAGTCCATCGATAAATATATATATTACCAATCAGTCTAAAATTCTTAATGATCACACAACTGCCTAATCTCACATCTGGGGAATAATCACGATGGAATGTCACTCTTTGTCTCCTCAGTGTTGGATTAGAATTTTCATCATCATAGTAATCTGAGCCTGGCAGATTAAAGGGATTTATTCTACTAGGCCGAGTTTTTTTCCTGGCTCAGGGTCTTTTGGGGGGCGGGGTGGTGGGGGGTGACGAGGCATGAAAGCATGACACTTCGTGGCAGTGTGCAACAGTAAAAGGCAATGAGTCTGTTAAACACTACCTTTTTTGACAGAAGTCTATGCAATTTCCTGGTGGTCACCATTTTCAAGCTCAAAACGTGGCACGCTGTGACATGTTTTCAGCTTGTAGATCAGCTGTTTTTGATATGACAGCACATGCCATGAGGCCTCTCTGGAGTGAGTGCGGGAATATATAGTGGCGCCAGGGGAATACCCGGGTTATTTTAAATTGTTTTAATGCTTAATATCATATTGTATATGTCCCTCAAGCTTATTTCTAATGGTTTGAGCCTCAATCACCACTGATGTAGCCAGTCCTTGCCATTTCATTCTGGACAGTTTAGCTGCAGTACCACAATGTCCTGAGGTGGTGGGGGCGCTTATATGCAGGGTATTTAGTCATTATAATACTGATGCTAGATAAAATCAGGCTTGTTTAAATTCCATGGCAACTTGGAAAATCAACAATGTAGACATTATAAACATAGTGGAAATGCAAATTTGGAACTGAAGACTGAAGGAGAGGAGGACTTATAAAAAACAGGGTGAATTGATGACATCATGAGGCCAAAATCAAACAAGCTGTTCCTGAGAGCAGCTCCTGTATAATATGAAGACTGATTGTTCAAACTAGATAAATTGTGGGGATAGAAAACACACATGGGAGCACCTAAAACACCAAAAAAAATTAAAAAGTTGAATTTCATGTTATTCCTCCTTTAAAAACACATATATAGCAGGAAAGGGGACAACGGAAAGCCAATTATTAGGGCATTTGAACACTGATGTGGAACAGACAGGGGCTCAATTTGAGGGACACCTGAAATGTCTTGGAAACTAGGGACTGTCCCACGTAAAGAGGGGACATTTGGTCACCCTAGGGCCGTCTGAATGCCGATAACGTATCAGAGACATGTACCGATGCATTTGTGAGCCTGTAGATCGACTATTTTCAGCAGATGTTTATACATTTGAAGACTTAAAATTGGGCATTCTTTATAAAGAGTACTTGTCGACTATTGACTTGAAGTACATTTTGAAGCCCATTAATCCTATTGTACTTTGACTCAAGCGCTTCTACTCGCAACAGAGTAGTTCTGCATTGCAGTCTCGATTCTTTTACTTTAAGCAAAGCAATCCAGTACTTTTGCCACCACTGCAGTGAGCCACCATGCTGTAATATTCCTGTTTGAACCAGCATGTGTTGCCCAGTGGCTGCCAGCAGAGGGCAGTGTTTCAGAGAGAAGCTCACAGTTCTTGTTTAGTTTAACCAAAACCTCTTACCTGACCACATCAACACCTCTGCTGTCATTGCCCTCTGTCCAGGGACGTGCACACATCCAAAGGCGGTTTTGAGCCCCTGCCCTTTCGCACGTCTGTAAAACAACTCCTTTCCACTCCTTTCCATGCCAGGCTTCAGGACTTCTCCAAAATCTACCTGAACTTGAATGTAGTATTTTGTGTTGAACTAATTTGAATAGAAATCCATGTTGTTAGATCTCCACTAGCTAAAGGGTACTGCTTTGAGAGCTTGCAGATCTGCTATTTTGCTCTTTTGGTTCAAAAGTGTCCTCTGACACCCATCTAACTATTTAGTAATATTAATAAAGTAGTTAATAATATTGATTAATTCTTCATAGTAAGTAATTCATAAAAAGTATTTGAGGCAACTTCAGTGTGTACACTAAAGGTCAGAACTTAAATACAATGAGGTTTATTTTCGGTCAGGGAACCCTTTTGAATCCAAGGCAATAAAACGGATAAGTGTATGGGCAAAGAGAGGTGGAGGAAGACTCTCGCTCTCTCTCTGTCTAATTGTGCCTCGGATGCTGATGCACTTAATGCATATCTAGGGACCTCTCTCTCATCTCCTCTGTCTCTCACCAGCCCCCCCCCCACACACACACACACACATATTACATTACTTCACATCCAAGCACTGCTGCCATCATTACCAGGCAATCCCAGGATGCATCTCTCTCAGCCCAGAGCAGTCAGCAGGGCGTATTCCTCTTCTGTTTTGACTGGACATGATGCGAGTGTGTGTGACGACGAGTGTGCGTGCATGTGTTTGTGTGTGTGCAAGATTTTCGCCCCTTTTTATGTGTGTGCGGATGTTTGTGGTGGTCAGACCCCAGACAGACTGACTGAGAGACTGATGCACGTGTTTGTTTTGTTCCTTTTTCTTCTAAATGTGCATTCCATTTGGTTATTTATTGTTTTTAAAGCTTGATATTTGTATTATTTATATTATTTTGATATTTTGAGGGGATTTCAGAAAGATGAGTGCACGTTTGTTTGGAGTGCTTGGAGGCTTGCATGACGTATAAATCCCACCCTGGCCAGGGTCTGACTCTGCGTGTGTGCGTGTTATGTTTATGGGTGGGTGGTCCGGCGTGTTGTCGACGCCACCATGTTGAACGTAGCAGCAGCTGCACGGTCACTAAGTGGACGTTGTTCTCTTGCAGTGGACAAGAACAAGCCTCGGGCAGCGCCGGCCAGACCCACCTCCGCCAGCTCCGCCTCCACACAGCCTGCGCCTAACGGAGGGGGCGGAACCAACCAGCAACAGGCTCCTCCTCCAGACCTGGTAGGTCCCTGACCCCTCCTCCTTCTCTACTAGCGGATGTTTATAGTGAATCCATTAATCGCGTTAAGAAATTCTGCAATTGTACAAAGTGGAAAATAACATTTTTAATACTTCATATTTTCGTATATACTTCATATATTTCTAATGGTTTGAGCCTCAATTTACATTGAAATACATCATTCGAATAAACATTTACCAAATAACGGAGCCATAGAGTAAGACAGAGTTGCGACAATTCTGTTCACTTCACGAGGCCAGTCCTGTGTCCACTCTGCTACATAGACTTCTATTGGTGAGGAGCATACCGAATAGTCCTGGATCGGAAGTTGGCAGAATGGACTCAGGCAACAGCCTACCTTAATGATCTTAAATCCTTTTATGTTAGAACATTTTAGTAATAATAAACATTAAGAGACTTTAGTTGTCACTGTACACTACTTTAGAACAGTCAGCATGTTGCCCACAAGCCGTGAAATCGCGCCCTTGTTTAAAATCAACGTATTTCCAACTCCATTTTGTCCCTACATGGGCTGCATGAAAAGCATTCAAGCATAGTGTTGGTTTTGTCTAAAGACTAAATCGACTCAGGTTTTTGATATTTAGTCGACTAAGACTAGACTAACAAAAAACTATTTCAAAAGATTGAATAGGACTAAAAGACTAAATATTTATTTTCAAAGAATAAATCATAAAGTAAGACGAATGGAAGTAGGTATTTTTAATCATTTTTCTTTCTTTTTAAGTACATGAGCATTTACAGTAATTTGATACTAAGAAATAAAACGAGACATGTTTCATATTAAAAACTATTAATCTGTATTTCATAAACCTACAATGTCTTTATCTAAGACTAAAAGAAGACTAAATGACTATATTCCGCCGACTAAGACTAGAATAACAAAAAAATCAGAAGACTAAACCGGACTAAAAGACTAAATATGTGTTATTGAAAAGACTAAGATGGAATCAAAATATTCCCAGAAAAACAACACTGTTGAGCTCTCAGTTTCTGATGTCGCAACTGTACAGTGTGGCTCAGACTTTGTAATAATAATATTAATCATTGTCATTGCTTAACGGTTTAAGTGTTAAATCATTCAACACCATATTCCTCCGGGCAGCTGATTCAATATAGCATCAACATCAGAACAACAACACCACATCACCTGCACCCGCCGCAGTCTAGAGAGGCCCCATTCATCCCAGCAAATAACCTAATATGTGAACATGACAAAGACACATTGTAGCGACTATAGCGCCGGGCATTATGTTCTGTTGACAGAAATCCTTTAATCTCACCACATGTGACCCTACATGTAAGATACACTGTGGACCTGCACTGTCTGGAACACACAGCACACAGTAAAAGGCGCTTAGTGTCCATTTAGCTCGGAATTAAGTAAACACTGTGTAGGAACAAACGACTTTTTCATGACACAGAAATATCGATTGATCCAATCCATGCGTGTTACTATACCTAACCCTAGTAATACTTACTACTTTGAGAAAGACGAGTGAAGAACAGCAACGTTACAACTTCAAAAAGCAAAATTCACTTAATCTTCCAGATCGACTTAATCTAATTAATAAATCTAATTTATTTATAAACCCACACTATATTCCCAAACATTTTACTAATTACTTTCAGATTCTCAAATATACAAATATAACACTATGCCGTAAAACGTTTCTTTTTTTCTGTTATACTTAAAGGACCACTTTTCAACTTCATATGAGTCTTCACTAATCTATACAATGAATTACTATTTACTATGTGTAATGTGTCTCACAGGAAGGCTGTGGGCAGTTCAGAAACCTGTCTTCCATCATTCAACAGATTTTTTTCGTTACTGGGGGAACGATGGCTTCCATTTTCACATTACAACCTTTCAGGAATAGAAAGCCTGCACTTTCTATTAGCTCGGATTCCCCATCGATGATGTCACTGGAAGACAGGTTTCTGAACTGCCCACAGCCCTCCTGTGAGACACAGACAGAGTATACAAAAATAATCTGAATAGATTATTGTGATGGTTCCGGGCAGAAAATATATATGGCAGACTTGTACTGTAAAAGTCTCTCCTTGGCATAAATTCTGTGGTTGCCATTCCGTAAAGTAAATAAATGCAATTGTCTTGTCCATAGGCTATTTTATGCTCTACCAGCAGGGGGGGGGGGGGGGGGGGGCTTATTTTAGGCTACTTATTTATTTTTTGTGGTGCCAAACTCACAGCTAAATAGGACCAGTGGTTACCACCATTTGGACCCTTATAGATCTGTAACTCTTGAGAGTTACAAATTGACCCTTACTGCTCCATTTGGTTTCATTTTACTCTCTCAAGAGTAATGTCAGTGTCTGAACTACGTGCCTTTCAGGAATCTACAAAATTAGAAGATGTAGAAAAATTGTTATTTTGACGAACATTTTGCCAGTTTATCTCTCCTAAGTGAACAAAAACTTGGGTAAATATGGTATGAGAATGGTTGAAAACCACTGCTATAGGATATAAGCAACTAAATATGCTAGATAAGTACTTGTTTTTCTACACACTATGTTAGGTATTTACATGTTTGGAACACGCTAAAGCCAATCAGTTGGCGTATGTGTTGCACATCATGCAACCTCGTCATGCACCTCCCTAAAATCACCAATGGTCTTTCCTCTCTCTTCCTGTAGGTTCCAGACCTACACAGCACGAATGTACCAGCAACACCAGGTCTCCCGGTACCAGCCAGCGGTACCACCACTGCCACCAACCACCATGCCGGCTCGGGGCCCGCCCCGACCTCCGGACTTCACGTGTTCCGAGCCCGGGCCGGGTCGACCCGGACCAGCTCCAAGGCGGGCTCTCGCCTCCCGAACGGACTGGTAGGCAAGGCCGCCAGCGGAGTAGTAGTAGTCGGGGAGAGCGGCGGTGGAGGCGGCGCTTCTACGCTTGCGGCAGGGGAAGCTCCAACAGTCCCCCAGCAGGCCAAACAGCAGGCGGACATGAAGAAGAACCACCAGGGCATCAACCAGCTGAGGAAGCTCCTGGTCCAGGGGAACAGGAGGGTGGAGGCCCTGGCCACCGTCATCCAGCACGTCTTCACCGAGGTAAGATCTGACAACCTTCATACAGATCCTTAGATGCTGATTCACTAACAGTGGAACCACTTCAACCCCAACTGTGTCCATTTTGTTCAGATACATGGGTCTATCTGGGCTCTAGTGAGTGACCTACTCTATACATGGACATCCTGGCCATTTACTTTGTGGAGGCCACTCCCCCCATCTAGTGGAGTAAGTGTAAAGCACTTCCACGTTGTTTGTGTTGACAATCTCTGTGCATGTGTTGTTTTTGTCGCAACATGCATAATTTACATACGTACAGTACATAACTACCACCTCTACTGCCTGTGGAGGGTTTTCTTCTTTTGTTTTTGAGTGGTGCAAACCACTCCTAGATAATAGATAATGTTGTGCATGGCTAGCTGGGTGGGTGGCTGTGTACACGGCATCAAAATGTTGTTACCGTATGTCCTTATAATCTACTTTGTATGTTTATCATTTCTTGTACGTTTATTGGTGCTTGTTATATTACTGTTTGAGAACAGGTGGTGGGTTATTTCTCTAGGGTTTAACAGCATTTTAGATCAGCGCACAGAATATGGCCTTGCTGAGTAAGATGGCAGCCTCAATAGAGTCACTAGGTGACTGCTCTGAGCCGTGGAATATACGCTGTTTTGACCAAAAATGATGTTAGCTATCAGCTAACACAGAAATTTGCACATCTATAGTACAAGTGACTGGTGTAGTTTTCACACCAGATTCAAAGAATTGTTTAATTTCAAGGGTTATGGCAGGGTTGCCATAACCCAGGGATTGTGCAACATGGAACCAAATGAACACCTACAGTATTTATGGGTCCATTTGGTTCCATTTGTACACTCTCAGAGTTACAGTACTGCATAAGGGTTCCATATGGCCACGATGAAGACCCAGCTGTTGCCTACACTTTGTGTTAAGTCAAGTATTTTGTCAGAGCCTCGATGGTCCCTGGACTCCACTTTAAATTGAGAACCACTGCTGTACTCCACCGAATCTCTTGGCTAAAAATAGCCACATCTATAAGCACACTAGCGTGTCACGTTGCTCGACTGCGTTTGCTCTGGTCGTACGGAGTAGTGGATAAAAAGGTCGCTGCATTTTTTTACTTCCAGTTGTTGAAGAGATGAAGTCATTTGCAAAGGGCCATAATAACCCTCTGTTGTTGTGCAACTGGCCTGATTCCTCCAGGCCGCCACAATGCTGATGATGATCAGCTGTCGTTTCTGACACAGCCTGCAGCTATTTACGGTGTCGGTTGAGATGCATGGAGCTGTAAGACTGGCCAAACACCTCCTGGCATCGGGGTGGAACGTGTAGGAATTTCTGTGTGCGTGTTGCTCTCACTTCTGTGTGCGTGTGCGTGTGCGTGTGCGTGTGTGTGTGTGTGTGTGTGTGTGTGTGTGTGTGTGTGTGTGTGTGTGTGTGTGTGTGTGTGTGTGTGCACCATCTTTGTTTGCCAGGGATATGAACCGAAACATTTTAGGCTTTTTAGCCCAGATTGACTTGAGGTATAACTGTTTTCTTCCATCTCTAGCCTACAACATTTCACTGTATTCTGTTCCTGAATATAATATTTGAAGGATTTCACTCCAAAATGTCGCATATGGGATTTATATTTACAGTAATGTTAGGAAAATGGTAGGCATTTAGCAGATTATAGTGACAAAGTGCAAGATCAGAGTAATGTCATGAACTCCACAGTCAAAAACTGTTGGTTTAAAGGGTCATGAAAATACAGTCTTTTTTTGTTTTTGTTTTTTACATGACAAGTAACTATAGGATACCAGGTAAACAACAAGCCTGACATCTGTCCAAACAACTTCCCATTTAAATAACATGTGTGATCAAATACAGTAAAAACATAATGTAAATAATCCACATACATGTAGCATGTGAATGGGCAACAAACATACATATAACTAGTATCTGTCAAACAGTAGGCGACAATAAAGTTCCACAAGGAACAAGGTTGAGAGCAGGAATAGATGAGTTTTGAGACTGCAACAGAAAATGGGGAATACATAATGCATAATCATATTGCCTATAATTCACACTGGCTGCTAAAGATGTTCACACTTATTTGGAAATGACATGGATGTTTATATAACCATTACAATCCAGCAAAGGCACTAATGTGACTTAGCACAGTAACAATTCAACAATTTAGGCATTATTTAGGCACTATTTCTTCAATCAGGAAGAACCTTGCTGAGCTGCCTCTGATTAATGAAAAAGGGAGGACTGCTGGAGTCAAATGTGGGGGTGGTGGAGGACTATGATTTTATGAAGGACCACTGCGGTAGCTGATTGTTATAGCTACTAGATATTTTCAGGAAGTGATCTAATAATGTAACGGTCTAAGATGAAGAAGAAAAGAAGGGGAAAAATGCCAATGAAATTCTGAGATGTATTGCCTATATACAGTATACTTTAATGGTGGACCATGGAGATCCCAGGAGTTGCTCCTTAGCTGTGGAGGACATTGTCATTATTATATGATGCTCCTGTTGGTGTTTGAGGTGTTTGAGATGCTTGAGTTGTGTGTAATAATGGCTGTTTTCAATAGAAAGTGATTCTTGGCAGTGAAGTGAGACCGGTCTGACGCCACACCCATGTTCCATTTAGTTCCATTAACTCTCACGTCGTCCCAGAAGAGGGCTTGACTTAGTGCCTGACTTGTACTTGTAATGTACATACATTGTGCTACGGCGGTGTTGCATGCCAGAAACGATCGACAAGCTCAGAACCTCCACGGAATGTGATGCGTGGTGAGCTTGTAGATTGTCTATGTTCACGGCATAATATATTGACTTTGCATTTGTTTCTGCACTTGCGTTTCTAAAAAAAACTTTCTTTCCTTGATCACCGTTTACTGCTATGTACAGTGAAATGTGTAAGTGTGTGGAATGCCCAGTAACCTTTGGATATGTAAATGAGGCTATAGGTACAAAAGAAGCTTACCATTTACCCACACAATGCCTGAATTAATCAAATCCATTGTTGATCTCCATGACCTGCGAGAGATGCCCAACCCACTTTATCATATACTATATTGCAGGTAGTCTGAGGACCACCAGTGGTCCTTGAGAGGGTTGGATAGTTGGTTAACCGGATGTAACTCTTTAAGAGCGTATAGATGATACAGAATAGACCCTTGTGGGTCAATTTTTTTATTTACACTCTCAAGAGTTAAAATATTTATCATCTAAATTAGCCCAAGTCTACACAACTAGAGAATGAGAATGTTGGTCATTTTGATCTGTATGTTTGCCTGTTTTGTTTCCCAAATCCAGAATGGAATTGTGAACAATAACAAAATAAATCTTTAGTGTTGGGGTCTGTGGGGCTAAAATGTCATCAAATGGTGGTCCGTGGCTCAAATTCTGAATAAATAGTGGGCCCTGGTATCAAAATTGTTGAAAACCACTGCTATATAGTGTTGGATGTAATAATCATTGCCAGTTGTGCAGTAAATGGTAGAGCATGCATAGACCTCACTGTGGTAAGCAAAGCATGCATATATTGTACATATATAGCACATCGCCTTAATCAGAAACAGACATTTATTACAGATCGAACAATGGTCTTCATCCTACAATAACAGGACTTGTTTCTCTATAGACAGACCGACATGTCCTTTCTTCATTTTTTGGGGTTAGGTGCTGAAATCCAACCTCGGCTGATCTGTAGAAGGCGGGAGGTTGTGTGGTTTGGTTGGTTTTCTGTTTTCTGACAACACCCCCCATTCACATGTACAGAAGAAATACATTCCCCACATATCTCTACATTCTTGCGGTGGTGAGCGGGTTATTAACTGTCCGCCTTTCTCCTCATTGTTAGATTTACAGATGCCTTTTAAAGTATACATGTCAAACTGATGGCCCGGGGGCCAAATCGGTGCCTGTGAATGAATTATCTTTGGCCTGCAGGATGCTAATGTATTACTTATTAGAACCGGTCCTATGGCATATTGTCCTGTTCAAGCTGCCTTTCACCTGACGGGGAGTTTCTCAGATTGGATGTGGCGTGTGGAAGGAACACGTTATTTCATCCAGTTCTAGGCGGTCCAAAGGGGGGTAGATTAGAGCCCAGGATTACTGCATGTTTTTGTGAAGACACCTAGGGGTTAGGTATCACACAGAAAGGCCCTTTCGCCAACCCATGCCTCGGGTATTGGCACTCAAGACATGGAGGAGGAGACACACTGCCAGCTCCCACAGCGTCCTTAGCGGGAATCGAACCCAGGACCTTTTAGCTGTGAGGTGACAGCACTTACCACTGTGGCACCGTGCCCCCATAGTTTTGTTTTACTCTCTGAAATGATTAATTTCTCATTTTACTATGAAAGCAGTGCTTGGGTGAGGATCATACTAAAATAGGAAATTGAGCTTTAATAGTGCATTTTCAGTTTTTAATGGCATGCAGTTTCATTTTTGCATTTATCTTCTTATTAAGTGATATTGACGTCCTTGTGACCCATGTCTGTGTGTTGAAACAGTGTATATGCTAATAAAAAACAAATTGTTACTTCCTAATGTCAATATGAGCATCAGAGCAACATTGAAAATACATTACATTAGCATGTGCTTTCTGTATATTCCCTATTACTATAGACACACATGGACTTATGACATCATCAACTTGCAACAAGAGCAGATTCTATTAACTGAAGGATTCTCTATTTCTGAAAGAAACAATACATTTAAGATGTTTTATTAAGGCTTTTTCTGCTGTTCCAGCCTTATCCGTGTCTAAGGTGGTGGCATGGTACTGTATGCTTAATGGCCATGTATGGTTAGGCTAATCGTTATATCAACATAATGTATGGAATTTGGGCATCAAGCCAGTTGTTCTTGTTGCGTGTATGAACTGTTTATCTTGTGTTACTCTAGTAAGTCTAGTTTGATCATTATCACCAAATGTGACATTTTTGAACAAGCCTGCTCTTCCTCGGTCTGAGGAAGATGTGGTCAGATCTATTCGAGTGGTTTTCAAATGTTTTGATTCCATGGACCGCTAGAACTCTTGATAGAGTGCAAAGTGGTACTGTTAAAACTTCAAACTCAACTTCAAACCTCATGAAACACATGCAAACACAGTTATTTTCTTATTAAAGAGCTATAAATAAACAATGAGGATTTTTACATTGTAGAGAAAAGGGGGGGGGCTGCTATTGTTGAAAATGTAAAGTAACACTTTGGTAGTCAAAAGATGCAACTATGGGAGTGAGGGAAAAAAGTAGATGAAGTAATATATTACTTTTAATATGCTGGTATTTTCATTGTAGAGTAACTTTTCCAGCACTGCCCTCAAGTAACCCAGAAATGTGTGCCTATAACTTTGAGAACCATGCAGTGATCTACTGTATCCTGTCGTCTATTGAGGCCCAATGAGATCCTGTTAAAATAAACAAACTCTCCTGTGTCCTGGTTTGGTGGGCCGGGTCTTTGGTGAAGCTGAAGGGCATGTGATTGGCCTAGCCAGGCAACAGGATGCGTCGATCACAGAATCCGGGAATGAGATTTGGCCACTGAGTAAATATTTGCCACCCTCGATTCCTCCTTTGTGACTGGTGAATTCACACGCTCAGTACGTGGACTTACATCTGTTACAACATCACTGGCTCCCAAATACTGTGTCGGGACCCATTTGTGGGTTGCGAAAACATTTATATGGCTCTATTCTTTATTATTATTATTTCTAAAACATTTTCAAAGAACCATTCCCTGCCTAGCATATAGATTTTTTTTTTAATTAAAGACAAATTCAAATATTTTTTGGGGGGAATTTCATTAAGAGATAAAATGAAAGAAAAAAAAGTAACAAATTCCACAGATTAGACAATATACAGTGGGGAAAATAATTATTTGATCCCCTGATGATTTTGTAAGTTTTCAATGATTAGAAAGAAATGAGCACTCTGTCATTTGTATGGTACTTTTATTTAAACAAATAGAGACAGAATATGAACAAAAATGTCCATAAGAAAATAATATTTAAAGGTTATACATTAATTTGCGTTAGAGCTCGTGAAATAAGTATTTGATCCCTAAGCACAACTTGACTTAGTACTTAGTGGAGAAACCCTTGTTGGCACGGAAGTCAGACGTTTCTTGGATTTTGGCCCACTCCTGGTTAGATCTTCTCTCCAAATCCTGAAGGTTTCGAGGTTGTTGCTTGCCAACTCGAAGCTCGAGCTCCCTCCATAGATTTTCTATAGGATTAAGGTCTGGAGACTGGCTAGGCCACTCCATGAGCTTAATGTGCTTCTTCAAGACGCATCTTTAGTGCTCTGGCTGAGGGAAGGAGGTTCTTGTCCAAGATGTTGCAGTGCATGTCTCCATTCATCAGCCACAATGCAGTGAAGTTGCCCTGTATCCTTAGCAGAGAAACAGCCCCAAAGCATAATGTTTCCACCTCCATGCTTGACGATGGGCATGGTGTTGTTGTTAATGATTTGAAGGCATCTGGGACCACAGTCACCAAGAAAACCATTGGTAACACAGTACACCATAACGGATTGAAATCCTGCAGTGCCCAGCCATGTCCCTCTGCTCAAGAAGGCGTATAGAGGCCTGTCTAAAGTTCACCAATGAAGACCTAAATGATTCAGACCAGGCTGCGGGGAAGGTGATGTGGTCAGAAGAGATCAAAATTCAACTCTTTGGCATCCATTTGACTTGTCGTGTTTGGAGGGAGAGAAATGCTGAATACAAACCCAACAACACCATGCCCATCGTCAAGCATGGAGGTGGAGACATTATGCTTTGGGGCTGTTTCTCTGCTAAGGGTACAGGGCAACTTCACCACATTGTGTGGCCGATGGATGTGGCCATGTACCGCAGGATCTTGGACAATAACCTCCTTCCCTCAGCCAGAGCACTGAAGATGGGCCGTGGCTGGGTCTTCCAGCATGACAACGAACCAAAACATACGGCCAAGGCAACAAAGGAGTGGCTCACGAAGAAGCACATTAAGCTCATGGAGTGGCCTAGCCAGTCTCCAGACCTTAATCCTATAGAAAATCTATGGAGGGAGCTCGAGCTTCGAGTTGGCAAGCAACAGCCTCGAAACCTTCAGGATTTGGAGAGAAGCTCTAACCAGGAGTGGGCCAAAATCCCTCCTGAGATTTGCGCAAACTTGGTGACCAACTACAAGAAACGTCTGACTTCCGTGCTTGCCAACAAGGGTTTCTCCACTAAGTACTAAGTCAGGTTGTGCTTAGGGATCAAATACTTATTTGACGAGCTCTAACGCAAATTAATTTTTAACCTTTAAATATTATTATGGACATTTTTGTTCATATTCTGTCTCTATTTGTTTAAATAAAAGTACCATACAAATGACAGAGTGCTCATTTCTTTCTAATCATGAAAACCTACAAAATCATCAGGGGATCAAATAATTATTTTCCCCACTGTACATTTAACCGCTTCCACAGCAATTGATTTACAACCGTTGTCTGCTTATCACTCTAAAAGTCGTTTAGGTGTTTTTTTTATTAATAAGCTCAGATTAACTCAACCACACACCACCTCATGAAGTCATTTAAGTGGTGATTGCACAACAATACCCAGAAAACTTATATATCAGATCATGATAAATGTTTAAATGCATTTATCTCTGAATAAGTCCTGGAAAACTGGCCATTTTGTCAAATGCATTAAAGAATGAAACATATCAACTAGTGTATTTTTTCCATTAAAGAAGACACCTTAAGCTGTGGGAACACGCCTACATACTTACTCAGTCTACTGTCAATCTGTCAAAGAGAATGCAGTGATCACGTACTAGGAAAGCCAGGCAGAACTGGCTGTGTGTCTGTGTTACACACAATCCATATTTGGGTATGCTGATATTGCAATTCACAAGCTGCAGTTTCGCTTCCCGCAAGCGCGTCAAAGTATGTAGAGCTTAAAACTACTATCAACTCTGTGTGTGTGTGTGTGTGTGTGTGTGTGTGTGTGTGTGTGTGTGTGTGTGTGTGTGTGGTGTGTGTGTGTGTGTGTGTGTGTGTGTGTGTGTGCGTGTGCGTGTGCGTGTGTGTGTGTGTGTGTGTGTGTGGCACATTTGTGGGCGTCGGTTCCAAATCATCACTTTCCAGTTTTCCACTCATCACTTGTGTTTCTCCATTGGTCTGGTAATGGTTTGCGTGCAGGCTGTCATATTTCACATACCAGGCAGGTGAAACTGCCTGCAGGTGTTTCCTAGGCTGCAAATCAACACACACACATACACACACACACACACACACACACACACACACACACACACACACACACACACACACACACACACACACACACACACACACACACACACACGCACGCACACAAATTCCACCCATGATATAATGTACGCTGTCTCTTGCATACAAGGAGGTAAACACTCACAACCACAGAACCACGCATGCTTATACAATGCATGCACAGCACACACATACACACATGCTCAGTCATGCTCCGTCAGCCAAGCCCCCACACATACACACACACTCACACACACACACACACACATCTACTGTCACAGTAGGCCTATTGTGGCTTATCTTGTGGATCAAGCCATCCAGGGAGAGACATCGTAATCACAGCTGAACGTGACTGTTTAAATCAGTTGCGACCACTATGAATTACGGGTAGTTGCAACCCGTAAAGGTTTTTGCGACCGCAACCACTGGTCGCGACCAAAGAACCAGTGGTCGCGGTCTTAAAATGACTTTGCTCCTCCTCCCGCATCCACAATCCTCGTGAATCATGACCATACCCCCCCCCCACCCATAATTTGTATTTATATTTGACATAAAGGTCAAACACAACAGATCTGTATAAGCTCTCCACACATTATGACATGCTGTAGATTTTTATATATATTGGTCATAGGGTGAGTAGCTATAGCTCATAACTGTAAGCCAGCCTTTAGTTTGATGCTTTGACCTTTTCATCTAGTCATCTTCATGTTATCTATCCACAACATCTCTACCCACCTTTCTCTCCTCATTTTCTCACGGTTCGCCTCTGGGTTGACCCGTCTGTGATCCACCCCCCCCCCCCCCCCCCCCCCATACACACACACACACACACACACACACACACACACTCCCTGCCAGCCTTAACCTGTAAATATAGCTGAGGGTTTATATGTGTGTTTCATGTGTTCAGTACATGGCATGTAGAGACACACAGGCATGTGGCCGTCTTCTCAGCTTTCAGCAAGAGAGAGAGAGAGAGCCATGATGATGGCCAGGACCTCGCTGCTATAGGGGCCATCCGTGTGTGGAAATAAAGGCTTGAAAAGGGAACGCCATACAAAAGAAAAGCAGATGGTTGTTAAAAGGTTTATGACTGTCTCACATCTGCACTGACCTCTGACCCTTTGTGTTATGTCCAGACACACACCACACACACACACACACACACACACACACACACATACACACACACACACACACACACACACACACACACACACACACACACACACACACACACACACACACACACTGTCACGCACACGGACACTAAAATCTTGAGTGCTCATTTAAATCTGAGAGTGGTATATGGACCTTTTACAGGGCTATTTTGTGACCATTTAACTTTTAAATTAAATGAACGCTAAAGGTTGCTATGCACAGGGCTGTTGACAGAGTGCCATGGAACACACACACACACACACACACACACTAAAATTTTGAGTGCTCATTTAAGTCTGAAAGTGGTATATGGACCTTTTACAGGGCTATTTTGTGACCCTTTAACTTTTAAATCAGATGAACCTTAAAGGTTGCTGTGCACAGAGCTGTTGTCAGAGTGCCATGGAACACAACACACACACACACACTGTGGTCTGAACATCAAGATCTGGTAAATGTCCTTGTGGGTCATGACTTTCTACTCGTTTGTTATTCCTGTGGAGACATTCCAAGATACGGAACACACACACACACGCGTCACACACACACACACACACACACACACACACACACACACACACACACACACACACACACACACACACACACACACACACACACACACACACACACACACACAGCTCCTATGTAGTGAGTGTGGGAGAAGCAGTGATAGGTCTTATCTGCATTCACTCCGTGGGCTGCAGGAAAGTAGCACATTATCTCTGGTCTAACTCGTTATCAGCATTCAAAGAAGTGTGTGTGAGTTACATAACCATGCAGTATACATTTTTGAGTAACTGCATGTCATGGAAGCTTTAGTGGTTTTCAACCAGCGGTCCGGGGACCACCAGTGGTCCTTCAGAGAGTTCCAGGTGGTCCCCAGGGCAAAAGTTAGAAAATTGATTAACCAGGTATAACTCTTTCATCCCAAGAGTTGAAATATTCATGATCTGAATTAGCCCAAGTCTACACAATTAGAGTGTGTAGAAGATGAATGATCATTTTGATCTGTATGCTTGACTGTTTTGTTTCCATTCCAATCTAGGCCTTAGCCCCACAGACCCAAAACTAAAGATTAGTTTAGGGTCTGTGGGGCTAAGGCCTAGATTTTCGTCACCGCTAAACCTCTTAACTTCTTTGCCTTTTTAAACTATTTTAAATGCTTTTTTCAGTCTACAAGCTCACAACATGTCAATAGATTGGCACCTTGAACTATTTCAAAAAGTTTTTCATAGTAAATAGTAAAAAGGTTTTTGGATAAGGGGTTTAGCGTGTGACAAAAATGGAGCCCCTAAATGTCCTCAAATGGTGGTCTGTGGCTCAAATGCTGAATAAATATTGGGCCCTGGTATCAAAAGGGGTTGAAAACACTGTAATATGGCATCAACCTACAGTATAAATGCCCTGATCGAATATCTTGGTCTGCTGTTCTCTTGGTCTGCTGGTCTAATGTTTGTTCAATATTGGACAAGATTAAGCTCAAGTTAAATATTGTTTTCACCTGGTATGTGAGTTTGGACGGCGTTTGCTGGGTTATATTGAGTCTGTGGCAGGGTTGTAGGAAAGATGAGGGAAGAACGAGGTGAAAAAGTGTGTGTGTGTGTGTGTGTGTGTGTGTGTGTGTGTGTGTGTGTGTGTGTGTGTGTGTGTGTGTGTGTGTGTGTGTGTGTGTGCGTGTGCGCGTGCGTGCGTAAAATATGATCTTTTAGCTGGCTTTTAGGATACTCTCATTCCAAGAACCCATTCTAGGCCAGGTTAGGCAGAGAATTACAAAAGAACATATTTACATTAGTCACTCAAACAGGTGTGATATACTGTATGTGTGTTATATATATTGTACTATATAAAAATATTTACTGTAATCTTTAACACAATTACGTAACACATGGTCACTGACTCGACCCACTCAGCATTTTTCCATTGAAAAAAATGGGTAGAGCACGGTTTTACAGAGACAGCGGTGTGTCTCCCTGTAACCAGAGCCATATAGTATAGCTTGAGAGATCTACAAGCATAGATAGATAAATCCCATAGATGTTTTTCTTTTTTGTTCAAATCCTGAACAGGAAAATATATTTTGGATATCATTCGAATGGTGATTAATCATGATTAATTTGACTTTGAAGCTGTGATTGATTAAAGTTTGCAATCATTTATCAGCGATAATATGTTCACCTAACATCGCTTATTTTCGACATAGTTCGAATGGACATTAATCATGATTAAATTAATTGTGAAGCTGTGATTGATATGATTAAAATGTGTAATGGCCCTAATATGTTCATGTTGGCACCCATAATTGAGAAAAGTAAAAAAGAAATGTGTTTTAAAAAAATCTCTCACGTGTCACATCACAGTGCATAGTGAGCTTCTCTAGATAGGCTATTTTTATGACAAAGTGTATGTGTGTGTGTGTGTGGGGGCATATAATGTTATCTGAATGCCAGCAGCGCTATCTGGTCTGCCACTGCACACACTTGAAAAAAGCCAGAGGTGAGTGGCGAGTATAAACTCAACACACACACTTACTGTATGAGTCTATTCCTGGAGGGGTGGGTGTGGGGGTGTCAGTGGAGGAGGAGGAGGAGTGGCTTAGCTAGAACAGTGGGTGGGACTTGGGCCTGGGAGTGGGCGGAGTTATCAGCCTGGTAGGAGAGGCAGGCAGGCAGAAGTTTGGTGGTTTTAGTGTTTAGTTAAGAGCAGAGAGTGAAAGGGGACACACAGCAGCATAAGAAGAGTGACTCCTGACTGGTGGAGCATCACAGACGAAGAAGGAGAAAGCAGAATAGCAGAGGGATGGTGCCAAAGAAGAAGACTGCAATGTGCCACATCTGCTGCTGCATTCCTTTTTGATCTACCACAGCTGAGGTGTTTATCTTTCCACCACGTGGTGGTTGTGGGTGGTGTGGGAGGAGAGAGGAGGGGGAGGAGGAGGGGGCGATAGACACGTGTGGAGAGACAGGTAACAGTAGGAAACATTTCAGCAGTGGAGACTCGTCGAGGCGCATGAGGAGTAGAAGAACTGTCTCCTGAAGAAAGCGACCTTTTCTTCTGCGGAGCCACCTTTTTTAATTCATGGATTATTAGAGGAAGAGAGAAGGCAGGTGCTTGTTGTCGCTTGTGGATGGAATGATAAAAGAACCTACGAGAGAGAGAGAGAGAGAGAGAAAGACAAGCAAGGAGTTTTATTCTGAGGCGTAAGGGAGGTGGGCATGGGCGCCTCGGCCAGCAAGACCCACCTGAGGGCTCAGTCCAGACCTCAGCCGCATATCCGCAAGAAGAAGCGCAAGGTGGGTGTCTGACGTATTGACTGACTGACAGGCAGAAGACAACCGTGAAAGAGATGTGTTTTGGTGTCTCTAGTCCACTAACTGCCTGCACACAGCACAGTACAGTAAGCTGCAGACTTGGGTGACCAGATGTCCCTCTTTGCGTGGACGGAGCAATGGTCCCTCATTCCCAATACTTTTTAATTGTCCCACAAATAGAGCCCCTGTCTGTCCCCGGCATATGTGGCTTTCTGTTGTCTCCTTTCCTGCTATAGATGTGTTTTTAAATCAAAATAACCCTGGAAGTATTTCCAGATTCACTGCAGAGGAGCCACTGTCATCATGTAGTACAATGGTGACACGTTTTCAGCTTGCAGATCAGCTATTTCTGCTATATATTTTGAATTGAAATCCAATCCTGATTTTTTTTTTTGAATAGGACATCACAATGTTAATCATTTGCTAAACCCCCTTTTTCGTCCCACCACTTGTCCCACACAAATGCAGCACTTGTGTCCCTCAAATGAACAGTTTGGATCTGGTCACCCCTGGACTTCACTGTTTATGTTCACAGCTGTATCTCTCTCTCCTTCTCTCTCTCTCTCTTGAGCTTTTCTTTGTTCCTCTGTCATATCTTTTACTTCCTTCTTTCTAATGTTTTTTTCTGTTTGACCAACGGCTCTGTGTCTGTCACGTGTGTCTCTGTCTCTCTGCCTCGATCTCTCTCGCTTTTGAGTTGTGAAAAAACAAGTGTGCTCCTTCCATCTCTCTGTCTCTCACCAATATCTATCGTCTCTCTCTTTTCCCTTTCTTTGCAGTTTACTGCAGCTCTGCTCCAGCTCTTTCCTCATTCTTGAGAGCTCTCTCTCTCTCTCTCATACGCGCGCGCGCGCGCACACACACACACACACACACACACACACACACACACACACACACACACACACACACACACACACCCTCTCTCCGGTGGTGAATGTTGTGGTGCTGTTAGAAACATTTGGCCGTTTTCACACAAGCCCTCGCTTCTTCTCTGTCTGTTCTTTCACTTACTGACCTCACTCCAAGCAGATGGCCTTTATTAGTCACTCCCCCGTGTGTGTGTGTGTGTGTGTGTGTGTGTGTGTGTGTGTGTGTGTGTGTGTGTGTGTGTGTGTGCGTGTGCGTGTGCGTGTGCGTGTGCGCGTGCGCGCAAAGCAGCAAATCACCTTTTTTCCAAAGTAAAGACAGTATTCCATTGTTGTGTTGTCCAGACCTGTTTGCGGTGTGTGTGTGTTCTTGAAACAGACAGTATTTGTGAGATGTGAGAATCCAGATAGTAACTTTAGATGTACAGTATTTTCTTTTGTTCATGTCTTAGGGGTTCTAATCTGTCTGTGCAGATTATTTGCACAAGCATCTAATCTCTGTGTCAAACATATTGATATTCTCCACAAATGCTCCCCTCCAGTTTAACAGGTTTAAGTATAAAGCAGCACTCACATTGTTGCAACCCTCCAGTATCGCACAGATATCATGACAATGTCATATTTCTGGTTCTCTGGAGGCTTTATCAGATATTGTTTTTGTTTTTTTTTCCTCATCAGATACAGTAAAGCCACACGGGGTGACCTGTGTGGTGGTGACAGCCCATAATACACAGAATACATGAAGCTTCTCATCCGTGACCATTAAAGTGCTCTCATATTCTGACCCTGATGTGTACAAAACACACATGTCAGCTACGATCGTGTGTCTCTTTTTGTAGTTCACTGCACACGTGGTGGAGGTGCAACGAAACATAACAACCGCTCAGCTACTTGTTGGATGAGATGACTAATGTCTCTCTCTCTCTCTCTCTCTCTCTCTCTCCCTCTCTCTCTCTCTCTCTCTCTCTCTCTCTCTCTCTCTCTCTCTCTCTCTCTCTCTCTCTCTCTCTCTCTCTCTCTGTCTCTCTGTCTAGCGTGAAGAGGCCCTGAAGCAGAAGAAGCAGCTTTCACAGGAGCTGGTTAATCTCAGAGATGAACTCGGTAAGAAACCATACATGCACGTGTGTGCACTGCGACTCAGTGTTTACAGCACCAGTTTCCTGCTAATAATGCTTATTGCTAAGCTTGGTATCTACAGTAAATGATTCAATCTAATGATGCAAACTACTTAAATATGTTGAATTGATGTACGCTTGTTACATGACTAGAAATGTACCACAATTACTATAAACATGAAACAGCCTATTAAAGGGACATTTCACCATTTTTGCAAAATAATTATGTTAATGTTATTTAGAATATTTAGAACACTTTCCTGGGGGTCTTTAGGTGTGTAATATGTGGTTTTAGATATTTTAGATTTTTGCAGTGAGCCCAGTGTCTTTGATGTCATTGACATTACTTCCTGGACTGCATGTTGTGTCAGTAAGACAGCCCTCCCCCATACATGAGGATGACAGGAGAATTATGGGAATTGTAGTCCAGGAGTGAGTGTCAATGACATCAGAGACACTGCTAAAATCTAAAATATCTAAAATATGGTGAAATGTCCCTTTAAATACCAATAAAGTGCTGGTGTAAATAATAGTATTGGGCAGTAAGTCTATGGAAATGAAATCCCTGCCGAGGGTTTCTTTTCTTTACTGCTGCAGAATTAGCCATTAGCACTAAAAACAAACTATCAAATATGAAGGACCGACTTACAAACGATACAGAAACATCTCCCTGACAATAACACCGGGACAGTTTATTTGACAAGAACTGGTCAACACACTTGCACGCACACATGTGCTCACCCACACACACACACACACACACACACATACACAGTCATCAACCTATCCGAGTGTCTACATTGGGCTTCCGATGCGTCCGTCATCACAACCAGACCAGTTGCAAACATGGTGCATTGGTGCAGGCTTGTTTTGCATGTGACGCCTGAACACAGAGCCTATCAAGGACAAATCAACTGCCATTCAAAACACTACGTTTTGCTAGACCAGGAGGAGTAAACAACCTTAGGATTGGGTGCCAACCACCATTAATCACAGTGACGTGATCACTGGCACACTGGCATTAGTGTGAGAGAGAGATATTTTTTTAAATAATCAAATGAATGCAAATCCTGCACATAATTCACCATTCATTCAAACTGATCTGTGACTGGGGTGGGGAGGAAGTTTGGGACATGAGTGCATTATTTCTAATGGCCATCACAGTGTCCTGATAAGAAAGAAAATAGTTCCGAAAAAAGAAGAGAAGTTGTTCTATGGATAATCAACATCTGTTGGAAGTGATTTATTTTTATTCTTATGTACTGTCATAATTCAACATAATGTTGACACTGGCTATGAAGAAAATAAAGAAAGAGAGTTCTGTCTCATACAGAATGATAAAATGCTTTAACAAAAGCTTGGGACTAAATGAATAATAACTGCATTGAATCCATTGCAAACACTCCAATATTGATTATTATTAAGTGTTCCTGCGTGCCATGGTTCTGTGCCTGTGGTCTGTACAATAAGTGAGATGAATCACAGTGCAGAATGTCACCCAGAGAGTGAGTTTCAGTGTCCTCAGACGATGTGTGAACTGACGAGGAAACGTGTTTACCAGGAAGCAGAGACAGAGGAGACATGTCCCGTCTTATTCATATATAATTACACATGTTGTCACCTCATAAAACAAGAACCTTAATTTGAAGACAACTATGTTTTGAACCAAGGTTCATGTTTTAGGTTATTAGATAAAATAAAAGATGTGTGTTTTTTTAAATTGCTGCTTTCTTTGGTTTTTGTGATTTTAGCTATTTTGACAGGGGTGCGGTTGCATTCGAACATGGTCTTAAATATGTATATATATTTATTTAATTTATTTATTTTAATTTTTATTCATTTATTGTTACAAAAAGATTGTGATTTTTTAAATTCACTATAGACCTAATGGACTCTTCGTTCGGACGCTTCGTCCATATAGGTCTATGCATCAGTACAACAGGTACCTGCTGTAGCATATAGCTACAACAGATACGTTCACATTCAGTAGATACTGTGAACGCTCGTGGCCAGATATAATTTCCTGGGGTTTATTAGGACTATAGTAGGTAATAAAAAAGGAAATCGCTATAATATATATCTTTTTTTTTCCCAAATACATATTTATCCATGTGCTCAAATGTCCCTGACCACCAAGAATCTAGTGAATGAATAACAAGCTACATAATAACAAGCTACCATAAAACATGAAAAACAAAGTTGCCCTTACAACAACCTAAACATGTATTCCATATCGCTGGTTGTTTCTAAATCCGTATGTTATGTAAGTAACACCACGCCTTTCTTAATAGAGTTTTGAATGATCTACTATGCTTTTTTTAAGTGAATTAACTTGGGGGTACGCAGTGGCTCAGCTTGTTAGTCCATTATATGCACCTAGTGAGCACGAGGACCTGCGTTCAAAAACAACCAAGTCTTGTCTCGTGTCTCGTGTCCCCTCTCTCTCTCTCTCTCTCTCTCTCTCTCTCTCTCTCTCTCTCTCTCTCTCTCTCTCTCTCTGTCTCTCTCTCTCTCTCTCTCTCTCTCTCTCTCTCTCTCTCTCTCTCTCTCTCTCTCTCTCTCTCTCTCTCTCTCTCTCTCTCTCTCTCTCTCTCTCTCTCTCTCTCTCTCTCTCTCTGATGTTGGTTTCACATTTCTCTACAATGTTGTGTAGAGAAAGCATAAAAATGAACTTAGTGCTCCACATTATATCTGCATATACAGTACATGCAGCCTAATACCATACTGTATGTAAGAGTACAGCCAGTTGTTGCATTGTTTGGATGATTCATATCCCATGTTAAATAGATGTCTATAATACCTGCACTGTGCTGTCATACTTGGATATTAAAAACCACACCTGTGTGAAGTGACGGGCATTGTCCTCATTGTACATTATAGTGACGTAAAATAGACACTGCCTCTTTCACAAACTTTATTTATAGAGCACCTTAAATGACACAAATGCAGTGCAAAGTGATTTACCGAAGCATACCAAACAGCATAAAAATCAAAGCACAGACAAAATAACATTAAAAACAAGGTCAGTGGAAAAAAACAGAGCAATAAAAAGCACTAAAATAGACAGCAGTGGGGACTAACAGATACAATGTACGTTAAAAAAGGCTAAGCCAAATGCAAGAGTAAAGAAATAAGTCTTAAGCTAATGTCAAATGAGATTCTAAGGTGGAATTTAATCAGTCACAATTCTCGGTTCATCATCAGTTTGTTTAAGACAACAATCAACAGCTGAATATAGACATGGCTAGCTGAATAGCAGGGCTAGCGCCCCTCCAACATGTTCAGTATAAGGAAGCCATGCATTTGGACGACCGTATTAAAACCTGGCACGTATCATAATTGACCCATAGTGTCGGCTGACAGTGAGTAAAGCCCAGTTGTTAGGGTTTATACACTGCAGTATGCTGTGAGCGTTCTCTGGGTGCCTCACAGAGAGACCAAACCATGTGTCATATCAGACCGCAGCTCTTGCCAGCCCCAGACACACAGAGAACATAACCCTGTGATGGTTTAGCCTGCAGGGCTGCCCAGGTCAGAACGGTCAGATCATAGACACGTGTAAAAACACCAAGCCTTTCATGATGAACATGCCCTATGCCACACACACATACATGACATTCACTTGAGTCTTGTACTGTATGTGCATGCTAGGGGAGTAACGATACAACCGCAATACGATACATATCATGATACATGGTTGACGATGCGATACATGGACGGTATTGGTTTGTTAAGGTGATACGACCCGGTACTATAGTGATTCAAAACCGAGTACCTATTTAGCAAATACATGAAATACGTGTGAAACATGTGGATAGCGCAGGTTTGTTATGGGAAAAATGCATTACAATGGATATAAATAAGTAAAGAGAGATCTGGCATATAGATAGGATAATGTATTTGAACACATAATGTGTTTTCCTTCTTGAAATGGCTAAATACAATGTACAAATACTTAATATTGGTGAGTCAATACCGATTCGATACCAATCACTGCAAATCAATATCATAAAAAGGCATGCATTACGATATTTTCTCTTTACAGAACAATCTACTTCGATTATTTTTAAAATTAAAATTGATATTTTGATACAGTTACTGTATCGTTACACTCCTAGTGCACGCACACACTGCACTGGCCACACACACTTGCGTGTGCACGCAGAGAAACCTGCCTTAAATTGCAGGTTTGCTTGGTTTCCATAAATACTCATAAATCACCAGCCCTGTGCGGCCTCTTGCTCTCTTCCTCCCTCACATTGACTTTCTCTCTCTCTCTCACACACACACACTCACATGCACACACGTGCTGCTCACACACATGCTGCCCACGCATGCAGAGAAAGCTGCCTGCTGCTGGTTTTCTGTGGTTTTCCATTAATACGCATAAATCGCTATATCCCGTGCACCCTCTCTCTCTCTTTCTCCCCTCACACTTGCACACACGCTCTCTCACACACTCACACACACACACACACACACACCTTCTCGCTCTTGCAATCACACTTGCTGAACACATTTCTAACTCTGCTGCATTTCCCTGCATCCAGCAGGTAGTGAAAAGCAGTCGGTCAGACTATAATAGTTCCTTTTTTACTGGAATGTTTGACCTTTTGCTCATCTCTTTACACACACCAGGCTGTGGAATGTCTGTAATGCACACGGATCTGTACAGTCAGCACACACACACACACACACACACACACACACACACACACACACACACACACACACACACACACACACACACACACATACACGCTGAGAACGGCAGTGCGTTTAAAGGATGCATACTTTAACAACAAGAAAGACACGTTCCGTTTCAACGCTGAGCATTAGTAATAGGTTAGTGGTTAGTTGACTTTGAATGTCAGCTTTCACACCATAGAGAGTTATTGTGTGACAACACCGACTGTGCAGCCGCAGAACCAGATGGATCTGTTCATTAGAAATGGTCTAGATTGTAAATGGCTCGCCGCTCTGTTTCCTAATGGGTCCCTCCAAGAGCAACAGTCCCCCCACTTACAGTAAACCCCTTATAGTCATTGATCGGGGCAGGGTGCCCAGGGGTCTGGCTCTACATGCCCCCCTTTTCCCTTTACACCAAATCTTTTTGCTGAAAAAGGAACTGACCGACAAGCTCGTTCTGACACGTTGTGAGCTTATAGGTTTGGCTATTAAAGGAATAGTTCAGTTTAAATACTTGCCATTAGTGGTGTCAACTGTATTAATTGATGTCCAGAGTCCCATGGTGGGAGGTTTTGGCGAAATATACTGTATAATAAGTAGTTCTGGTCATTTTGTGGGTGTCACTGGGGACATGCAGTAAAAGTAAATGAATAAAAAACAAACTTCATGTGTATTGTTGACCAATTATTTAAAATATTAGCACAGCATTATTTAAAATAAATAGCATATCTTTCGTTCATTGTTGACCCCGCTGTCACAGGGAACTATGTTTTTTTGTGTCTGTATCACTATGCCCAAAAAGTAGTTGATAGAGGGGTAGGAAGAATGTCCTAATATGTTAGAAATAGTTCAACAATACAAATTACGTAACAATTATTTTATACATTTACGTTGCAATTACCTAACCCTATTCACTTTTACTGCGTGGCCCCAGTGACCTCCACAAAATGACCAGAACTACTTAATATTCACCAAACCCAGAGCAGAGCCTAGACATCATTTAATACAGTTGGCACCACTATATTAACGGCAAGTATTTCATACAACTTAAGTTCCAAAAATCTGAACTATCCCTTTAAGATGAGCCCACCCAGGGCTCAGGTTTGGGGTGCAACTGTGTGGTATGAATGTGTAGTGACTCATGTGTATGGGGCTCATTTAGTACCTCCTGTGACTTCATTAGACGAAAACTCTTTGTCGGCCAGCTGAATTGTCACAGTTTGAAGTGAAGTCGTTATTGCGCCGCTGTCCCCCCGGGAGTACTACGTGTCGACATCGACGGGCCCTAAACCTGACCCCTTTGCTTGTGCATAACTTGGGGGTATGTCCAACTTTGAGCTTTCCCTTTGACCTTTTTTAAGAAGTCCACTGGGGATTTGTATTGTTGCGGAGTAGAAAAGAGCTATAACCAAAGTACGTTGAACCCCCGACATGGAGATGAGTCCCTGTGGGAGTGTGAAAAGGGGAGTGGGAGGCACATTGAGTTTAAAGGCCCAGTCAATTGAAAAATATGTTTTTTACACTTTTAGACCACATCCGTGTTTTTCCCATTATAATCCCACTCTGGCATTCAGACAGTGTATTACTCGGTTTTTAACTCAATCTACACGTTAGAATATATACTGTATCTGCATACATTATAGTGTAGAAATAAGTCATGTCGCAGTTAAGTGGCAGAGCTGAGCGACTTTTGTCAACAAACAGTCCATGCATCATCGTATAGCTCGGTGTAGCGCAGAACGAACGAAAAATATGGGATTGAATGTGTGTTTTAACTTTACTTACTTGGCCCCACAACAGTCCTGTTGAGCAGGGTACATGATGTCATTACCTCACAAAGACCACCTGTCACACACCTGCTGTCACACACACACACACACACACACACACACACACACACACTCAAACACGCACGCACGCACACACACACACACACACACACACACACACACACACACACACACACACACACACACACACACACACACACACACACACACAGATCCTGTTATCCGGCCTCTAATGGAGAGCAGCCCTGTGTGTTACTTGGTCACAGCTGTCGTGCTCATGTCATTATCGCGGTGGTGACAAGGCGCCCAGACAGACCAATGGCAGCTAGCAGTCCTCTATCCAGCTGTCTGTTCCTCTACTACTGCACCCAGTCGTTACAGCACTGTGCTGTCATGGTGGTGGGGCTTTCTGGGATATTTTTATTAGAATGGCAGCCACCCATGTGCGTGTTCACAGGGTTCAAGTGTGAGGGAACTGAACTTTGTGCCGAGTGCTGCGGAGGTCCAACTTAATGACCCGATCCAGCATGCTTTTGGAGATATATGTATAAAGCATGTTCACATGCATTACATCAAAATAATAGCTCAGCTGAAGACCTCTTTTCAGGTCAAACTCTTTAAACGCTTTTCCTCCCTACATTTTGTGCCCAGATCTATCACTTTGTTTCTGCTTTTATAGGTCCCTTTGGACTCAAATATTTTACAAACATTAACGATGCCCCAAAACAGAACAAAAAAAGTAGGAAAATACAGAGCCCTGGGGCAGACCGGGTCAGCTTTTTAGCCAAAAATCAAAATGAATATATAGCTATATATATATTTTCCCCCTCTACGTTGCTTCTACTTTGATGCTGCAGCTGTTTCCCTGCAGACAGACACTTGCTTTGGTCCTGCAAATGGTCCAGAACGTTGTTGTTGTCAACATATCATGAAAACAAAACATTCGTCAGGCTCATGAAAGGCGGTGCTAATTTGTGAGAGGGAGAGGGGTTGTTTGGGGTGAGGCAGCGTGTTAGGCCATCACAGCACAACAGTCTCTTGCAAATTCCTAATGAGCCAATAGAGTGGAAGCGATTCTGTTTTTTAAACAAATCTGTTGAGAAACAGTGTTTGTACACACTAAAGTCGCCTCTATTACCTTTAAGTATAGTAGGCTTAAGTGGTTAAGTAATGTCAATTAACAGTGAATGAAAAGATTTTACACTTAATGGAGATGTTTTCCAAAACGCTTCATAATCCACCATCATCATAAACCAGAATATTTAGATGTAAATGAATGGGTAAGAAAGGGAAGCATGGGTGAAAATGGGAGGATCGTTAGCCAACAGTCAGTGACCGCATATCTACCAGTTGACTTGCAGATGTTTTAGGGCAAGGATCTGCGCGTCTGCATGCCGTAAGAGCAATTATGTCGGAATGCGGTTGCTAAGGGAATGTTGGAAACGAAGGGACATGCGTGTGCGTACTTGCGCGCACGCCTCACACACACAGAACAGACGAGACCTGCCGCTGGTTTACCTGGACTGTCTCTGTCCAGGCGTGTCTCTGGTTTGGTGCCGATCTGCATTCTTATCTGTGCCGTTGACAGCTTGATATAATGTCAGCTCTCGTTATCTCCTGTTTGAACTCAACGCCGTCGATTTTAAAACTAATATTTACACAGCGTGCCAGCGGTCTGCCTCTATGACAACGCTTTAAGAGTACATCTCGACCTTACGCTGACTTATGAGGTTAAAGGAGAATTCCACCACAGAGAGCTTAGAACGGGGCTATGGGATGTTGTTCAAATTCACCGATTTCCATCGCTGCAAAATGCAATTTGTTGCGACATATTCTCTCTCCACCATGTCAGCAGTGTGTTGACACTCACACATTCGCTTTCACTTCTGGAGCTGGTTCAGCCATAAATCGCCAACATAATTTCAGATTAAGCCAGGCTACAACTGGACCATTTTTAAAAAATGAATCAACTACAAATAAAAGTAAGAACGCCTTCTGGGGTGGAATTCTCCTTTACGAGTACATCAAGACCTTAGGCTGACTTATGTAAGTCATAAATGAGCATTTCAACCCAAACACCTCCCGGGACACTCTATAAATCCCTCTGGAAAGACTCAGGCTCTCCCACGCATATTCAAAACGTGGTATAAACACACATGTGCGCACACACACACACACACACACACACACACACACACATCTCTAGCCTAGCTGACTATTTATATGCAACCGATTCCTATGAAAAATGTCATATTTGTATTTCCATGAATGCTGGGGCTTTTCATAGCTTAGACTTAAGCTCTGAGTGCTAGTGAGAGTGATCTAAACTGTGTGCACTAGACGGCTGAGGCACCCGTATGGAGTATAAACTAGACATATATTATACTAATATTATTTGATTGAGAACAACAGCACCTCACTCTCTGTTATTGTTATCAGGCCTGGTGCTTATGTAGCTCAACCCATTTTGTCCTGACAGTATATTTTAGTTTCTGAGACTAGAGTCTAGTTTCTGACACTAGAGTCTGGTTTCTGAGACTACATTCTAGCTTCTGACTCTAGATTCTAGTTTCTGACTCTAGATTCTAGTTCCTGGCAGTATATTTTTGTTTCTGACACTAGAGTCTAGTTTCTGATGGTATATTTTATTTTCTAAATCTAGATTCTAGTTACTAGTTTCTGATACTAGATTCTAGTTTTTCTGGAAAATCTATAATTCTGTCAGTGTTGCGGAACATATTTCATGCCAAGAGTGTATTATCTATATTATATTGAGTGATGTCCTATTGTGACCTCACAGGTTTAAAGGTGTAAATACATGTTTTTTTGCAAGCTCTGTGTTTTTTTTTTTGTTGTTTCAGGAAGAGATAACAAGAAAGAGGAAAGGGCAGAGAGCAAGGAGTAGGTAGTATTAGAACAGTATGTACTTTATTGGAGGATAAACAGGTGCACATGAGGTTAGAGCCAAAGGTGTTATCACTTCTTAGATCCACACAAGGCAGCAGCTCTGTACTGTACATGACATTAAAGGCGAATTCCACCCCAGAAGGCTTCCTTACCTTTATTTGCAACTGATTTATTTCCCCCCAAAAAGTCTCCTTTATGGAGAGTCCTAAAGACTCCTTTATGGCTGTTTCCCCTACCTCAAAATAAGCTTAGAATGGGTCTATGGCATGTTGTTCGAATTCACCTATTTCCATCGCTCCAAAATGCATTGTTTTGCTATCTCTCTCCACCATGTCAGTAGTGTGTTGACACTCACACTTTCACTTTCACTTGGTTCAGCAGTGGATGAGCCATAAACTTTGTGCCACGCCCCCACCTTTTGAGACAGCTGAAGCACAGCCTGAACCTAACGTTTTATCATGTCCACACAACATCTCTAAGGTGTATACATGACATAGTAAAATGGGTGAAATTCACTTTAACTTGAGCCCGCTCCGGTCATGCACTCCCTCAAGGACCTCTAGTGGCGGTTCCTGGCCCCACTTTGTCAACCACTGACCTACAGGACCAAGACTAAAGTCCTCTCTATTTGTCTCTCTCTCTGTCTCTCTCTGTCTGTCTGTCTCTCTCTCTCTCTCTGTCTGTCTGTCTGTCTCTCTCTCTGTCTCTCTCTGCCTCTCCCCTCCACAGCTGTGTCATCCCAGGTGTGTGAGCGGCTGCAGAAGGAGAAGGAGGAGGTGCGATTTAACCTGGAGGAGGCTGTCAAGAAGCTGGAGGAGCACCACAAGGAGGAGCTGGCACAGCTGGAGGACAGGTAAGACGCTCCCCCTGTGTGCCTTTGAGCAATAAACAGCACCTGACTGACTCGACGATGATGAGTTATTTGCCTTTTCTGTCAGGCTGTGATACTGCTCGCCTGTTGGGTAGAACCTTTTGTTCTTCTTTTTCTTTTTTGGGCTGGTTCCCCTTCAGGGGTTCTTCACCACAGCCAATCATCGGCCTCCAATATCTCAGCCTAATCCCTACACCCCTCTGCTCTCACACCGACTCACTGCCTGTCCTCGTTCACTGCAGCCATACATCTCCCCTTTTGGTCTTTGTTCTATATCAATGATACATTTATTCAAAATATGAATGTTCGATCCATATATTGCCATATCGATTCATTGAATACACCACTAACGGGTCAACAGAGGCGTGTGCCAACCAACAGAGCAGAAGCACCCATTTTTTGTAGTCATCTTTCAGCAAGGGAGTGGGAGCTATGAGATCGGGAGTCATTTTACACTTTCTTTTATTAAACTCTGGTCCAGGATTGTGACACAGGACAGGCTTATTATCCGTGGGAGTGGGATGGGACAGGAGTTGAAATCTACACACGCTATGTCAGCCTGTAGTTCCAACCTCGACATCCTCCTTCTACCGATATACTCACTATCCCTCCTTTATACATCTCCAAACCATCTCAGTCTGTCGTCTCTGGCTTCATGTCCAAAACATCTGACATGTACTATGGCCTTCTGATGTCCTCGTTCCTGAGGACATCCTGATCCTATATCCAGCCTTTGTGACTCCCAAAGAGAACCACAACAGTTTCAGCTACATACTGTATGCTGCTTCCTGTCCCATTCCTACAAAACTTGCATGTGTGCATGTCCGTATTTCACCTTTTGCCGTTTTGTGTTTTTTTTTTCTTGTTTGTTTGTTGTTGTTTTTCATACCCCAAAGGCCCTATCACACCAGCGTTGCTCAGAGTCAGCAAAATCAGAAAATCTACGAGTCATTTCTAGCCGACAGTTACGGGTAAACAGTGCTGTGCTGAAAGGAATTTCCCCCTCGGGGACAATGACGTCTATCTATAGGTTTTAATGTTTTATTTTACAAGGGTTCAGACTCATGATGCAATCGCTGGATCAGCCAGATACAAAACCTAGACTAGAGTGTCAATTGGTGGAAATAGCCAGTTATTTGCCATTTTCTGTTATTGGTTGTAGAGCTAAATTAAATATCAATGGACCAAGTCTAGATCCCTGCTGTACCAAGGCTCTAGACACCCACACACACACAGACACACACACAGACACACACACACACACACACACACACACACACACACACACACACACACACACACACACACACACACACACACACACACACACACACACTGTTTATATAATTTTCCATATAGGTGTAATCCAGCAAGAGTTAGTTGAGGCTAACTCCGTTGTCCCCCAGGACATAAGGACATAAAACACTGCTTCTAACCATTGTGCCTAACTATAGCAGTGGTGCAAGTCTTTGATATTCTTTCTCAGTGGACGTTTAACTCAAATATTTGCTTCTGGGTAGTCCCTGGGACACCATGTATTCCAATGGGGGTCCGCTGTTGGTGAATTACATGCGTTCTGTCCCTTGTCTTTGACACGAAATAGTTTGAGCGCTACTGCTATATACCGGTAAACCTAATTTTCTCATGATTTTAGAAGACATTTAGTATAACCTGGTCCCTGCTTTAAATGGGGTTAAGTATGGACCAACTGTGACCTGTGTTGTCTTCAACTGCTGTCTCTGTCTCTGCAGGTTGAGAAGTTTCTACCAGACTGAATGGGACAAAGTCCATCAGAAGTACCAAGAGGAGGCAGACAAATGTCGACTGTTGATGGAACAACAGGTCAGAACACACACGCACACACCCAAGCGTCTGCCCGTATCTGTAAGCACACAAACATACAATTAACACTCTCCCTGCGTTGTATTACTATATTCTGAACTACACAGGCCTCCTGGACCGATTGATTACCTTTGGAGCATAACGCTGAAGTACTTGCACCTTTGACGCATGAAATTCCCCTGAAAATACAGTAGTTCCATGGTTTGCCGTCAACCAAACAACACAACCATTGTCATCCATTAAACTGCATTTCCTAGAATCCTGTGCACTCTAGAGCGCGGACATTTCAAACGGTGACGTCATCAGCACGCGCCTCGTAAACATTTCTGTCCAGTAGGTCGCCTGTTATGACTTTAAACTGTTGTAAAAAACGTGGATCAAACAATGAAAAATACATCTTGGGCAACTCGTTAATCGCGGCGAAGCTGTTCTGTAATTCATCACCTCGTGTAACTCGCGTACAGGAGTCGAGCTGTTAATCGAGGTTGTCATGCTGACTCGTGCGTTGGCCAGGTCGTGACACGTTTGTACCACGGCATGTTTTTTTGTATTTTTTTCCCATTCCAGCTTCCCTGGGGTTTTTTCATAGTGAGGTAATTGCAGCATTTTGGAAGGAGTTTCCCTACAGAAATTAGTGATCCTGAAGCACTATGACAGAGCACTGCTCACCTCGGGGCTATACCACACACTGATGCACAAGTAATTAGTGCAATGAGATGACATCTGTGCTGTCGGGGGCCAAAGGGTGCATGTGTCATCATGATAGCACATCCACGTCCTAAAGGCACCCGTACTATTGCGGTCGTAGGTTGCCGTTTACTGTGAAAACCAGCAAAACCTCAATGTATAATTGTAAAATCAAAGTTGATCTGAGCATGTATAAATGGAACCAAATGGACCCATTACTGTTCATTTGGTTCCATTTGTGTACTCTGAGACCTATAAATGGTACATTTGGTTCAGTTCCTATCTATCATTTAGCTGGGGACCCCCCTTGAAATCAGTTTGTCAGCCCCGTTTATCGCCGTGTCGAAGTCGCAGGGAGTGCGATCTTGAACTCCCTATTAGCTGATCTACTAGTGTGGATCGACATTGTTGCCTGCAGGGTGGCCGTGCCACACCCTCTCCCAGATCTTTGCTCTGACTGGCTTAGAAGTAATGGGAGGTCGGTGATGTCATTACCTTATGCCTCATAAACCTGTCAGTAGCCAACCCCCCCCCCCCCCCTCCCCCCGATCTCATAATCTCCCAGCGGCTTTCACTGAGGCACACACTTACCCTCTCTGACACACACACACACAGACACACACACACACACACACACACACCACCACCCCCCCCCCCCCCCACACACGCACACACACACACACACACACAAGCAGTGGTGTCTACCTGTCATCATGCAGCACCTCGTAAAATGTGTTCTGCTGCAGATTTATGTGCGTCGCTATGGTTACAATCGCGGCTGCTGTTAGAGGGTTTCCATGGAATATGGCTGCTCACTGTTATTATACAGTAGTTGTTATTGTTGTTGCTGTGCATCTCTGTTTCTCTCTCTCAAATTATTGGGTCTCTGTGAATGAAAGAACATGGTCTTGACCAGAGATGGGCATAACGAGAAATGTAAAATAATATTTTATTACTTTTCCTTATAGGTGGAGGAACTGAGGAGCCGACAGGAAGCGGAGAGGACGAAACAGGAGGCCAATCACAGCCAGGAAATCGAGTCGCTCAAACAGGAGCACGAGACGTCCATACAAGGTAAAGTCCTCACCTTCCATTTCCACTATAACATTAAAAATGATAAATAATATTAGGTGAAACAATAGTGGGGGTCTGTAGCCTAGTACTGCATGTAACTCTCCATAATAAACTCTCCATAATAAACCCCAGGAAATTAATATTTAGCCCAAAAAGTTCAGTTCATCTACAGAATGTGAAAGTAGAGGTACCTGTTGCTAAGAGGTACCACATAGTTCTTATAGCTCTGAACGTTTGCCACTTTCAGTAGATCTCGTGATCTTTGTGGCCAGATAAAATTTAAAGATAAAAAAAAAAGAATATCCATCTGAATACGCATTGTCTAATAATAAAGTAAAACATGAATCTTGGTTGGGAAAAAAATAAAAGTTGTCCTTTTAGCATACAATTACAGTATGGATTCTAATGGTGTGTGTTTGATGCAGAGCTGAAGAGGATCCAGCAGACAGAACTGGAGACCCTGGACAAAGAGCTGAAGGAGAAGGAGGCGTCTCTCACGGTAAGATGAACCACCAGGCCCAGCCGATCCTCCTTCTGACTCATAGGAAGATTGAAACCAGCGCCAGAACAAACTCTAAGTGATGATTTTAGCTGGAAGAATGCAGGCCGAGTTATGATGAGTCCACATTATCTACTCTGCAGTAGTCTTAGAAATAGAAATAAAAAGGGTTCTATTTTGTGATTTGCACTTTATTGGGTTTTCTTTTATTTTGTTTCCACAACACAACACCCCACAAGTCAACAATAACAACGAGGAAAAAAAGCAACAATTTACAGCAACAAGTAACAACAAACAAAACAATAGAGAACCAGGGAAAAGGAGGAGGTTCTGTTCTTCATGATGAACCAGAGGAGGATCTATTTCATTATATATACACCTCTGCATTATTTTACCACTTAAACCCAAAGTTGTCCAGGGGTCTATCTAAGGATATTTACCTGAAAGGCAGTGGGTTGTTGGCTGATTTACTCACTGTATCAGGGTTGTGCCACGAGGCGAAACCGAGCCGACAATTTGTGGTTAATTACGCTTCTAGCGCTTTAAAATAAAATAATACAATAATTATTTTATTTTATAATTTTATAATAATACAATAAAATAATAATTTATCACCTTTCATCACATAGAAATGCTGCACAAAGTTCTTTCCGGGGCTAAGTTCTTTCCGGGGCTTGTTTTTCTAAGATAAGTAAAACAAGACAAAAACGGAAAACAAGGTTAAAACGAACAAAAACACGAGCATTAATGCCTCTGATCCTGTTGAAACCTTCCTTGGCCTCAGTGTAAAACGTCCTGTTAAAGGTAATAGAGGCAACTTTAGCATGTACAAACACACTAACGTTTCCACACAAATTGACCAGATCAGATTTGATTAAAAACAGAATCTACCTGCGTCTCACCTCCACTCTATTGGCTCATTATGAATCTGCTGGAGGCTGCTGTGTTGTGACTGGCAAAAACATTAGCCTCTATTACCTTTAATCTGTGTGTGTGTGTGTGTGTGTGTGTGTGTGTGTGTGTGTGTGTGTGTGTGTGTGTGTGTGTGTGTGTGTGTGTGTGTGTGTGTGTGTGTGTGTGTGTGTGTGTGTGTGTGTGTGTGTGTGTGTGTGTGTGTGTGTGTGTGTGTGTGTGTGTGTGTGTGCAAAACGTGTGTTTTCTTGCCTCCAAACAGGAACAGATATCAGGGCTGCTGTCAGAAAAGGAGTCCCTGAGCGAGAAGCTCCGAGCGGAGGAGGAGAGGAGGAGGATCCTGGCCGACAAGAGCCTGGTAAATACATAAACACACATGCAGAGTAGCTCTAGTTGGACCAAACACTGTTGGAGTTAGTATTGTTTATTGTTTATTAAGGGAACCCAATTAGTCACTCCTCACTACAGTGAAGACCGAGAAATTTGTCTTTCAAAGAGTTTGTGTGGAAAATGAACCCAAGATAAATAAAGAAGGATTTCACTGTCAGCTATCACCAAATAGCAGTGGGTGAAACAATTACTCACTATTTTACTTAAAGGGGAACTCCTCCCATTTTACTATGTCATTAATATATCTAAGAGATGTTGTGTGGACATAATAAATGGATTGATGGATAAATGTGTTTCCTAGAAATGGAGGTTGGAAAAATCATTAACATGGTGAAACACAACTTGAAGAAGAAGTTGTGTTTCACCATCTTGATGATTTTCCTTTTAGGACTTTTTTTTTCTGAGAATGTACAAATGGAACCAAATGGACCCATTGGGGTCCATTTGGTTCACATTTGTACAGTAAAATCCCTCAAATTTGTACTATGCAAACTTCCTGAAGAGATCAGTGAGCACTCTGAGGCAAGTAGAGATAGTGGTACGTTTGGTTGTCTGTGCTGACCCCTGCTGGTACACAACTGGCATCACATTTGGGCTTATAGAAACAGAACTATTTTGTGAGAGAGTTGCATATTATCCTTTCTTTCTTTCTTTCTTTCTTTCTTTCTTTCTTTCTTTCTTTCTTTCTTTCTTTTCTTTCTTTCTTTCTTTCTTTCTTTCTTTTTCTTTCTTTCTTTCTTTCTTTCTTTCTTTCTTTCTTTCTTTCTTTCTTTCTTTCTTTCTTTTTCTTTCTTCTTCTTTCTTTCTTTCTTTCTGTTTATTATTCTTCCTCATGTTTATCTTCCCTCCTTCCAGAAGGACTCTCACACGGTGTACTTGGAGCAGGAGTTGGAGAGCCTGAAGGTGGTGCTAGAGATTAAGAACAACCAGCTGCACCAGAAGGACAAGAAGCTCATGGAGATGGACAAGCTGGTGAGAACAAACACACACACACACACACACACACACACACACACACACACACACACACACACACACACACACACACACACACACACACACACACACACACACACACACACACACACACACAGATTTTTTTTCTCCCTTAAAATGATTGTGTTGTGTAATTATAAATGATAATAACGCAGCCATGGCACGTAGCTAGCTATGAACTACAGAAGATGCATGCAAATACAAGTAAGCTCTAGTGAAACTGTAATGTAAATGTGTATGTAAATGTGAATGACTGCTGACGCATGCCATCTCTCTCTCCCTCTCTCTCTCTCTCTCTCTCTCCCTCTCTCTCTCTCCCTCTCTCTCTCTCTCTCTCTCTCTCTCTCTCTCTCTCTCTCTCTCTCTCTCTTTCAGGTGGAGACTAATGTGAAGTTAGAGGAGCACATGAACAAGATCCAACAGGAGAATGAGGACTACAAGGCCAGGATGGACAAGCATGCAGCTCTGTCCAGGTACAGTACAGTCTGTCCTCACCCAGTGGTCTCTGCCTGTCTGCCTGTCTGTCTGTCGGTCTAACCCACTCCCACATTTTTTAGCCTGTGATCCAAAAGAGAAACTAGTAAAAAAAAATAGACTTCTAAATTTAACTCATACTTCCAAATCACAGTAGTAATAGTTCAGCGCAGACCAACATACTGTAAATGTGTTCTATTTTCTTAAAACAACAGATGTAAGATTTGTCTTAAGTCAAGATTATAATGTTAATTTAATCAATGTAAGGCCCTTTAAAAAGCCATAAAAATAATTATTTAGACAAGTTTCTTCGTTAAATTACTGAAAATATTTTTTGTGTGTTTGATGTACTGTAACTCTTTGAAAGCGTAAAAATTAAACCAAATGGACCCGTGAGGTTTCATTTTGCGCTCTCAAGAGTTGAAATATTCATTATCTGAATTAGCCCAAGTCTACACAACTACATAATGTAAAAGGGCATTTTTGATCTGTGTTTGCCTGTTTTGTTTGCCAAATCCAGCCTGGCATTGTGGGCAAAATTAGACCCAATTCAAATATGGTCCGTGGGTAAAATACTCATCAAATATGGTCCGTGGCTAAAATGCTGAACAAATAGTGGGCCCTGGTGTGAAAAAGGTTGAAAACCACAGGTTTAAGGCATGTGTGTAATAAAGTCCCTGGTGGTCCGTGCGTCCCAACAGGCAGCTGTCCAGTGAGCAGGCCATGCTGCAGCAGACCCTGCAGAAGGAGTCCAAGGTCAACAAGCGTCTCTCCATGGAGAACGAGGAGCTCCTGTGGAAGCTCCACAACGGGGACCTGCTGGCCAGCCCACGCCGCCTCTCCCCCACCTCACCCTTCCACTCGCCCAGGAACTCCGCCACCTTCCCCACCGCTGCCTCGCTGTCGCCCAGATAACCCCCCCACCCCACCCCACCCACGCCCCCCTCGGCAGCCTGCGCCTGCGTACGCAACGGCGATGGACGCCTGCACGCACACGCCGCGGCTGCTTTCGGGTTTGTCCCTAATCACACGGACCCCTACCTTCCCCAAGTTCAGTCTCCAAGTCATCCTTCCATGTCCCCTTCTCATAAAAGGGATAGTTCAGAGTTAAAGTTAAAGTTAAGCTGTAAGAAGTACTTAGGCTACCAGTAGTATGTCCAGAGTCCTGTGGTGGGAGTTCTGCTCTGGTTTTGTTGAATATGAAGTAGTTCTGGTCATTTTGTGGAGGTCACTGGGGGCCACGCAGTAAAAGTTCAGTAAAATAATTAAAAAACGAATGCAATTTGTATTGTTTAATCTAAAATATTAGCACATCCTTCGTTCATTTTTGACCCCCCTATCACTTGGAACTACTTTTTAAGCGTAGTGATATGTACACAAAAGACATAGTTCCATGTGATAGAAGAATCAAAAATGAATGATGGATGTGCTAATATTTTATAAATGGTCAACAATACGTGGTTATTTGTTTTTATTAATAGCCCTAACCCTAACCCTACTTTTACTGGGTGTCCCCAGTGACCTCCACAAAATGGCCAGAACTACATCACATTTCACAAAAAACAACAGAGCAAAATTCCCACCACAGGTCTCTGGACATCAATTGGGCAGGACAGGAGCATCTCTGGACAGCAGCAACACTATATCAATAACTTAAAAATCTGAACTATCCCTTTAATAAATACCTATCCCAAGTCCGCTCTCCAAAACCCCTCCACAAATCCCCTTGCCAGAATTCACCTCCAGCCTCTCAAGGATCAAAGCTATTCCAAATATATAAAAAAAAGGATAATGGGAGACATGACAGTCTCTTTCTGAACTTCCAAAACGGGACAGATGGATGTTCGAACTTGTACATATTATTATTTTTTTGGAATAAAATAAATAAACGTGTTAGAAAAAACACACACACAAAAAAATAACATGCAAAGACATTTTTTGTTTGTTTGTTTAAAACGGGAAAAGACGTTTTGAACGGTGCGTGGCACCGATGCACTTCGGGAGCATGAGAACTGTTGGCCAACATGCTCTCTGCCAGTTCTCAATCTTATCTTATTACCAAATGCCTGCCTCTCCCCACAGTATACTCTCTGCCTTCTGGACCACTCAACCCCCCAATAATACAGGCCCCTCTATAGCAGTGGCTCACAACACCCTGACTGGGTTGGGATGCCATTTTGGGTCGCAGACATTTTCTTTTTATGGGTCTCTTATTTTTGGTTTCCTACATTGAGAGTTGCATTATAAAACACAAAAATGCAACGGTTGTCAAAAACAAAGAATCAAAAACAAAAGTTGATTTTTTTTTACTGTGAAATCAAAGAAAATGTTTAAGAAAATAGGGGAAAATAGTAACCTGGGATCCAATAGTTGCCTGTCAATTCGCAAATAAGTCTGGCCAGGAGCCTATCCCTCCCCACAGGTAGGTGGGGCATATGAAGGTTAAAATGCTGCCGAGGATTCTGATTGGTCTTTGGTTTATTTGAGGGGGAAAAAACACTAGTTCAAATATTCGTTTTGAACAACCATCCAAACAGAAACAGCGTGGCTGTGTTCACAGGTGACATCAGGGAAACACAAGTCAAGCAGTGCTCTGGCCAGACTGAGTTGCCGAGTGACATTTCAGATGTGCAGAATGCAGCAAATCAGGCTGGAGACCAGGCTAGGAAAATAGACGACTTACATTTTCACAATGTGCGGTTCCCGCTGGACAAACATTTAATATTTCTTTTTGGTCACAGGTTGGTTCCACTGTTCTATAGTGGTCTGTATGGCGAGAGCTTTCACTGGAAATAGCCGATAAGCAAAGGCCACATGCAAGCAACTTGATGGAGAGTTGTGAGGCTTGTGAATCTCATATTTTCAGAGAAAAGCGTTTCCCTGCAGTACAAATGCTGGGGTTTAAGTGGTCTTAAATCCTGATTCATACTGCACGTGCTACTACTGTGTTTAGCGTGAGATCCGGAAGTAGCCGATCTACAAGTTCACAACGTGTCATGGATGTGATGCTTTGTGGGCTTCATAGATGTTGGCAGTAAACCTTGTATGTCCAACACAGAAAATGTAGAACACGTAGAAAGCATAAACTATTAAGAAGAGCTCTGGCTAAATTCATAGATAAAGGACAACTTTGGTTTTGTTTTCAACCAAGGCTCCATGCTTTGCTATCTAAGTAGAATACGAGTATGTATGGCTTTACAAAATATTATAGCAATGTATTTATTTTTCATTATCTACTATAGTCCTAAATAAATATAAACTCCCAGGAAATTACATCTGGCCGCAAAGGATCACAGGGATCTACTGAATATGAAGGAGTCCTTCTCATCCACACTGGGGAAGCTATATATGTTGTATGTCATATACGATACTTTATGGCATATTATGGCAGGAAAATGAGTAGCCCATTCGACCTGACACTATAGATTCTACTAAATGTTTGCCCTGAAAGCACATATAATATTCAAAGATTTGCGCAGTGTTTTTGCTATTTCCTCCCCCAAAAAATAGCTGTTGTAAAACCTGCAAAAGTCGAAGTCTTTCTTGCAGATGCAGTACCTGGACCTGCTCTCTGCCCAGATGCAGTACAATCTCAGACTTTAGGTTTCAGCTGGTGAAGATGAGGAAATAACCTTTGCAACACACATGGTTTTGGAGATGTGGAAACCTTCACGAGATCCAATGATCATTTGTGTCCAGATGTAATTTCCTGTGATTTATTAAGACTATAGTAGATCATAAAATATAGCAATCAAATCAAAGTTGTCATTTAACTATTAATTTAGCCACAGGCCCTTCTTAATAGTTTTCACTACTTCATCGGTTATTTTGGTAACTTTTGTGTATTGCTGTAAGTTACCCCAAAAATATATAAAAAATAGATATGGTGATATACAAGGTTTCTGACAACCACGATATTTCTGGCACTTAAAGGGTCACTTCACCCGTAGTGCAACCAGAGCTTATTTTAATGATGATCAGGACATGGATCACTTTCTTGGGGGTTTTATGTATGTAATATATATTTTTAGATCTTGTAGTTATGAATGGATGTCCATGAGGTTCATGAACATCCAAGAAGTTCCTTCCTGGACTAAAGTTCACCTCCATCCTCTTCTCAAGGAGGGGAAGTACATTGAAAGAACTTACTGGATGTTCATGACATCATGAACATCCATTCGTACCCAAAATATAAAAAATAAATAAATAAAAATAAAAATTACACACATAAAAACCCAAGAAAGTGTTACTTGTGTCCTAAACATCATTAAAAAAAATAAGCTCTGGTTGGAAAAAAGTGTCCCTTTAACGCTGTAGTACAAAGCAAAAAGGGGAAATTCCACCTGTATTTCAAGATGTTTTCTGAGAGGGATCATTTGGTTCCATTTGTACCCTCAGAAAAAAGGTCCTAAATTGAAAAATCATTAACATGGTGAAACACAAGGTCAGGATGTCATCAAGTTGTGTCTCACCTTGTTATTTTTGTCTTTTTTCAGACCTCCATTTCTAGGAAATATTAAGGTATATTAATGACATAGTAAAATGTTGAAAATTGGTGGGATTCCCCTTTAAGTCAGGCATCTTGGCGGAGAAGATAAAGGAAGACACGCAGGCATACCTCAGGGTCTGTACATAGTGGCTCGCTCGTTTTGACTATCCCTCTGTGATTGACGATGTTTTTTTTTTGCTTTTGTTTTTCATTGTATAGTTTCTATATTTTGTTTCGTCGTGTTCGTTAATGGACCCTCTAGTCCTCCCCCTCCCTCGTTCCAAAGAGGTCGCATACATGGGAAATAGCCTTGGGAGCCTTGTGGGCGTTCAGCCCCAAAGAAAAGACACTAAAGTAAATGTTGTTTGGGTTTAGCGAAAGACGGGTACCTCAAGGGTGGATTCTAGTGGATTGAGTCTCTTTTTTTTACACCATTTCTTTCAAGAGAATGGTTGTTGTTTTTGTCTCAGACATCAAACATCCGTTAAATGTTCTATGGACCTCTAGAAGGAAACGTCGAGGAGCTGCATGTCCTTTACATGGGCCGAAAAGGAATGACCATGGAACGGTTGTGGATCCATGATGAACTACTATCGATGATATACAAAATGTCTCTCCCCTCAAGAAGTCCCCCAAAGCCTTTACCTTAATCAAGAATGTGGAATGTAATCACCCTTGGATGTTAAAAATCTCTTTGAGCAGGTCGATTCACAGACACAGAGGGGATAAAAAAAAAGAACTTTGTTTTGGTGCCCGGTGCCTCAAATGATGTTCGATAACTAATGGGATTGAATAGAAGAAAAAAAAAAGCTGATTGTTTGCCTGAAATGGATTAGTTAGACTTTAAGTCAGGATTTTTGCTAAATCATTTCCATGTATTCCTTAACTTAAAAATCCCATCCAATGTAATTCCAGCATCTTTGATACGACGGCACAAAGCTTACGAAGAACCCTCTGTGTCTTTGATATAAACCAGCCTCTTCTTCTTACTGAATCAAAAAAAAATCTATCACTTTTCTTCTTGGTGGCCTGTCGTTTGTCCTAAATAAACCTCAGATGTGCCCGGAATGCCTTGTCTTTTGTCTTCTCTATAACACAACAACAACACAATGTAGATTCACGCACCTACAGTAAACCCATACTGTTTTTATTTGTAACGTTTTTCAACACAGCTTGTTTTGTTTTGAAAATATAGTTTAAGATTAAAATGAATGTTCAGTAAGCATTTGGCAATGATGCCTTATGACCAAAGTTGTTTCTGAAAAATATTTAACAAATTAAAAAAAAATCCATATTACGATATACGTAGAACTGCACTAGGGGTGTAGTGCTACATTTTAACAGACACATAAAGTGGATTAATCAATGTAACGTAATGTTATGTTGTCGTCCTTGGCACCAACAACTTTGTTTACAGCTCATTTTTACATTTATGGCTCTTATTGAGTTAAGAGAAATATATTCTAGTGAAGTAAAAACAGTAATCTGGCATATAGGTGGACGTTGTATTGGAACACAAGATGTGTTTTTCTTCTTTACATTGCAAATCAATGTAATACAAAATAATATTTTAATCATGAAACAAGCCTATTTGAAACAATGAAGAGTTGTTTTGGAAAGTTGTTTTACCAGGAAACACTTTCCTGAGCCAAACAAAATCGTGATCCAGACAGTGCATTAAAATGGTCTTGGTTACAATCTCCTGAAATAAACTGTAGGTCTGGACCTAAAATAAATGCGTCTCTCTCTCCCTCAGTGCTGCTGGGGCTGTACTGGTAGCTGAGCTAGCACCGGAGGATGATGCTCCACGTCAGCGGCTCGTACCATCATGACCACGGACTTGACAGAGTACCACCAGCCGTGCCATGTGTACCAAACCACCCCGTCCTCTGTCATGGCTTGGTACGGTCCCTTGTAGTAGTGTCCATTCAGGTTCCCAGACTCACACCTGCAGGGAGAACACAGGGATGGACAAAGATTCACTTAAAACAGGGGTGCCCACACTTTTTTGACTTCAGAGCTACTTTCACAATGACCGGCTCAACAAGATCTACACATCAAAAATGTGATTGTTGCGTTACTGAAAATCCATTCAAGCCCCCCTAGAAAGCTTTGAAATAGTTGGTGATGGTTAGTTATTGTTGTAGTGTTTAGGAATAATCCACTTACAATGAAAAATAGAGGGGGAGAATTGGAAGGTTTTCCTGTATATGCTATTAATGATGTTTGAAAACATGATTTGAGGTTTGAGTTGACAGTTTGTGAACTAAGAACTTTCACGTTTTAACTTAAAACATGCTCCTCGGAGGCAGAGTGTCTGCAAGGCAGAGTGTCTGCAAGCCCTATTGTGGGCCAACAGAGTTAGAAGTTGATTTGAAATTTCTTCAAGAAACCGTTAAGGGAGAACCTAATCTTTACAAGTTCAGTACAATAAACAATTTCATAAATCCATCTATTGTGAGTAGGGGGGGAGGGGTGTATCCATTTGAGTAGAATTAAATCGTCTGCCAAGTAAAGTAGTGAAGGCAACAACACGACACACAGAATTGTACGTGTTAGGCCTTAAAGTGATACCAAAATGGCAAAAAAAAAGCCAGTCAGGGGGTCAGTGTCAACAGGCTCACCCAACACGTCACTTATAAAGCTAAATACAGCAGATCAGAATGTTGTTATTTTGGACGGTGCCAGAACATGTGCATGTAGTCTGCTGGCGATTGTTTACATTCTGTTACATTCACAAAATCTGACAAACCTTTTTGAACTACATTGTCACCCTAACAGGGAACTTCTGGTTGAGCGGCACCATGTAAACACGTAGGTTAGAGGAGCTCCTGAGAGAAACACTGACACACTAATTTTATTGGAAGATCGTATTTGAGCATACAATCATGCAGACATGCTGTAGATTCTGTAGAGAGAGATTGTAATATTAAGGGGCAAAAAGGGACACAGACTACAGTACTCGGACACAGACAGAATGAATACCTGCTGAACCACCAGCCAGACTTGTCATGTCTGATGCAGTTAGTGGCAGGTTCATAGTTGGGATGGTCGTAGGTGCTGAACTTGATCCCGCCTGTCTCTGATCCTGGACCGGTCCATCTCTGTTGAGACGCAGGGGGGCTGCCGGCGATGGCATCGCCAGCGTTGCCTGAGTACTGTCCCAAATGCAGCTGGTACTGGTCCTGAAGAGAGATCACAACAATCATTTTGTATATGCTAAAATCCCAAAATCCTATAGGAATCCTATAAGAAAATCCTATAGGACTTTCTTACAATCTTATAAAATCCCATTAGATTCTTATTGGATATCCAATAGGATTTGTTCCAAAATCTTATAGGACTTTTCTATTGGAATCCAATAGGACTGACTAGGGCTGGGAAATGGACTCATGAAGCCTAACTTATACTGCAGTATTTGTACAGCAAACAAGGATAAAGGATAAGGTGGTGGTAGTACAGTAGGTCAAGTGTCCTTGCATTTCAAGCTGCGCATAAGTTTTCACAATACAAAAAGGGAGAGTAGTCTAAATACAGACTCCTCTTGTTATGAGAAAATAGAGGTGGGAGGAAACAGACATGAGAGCAGCAGATAAAGGCGTTATTACAGTTAGTAAAAGGCTGTCACGGCTGCCACCCTGCTGCACCTCACATACATACAGTCAGGGGTGTAGTGGAGGGGGGACGCGGGGGGACGGCGTCCCCCCACTTCTCACATCTAAGATATTTTCGGGGCAAAAGTATGTATCTTTGTCAATATACTATATTTGTTTCAATAGCGTGTCTGTGTGTGTTGCGCAGGTGCACGCAAATGTAAGTGTGCATGCGCGTGTCTTAAAGGGGAATTCCACTCATTTTCAATGTTTTACTATGTCATTAGATGTTGTGTGGACATGATTTCTAGGTCTGTCTGTGGACAGACCTAGAAATGGAGGTCTGAAAAATATCATTAGCATGGTGAAATACATCTTGAGGACATCATCAAGTTGTATTTAACCATGTTAATGAGTTTCCTTTTTCTGAGAGTGTACAAATGGAACCAAATGGACCCGCTAGGGTCCATTTGGTTCACATTTGTACACTCTCAGAAAAAAAATGAAAATAGGTGGAATTCCCCTTTAAGAGGCGTCCCCCCACTTCTAAAAGTACCACTACAACACTGCATACAGTACATGCAGTACCTCCTCGCCGTCCACTTTGAAGTTCTGGTACTGGGCATAGCGCTGCTTGTCCTCAAAGTCCTCCATGTCGATCCTCAGCTCATGGGTGCCTGTACAAAACACTGGTTTAAAACCCTGAAGCACTCAACAACCTAAGCTTGCAGATCAGATATTTTAAGAAATACATTGTATTTTGGTGTTTTTGCCTAGCTATGATATGACCAAAATGTATTTTGTATTAGAGGGGAATTCCACCCATTTTCAGCATTTTACTATGTCATTAATATACCTTAGAGATGTAACATGATAAAAAGTTCCCCCATTCTGTATTTCCTAGAAGTGGAGGTCTGAAGAAAAACATTAACATGGTGAAACACAACTGGATGACATCATCAAGTTGTGTTCACCATGTTAATGATTTTTCTTTTAGGACCTATTTTTTTCTGAGAAAAAATGTTGAAAATGGGCGGAATTCCACTTTAAAAGGATCCCTGGCTAATAAGACAAGTGCCTTCTCTAACTAAAGCATGCAGATAAAACCACCTTCAATACATTATTTCTTTCATAAATAGAATAGAATCTTTCACAGACAGGATGATGATGTCACATGAGCATATTATGCATTCCGTATATTCATTAGAGCTAGACCACACAAGGGCATGTGACGTCATCATCCTGCGACAGGAGCAGCTCCTGTTAGTGAAATATTCTTTATTTTGAAAGAAATAAGATGCCAATGGTGTTTTTATTTGCTTATTTTAGTTATATAGGTGAAGTATAATGTTTCAAGCAATGTTTGTCTAGTTAGTAGGCAAACATTGCTTGAAACATTATACTTCCCTGACTAACTAGACTCTAGTTAGTCAGGGATCCTTTTAAAGAAATACTTCACTTTCAAAACAACTATTTGTGATTTTATCATTTACTCAGTCTCAAGTGAACGCCCCAGACATTTTATTGGGGCATTTTATTGGGGAAATCCATTTAGTATTTCGATATTCGATGTTCATTTTAACTGTCCAACCCCCTTCCCATGCAAACTCATTATAACATTTTTTCTGGTGACTGATATTGTCCTCCTAAAACGTGAGGGGGACTGTGCTTTCTCATGTACTGTTTTAATTTATTTTTAAAATATTATTTTGGAAAATGTAGCAGCCTCTGCTCCACAGTGGTGAGCAAGAAGGAATAAAACAATATTTAAAAAAAATAAATGAAAGCAGTAAATGAATAAGCACGGCCTGTATAGATCAGTCACCAGAGAAAATATTGTTTGTTTTGATGAATCTGTCATGGCTAAAATGGAGTTTTAAGTTATAATGGGTTTTTATAGGAAGGAGGCGGATAAGATAAATTAAACCTCAAATATCTAAACACTGAATGGAGCAACTTATGAACTGTCTGGGATGTTCACACGAGACTGAATAGATGATGAAAATGACCAAAAGTTGTTTTAAAAGTGAAATATCCTTTGGTGGCAATACAATTCATGTACGTTGAAAATATAATAGTAAACAGCACCTCTCCTCTCCTCTCGTCTCCCCTCTCTCTCACTCTCTCTCACACACACACACACACACACACACACACACACACACACACACACACACACACACACACACACACACACCTTCTCGGGTAATTTGGTGAAGGGCGTCATTGCCTAGCCAGAATTCTCCATCAGGTGAGTGCAGGTCTCCAAATCCATGCTTATATTCCACCCATGCCCTGTTAGGACACACACACACACACACACACACACACACACACACACACACACACACACACACACACACACACACACACACACACACACACACACACACACACACACACACACACACACACAAAGCAGTTAAATGGTGCATTCATGTCTTTATCCAAGGTGCTTTACATTCATCCATTCACACACACTGATTGCAGAAGAAACCATGCAAGGTACCAACCAATATATGGTGGGGCAATTTGTGGTTCAGTGTTTTGCACCAAGGGTACTTGACATGTAGCCAGGAGGAGCCAGGATTCGAACTACCGACCCATTGATCATTGGATGGCCTGCTCTACCTCCTGAGCCACAGTTTAGACATTTCTAAAATGTATGAAGATCTTGTGAAAACAGATCGACAAAAAATGCGTTGTGTGATGCAACAGTGTGTGTGTGTGTGTGTGTGTGTGTGTGTGTGTGTGTGTGTGTGTGTGTGTGTGTGTGTGTGTGTGTGTGTGTGTGTGTGTGTGTGTGTGTGTGTGTGTGTGTGTGTGTGCTCATCAGACCCACCGGTCAAAGTTCTCACTGCCATCCCTCCTCCTCTGGAAGATGGTCCATCCTCCTCCATTGCTCATGTCACAGTAGACGCTGAGCGCAGTGGGAGAGCCGTCTGGACGCACCACATACAGACCACTGGCAACGTTACCGGCTGCAAACACATCTGAACAGTCTGGATGCACACACACACAAACCAAACAAACCACAGACCAATCAGAATTCTCAGCTGCATTTCAAACTTCATATGCCCCGCCTACCTGCAGCAAATCAGATTGGATCCTGTCAAATCAAGATTATACTAGATCACGTATTTTTGCTATTTTTCTTATATTTAAGGAGGTGTTACTGTTAACAGACAATTATGGGCACTGTAAATGACCATAAACGTCAAGATGTGATGGTACAATTCCAGAGTAAACAGTAATATACGACAATATAACAAGTGTGATGGTACAATTTGCTAGTTTACCAGAGTTTGCTGGTAAGTTAAACTGGACTTTCCAGTAATATGCACAGCCGTAGGCCCTATTCCAGGTTTTTGCGCATTGTTACAGTATACAAACCAGTACGACTTTGCCCCAGAATAGAGATGTATAGGGTTCTAGTCAGTGCTTAATTTGTAACTCGGGAGGTGCCGGAGCGCACCTCACACACATGCACGCGCGCTGCGCGCGCGTGCATGTGCGTGCACGTGCGCGCACCCGCGCACCGAAAAAAAACATGCGCAGAAAAGTCGATTTTTTGCGGAAGATTGTGTGTGTGCGTGCGTGCACGCATGCGTCTCTCTCTCTCTCAGACACACACGCAGCGTGTGTGTCTGAGAGAGAGAGAGAGAGAGAGAGAGAGAGAGAGAGAGAGAGAGAGAGAGAGAGAGAGAGAGAGAGAGAGAGACTATGGCACACACACTTTGTAAAGAGCCGATCCACAAGCACAAATGCGTCGCGCAGTGTGCTTGTGACCACAAAATGTAGGGGTCCGGCTGCTTCCTGGGTACCTTTTAATCATTATTATAGCGATCATATTCCACCGTGCCTCGCGAGGGAGGGGGAGACGGTCAGCCGGTGGCAGCAGCAGCAGCAGTAGCAGCAGCAGCCCAGCCATAACAGCCCAGGAGGCAACGTGTGAGAACTGTGAAGTGAACTGTGTGTGCCTGAGCTAATCCCTCCCCGACTCTCGATAAACATCCCATAATAGCTGGGAAGGCTCGGCGGCCTCAGCCAATAGAGTGGTATCCTATAGCAACGACTGAAATGAACGGGGATGTATTGGCTGGATTGCCACATTTCTCCCGGATAGGTCTCTGCAGGTGGGGGAGCGCCACCTGCAGGTGGGGGAGCGCCACCTGCAGGTGGGGAGCGCATGTGGAGCAAGGGGGAGCGGCGCTCCGCCTTGCTCCGGCAGAAATTAACCCCTGGTTCTAGTGGTTAACTGTTAACCACTGTGTTAACCGTTAACACATGCAGCACACCTCACTTTTAGGTCGTAGCCGTGCCTGTATACCTCTATGGAAAGAGCCTTGCCCAAGATGCGTGTCAGGTATTTGCTGCAGTGCGTTGGCCTGGCTGTGATGCAGTTCCTGGATGTACTGGTGCTGCTGGTTGACCACCCAGACCAAGCGCTGGATCTCAGCCTCCATCTGCTCACATGGCAATGGGACCTATATAAAAAAGAAAAAGGCCAATGCACACCTCAAAAGACTTGTGACAGGTGTGTAGGGCAGCGAAATGACCAATGCAAAAAAAAAGAGAAAAGGTCCTGCAGACTGTCAAGGTCTTGCCAAAATGTTAGCTCTTTACAGTATTATGTGAACGTTTCGGCAGCAGGCAGGCAGGCAGGCAGAAAGAGACAGGCAGGCAGGCAGAAAGAGACAGGCAGGCAGAAAGAGACAGGCAGGCAGGCAGGCAGGCAGACGGACAGACGAATGTAGACAACTCATACTCTTTCTCTATTTATTGCAATGACAGCGGAATGGATAGAAAACCTAAATCTTTAATGTCACATTTGCAGGATTAAACAATACAGGATTAAACTCCAATCAAACTTTAAGTCTTATACGTTTGTGTTCTGTGCGAATCCAATAGGCAACCATAGTGTAGAATTGATTTTGCCATTAGAATCGATCTACACCAGGGTAGAATGTAAATCGACCCTAATGGAAAAATCAAGCATTTTGGTAGTAGCCTATTAACCTAGCAAAAGGAAATGGCATGCACACTGAAATATGAAAGAAATGCTAACAGTCTTTTCTTTTTAAGAATAAAGTGCAAAATGTTGAAAATAAAGAGACACAGAGTGGACATTTTAGTCCAATCAACACTGCATCACTGCCTCTCTCACCAGTTTACAGAATGCAGCTTACTGTAGGTCTTGAGTTTAAAAGGAAAACAGTCAATAGTCAACATCTAGTGTCTCTATCAAAATGGGGTCTATTGGGGACCCTCAGGGTTCCAGGATGGTGTTCCAAACAAGGATGCCACACTGGAAATATTCAACTATTTAACCGATAGCTGGTACTTACAGTATATATTGTTGTTTCTTTTTTGATTTTATTTCCACTTTTATGCCAGGGAAACTATACATCTTCAGTACAAGAAATACACGTCCAGAATATAGTTCCAAATAACGGACCCTTATAGGCCTGTAACATCTATGGAGTGTTTTGTATACTCTCATATGTATGGGTGTCCAAAATGTTTATGAATCAGCCATGATATCCAATAAAAGCACATTCCATGGATAAAACATATTATGACACTAACCCATTTTGAGATGACTGAAAGAACATACAACTTTCAAAGATTTGTACATAGTTTTCACGATTTTCGCATGTGCTCACATCTCATAGCGTGCTATGAGGTGTGAACACCCTCTATGTTTTAATAAAACTTAAAACACCCCATACAGGATTGGTGAAATGCATGCTTTCTTACCGCCAGACAGGCAGCCAGGTGAAGGACAACGACGGCTGATATCCTCAACATTGCCATGGTGAGGAGGAGTATCCAGATGGAGACACAATGAATGAACGCCCGGCACTCTCTCCCTCTGTCTGGTGCACCTCCTTATCTTTACTCTTTAAATGCACATGGCATTCAAACCTCCACACAGTAAAAAAAAAATCTCAGTGCTCGTTCCTCCATTCATAACTCTGGACTGAGTGTGCTAAAATGTACTTGGTTAGATTTCCACTAAGGAGTTTACAGTGTACCAACATCAAGGTTTTTCCTCCCACAATAGCTCTGTACATACTCTACAAATACATTATAATGGAATGTCTATCTGGAATATACGATTCGTTAGGGAATTTTGGTAGATATTTGACCGATCTGGGAACTAAATTATTACCAAGAAAATGTCTTCACGTGTCTTCGTGTGTTTTAATGGTGTCTAATAACATGTATAGGCCTACTAAAATGTTGAAATTCAACTCCTGTGGGAAACCTCACGTCAAAGTCGTGTTAGGCCTACTATAGTCACAACCTATGGATAGAAGGCAAAACATGCAAAATGCCATCATGCATTATGTAGCATGTGATATGTCTAACTAGTTTTTTTGTGATGCTGAATCTATTCCAGGCATTATTATTATTTATTTTATTTTTTTTGTGGGGGGGGGGGGGATCATTAATCATTAATCATTCCAAGGAAATCATTATTCTAATGAGGTCAATGTCTGCGGCTGTAGGAAGGAGGTCTAGCCTGCACAGTACCTCCTTGGTGTATTTGGATGGATACAAGCTGCTTTGGTCAAAAATAAAATGTCAACATTTTAATTCATATAGGCTACATTTGAGTGTGTTTTTGTTTTGTTTTTTATATATAGTGGTTGCAGCACCCAGAGAAGATGCAGGGTTAAGTTTGACAGTTTTAGTGCCAACACTGTCATCTATTGGTCAAATAATAGAATAAACTCTTTTCTTTTTCTTTCTTTCTTTCTTTCTTTCTTTCTTTCTTTCTTTCTTTCTTTCTTTCTTTCTTTTTCTTTCTTTCTTTCTTTCTTTTCTTTCTTTCTTTCTTTTTTCTTTTCTTTCTTTCTTTCTTTCTTTCTTTCTTTCTTTCTTTCTTTTCTTTCTTTCTTTCTTCACTTCATAACATGTGAGGTTATGGCTATCTAATTTAAGTGATGGCCCACATAGCCATCAGTAATTGTTGTATTTAGTTAATTTACTTGTCCAACTGGCATTGAAGCATCTGTGCCAGCTGGTTCCTGCCATCTCTTCTATTTTGCTAGCCTAAATAAATGAAACCAAAACCTTCATCCGCGTGGCCGTTGGTTAATGGTTTGGTGACAGGAAGTATGACAGATTCATCATCATGATCACAAAGACACCAAGTCACCAACACACTGACCATGCTGTAGGTCAGGCCAGTACTGACTCATCTGATCACACAAAGCAAGTAGAAACATTGTTTTCGATAGTCAGAGTGACAAAGCATTGAGCTTATGATGTTTTCATTAGCCTACTAGACTAGTACTAGATTAATATTAATATCAATATTAATATATCAATATACTGGTATTAATGTTATTTTTTAATATCAATATCAATGTGCCCATTAATATTGATATATCAATATATTAGTATCAATATTCATATATAGTAAACCAAATGTCGGAAAAAAATACAAATCTAAGGGGACCCATAACAATGTGTCCGCGACCTGCAAATGGCCCCGATCCACTGTGTACAGCATGGCATGCGCATGCGCTGATCCAGCCAGTGCCAGCTTGTGTCAGAGTAGCGACATTGAGGGGTCAGAACTGAGCTGTTCATGCAAAATGTACAGAGACAAACCGGAGTTGGAAATACATCGTTGTCAACGAGGGCGGTGCAAATATTAGAGCTATTTTAGGCTTTTAGAGTACTAAAGGCTCTGTCATGTAAATAATCTAAAGGAAGGGCTCATTCGGGAGTTGTCCCTGTTGGTTGTACCCAACAGATCAGCCGCCATTGGGCTGGGCTGACCCCATGAAGTGAACGCAATTGGCGTAACTCTGTTTCATACTCTAGTAAATCCTTCCTCCTCGACGAAGAGGATCCGTGTGTGGATGTGTGTTGTTGCCAAACACACACACACACACACACACACACACACACACACACACACACACACACACACACACACACACACACACACACACACACACACACACACACACACACACACAGAGATCACGGATATGATGATCATGGAAGGGAGGACTCCACATCCACACTAGTACACTTTAAAATGTACAGCTCGCGGGTCGACACTGTGTCGAGGCTGACGACGTTGATGATGGGTTTGGGATTATTATTTTAACATGCAGCGATCACAATGATCCTATACATCGGATTATTATTATAAACAATATTATCATTCGTTCCTGCTCTCTGCATCCTTCTCTCCTGGCTGTTCGTGCACCATTTTGACTGGAGACTCCAGCGGACGCTGATCGGCTTGTTGTGTCAGTGATGGAGCACATCCGAACGCCCAAGGTAGGCACTTGTTCCAACCGCACTACTAGGGCTGTTGGCTGTAGGCTACTGTATCTATGGATGTAGCAGTAAGAATCCACCACTGTGCTTTTAACAATCTCATCGTTTTTTAGTGCAGTTTTTGCAGTGCATTGAAGGCAGAATCATAGAAGCAGCGGATGGACCAGAGCTCTAGGGTGCACTTAAAGGGACAATCCACCCATTTCCAACATTTTATAATGTCATTCACGCCATTCACTTAGCCTACCTTAGAAATGTTAAGAATATAAAATGAACCCTGAGTCCATTTGGTTCCATTTGTGCAGTCTCAGAAAAATAGGCCCTAAAAAATCATTAACATGTTAACCATGTTAATGTTTTTTTCAGACCTCCATTTCTAGGCTGCACAGAATGGAGGAACTTTATCATGTCCTCCACACATCTCTGACGTATATTTAATGACAGTAAAATGTTGAAATTGGGTGGAATTTCCCTTTAAGTTCTCTGACCCGCCTTTAACCTTGTGCACGGTTTTTAGGATCTCTCTCTCTCTCTCTCTCTCTCTCTCTCTCTCTCTCTCTCTCTCTCTCTCTCTCTCTCTCTGATGATGGTCAGTGCCATCATGCATCATGCATACATGATGATGGCCATTCTGGCAATGCTTTTGCACACTATTCAATGATGAACTATTACTGTAGGCCTATATTAAACCTTTATGAATCGACACCGCTTTGCCCTGGCTGTAATTATGCATGCATGTGTATTATGTGTCACATCAGGCTGCTGCTCAACCATGACGTTGCATCATTGGTGATTTTAGGACAGTGCCAGGGGGGCAGCCCTGGTAGCCAAAAAAAGGTTATATATAAATGAGGGGGGTATCAGTTGTAACTTCGTTCAATTATAACTTCATACTCATTTATACAAATTTATATTTTCCATTCCATTCATACTTTGTAATGTATAATTGGCTACAGTATGTCCAAAATGAGTAAATAAATCATATACTGTCTAACCCAATATTTCCTACATTAGCCACAGACCACCTTTTGATGTTGAGTGTACTCTCTCAGACAGACCAACACTAAGATTCCATTTTACACTCTCAAGAGTTACTGATCTATGCCCCCCTTGCTGCAGGGAGACCTAAATTCGCCCATGCATTGCATTGTGCTGCTGGAGGTTCTACCCCACCATTTTCCTCTTCATTCTGTCTTGACACCCTAGCTGGCAAAGTCCTACTGGAGCATTGATCCAAATTATAGGTTTTCAATGTAATGGGACCCAGCGATGGCCTTTGAGAGGGGGCAAAGGGGGGAGTTGTATGAGTCCTACTTGAGAGTACACAGCATTGCATCCCAGAAACCCCCTGGAGGGTGACATGATGATTGTGTCCTTTGTAAAACAAAAAAAAAGATGCAGGATGCAGGCTATTTGCGGACATACGCAATCACCATCATCTCTTTACAGAATACATGTGCCAGCCTTGATGCTGAGCCGTGCAGCTTCATGCGTAATGTAATGTAATAATCTGCAAGTTTTTTTTTCATACACACACTGTAGCTGACATGATAAACACACAGACAGGCCGTCCCATAGATGGCTTCAGGCTGTATACAGTCAGCCCACTGTTTGAATGACTTGAGTGATTTCCTGGTCAGGCCTAACCTGGCTCCCCCAACCTCATTACAATCATTACAAGCTTGTATATGAGTCTGGAGTTGTGGGCAGGGTTCTGATTCGCTAGCGATGAGATTTCAACTTCTATTGGTTAGAATCTAACCAATCAGAGCAGTGCTGATTGCCACAAAGGACACAGGTGCCAGTAGTGCGCAGTGTCTGTAGTCCCCAGTACCAGTGCCTTGTTAGCTAGCCTAGCTTTGAAAAACTACAAACTGGTTGCGCCATTTTTTTTTTATGTGGAAACGTGCTCAGATTGGCTCGCCAGGGTTTGTGCCGAGCCAGATCCACCTCTAATTCGGCGAAGCCAGAGTCTTCCGCGCCCGCGCCATTACGCCAGTAGGGGATGGACCTCCGGCCGGTAGTGATGTGCGCGCCGCCTTTTTTCATAACCCGCCCCACTCTGCCCCACCAAGGGTGCCAGCCCGTCCGCAGCAAAAAGTACCCTATAATGTGAGAGAGAGCGAGGTGACATCGATGTTGTAGCTTAATAAGTTATTTTACTTGAATCTTGAGATGATATTCTGTTCAGTTGACTCATTGGGTGTGTGGAGCCTGCTGCAGCCACATAGCTCTCCACTGCCGGTGAATGAATGAAACAGCCTTCTCTATAAGCTCACAATGTGACACAATGCACTGTGAGTTCGTGGATCTGGTATAATTCTGTGTGCACTGCACAGCTGTGCCGCATTTCGAATTAAGAAATTACGCTGGTGGCCGGCCACATGTCGGCCATTTAGGGGGGCCACTACATGCCTAGATCCGGCCCTAATGTTTGTTAGTGATTCATAGATATAGGACCACTTGTCTCTGCTGAGTCACGACTCTTGACACGTTGAGTGTTGTGAATGAATTAGTTACAGACCTTTTAATGCAATACTGACTATTGCAGAGTTTTTCCTCCTGGTGTGTTTCAAATAAATGCTAATTCCAATCAGTAACCACAGAAAAAGAATGAGTGAAACTACTTGAAGGAAAAAAGAAAGGTAGCATTTTTCTTCTTGAATAGCCGATAACATCGAATAAAGACTGAATGCAGTCACTGAATGAAGGCACCCTGGAAGCCAAACAGCACTTGTTTTATGTTTTATTTACCTCTACTTGTCCTAGGCAGTCAGGCAGCCATTAGTGTCGACCCCTGGCCTGTATTTAGCGACTGAGGGTTCATTTGAGCCTTGAGAAGAAGGTGTCAGATGACCAAGGAAGTATATCGAGTCTCACGGCACGTCCCGACGTTTATTCATTGCTTTGCGTATGATATCTGGTAGTCTATTCGCCTATAGTATCGTACAGAAACAGAATTGCTGCAGTATGATTGTGAGTACAGACACAGAAGAAGGCTACAATTTAGGCATTTAACAGAAGCTCAATAGGGCAGTGCCTCAATCGGCATTCTAGGATGTAGGATTACAGTCTGAGTTAGAACGTATAAGAGTTATTTTATAGTCTCTCATACGCAATGAGGGACATCTGGTCCCACAAACTGGCCTTGCCCTGGGCAAGGCAAGGCTTTTCAGGCGTCCCACATATTAGCCCCTGTCTGTCCCCTGTGATCTACTGGTAGATCACAATCTACCTTTTGGTCACCCCTGGCTTAAGGTGTTTGGTAGGAAACCTCTCATATCACCACTGGAAATGTCCTTCAGAGGTATATTTTCTTGAGTTTTTAGGCCAGCGTTATTATAAATGGTAAATGGTGCATTTACTATATTCATATAAACACACATTCATACAACATTGATTGGTAGCATAAAACTGTAAGGCACCAACTAGTGCAGCACATCAAGAGCAATGATGGGTTCAGTTTCTTGCTCAAGGACACTTGGGGGAGCCCGGATTCGAACTGGCAACCTTGTGTGATTACCATCCGGCCCTGAGCCTTGGCCACCTACGTGGTCTGTGGGCCTTCATGCCTCCCCTAGCTTGATAGAGGAATCAGCAACTAGGTCAACCAATAGAGCAGACTGGTTGCAGAAAGTGCCTCACTGGCAAAACGCTTTTGGTACAAGCTAGAGCCTGACTGATGCAATTTTTTTTGGCATCAGTCGATTTTTAGAAAACCTACACCGATGTTATCTATGTTTTAGACCGATGTTTAATGATGAATTAAAATAATAAAAAATACATTACAAAAACATCTAAACTTCAAATATATTGTCTTTTTCAAGTGAACACATTTACTTTTGTGAAATAATTCCACAATGTGTGTGTTTGGCTTTCTGCCTTTCCAGCCATATATTGGCTGATATATCAGCCAATGATACCGATATATCGGCCGATACATCGGTATGCATATCACCAATGTCAATATATCAGCCGATATATTGGGGAGTTGTAGTACAAACATCCTGTCTTTAATCAGGGCTGTTTTATGATCTACCTTTGACCAGAAGATACTCTCTTTCATTTCTGACCTTTAAGTTAAATCTCAACGGTTTACTCGACATATCGACAACCAAAACTACCCTATTGGCCTGAGTATAAGACTATGTTTTTTTCCCAATGGAAATATCCCAAAAAATGGAGTAGTCTTATATTCAGGGACTATACTATTTGACATTCAATGTTCTTTTTTCTGTAAAAGGGTCTTGAAAAATGAGGGTCGTCTTATAAACGAGTCGTCTTATATTCGGGACAATACGGTACTTCTGACTATAGTCTAATACTAGTGTTCTTTTATAGTGTGTCCTGTATACCTTGAAAGCAATACTGCACTTTATGCACAAGTTACGTTAGTTACACATCTGTATTGCCCTATAAAACTGCTGCCAAGCCATCAAGGTGCACTTTGTACCTTTGTACATTGTTCTTACATGTGCTTAATCTAAATAACTACAAACAGGCATGTGTGTGCAGTGACACATGTGTGAGAGCTCCCACCACATTATCAGCTTCTAGCTAGGGGAAACACTGTGTTTTGTGAGGGCATTGTGTGGGCATGTCGAATAGCAGGTCTATCTACAAGCTTGTAGTACTGCTATTTAAAAATATATGTGTGTGTGTGTGTGTCTCTTCCAGGTGGAGAACGTGCGCCTGCTGGCCCGTTCCTCGGGACAGAGGAAGCCCAGCGTGGGGACGCTCTACCTCTCTGCCACTCACACCATCTTCGTAGAGAGCAACCCAGAGACACGCAAGGAGACCTGGGTAAGAGCAACTCCACTGGGTGGTGTGTGTGGTTGTCGTTCCTCCCTATTCTGGGGCAAATGAATGGCAGATCCATAAGCTTTCAACTTAACACAACACGGCACATTGTTAGCTTGTATTCAGCAAAGGTATTTGGCGTAGACTACTAGGGCATACATGGGCATTGGGCAAATGGTGGCCCAGGGTTGCCTGCCTGCGATTCATTCTGGTGACTCTGCCCCCAGTGTTGTCAGTACCGGTTGAAGGTCTGACTAGGGCAGCTGATTGGCCAACAGCCCTGCCAATCAATAGAGTCGAACAACAAACATGGCAGCCCCCACTGAGGTGAATCGTGGCCGTATCAATCTGGCTATTAAACCAACCTATGATAAATGGATGTTTTTTTTTTTTTTTTTTTTTTTTTTGTGTGTTTTAAGGAATATCATCATCCGACATATTTTACTGCTTTTGCTCACATGCCAGTAACGCTCGTCGGCTGTGTCTGTTTGGTTAGAAAACAGGCTAGCCACATTATCCATATGAATGACAACAACATCATCTGCTATGCTACTATTCTGATTGGTTGGTATGAAGCAATCACTGAAGACTGATAGTTTGACAACGCCCAATCCATAAACTGCAGTTATTGAGGGAGCTTTCAGGCTGAATATAATGAAGTGAAACGAAAGGATAATTCAGACTTGAGTGTTAGGCAAGGCCAGGGGGTTACCAACGTTATTTCAGCCAAGGACTTCTATTAAATTGTTACTTATTTACGTCCAAAGTCCACAACTAAATGCATATATATATATATATATATATATATATATATATATATATATATATATATATATATATATATATATATATATATATATATACACACACAGTATATGGCTGTATTCCAATCTAGAACGCTGGGGGACTCCTGTCAACTAACTACTGTATGTTGGGTATAAATGTGCCTTTGGTCTTTATCCGGATTTGTTAAAAGCATATTAAAACAGCAGCACACACAATATGAGCTCCCCTTTGGTGTGACAGAAGATAAATCTGGTCCCGTGCGGTGCACTAATCTTCTCCCAAATTGATCGATGTCATTGTGTGTACACTCCTCTCTCTCGCTCCCCATAAAACTCAGCCCAGAACTGCACCTCCAGGAGTACTCTCTACCAGTTCAAATAGGCCAACGGCCCATATAATCACCATTCACGTCCCAACACAGGATCCATTTCAAAGTAAACTCCTCCTTCTGACCTATACAAGCTTAAATGGACAAAGCCCCAGTTAGGCTACTGCAGTGACCTGACCATATCACCAACTGTATCAAAACAAAAACAAAAAATAAAAATAAAAAATCAAACTATATTGTCATGTAAACAGAAAATGTTGTATCGCTTGACTTGTGTATTATATCGATTCGCAATGTAGAGAATCGGTATTGAATCACTACAAATACTAAGTGCTTATTGCATTGAAAACATCCTGTGTTCAAATACTATGTCCTATATACCAGATCACTGTTTTTACTATATTATTTATATCCATTATAATACATTTTGCATAAAAAACTTGCAGTATATTCACATGTATCACACTTATTTCATGTATTTGCTAAATACTTACTGTACCTTTTATTACCATTTTATTTTTTACTTCCACAGCAGCAAGCTACAGTACATACAATTATGCTTAGATGGTTTCTACTATATCAGGATACATGTCTGCATCAGTAAAGATAAAATGTAAATGGGAAGGAAGGCTTCTCTTACGGTTTATCAGTTAGTCATGATCAGAGCTTCCGTTGCTCCAGACTGTATGACAGTCTGCGAGAGGCAGCAGTCTGCCGAGGCGAGACTGACCTCATCCATGGTGAATATAAGACTCCAGGCTGCAGAGATCTATCTATTCTAATCTAGACCATACCGTCTCCAGAGAGACTACAGGCTTGTGCAATATTGCACAGCACATGTGCTGTTTTGTGGTGTGTGTGTGACCCATCTACTGTACCACCAGGGACCACCACCCTGACTTTGAATGGACCTGAGAACCAGTACTGATGTGTTGGGTGTGGATATGGGCTAAGTCTAGTGCTTGTTGCTATATATCACTTGCTATATACGGTACATTTCATGTGTATTATTTCTTAAAGGGGAACTCCACCCATTTTGAAAATGTCATTAATATAACTTAGAGATGTTGTGTGGACATGATACGAAGTTCCCCCAATTCTGTATTTCCTGAAAATGGAGGTCTGGAAAAAATCATTTTTCCACATTTGATTGACATCTGTCTGCACCTTGATTGTTGATTGATGTGCACCAGCTGTGTCTGGTCATGTGACACTTGACTGGGTATATCTTGGTGCCTGTGTTCCATGTTCAGCATCTGATGAAGAGCCGTGAGGCTCGAAACGTCATCTTCTTCATGGTGAAATAAACACCTTTAGTTTGGAGATTCAATCCAGTGTGCGGACCTTATTTATTTCTTCCTAGTTTGTTTTTCGGCCCAGCACCTGGTATTTAGTTAGTTTTTTTTTTTTGATGTGCGTGCCCTATTGTTTGTTCTGGAAAAAATCATTAACATGGTGAAATACATCTGATGACATCATCAAGATGTATTTCACCATGTTAATGTTTTTTCTTCAGACCCCTTTTTCCTGAGAGGGAACCAAATGGACCCGCTCGGGTCCATTTGGTTCACATTTGTATCCTCTCTGGAAAATTTTGAAAATAGGTGGAATTTCCCTTTAACCGATGGGCCTTGGACTACTAGTCATTTAGGACTCAACCAGACAATCTGCTGCTCTTCCCCCTCTTGTGATTATTAGTCTCCTTTTCTGGTGAAATCATTACGTGGACGTCATCGTAGGTCGGCAGGTCATTCGGTTCAATCCAGCAGCAGCCAGGAGTGCTGCTTGGGCTGCTGATTGATGGATTGTACAATGGGTACAGTCTAAAGCACACATCAACACAAACTGATACAAAAAAAAAAAAACATGATTCGAGCTCTCAAAAGCTAAAGAAATCACACCTGTGTGAAGTGACCGGAACCCAAGACACCCAAGCAGCCAGCATGGTTCTGGCATGCCGCCCCGCATCCATAACAGTCAAGAAATGATGAAGTTACCTTAATAATGAATGCAACCAAATTCGACATGTGATTCTAATTTGGGGTGGGTAGGACATTCCGTTATTTGTGGCGTTCTCTGTAAATAGGCTCCTCCCACTAACTTCGGACAGTGATTGCGGCCGACGATACGGACTATCACATTTCTGACATAGAACTGGTACTTTGAGGAAGAAACCATGAAAAGCACTACGGTGTCCTTGTTGTCTTGTCTTTGAGCAAGGCACTGTTAAATCCCTATTTGTTCCTTAGTCAGATGTAGTTGAAAACAGTGTCTGAAGTGTAAATGAGTGTGGTGTGTACACCGTAACGGTCATCAGTCAGAGGGTAAGACAAGGACACCCATAACCCTCCTCCCGTTGCAGTGGGTGAGTGAGTGTAGCGTCTCCTCTGCACAGATACAGTACAAAAAGGCATTTACAGGAGTCAAATTTCACTAATCGTGTCTTTTTACAAGATTAGGTCTGGAGAGGAGAGGAAGTATTGTTGCAACGCCAGGATTCGGTTTACAGTCTGTATTGATATAATGTCCTCGGCTTGTTGTTAATTTATTAATTCCAAGAAATGCAGTAGTATGGTAAACAGTAAAAAAACACAATTACTGTGACAAGTGAAGGTCACTTGTGTCTAGTGGGAGCCACTTTGGGTGCATATTTCACAAATTTGAATGACTTTTCTTATACCTTTCCGTAAGATGGTGAAAATAAATGAGGGACTTTACGCAGTATACAACCGGAACCTACACTTTAATGTAGTGTCCACAACGTCTGTTTGACATGGATAGATGCGTCACCATGGTAATCTGTTGCCGTTGCAGATGGTTGTTTGCTTAGCTATTTTGACAGCGATTTTTACAGCGATTGCCTCATAGTAGTCGTACTTCCTGTAAGGGGAGCCATTCTGAAAATGCTTAAAGTGCCTATTATGTGCAAAGCATTAAGTGCTTGTAGAGCAGCTATTTTTGCTATTGTTGATGCTATTTCTCATCTACAGTATATCTAGCATGCTTATTGCTCAAATAGAGACACCTGGTGAAAGCGGATAATGCTTGCTCAGAGGAGAGCCTTTAAAGGGATTGTTCAGATTTTAAAATAAGCTCTATGAAATACTTGCCATTAAAATAGTGGTGTCAACTACAGTATATTAATTGATGTCCAGAGTCCTGTGGTGAGACTTCTGCTCTGTTTTTTGTGAAATATGAAGTAGTTCCGGTCATTTTGTGGGGGTCACTGGGGCCATGCAGTGAATGAAAGTAAGGGAATCAAATAAATAAATAAGCCAAGTGGGCTTGACCTTTGGGCAAGTATAGAACGTACTTGCCTGAGGGGCAAGTCCCTCTGAGACCTTAGAGCTGCCAACACCATTGTACTGTAGGTGTATTCAAGTTAAGTGTATGTTCTGTCAAATCACCCAGAAAGTAGTCAGCATGCTCACAAGGATTTTACTTATTGAGTGAACATGGTTCCATAGTTTCCCAATCAAGATTTCTATAGCAACAGTAAACAGATATTGCAAATCACGAGACCTATGTACAAATGTGCTCAAATTACACAATGCAGTCATCTGCATTCATATCACAAGATAGCCCTGTATTATGCAAAAAAAAAAAGTCATTGCCGTGTACATGGGTGCATGATGTCCAAATGTCACACACAAGCTGCAACTGCAATCTGACGTGAACGAGTGTCATTCAGCTCTTCAGATTGGGATGAGAAATCCATGAAAGGCAACACGTGACATTGGAAAACACAATTGGACTGAAACTGACTATCGTGAGACGGTCACACAATGCAACACACACCAGCCTGGAGTCCATCAGTCCAAGAGGCCAATGGCAAGAGGGGCAAACTGGCTTTACTTCCTGACTCTAGATGGAGGGGGTGGGTACAAGAATAGGAGACCGGAAGAATGTTGGAGTCTCATTTTCAACTGTAGAATGAACATGAACACAACTTATGATCCATTCCTTAACTCCATGGACACTGAACTAATTACTGGACCCGATCATCATGAGACATTTAAAACACATTCATAGTAAAATGGATTCTTTTAGCAAAGACAAATCAGGAGAAATTTCACTTTGTTATCAATTATTCTTTATCCCACCAACTCTTGTGAGATTTGTTAAGTTCGCCTATAGTGGCACCAATGCAAGGTTGCATATCTTGGTCAATAGATAATCTTTAAAGAAGGCTTCTAAAGTACAGAAGTGTCATGGTCATGTGACTGAGCTGCACCATGACACCGTGACACATCGGAAGTTAAAATAATGCATATCACAATTTTTCTTCCTAATCACTTGCTATTTGACTTGCAGAGAGAGCACAGTACATGATTTATTTCAAGATCCAAACAGTAACAGGCATAGTTTCTGTCTCAGAGCTCTCGCGAGATTTGGCTGCCAATGCCAGACAGGAAACGGTGGACAGTCTCGTGAGATGGCATGTTCAGACACACAGTACTTTTGTTTTTTAGATATAAAATCACACAGTGTACACATCAAATGCACACATCAGACAATAATGTGCCTAATAATAATGCATTCCACCAAACTTCCGGGTGATCTGCATGATAGCGAAAATGGCGTTTTTGTCATTTTGCCTACAACAGATACCTTTGATTGGCTGCAAGGATGTTTTTAACAAAAAGAAGTGCCATGGTCATGCGACAGTGCCGCAGCATGACCCTTCAATGGGAGCTAAATCTCTCACCAGAAGTTATATGAATAAGCACAATGAATGAAGCAAGCTGGAACAGCTCACGACAAACACTATTTATGCACCACTGAGACCCGTGTCATAATTCATTTCTAAATATCTGCTCTTGGTTTTGCACAGACTGCGCAGTACATGATTTTATTTGGCGATAAACAGCAGCAGGGGATAGTTTTTGTCCAGTCTCGCAAGGATTTGGCTGCTTGACAGGAAATGGCAATCAGGAAATGTTAGATACCTCTATATAAAATTACACAGTGTATAAAAGCAACACATCACACCATGCCATGTTATATGTATTAATTTTAACTTGTAATATTAGTGTTTTGTAATGTCTAAAAATGTTTAAAAAGCACTATAACATGAAAGTAGCCTTACAAACTAATGCATGGTAAGAACCCCAACATTTTGAAAAGATAAGGTAAATTGACAGAAATTAAAGGGGTATTTCACTTTCAAAAAAACTTTTGGTCATTTTATGGTCTACTCAGCCTCATGTGAACACACCAGACAGTTTATAAGTTACTCCTTTCAGTATTTACTAGATATTTGATATTCATTAATCTGCCGGAACGTCCTTCCTATACAAACCCATTATAACTTAAAACTCCATTTTAACCAGACAGATTATTCAGGGAAAAAAAACAACAAAAAAAAAACATCTTTTTTCTGCTGACTGATATTGTCCTCCTAATATGTGAGAGGGCTGTGCAATTTCATTTACAGTTGTTATTTATTTTTAAAAATTTAATACCAGTATCTATTTTGATTTTTGTCTGAAAAGTTGCCTCTATACCTTTAATTTGCACAGATTAAATTTCAGGTGCAGACTAGACAAAAATTATTTGACTGCCAATGTTGGATTCGACTACCAAAAACAGGTTTGGTTAATGCCGTGTCTGCCTGTCTGTCTGTCTGTCTGTCTGTCTGTCTGTCTGTCTGTCTGTCTGTCTGTCTGTCTATCTGTCTGTCTGTCTGTCTGTCTGTCTGTCTGTCTGTCTGTCTGTCTGTCTGTCTGTCTGTCTGTCTGTCTGTCTGTCTGTCTGTCTGTCTGTCTGTCTGTCTGTCTGTCTAGGTGCTCCACAGTATGGTGAGCAGTGCAGAGCGTCTGCCGCCCACGCCGTCAGGAAGTCAGCTGGTCCTGCGCACCAAGAACTTCCGGGTCATCCAGCTCCTCTTTCCACAGGAGAAGGACTGCATGGATGTGCACGCCTCCCTCAGCAGGCTGTCACGACCAGGTATGTGAGACTGTGTGTGTGTGTGTGTGTGTGTGTGTGTGTGTGTGTGTGTGTGTGTGTGTGTGTGTGTGTGTGTGTGTGTGTGTGTGTGTGTGTGTGTGTGTGTGTGTGTGTGTGTGTGTGTGTGTGTGTGTGTGTGTGTGTGTGTGTGTGTGTGTGTGTGTGTGTGTGTGTGTGTGTGTGTGTGTGTGTGTGTGTGAGACAGAGAGAGAGTCACGCTGCTTCCTCACCAGACTGGCATGACAAGGTGTGTGCGCAGTACTGTATGTTTTTTTTCTGTCGTCTGCATGCATGTGACAAGCGGTATGTGTTTACTGTGTGTGTACTGTGTACAGATAATCTGTGCGCAAACAGTACATGCTTGCACACACGCATGCACACAAGCACGCAGGCACCCCCCCCCCCACACACACACACACTTACACAGATTGCATACAATTAATCATATGAATTATACGTGCTCAGATCATCCACTGCAGGGTGAATGAATGAACGAATGGATTATTATTCTTTACAGTACATTTCAAGTACAACTTCAACATAGCTGATAACAGTGAATGGACGGACACACTTAGAATACACTTAGTTGTGCATTTCATCAAACAATTAAAGACATAGCAGCAAATCATAGAGGAGGTACAAGGGAAAAGAGAAATATCCAAGGGGGGAAAGATGGTGGGCGGGGGGATACATTTTTTACGGCGGCCAGTGAGGAATTGCAGCCGTCCGTAGGTGGCCTTTGAGAGTGGTTTTGAAGGAGTCAGGGGATTTGCATGTCTTAATGACTGGAAGAGCTGGAAGAGTCTAAAATGAACGCCTGTAAATTCTCTCCTCTCTTCTCCTCTCACAGAGAAGTACAGTGAGCTGTACTGTCTGTCCTTCAACCCCAACGTCAACAAGGAGGAGAGAGGGGAGTCGTGGAGCTTCCTGGACCTGTCAGCTGACTACAGGAGGATGGGAGTTCCTAACAACCTGTGGGTCGCCACAGCAGCCAACAGCGAGTACAGGGTCAGTCCGTCTGATGGCAGCACTGTGCACTCAACACTGTTTCTAACTTAGTTCAGTGGTTTTCAGCCCTATTGGGTTGGGGAGGGGGGGTCGCATATCACACACGTAGAGCAAGAATAAATGGGAAAACAAAGGTAAATGTTTTCCCCATTCCCCCTTTGACTTTTTTTTGTTAATGCCCTAATCCTAACAATATTAAAAACCCTATACTATACAACAGGGGTCTATTTCAACAGCTGGTCCGGGGACCACCAGTAGTCCCTGAGAGGATTCTAGGTGGTCCCCAGATGTAACTCTTTTGAGAGCGTAAACAGTGCACAGTGCTGCCATGTTTACGCTCTCAAGAGTTAAAATATTCATCATGTGAATTAGCCCAAGTCTACACAACTAGAGCATGTAGAAGATTAATGATCATTTTGATCTGTTTTTGATAAGTTTGATTGTTTTGTTTCCCAATTCCAGCCTGAAATTGTGGACAAAAGGAAAATAAATAAATCTTAAATAAATCTTTAGTTTTGGGGTCTGTGAGGCTAAAATGTCCTCAAATGGTAGTCTGTGGCCCAAATGCTGAATAAATAGTGGGCCCTGGTATAAAAAAGTTGAAAACCACTGCTATACAACATAAGAACCTTTTACACGACTGCACCATGGAAGTGGGTTTATTGGGCAGGTTGGTTTGTTCATATTTAATTTAAGTTGGTGCATTGGTGTCGGTCACAGAGAAAGTGTTTCTGCTCGTAGAGCCACGGTGCTGTTTGCCTGCTTGTAGCTGCTGCAGGATTTACAAGGTCACAGATAAGATAAAGCGTGTCTGTGGCTGCTGCCAGCTCTCACTTATCAGCTGCTAGTGTCTGGAGTGTAACACAGCACACAATGCTGGCTGTTCATTTTACCCACAGACTGATTTCACTCATTTTGGAATGATAGGGAAGCCAGCGTGTCTTATTCACTTATGAATGTGGTTCCTGAAGTCGGGTCCAGCTAAATTATAGTTTGGAACCAAATGACCCGTTACAGATCTGCCGTGTCACAATGCAACGCGATGTATTGTAGCCTGCCATTGTTACGCAGCATTGTTTTACTTTGTACTTATCTTATGGATTAATTCAATCAGGACAGCTCCAAACACATTACATTGCTGTTCCTTTTAGACTGACATGTGTACTGAAGCTATTCTTTATGTGTGTAGTCAGAATAAGCCTAAAGACGCAATGATTTGCTTTAATTATTTTAAAAATTAAAAATGTGTTTGTTTCCGCTGCATGTCTAAAATATATACAGTATTTGAAGGTGATGGTTAAAGAAGGTGTGCAATCCGATTAATTGATTATTTGTTTAAATAATTGCCAGATGAATCGATTATGAAAACAATTGTTAGTTGCAGCCCAGTATTTGCTGTCCTGAGGATCTCATAGGGGTCATTTAACGAGTTCAGAGCAGAATTGCAATTGCAAATGTTCAGTCTTGAGATTTTTTTAGGTCCTTTATGCGCTGTAAACTGTAGCAGGGAGACACACATTTGCTCTCTCTCCTCTTGTGTTCTCCCTGTCTATAGAGAGAGATGCATGGAGTACATAATGATGTACAGTCTCTGCCTTGTTTCTCATTCCGTCTCTGTCTCTCTCTTCAATTCTGCTGTCTCATTTTCTCTCCTTCCACTATTACTGCCCTCTTCTGTCTGCCCCCCTCTCTCTCCCTCTCTCTGTGTGTCTCTCCCTCTCCTAGGTGTGTGACACGTACGCAGCAGAGTTGTTTGTTCCCAAGTCGGCCACACCTGCCATCATCGTGGGGAGCTCCAAGTTCAGGAGCCGCGGACGCTTCCCTGCTCTGTCCTACTTTCACCAGGACACCCTGGTCAGTGGTAGTACACACACGCACGCACACACACACACACACACACACACACACACACACACACACACACACACACACACACACACACACACACACACACACACACACACACACACACACACGTGTACACACACACTCTAAGGAGTATCGAAAGATATTGTGTCTAAAGGAGGAGCCAGTCTCTCTCTATCAACACCTAGAGAACAGAGGAGGGTGGCAGGGAGACAAGAATGGAGAGGAGGAGGAAGGTAGAAAAAGCAGTCATGTAAACCAGTGGTTTTCAACCATTTTGATCACAGGACCCACTATTTATCCAGTATTTGAGCCACGGACCACCATTTGTTGACATTTTAGCCCCACAGACCCCAAAACTAAATATTTCTATTGCTTTTGTCCACAATTCCAGGCTGGATTTCAGCAAACAAAACAGGCAAAAAAATAACAATTAAGCTTCTACATTCTCTTGTTGTGTAGACTTGGGCTAATTCACATGAAGAATATTGTAAACACAAATGTAAACATTTTTACGCTCTCAAAGAGTTACATCTGGTTAACCAACTGGTTACCTAACTTCATCATTTATCTGGGGACCACCTGGAACCCTCTCAAGGACCACTGGTTGAAAACCAATAATGTAAAGCATGTCTGATGGCAGTATTAACTGCAACCTTTTAGCCCAAAATATATACAGTATATAGCTATATTTTTCCCTTTTGTCCCCTCTACTTTGGCGCTTCTGCTGTTTCCCTGCAGACGGACACTTGCTTTGCCCTTTAGATGGTTCATTGTTTGTCAACCAATCATGTTGTCAAAACATTCATTGGGGCTCAGGACAATAATCAGGACAAACAATCGGGGCTATATATTGAAGGTGAGGTGGAGTTAAATTTCAAATCTGTTTGCAAACACAGATTTTGTTGCCTATATTACCGTTAAGTTATCATTATTTGCATTAATCTGAAAATTATAGCCTGGAACATATGGCATTAGAAAGCTCACTTACTTAGATTTCGCTAACCGATAGGCTACCGGGGAGGGGACCAAAAATGACACAAGCTATGCCAGGCTTGGGGAACTACAGGAAAGGAATCTGGTGTTGAAAGACTGGCCCCAGAACTATGCAATGCACTACTTCCCACTGCAATCAGAACTGCAGTTTCACTCCCTATCTTCCACCGCAATGTGAAAACACCCTTCAGACTCCATCTTAGCCCATAACATTAGCGCTTGCCCGAGCCTCAACTAATCTTAGCATTTTTATGTAAATTTTGGTGTAAAAAAGTGGGGGTGGGAAAAGCAAGTCTGAAGAGATGGGTTTTGAGTGTGCTTTTGAACAGTTGAAGGGAGGGAGCAGCTCTGATGTCAGGTGGAAGTGGATTCTACAGTGAGGGGGCAGCCACTGCAAATTTGACTTATTTGACTTGTGGGTTTGAAGTTGGTTGGCAGTACTTGACCGGAGGGAACGGGTGGGGGTGTGGCGATGAATGAATCCTATTATATCTTAATACTTGACCATAACTTCAGCATAATGTTGTCATAACAACACTAAATTGTCTCGGTAGTGACAACTTTATCTAGTTTTTAGCGTAACTATGAAATGCTTTGCAAAATATGTCTAGCAAAAACAGCGTTCTACTGATATACATGATGGGTTCGGTAGTGACAAAATAATACACACTGGTTTTCAGACTTTGGAAGACATTAATTTCAGACTGCAGTACACCAGCTACTCAACATTTTCCCACGATGAACAAGAAGTCTATGTCACTTCTTGGTGAAGATTTTAGGGGTGTCGCTAAAACTAGGTTCCAACTCGGTAGTGACATGAAACCATGGGAGAGGTTTTTAAAATTGATTTATCTTAAATATTAAATTTAATAAAATTACAAAAATCATTTAGCTTTCATGTTTTCATGACTTTAAATGTAGGAGCTAGAGTCTGGGACAGCCACCTCCCAATAGAAAGTGACATATAAAGTATATATTGTTATAGTTTACATTTTGTTTTATTTATTTCAATAAAAGTACTTTGGTTAAAGAGATCATGAGATGATATTTGGACATGCAAGGTCTGACTACTTGATTGTTTTAATAAGTGTGTGTGTGTGCGTGTGTGCGTGTGTGCGTGCGTGCGTGCGTGCGTGCGTGCGTGCGTGCGTGCGTGCGTGCGTGCGTGCGTGCGTGCGTGTGTGTCAGGCGGCAGTGTGTCGCTGCAGTCAGCCTCTGTCAGGGTTCAGTGGGAGGTGTCAAGAGGACGAACAGATGCTGCAGGCAGTGATGAAGTCCAACCCTGGCAGTGACTATATCTATGTAGTGGACACACGACCTAAGGTAGAACAGCACAACACCACCAGCATATCTATATCTATGTGGTGGACACACGGCCTAAGGTAGAACACCACAACACCACCAGCATATCTATATCTATATCTATATCTATGTGGTGGACACACGGCCTAAGGTAGAACACCCCAACAGCACCAGCATATCTACACTGTATATCTATGTGGTGGACACACGGCCTAAGGTAGAACACCACTACACCACCAGCATATCTATATCTATGTGGTGGACACACGGCCAAAGGTAGAACACCACTACACCACCAGCATATCTATATCTATGTGGTGGACACACGGCCAAAGGTAGAACACCACTACACCACCAGCATATCTATATCTATGTGGTGGACACACGGCCAAAGGTAGAACACCACTACACCACCAGCATATCTATATCTATGTGGTGGACACACGGCCTAAGGTAGAACAACACTACACCACCAGCATATCTATATCTATATCTATATCTATGTGGTGGACACACGGCCTAAGGTAGAACACCACTACACCACCAGCAAAAACATCCACTTGAATTTCCTTCTCTTAGCTTCTTAGGCCTGATTTACAGTCAGACAAATTAGCCTGAATCAGATCTGAGTCACCTCGGGATTGAAATCTGATTGGTTTAAATGGTCTATGACTTTGGCTACCTTTGACTATGGTAAGGGGCTTGTTTTTATCTCCTTTTATCATCTTTGGCCCTTAAACTGTTAATGATATACAGTACATATAGTGTTGAGTCACTGCACCTTTAATGTTGATGTCGATCCACAGTGCTGCATTTGTCTTGGCTTTCCCTCCAGCCACAATGCATTGAAGTAATGGAAAATGGAATTTCTAGTCCATTTTGGGTTGAATCCAGTTCCAGTAGATGAACAAAGCCACCGTTTAGTAGGTCAAAAGCAAAATTACTGTGACCACGTGTGTAAAATATTTTCTAAATGCTTTGATGATGATGTATTTGTGTGTGCATGTGTTGCTTGTCCCAACAGCTGAATGCCATGGCTAACCGGGCAGCAGGTAAAGGCTATGAGAGTGAAGACCACTACACCAACATCAAACTGCACTTCATCGGCATCGAGAACATCCACGTCATGAGGAGCAGTCAACAGAAGATCATTGACGGTAAAAAGGCGTGTGTATGACTGTACTGTGTATGTATGTGTGTGTTAAATTGTGCATTTATATAGCGCCTTCATTCAATGCACTTTACATAGACTGTGCGTCACATTCATTATACTGATGGTGGAAGAAACAATACAAGGTACAACCTGCACATCAGGAGCAATTAGGGGTTGAGTGTCTTGCTCAAGGACACTTCGGCACTAACTTTGAGGGAGCCCGGGTTTGAACAAGCACCCTTGCGTTTGCCCTCCACCACCCCCCATGTGTGTGTCTGTGTAACCCTACTCTCTCTCTCTCCTCTGCTCTACTCCCTCTCTCTCTCCATGCAGTGGGTGAGCTGCGGGCTCCGTCGGTGACCGACTTTCTGTGGGGTCTGGAGAACTCTGGTTGGCTCAAACATATCAAAGCCATCATGGACGCTGGAGTTTTTATCGCCAGGGTCCGTACATACACACACACACACACACACACACACACACACACACACACACACACACACACACACACACACACACACACACACACACACACACACACACACACACACACACACACACACACACACTTGTGCACATATGCAGATATGCAGATACTGTGACACAATCATGCTGCCACACACATAATTCCAACATAAACCATAACCGTGTGTCTGTGTGTGTGTGTGTCTCTCTCTCTCCAGGCGGTGGCTGACGAGGGCGTCAGTGTGTTGGTTCACTGTTCAGACGGTTGGGACCGGACCGCTCAGGCCTGCTCTCTAGCCAGCGTCCTGCTGGACCCTTACTACAGGACCACCAGGGGACTCATGGTACGACCTCACCCTTTGAGGCAGAGCTTAGTCACTGTCCAATGACAGTCCAAATAGTTTAGCAGCTGTTGCTATGCAGGTCAAGTTTCCTGGTCAAGCTTTCCTCTGCTAACCTAGACGGATTGGGGAGGGACTTAGTGAAGGGCTAATTATATGAAAACAAGTTGAAAAGTAGTAAAATGGTCCTTTAACCATGACTTTTTTCTACCTTCCTCCCCTCTCTCCATTCCTGTGTGATTCTGTCTCCCCTGTTCTCTAGGTGTTGATAGAGAGAGACTGGGTCTCCTTTGGACACAAGTTCTCCCACAGGTAGGTGCTTCTCAAACGGTTTCAGAACGTCGTTATCTGGTGGAAACCTCTTATCGATGCTTATGAAACCTTCAGGGGTCTAGGGATGAGCTTTGCAACATCAAAAGATTTTACACACACCAAAGTCCTTATGGCGGTTCCGGCCATATGGGAGGAGAGACAGATGAGGGAATCTGTCTACAGTCTCTCTCTCTCTCTCTCTCTCTCTCTCTCTCTCTCTCTCTCTCTCTGTCTACTGTCTCTCTCTCTCTCTCTCTCTCTGTCTGTCTGTCTCTCTCTCTCTCTCTGTCTGTCTACAGTCTCCCCCCCCCCCCCCCCCCCCCCCCCCCCTATTTCCTTTCAATAAATGCCTTAACAGATGCATGCAACCGATAATCATTTAGCAAGCTAACCGGTTCGTCAACCTAAAGGTTTCACACAGTTGAGACACACGGCAGCACCTGCTTTGGCATAATAGTTTCATAATTAGCCCACATAAAACTGTCATCGACACAGATCATCACAATACTGTAGTGTGTGTCTGTCTGTTTGTTTGTCACTTGCAGTAGTCCTTGCCCTATCCTTGACCTCTTACAGGCGTATGCAAAGGCTCAACTTATCTATCTTAGATACCATTTTTTGTGTAGACGTAGATGGTAGTTTATGTATACTTATAACATTTCATGTTACATTCTTACAGTAGCAAGCTGCATTAGCAAGACAGCTTCCCAAAGACGATGTTCACATGCAGCGACGGTTCAGCTGTTTTATACTATAGGAGGTGCGACAGAACACACCAATGTTGCTCCTCCTCCTCCTCAGGTACGCCCACCTGGACGGGGATCCCAAGGAGGTGTCTCCGGTCATGGACCAGTTCCTGGAGTGTGTGTGGCAGCTGTCGGAGCAGTTCCCCTGTGCCTTCGAGTTCAACGAGCGTTTCCTCCTGGCCATACACACCCACGTCTACTCCTGCCAGTACGGAACCTTCCTGGGAAACTGCCAGAAGGAACGACTCGACATGAGGTAACCTGAGGATGTACACCGTCCATGATGTCACAGCCCAACTGGTCCCAAACAATTTTACTGTATGCCAGGCGTTTTCAACCTTTTTCATACCAGAGCACACTAAAGTTTTTGCCTACAATTTAGAGAGAGATAACTGGCAAAGTGGCAAAACATTGGTGAAAATAACAATTCTTCTACATTTTCTAATTGCGTAGATTGTTGAAAATTAAGTCATTCAGATGTTTAAATATAATTTAACTCTTGAAAGCGGTAAATTGAAACCAAATGGACCTGTAAGGGTACATTTGGTTTCATTTTAACGCTTTCAAGAGTTACAGATCTCTAAGGGTCTATAAGAGTTACAGATCTCTCAGGGACCACTGGTGGTCCCCGGACCACCTTTTGAAAACCACTGGTGTATGCCATATCACAACAGTACAAGACTTACTGCTTTATATCAGATATTATGGATATACATCAGACTGCTTTGATAGTTGAATCACCTTTGTAGAAGAATATTGCCATGATTTTGTCACGATTCGAGTTGGCTTTGTGGAAGTCTATGAGGAAAGTCTGTCCTTGTCCAATCGGCACGTTAGCAGAGGAAAGCTTGACCTGCATAGAAACGGTGCTAAGCTATTTGGACTGGCATTGGACAGTGACTAAACTCTGCCACAAAGGGTGGAGTTTTGAGAAGGGCTCATTCTCTTCCAGAAACGGCGAAGGGGCAGGGCTGTGGCCTTCTATACTTGGTGGGTCAACTAAGTGTGTGTGCGTGTGCGTGTGCGTGTGTGTGCATGCGGCCCTAGGCTTCAGGAGCGGAGCCACTCGGTGTGGAGCCAGCTGTGGAAGGACAGAGCTCAGTACACCAACCCACTGTACAAGGCTGAGCAGAGCCAGACACAGGGTGTGCTAAAACCCAACACCTCCCCCTACTGCTTCAAGTGAGTTCAACTTATTGCACTACATCCATTCAAGGTTTTTGACACAGGCAGGTTGAGACAGAAATGTCACTATCGCTATCTCACACTTGATGGGAGTGAAAATACAACCGTAAGTTTGTTGGAATGCATTGGAGTTTAATGAGATCTTAGTGACCAGCTCCTGAACACATAATGTCTCTGTATAAGTGTGAACCTTTTGCTAAATGATCAATAAGTGATCAAATAACAGAATATAAAGGGTTTTCTTGTGACCCTCCCATTGAAAGGGACATTTCCTCTTTTGCAAACAGAGCTTATTTTAATGATGTTTAGGATGGATGAAACACTTTTTAATGTGTGTGAAACACTTTTTAATGTGTGTAGGGCAATATGGTTTCTAGATATTCTAGTTCTGAATGGATGTTCATGAGCCTCAGTGGCTGCATGGAGGTGTGACTTTGTTCATAAACCTCCTAAACTAAAATGTCTAAAAACTATATTACTCACATTAGGACACACTTATGTCCTAAATATCATTAAAATAACCTCTGGTTGCAAAATCCATATGGAAAAAACTTTATATGCAAACTCTTGAAAGTGGCACCTTTCATACAAGCCACTTTACAAAAAGAACAGAATCTTGTTCAGCTGCATTCATGAATGTACAAAGTGTACTGTATCTAGATATTTTTTATATACCAAATTTTCCACTTTAAACAAAAGAAGCACTGAACAGCTGCCCAAATGCATGATTACACTGACACACCTCTGGGGTGAAATGGCTATTTTTGTCATTTTATTTTGAAGCGACAGACGGCAGATGGCAATAGCTCAGCAAGTGAGCTACTATGTGGCTTATTTCTAGCATATTTCTAACATAACATATTTGAAGTTGCTGCTGACATTTTGTATGACTAATACACTGTCTGGATGTCACCTTGAGTGAGATTAAAAGTAGTTCTGTACTTGTGTAGTTCTGAACCCAAAAGCAGCTGGGTTTGGTGAATGAAATCAGGATTAATTTATATGCATGTGAGCCTTGACCCGATACCTGATACCTATAGGCCGATACATACCAAAAGTACTCATACTCGGGTACTTTTGAATACTTTCAATTGAACGTGTTCCATTGTTTTTTTTTTATATATTTTTTCTTATTCATTTCAGGGTATTATTATATTGGTTATTGAACATTACAATGTTGTTACAAATACAAGGCATGACAATGGGAATAAATAGCATAAAAAGGGGGCCAAATAAGTGGATAGTCGTTATTGGTGAGTACTAAAAATTAACAGTTATAAACCGCCATTGCAGTTGATCTACGGCAAACTTACTATTATCAAATAATAGTTAGGACCGCTGCCATTGACCTACGTCAATCTTTGATTAGTATCGATATTGTTTACAATCCCCTCATGCCATCTAAGGGACCCAAATAAGAGATGTTAACTACTTGAAAAAAATGTTATTGGTATTAGGGACATCCCTACGTGAGCCTCTACACCTCATGCAGCACGTTTTCATTCAGAAGGACTTTTGTCCCTCTGGGATATTTTTTATCCCACGATTTTGTAACTCTTTTTTTCCCAGTGTCACAGACAACCCAGTGTGTGTGAGATCCTGAGCTCTACACACCTTCCACAATCCTGGGGAGGCAGGGACTTGGCTCATGCTTCCTTCAGTGCATGAGGAGTCCAAGCTTCTTTTCACCTGACGGGGGGAGTTTCCCTGGTTGGACGTAGTGCGTGGAAGGAACATGTTATTCCAACCAGTTCCTGTCCCCTCCATCAGTCAGTTTAGAGCCCAGGATTACTGCATATTTTTGTGAGGGCTACAGTACCCTAGGACACACAGGGAGAACATGCAAACTCCACACTCCACACTTTCTTTAACCCGCGCCTCAAGTAATGGTAAACTGATGACACGGAGGAGGAGACCAGTCACCAGCACCCACCCTAGCGGGAATCGAACCCAGGACCTTCTAGCTGTGAGCCGACAGCACTAACCACTGTTCCACCTGCCACTTTTGTTCTAGAAATACACAAAAAAGATGTACAATGTACCCTATGCCCATACGATGACCACATTTACAGATAGGTATGTATTATGGTCCGTAAAATATGGTACCTGTGGTAAATACGGTACTGTCCTCTCCTCCCTCCCAGGTTGTGGAAGGGTCTTTACCAACACGTGGAGAAGCCCCCTCGCCCCCCTCCGCCCCGCCAGTCGCCCGCCGACTGCCTGTCCGCTGTCCGGGAGGAGACGCAGCGGCTGGAGGAGGAGCTGACCAATCACCAGGAGGTACCGCCCGGAGGAACCGCCCACCACCACCCCCCGGCCTCCAAACAAGGCATACGACGCACTCACCCACCTCTCTTCTCTCTCCACGCCCACTCTGAACCAACTCCCCCAACCCCCCACACTAGTGTTGATCTGTACCAGAGTATGCATAGGGATACGCAAAGTCCGTTCACTGCATGGGCTCAGTCCAGTGGCCGCTCTTCTACTTAAATTGAGAATGGGGACAGCAATTAGGGACAATTAAGTCCTGGACCCAGAAAGACTGCAGAGCACAGAGATGCAGAAATGCAGTGGACTCAGGCAACAGCCGAGATCATCCCATTTTGTCCTGACACTAGATTCTAGTTTCTGACATTAGATTGTAGTTTCTGGTACTAGTTTCTAGTTCCTGACACTAGATTGTTGTTTCTGATGCTATATTTTAGTTTCTGAAACTAGATTCTAGTTTCTGACACTAGATTCTAGTTTCTGACTTTAGGTTCTAGTTTCTGGCACCAGATTCTAGTTTCTGGCGCTAGATTCCAGTTTCTGATACTAGATTCTAGTTTCTGGTGCTCGATTCTAGTTTCTGATGCTAGACTAGTTTCTGACACTAGATTCTAGTTTATGACGCTAGATTCCAGTTTTTGATACTAGATTCTAGTTTCTGATGATAGATTCTTGTTTCTGACACTAGTTTGCACTTTCTGACATAAGATAATTTCTTATGCTAGATTCTAGTTTCTGACGCTAGATTATTGTGTCTGACACTAGAGTCTAGCTTCTGACATTAAAGTATAATTTCTGACATTATATTCTATTAAATTATATTTCTGAAATAGCAGACCTAAAAGCTCATAACGCGCCACTTGGTAGCATGCTATATGAGCTTGTAGACCTGATATTTTTGGGATGTCTACCTCTGTCATGAGTGTAGCTAAATTAGTTTTCTTATCTTCTTATTAGAATGTAGCCAAAAAGTCACCATATTGAATTCCATTGGATGAAGAAACTGCTCTCAAAGTCACTTTCTTTAATCACATAAACTAACATTTAAACACTGTGGCCTGCGCTGGGTTTTGGGGTAATGCATACTAGAAGAATCAGCTTTGGTAAAGACAAATATTAAGTTGATTTAGCCATTTGTTGTGGGAAAAATAAGTATCCCAATCCGGATCCGGTTCTCCAAAATTGTAAAATCATAGCAAAATTATAAAATCATAGTTGTTGACATTTTGTCCTGTATTGGGTGGGGAGTTTGTGTTGTTATCCATTGGTTTTGTATGCGTTTGTTTATTTTACATAGATCTATAGTGCACACTTCCACTATGATTTTCACATTACTGATGAACACCACAACTCAGTAATGATTATTTTCCTCAGAAGTCATTTAGATGCCTGATTTACACTGGTAGCCAAATCCAGCTTGAATCAGATCTGAGCCACCTCCAGCTCAGAATCTGATTTGTTTAAAAGAGTCATGTGACCTGTTAAGACGGGTCAGATCTGATTCAGAATGGCCTTGGCTGCCAGTGTCCTAACATCCTTCCTTCCTCTCCTACCTTCCCTTTAACTGCAGAGGATCGCGGCCCTGACGGGGACACCAATCACGTGTCAGAAGGTGGAGGTTCCCAGGAGGAGGTTTAGCCAATCGCACCTGCGGTACTGCGGTCCGGACCCGCCCACTTCCTACGTATATCCAATCACCAGCCCGGCACAGAACTACGGCAGCAGCAGCGCATCCTTCACTTCTTCTTTTGGACCGACCGGACGGCCGGCTCTGACCACCACCAAGGAGGACCTGGACCGACCGGCGGCTCTGACTCTGCCTTTAGGTTCACCGCCTGCCCCTGATGACCTCTCCACCTGCAGCGACTACGAGTCGGGTGTGGCCGACCTCTGCAGCCGTTCGTCCAGCGGTGAGGACTACGGAAAGGACCTGGACTAGTATGTAGGACAAAGGGGGGCTGCCCTCACCGTTTGCCTGAATGGATATCAAACCCATAGTTCTGGCTGGCTGGAAGCCCAGGGAGAGAGGGTGGAGGTCTCACACACACAAAAAAAATACAGTGCAAAAATGCAATTTAAAGGAACACTTTCCCCCCGTTTTCAACCTTATCTTCACACTAATTAATCCTCGCAAATACTCGTTGTGAGATGACGCCATTTTCAGATATATTCACTGGCTTCGGACAGGACAGAACTAGAGTCAGTCGAGTGCCAACTTGTGTATTGTGCACAAGTAGCCCATGGCCTACTTTTGCGTGAGCAGAGCGAGCGACCCAAAAACAAATGAAAACACACTTTTTAACTCCTTAAACCCCAAGGACAAGAAAACGAGGTAAACAAGGTTGTTTACAGGTGCCAAGAACGTTAAGACGTACCTTGGCAACAGTGGGATCTAAAGGCACAGTCACACGTCTATATACTGTACTGTATGTAGGATAAAAAAAAAAGTATATGACTACTGTTTAGTTTTGTTTTGAGATCAATCAATTTGTGCATATGGATGGCACTCTGGACCAAATGAGGCTGCTACAGGCTGGCAAAATGGCACCTAAGGAGTTTTAATTTAATATTCTCTTGGACAACAATAATTGTTTTTTTGCAGAATCTGCTTCAGGACATAATGCTTATGACATTAGTTACAAAGTTCTCTTAACTACATCACCATTACATCGTGACCTAAACCAGCCAATCGGAATACTTCGAGGGACAACCGACAGTTGACAACCACGAACCGATCGCTTTGCTTCCTCTCGCTTTGCTCGCGCAACTTAACTACCACGAGTGAGTGACCTGATTTGAGTTGGTCATTTCAAGCACACATTGGTTTTGTGATTTTTTTTTTAAAGGATTCATTCCTGTCTGCTGAGTTCACGGTTTAAATGAAGTGACTGTCAGATAGAATAGTAGAACTAAGGTTAGCATTGTGTTAACTCCCTTGCGTGGGCCTGTGAACACTGACATTTTGTTATTATACGAGCGAAGAAACTTACTGTCGGGTGGTAGAAACCTTAAAGGGATCCCAGGCTAATATGATTTTCCACAAAACATTATACTTGTTCTCTAAAAGTACAACATACAAATAAAAGCACCGTCAGTATTTTATTGGTTTCATAAATAGATAATCTTTCAGTCAATAGCACATCCCCAGAAAGCCTCTCCAATGTTGAATCGGTCGGCCCTAGTGGTTAGAGTGTGATCTGCACATGTTCATGGATTCATGACTAGGAAACCCCATGGCCCTGAAGTTTAACATTGGGCGTTCGTTCATGTGCGTGTTAATGGAGGTAACACTTCTGTGTTTGATTACCAAAATTTGGTGATAAAGTGCAGAAGTGGACCTGACTTGGCAGTCTTTCCGGGTGCTTCAAAACGCCACAGAGCAGCTTGCATTGAAATGAATAGCAAGGGGGTGGGGCTATAATTCATCATCTGAATTAACCCAAGTCTACACACCTAGAGAATGTAGAAGATTAATGGTCATTTTGATCTGTACGTTTGCCTGTTTTGGTTCTGAAATCCAGGGTGAAATTGTGGACAAAAGCAAAAGAAATCTTTAGTTTTTGGGGTCTGTGAGGCTAAAATGTCATCAAATGGTGGTTGGTGGCTCAAATTCTGAATAAATAGTGGGCCCTCGTGTGAAAAGGGTTGAAAACCCCTGCTCTATGGTGAATAGGGACTGCTCCTGGAGCAGGTTGATGATGTCCCTAATTCTGTAGACATCATCAGCCCATGACTGCAGCAGTCCCTGTTGAGAGCAGATTTGCTATTTATGAAAGAAATACAATATTTAGGCTGCTTTTATTTGTTTATTTTAGTTGTAGAGGACAAATATAATGTTTAAAGGCATATTTGTCTTATTAATCAGGGCTCCTTTTAACAACTCCAAAACTTCAAAAACTGTTACTTTCCTGAAATGGAAAACAAAATGTGTTCCCATGGAACCAGTGTAGTTATTAGTATTTCTTGTAATACTTTTATTGTTCCACTATTTACAAATCCCAACACAAGACACATTAACCACTTTCTTTTTTTAATGGCAGATCTACAAGCTCCCAAAAGTAGCAAGCTCACAACGTGTGCTAGGGACGGGTGACCAGATGTCCCTCTTTGCGTGGGACAGTCCCTCACTTCCAAGACCTTCCAGGTATCCCATAAACCCTGTCCCATATTGTGTCTGGCAGCCAGGCATCATCACTGAACACCCTAATAGTGAGTCCCCTAACCGTTGCGTTACAGCCTGCTGTTGTAAAGGTCTCTCATTCTGTTTCCCCGCAAGATGCGTTTTTTAAAACAAAATTGGAGATGTCCGAGGAGATGATGGCCAATATGGTCCTATACGACAACAAGGCAAAGTCAAGTCATACGCTGCAAACCTCTTACTCTTGTAACTCTTCTCACTAGAGATGCTTCTGTCCCTTTTGTAGTTTGCATCTGGTCACCCTAAGTGTGTTTCGTAGTGAGTGAGTCAGTGTTGAAGCATTGTGAGCATTGGTTATTTTTGCTACTTCTGTGCGACATTGTATTTGTAGTATGAAAGAAGAAGGACATTCATGTAGGTACGGAAAAACAATCTGACAGATGCTGAGGTTTCTGTCAGATAGTGACGGTAATGTGTTGTCTTGCTGAAGTATGATGGTTGGAGTGAGAAAGTTTGGTGGCACTTTTGTTTATGTTTTATGTACACATGGTTATCAGTCATTTGGAATCCACAGAAGGAACCAATGCGTCTGTGCTGCGTTTTGAGCTTGTAGATTCTTGCAATAGTTATTTTATGATGAATGTGCAATTGAAATGTTCAAAACTGACAATAGAACACATTAGATTAAAGGGTGTTCGAATTGGGCAAACTAATACTTAATAATTTATCTGTACATGATGTAATTCTTTATGGAACACTCTGTTTCACAAATGGGAAAGGTCATTGCTTTAAACCATGTGTACAATACAACACCTGTGGACTGTATTTTAACCTCTTAAATCCTACTACTGTATAGTGCTTTGAATTTTGAAATTCACCTGACGCTACACTAAACCTATACACTGAAAAGTCCTTGATCTACAGGATCACAGAGATGCTATGACACTGTGCAAGCCTGATCGACTATTTAAGCTAAATGTTTACCTGTTAAATTTTTGACACGTCCATATTAGAAGTGAAGTTGGGGATAATGCGGTTAAACGATAATAGATTTGCAAATGTAGTGGGAAATGTCCGCCATGGGCCGCCATGTTGGCTGACTGTTTCTCTACAATAGGGGCACTCCAAGCTCAGACACACCATATCAGGTTTGTGCTCCATCAACAACCAGCCTTCTTTGTTTTCTTTTTCTTTTTGTTACTGTAGAAAAAGCTTAAAGACTTGATGCATTTGAGTTTAAAGCATTCCTCGATACTACAGTCCCAGTGTCAAAATCATGTCTACGACAACAAGTCGGAGACACATCGCTGCTTTCATTTGAAAATGTTCATAAATGTTATTGGCCCCCTACCCACTGGTCCGTGACAAATTAGTGGCGTCTTGATTGTGTCCACATCAAGGCAATCAGAGACTAGTCAAATCTGTCCCACAATATCACCTGATTTCAACCAACACAAATCCTGTCCACTATAGACGGACACCCATGGATGCATCAGAGAGAGTCAGATTGAGGCCAGACTAGCTTAAATCAATCATAACTAGTCAGATCTGGCCAAGAATATCTTAGCTAAACCTTTATTATATCAACTGTTGGACGTTCTGGAAATGACATAAAGATCATCCCCATATTGGCTGTGATCTGGCCTAGTCTTGAACGTCACTTGAGGATGCCATCGTAACGTCACTGGAGGACTCCAGTGATCAATTGATATAAAAGTATAGCTGAGATATTCTGGGCCAGATCTGACTAGTTATAATTGATTTAAGTTAGTCTGGCCTCAATCTGACTTTATTTCATCCGGGGACGTCCTTCTTTCTTTAGTGGGCAGGATTTGTGTTGGTTGAAATCTGGTGATATTCTGGGACAGATTTGAATAGTTTTGGATTGCCTTGTTCTGGACTCCATCAAGACGTCACTAATTTGTCACGGTCCTGACCGTGTTTAATGGTTGTCTGTATTCATTGCTTTTCTATTGTCAGGAACAGAATCATTCTCAGTTTGTACTTATAACAGTTGGAAGGGATATTGTTGCTCCAACCATTTATCCAAAGTAGATTGAAAATGTTTTGGCTTTAAAAAGGTTGCCAATAAGTAGCCAAGTCACAGAAGTAGTGCAGGAATTAATGTGAATTGCTTTCTTTAACATATTGAGAAATTATAATCCTCCAGACTGAATCATTCATAAAGTATAAGGATCATCATACTGTATGTTTTTAAAGGAACAAACTTGAGCAAAATGTGAATACGTATACCCATGTTTACAACAAAAGGCTGCAGTTTTATGTTTGCTGTGCAATGTTTTATTTTTTAAAGCCATGATGTGTTTTAGGTTTCAGTGTACTGTAAAATGTCTTCTTTTTTAAGTTTTATCTTTCAATTTAGTCAGATGATAGATGCACCACAAAATGTGAAATACATTCCAAGGTTTATTTTTTAATGTGTTGGGAGTCAAAGACATTATATACATGTACATACAGGTTGTGGACTTTCAGGTGATTGATGTTACATTAATGTGTGGCCATAATACTGAGCTTCAATTCACTAGGATAAACTTTGTCAAATGGGTTATTCCCTGTCCCCAAAGCATACTTAAAGGTATAGTAAGTGATTTCACTTAATTCAAATATTTTTTTTTCTTTTTCTTATTTTTTGGCTAATATTCCCTACTATAGAGTGTGATGGCCATATAAGGAGTTCCTCCCTGTCCCCAGTGAGCACCTGGGGTAAAAAAAAAAAGTTTCAGTTTGGGCTTTCGTCCAATCAGGATGAGAGGGGCCTTCCTCCAATCAGAAACAGAATCCTCATTCATTTTTCTCATAGACTTTTCGAAAATGGTTAATAAAAACACGATTGTGCTGTGGACAAAACCAACTCGGGTTGTGACAAATCATGACAACCACCATAATATTATCATGCAATATCTAATTAGCAAGAGGTAAAAAATTTTGTTTTGTTTTTCATCTTAGAAATTATTTGATTGTCCCAAAAGATTGTGTGTCATCATGATTTGTCACAACCTGAGTTGGAATATTAATCATTTTCAAAAAGTGTGGCAGACTGGGTGGCTGGACTAGTTAGTTTCTCAGGACATTTGTGGTCGTATATGACTACATCTGTCATTGAAAAACTTTTTTGCAGTGATTCTCTTAGGTTTAAAGGTAACTGTGGTAGAATAGAAGTATTACACTTGAGTGTGTGGATTAATGTGATTCTTGGCACTTCAGTGATGGTTGTGGAACTCGACTACGTCTCGTTCCTGAACGCATCACAAGGCACTTTGTCGTCATCTGATGAGTGTCTTCCTAGAATAGTAGGATGTGTTGAAAGTACACTTGGATGACTGGCAGCCCTCACAGGCCAGGTGTCTGACAATGAAAAATATCAGTGTAGGCATATCTTAATATGAGGTGCGCAATGCCGTAAAACAATTCTTTTAAAAGCCCTAATCACACCAAAGTGGCAAGACTGTTTTACTGCATGTGATATGTCCTGTTGCACATTGGCATATGTTGTCCCAAGCGATTCAATTAGGGTGACCAGATGTCCCTTTTTGCGTGGGACAGTCCCCTCATTTCCAAGACTTTTTCAGGTGTCTCACAAATTGAGCCCCTGTCTGTCCCACATTGTAACTACAGAGTTCAGTGTTCAAATGCCCCAATAGGCTTTCTGTTGTCTCCTTTCCTATATAGATGGTGTCACTATATTTCCACCTTCACTCCACAAGGACCACATTGCATGTACTGTAGCAGATCTACAAGCTCAAAACGTGTTGCACTGCAACACGTTACTCTTGTCCCTCAAATGAACAGTTTGGATCTGGTCACCCTGGATCAGGGGTGCCCAAAAGGTAGATCGTGATCTACCAGTAGATCACACAGGCCGTGCAGGTAGATCACACGACAGTCCGCCCAGCACTTAGATCCTTATAGATCTGTAACTCTTGAGAGTGTTAAAGTAAAACCAAATGGCCCCATCGGGTCCATTTGGTTTCATTTTACACTCTCAAGAGTTAAATTATATTTAAACATCTGAATTATGGAATTTTCAAGAGTCTACACAATTAGAAAATGGAGAATAATTGTTATTTTGACCAATGTTTTGCCAGTTCTCTTTCCCAATTGTGGACAAAAACGTGAAAGTTCTTAGTTTTGGGTGCAAGAGACTAAGCTCAACATCCCGAACTGTCAACTCAAACCCCGAAATACTGTTTTCAAACGTTAGCAGTAGCATATTTAGGAAAACCTTCCAATTCTCCCCCTCTATTTTTCATTCAAGTGCATTATTCTTAAACACTAACATTTTATTTTCAGCAATGGTATAATCTCATTTTCGATGTGTAGATCTTGTTGAGCTGGTCATTTTGAAAGTAGCTCTCAAGTCAAAAAAGTGTGGACACCCTTGCCCTGGATTCAACAAAGAAAGCAATGGTCCAAATCTCACCAAAGGGTCACCATGCAAACGTTTGGACCCAAGGAGTTGTGCGTTGACTCCTTGGTGTGATTAGGCCTTTAGGGGAGTGAAAGCTGCTCATTATGCTGTTAGCACTTTTTTTTCGTAGACATGCCTTGGCTATACGAGGGAACAGGCCTTTTGCCGTCCTTATAACAACTGAAAATTGAAAATTCTGATGTACAGTATAACAACACAAAAAACTATGTTGGCTCGCCCAGTGTGTGATGATGAGTGCAGGCGCGATACTGAAATTGGCACAGTTGTGGATAATGGTGACCTTGACTGTAAATCCCAGAGGCCTGTGATGGATGTGTGTGTGTGTATGTGTTCTATTATCCATTGATGTAGAAAAAAATATCAGCTAATAAATGCACTGTCCAAGGGAACGGGTTTGAGTGACATCTGTGTTGTTAGGCCCTCTCAAGGCTAGTCACACTGTAGGTAATACAGGTCACCCCTTACCCTTGTATCTGATCACTGGTTAGACTGGCATATTCACCATCGTGTCAACCCTTTACCCTTGTGTCTGATTGCTGTTTAGACTGGCATATTCACTATAGTGTCAACCCCTTACCCGAGTGTCTGTTCTGGTGTTACACTGGCATATTTGCCAATACAAATAAGATCCGATACTGATACTTTTCCGATACCCATACAGTATTTGCCATGACAAAAAACTGCCGATCTGACATCCACAGTAACAATCAATATTTCAATAATACACCTCCCCTAATCAAAGCCTGCCAGATACACACACACCTTATCTCCTCCTCCTCCTCAGAGCGTTCAGTTCCTCTAGCCCTCCTGTTATTCCCCGTCATCACTGCCACTTTGTAATGTCTTAATGAAGACACACACACACACACACACACACACACACACACACACACACACACACACACACACACACACACACACACACACACACACACACACACACTTTCTGAGAAAATTCCACCTACTGTATACCTCTGATAGGGACCTCACTCTCACACGCACACACATTACAGAGAGGGAGAGAAGAAGAGAGACGGGCGGACGGACACAACGTGGACGATTGAAGACGGCAAGAAATACTGGAAAGATTTACTGTGAGTTTACATTCACATATCCAACTCTGAATTGTGTAAAGAATGATTTTTGCTTAATATTAAAAAAATGGGAGAACCAGGGCATATTATACTGTATACAGACCGTGTCAGAATGACATGAGATATGAGCTGAGATTAAAAAAAAAAAAAAAAAAAAGAGCTTCATTTGGACTTCATCCTGTAACCTGCCCAAGCAACAGTTAAAATGATGGGTGTCATTTCATTTTTGGACTATCATACTTGCACCCAGACGTGGATTGATGATTTGAGAATCAACAGCTTGTTTTCTATGAAGTTGACTGGTGGTGCCCCAACATACCAATACACATAACAGCTGCCATGGCAGGGGACAATTATACATTCACTTGCATCTTACTCAGATATATCAATACTATTGACACCCATGTGGAAGAGATGCTGATAAGACTATTGTATTTTGACAGCAAATCAACCATTCACCAGAAGGTATGTTCTACAGTGAATCGAATGAGGTGGGGTTGTGTGTGTTGTACATTGTGTAGAAGTTCAACAACACAAATCTTGTTTTAAGAATTTGTTTTGGGCTTTTTCCTTTATTGATAGTTCCAGTGAAGACAGAGAGAATGGGATAGACATGCAAGGGCTGTAACTTATGAACGGGATTCAAACACGCAACGTGTTGTCAGGCCAGGTACTGTATGTGGCATCATGTGCCTGGACCACTGCCAGTGGGCGAACCTATTCCATCAGATTTTGATTATTCATAGGCTATACATGTAATGAACATTAATTAGAGTAACCCAGTCCCCCTCCAGTCAGTGTGTGTGTCAAGGCAGTCTCATGTGACCACCCAGACAGTTTCTAAGTTACTCGATTAAGCATTTAGATATTAGATGTTAATTTTAGCTGCTCTGCCCCCTTCCTATACAGTACAAACCAATTATAACTTAAAACTCTATTTTAACCATGATAGATTCATCAAAAACATTCGTCTTTTTTCTGGTGACTGATATTGTCCTCTCCTAATTCATGCAAAGAGTACTTTTCCATTTTCTGTTCTTATTTATTTTTAAAATATCGCACTTGATCACCGGTGTGGAGCAGATAGGAGTGAGGCTGCTACATTTTCCAAAACTGAAAACAGTAAATGAAAATCCACTATCAGCCCCCAGAAAAAAATATTGGGTGTTTTTGATGAATGTATCATGGTTAAAATTGAGTTTTTGGTTATAATGGGTTTGAATAGGAAGGGGGAACCATGCACCTTAAACACTGTCTGGGGTGTTCACATGTGCCTGAGTATATGATACAAGTTTTTTTCTTGAATAAAAGATTTTTTTAAAGGGAAATATCCTTTTAAAAGACAAACACCTCTGTCTCACCCTTGCCAGTGCGCAGTGATTATCCTCAACCATTGTCTATATGGCATGTGATTGCATCTGTTGAAGCTGTTGTGTGGAATTTTTCCTTTATTTATTCTTTATTTATTTTTCAAAAGAGTGAAAGCACCTTAAGACACCTGTAGAGGTGGTATTATTGGGTGAAATGTAACAATCTGGTCTGATATGGTTGGTCTTCTAATTTGGTCTGTGTATGTGCTGTAGAGCAGTTAGGGTGATCCAAACTGTTCATTTGGGGGGCAGAAGTAGGCCTACTGCTTTTGTGGGAGAACTGGGGAAACGTTACAGAATTAAAGACACATATTAGCGCACTGATGTCTGTCAGTCACAATGTGGGACAGGGTCTCAATTTGTGTGACACCTAAAAAGTCTTGGAAATGTGGGACTGAAATGTGGGATGAGCGACATCTGGTCACCATAAGAGCAGGTGCTCAAAGTGGGATTCCTTAATGGGGTTCCATGGCTAAATGTACACAATTATCAACTTCGGGCTTCTTGTATATGACATGAAAATGTTTGACAATGTAATGTGTCATTTTCATTCATGTCTTGACCTTTGTGACCATACCAGGTATTACAAGGGGCCAATCACAAAATGTAATCCCAAATCCAAACATTAAAAAGGGTTAACAAAGGGCCTCATTGTGCACACTCCCTCACATTCCAAGGTTGTTGCCTATGAAATCGGACAAAATGTATCCTAAAGCCTCACTGCAGGTAAGATGCTGCTGGATGAGGTTGTTGGTTGTTGGTTCTCAAAACCTACAGAATGACCCCTATGAGGTGATCAGATGTCCCTCTTTGTGTGGGACAGTCCCTCATTTTCAATTAAGCCTTTTCAGTAGCCCCACAAATTGAGACCCCTCTCCCACATTGTGAGTGGTTAGGCACCAGTGTTCAAATACACAAGTAGTTATAGTCCTTTTAAAGTTGGCCTTCTGTTGTAAAGCTCTCTCATTGTTTCTTTTCCTGCAAAATGTGTTTTAACAACAAAATGTGAGATGCCAAAAAGGTCAAATATGGCATGACATCAAGGCATTTAATAGCAAATAACTCCAGTATCTCTTGTGCTGGGACAAGTGGGGAACAATAAATACTTCTGTCCCTCAAATGAACAGTTTGGATCTGGTCACTCTACCACCAAATAATCATTTGACCCGGGGTCCTCACACCTTGACAGGAGTTCATTTGGTCAGTGTTTGACAATGTTTTATATAGATATGAGGACAGAGGCACTATATTGAATACTTTTGACAGTAATGGACGTCATATGCTGGCGTGTTTACTGTTGAGTGATCTGGTGACCGTCCACCCCCCAAAATAGAGATACTGAAACACCACAGTAAGAGGTGTTTAATACACGATTACATTTCCCCAATAAGCAACAATAAATCAAACGTCAACTTTTGTTGCATATGAGTTCCAGTCATTGAAGGACCATGACTCACCCCCCCCCCCCCCCCCCCCACACACACACACACACACACACAGACACACACACATTCCAGGTCTGTCTGCCTTTGTCGTAATTGCAGATTGTTCAAAATAACAATTCTTCTACATTTTCTAATTGTGTAATTCTTGAAAATTAAGTAAATCATATGTTTAAATTTGATTACCAACTGTCCATCATTTAGACAGGGATCACTTCGAATCCTCTCAGGGACCCAGATAGTCCCCGGACCACTTGTTGAAAACTACTGACCTAAAGTGCGCATCTACCTGTGAGAAAATTCAGTATACATTTTCTGTACATTGTACTAATAACCATACTATTTGTGTGGTTTTTAAAGGAACACGGTGTGCTGTGGACTGGGTGGAGACTGACTGACTGACACAATGAAGATCCTGGCTGTCTTCCTGTCACTGCTTCTCTCTGTCAGTGACACTAGAGGTAATCTTTACTAAATTGCTACGTCCCGATTGAGTGTCCTGTTGGAATGTAGTTACATATACATATACCCTGCTGCTGAAAATTCTGATGTACAGTAAAACAACACAAAAAACTATGTTGGCTCGCCCAGTGTGTGATGATGAGTGCAGGCGCGATACTGAAATTGGCACAGTTGTGGATAATGGTGACCTTGACTGTAAATCCCAGAGGCCTGTGATGGGTGTGTGTGTGTGTGTGTGTGTGTGTGTGTGTGTGTGTATGTGTTCTATTATCCAGTTGGGTAACAATTAGGGATATCTTGATGCCACTCACTATACCTAAACCTTGGTTGGTACAAGTTACATTGTCGATTGGCTGTTTGAGGTTAATACTGTAGGTTTTGTATTCATAATCTGCAAATTAACAAGTAACTACAGCTGTCAAGTAGGCATTCAGGCCGGGAATCATTTTATGGATTCTGTGCAGTATGTACAGAACTGAAAAAAGTGATTCTATCACTATCACTTCTGTTTTTGAAGTATTTTCAGACAACTTAGGTCAGGCCTAGATGAGTTGTTTAGGAGTAGATGGGTGCCAATGTTTTGAGGAGAATATATGTCTTTGCTTTAAACAGGTGCCAAGTACATCTTCTATGACGACGATGCAGAGCTCGTGGCTGAGACAGGATCGACAGCTGTCCTGGGCTGTGGATTCATCCAGCCTGCTGATTTCACAGCAACGTCCGTAGCATGGCTGAGGTGTGACTCCAAACCTCAATGCATGGATGACGACGACATCATCTTCCGCTCTGATGACGTCAACGTGGGCCAGGATCACTACAGGGGCCGAGTCTCCCTGTTGGACACAGACCTCAGCAGGAACAACAACTGCAGCGTCGTGATTCAAGACCTTCATGTGTCTGATTCTGGATCCTATCATCCTCTCGTGAGGGGTCATGATGTCCATGGCAACTTTCACAAGCTGCATCCTACCAATAAAAAGGCCATGAAAGTTGCAGGTATGAAGTTTTAACACCCACAATGCTTGACAATGTGCTGAGCATAGCTCATAGCTCTTTTTACTTTTTTTAGTGTTTGGCGCTCACATCTGCATTTTCTATCCACACAAATTCTCTCAGGAACAGATAGTTTGATTTTGGCCTCATAATGATGTCATCACTGCACCCTGCTTTGTATAATTAAAACCGGGTTTTATCTAGCATCAGTATTATAATGGACCTCCATATCAGCGCCCACTTCAGGACATTGTGGTACTGCAGATAAACTGTGCAGAAAAAAATGATAAGGAACTGGTTATCAGTGGTGATTGAGGCTCAAACCATTAGAAATACGATTTAGGGACATACAGTATGATATTTAGTATTAAAAACAATTTTGGGAATCCAGGATGTTTGTGGTCCTTGGACCTCACTAGTGATAAAAATAAAAACATCCCATTGTTTTATGACGCTATAGGTTTGAGACAGCCCAGAATCAGTGGGGTGACCAGACTGGCTGAAGGTGGGACCCTAAACCTCACCTGTGATGCAGAGAGTTCTCCACCTGCCACTGTCCAGTGGCACAAAGTGGGATCAGACTCCCCCCTGGTGACTCACTCCCAGACAGCCACTCTGCTCATCCAGAACGTGACCATTGAACATTCTGGACACTACAGCTGCACGGCAAAGAATCTGACCAAGATCCTGACTGCGTCCGCTGATGTCACTGTGATAGGTAAAATGTGTTGATCAAATCCCCACTCGTTCTTAACTGCTTTATACATTGAAATAGTTTTTTTCTGAAAATAAGAGTGAACAAGTCAAGATGCTAGTAAGGACTGAGGGGAGATTTAAAGGCACAGTCACACGTCTTTTTTTTTTTTTAAATATTTTTTAGCCCACGATTTTGCAACCCATTTTTTCACCCAGTGCCAATTCCTAATGTGATCCTGGGCTCTACACACCCTCCACCAACCTGGGGAGGCAGCGGACTGGCCTCATGCTTCCTTCAATGCATGAGGAGTCCAAGCTGCCTTCTTTTCACCTGACAGGGGGGAGTTTCCCTGGTTGGACGTAGCGCGTGGAAGGAACACGTTATTCCAACCAGTTCCTGTCCCCTCCATCAGGCGCCCCGGCTGGCCAGGGGGAGGCAGTTTAGAGTCCAGGATTACAGCATGTTTTTGTGAGGGTATCTACCCTAGCGGACACGGGGAGAACATGCAAACTCCACACAGAAAGGCCCTTTCGCCAACCCCGCCTCGGGTATGGGCACTGATGACGTGGAGGAGCAGACACGCCGGCAGCACCCACAGCAGCGCCCCTAGCGGGAATCGAACCCAGGACCTTCTAGCTGTGAGGCGACAGCACTAACCACTGTTCCACCGTGCCCCCGTCCCAGTCACACGTCTTAATGTAACCTCAAAAATGTATATGACTGCCGTGATTTTTTGGCTTTGAGATCAATAATTAATGATATATAACTGGCATATAACTGGCACTCTGGACCAAATGGAGGCACTACAAGCTGGCAAAATGAGGAGTTAAAGAAGTGTGCAAAGTGCACACGAGAACATGACTGGTAAAAAAAAAAAAAATCATTCAGAGGAATGGTTCTACAAAACATTTTCATGTACAGAACTTAGAAGTACCTCAAATATATTTCAATATCCACCATTCGACCCCCATTTGCAAATATTTTGTCTGAATTTCAGGCCCATAATGCTTCACATTGTGAGTGTGACGTGTTGAGCATAACTGAAAGGTTTTTAAACCAGTATTCATCTTGTTGGGGATCCTTCAAAACCCATCAAGGGCCTTGACCTGGAGGTCCTCGGACATCACTAGAGTAATAAAAAAAAATCCCTTTGTTTTCTGTCTTTGTTTGCTGTGCCTCTAGGTTGGAGACAGCCCAGGATCAGTGGGGTGACCACACTGGAAGAAGGAGGGACCCTAAACCTCACCTGTGATGCTCAGAGTTATCCTCCTCCATCTACTGTCCACTGGGAGAAGGTGGGATCAGACTCCCTGCTGGTGAATGGGTCTGTGACGGCCACTCTGCTCATCCAGAACGTGACAACTGACCATTCTGGAGTCTACAGCTGCGCAGAGCACCACCTGAACAAGACTCTGACTGCGTTTGCTGATGTCACTGTCATAAGTAAGTATTGTTGATCCTTTTTTTATCCGTCCTTCATGTTCTAACATTTCATATGTTGATCTGAACTCATCATCAAACCCTGTACTCTCAACACCCTATCCATGTATGGCCAGTAAAGAATTCATTCCATATGTTGACCATAAGCACCAGTGCTTGCCCAATCTGCTGTCACCCAGGTGGATGCATGCATGTGACCTTGTGGTGTATTACTGGTGTTTAGATATTCTAATAACTTTATGTAGTACATATTTAGTAAATCACTTTAAAAATATGCACAAGGCAGTCTTTTAATATTGTATTATACTATTATTGTAAAGCACTTTGTACTTAGACCTACTTACTAAAATGTACTTCCTTAATAGTGAAGTCATATCACATCTACATTTCTCTTATCAGATCCTACGTCAATTTACAACGTTGGCATTTAGCAGACGCTCTTGATCTATAGAGTGAGAACATGGCTGGTCAAAAACAACTTATTTAGACAAATGGTTCTACAACATTTTCATGTCAAAGACAACAATTAATAGATTTGCAAAGCGTTTGTTTCAAAAAGCCCATAATGCTTCACATTGTGATGAGTCGAGGATAACTGAAAGGTTTTAAACTATTCTTAATTTTGCTGGGGACCCTTGGAACCACACCAAGAAATGACCTTACCCTGGTGGTCCTCAGTAAATTACAAAAAAGCTAGCAACAGACAAACAAAACAACGCATTCCCATTGTTTTTTTTTATTTTTTATTTTTGTATGTTTGCTGTGCCTCTAGGTTGGAGACAGCCCAGGATCAGTGGGGTGACCACACTGGAAGAAGGAGGGACCCTAAACCTCACCTGTGATGCTCAGAGTTATCCTCCTCCATCTACTGTCCACTGGGAGAAGGTGGGATCAGACTCCCTGCTGGTGAATGGGTCTGTGACGGCCACTCTGCTCATCCAGAACGTGACAAGTGACCATTCTGGAGTCTACAGCTGCGCAGAGCACCACCTGAACAAGACTCTGACTGCGTTTGCTAATGTCACTGTCATAAGTAAGTATTGTTGATCCTTTTTTTATCGTCCTTCATGTTCTAACATTTCATATGTTGATCTGAACTCATCATCAAACCCTGTACTCTCAACACCCTATCCATGTATGGCCAGTAAAGAATTCATTCCATATGTTGACCATAAGCACCAGTGCTTGCCCAATCTGCTGTCACCCAGGTGGATGCATGCATGTGACCTTGTGGTGTATTACTGGTGTTTAGATATTCTAATAACTTTATGTAGTACATATTTAGTAAATCACTTTAAAAAAATATGCACAAGGCAGTCTTTTAATATTGTATTATACTATTATTGTAAAGCACTTTGTGAAATTTGTCAAATTTACTTAGGCCTACTTACTAAAATGTACTTCCTTAATAGTGAAGTCATATCACATCTACATTTCTCTTATCAGATCCTACGTCAATTTACAACGTAGGCATTTAGCAGACGCTCTTGATCTATAGAGTGAGAACATGGCTGGTCAAAAACAACTTATTTAGACAAATGGTTCTACAACATTTTCATGTCAAAGACAACACAATTAATAGATTTGCAAAGCGTTTGTTTCAAAAAGCCCATAATGCTTCACATTGTGATGAGTCGAGGATAACTGAAAGGTTTTAAACTATTCTTAATTTTGCTGGGGACCCTTGGAACCACACCAAGAAATGACCTTACCCTGGTGGTCCTCAGTAAATTACAAAAAAGCTAGCAACAGACAAACAAAACAACGCATTCCCATTGTTTTTTTTTTATTTTTTATTTTTGTATGTTTGCTGTGCCTCTAGGTTGGAGACAGCCCAGGATCAGTGGGGTGACCACACTGGAAGAAGGAGGGACCCTAAACCTCACCTGTGATGCTCAGAGTTATCCTCCTCCATCTACTGTCCACTGGGAGAAGGTGGGATCAGACTCCCTGCTGGTGAATGGGTCTGTGACGGCCACTCTGCTCATCCAGAACGTGACAAGTGACCATTCTGGAGTCTACAGCTGCACAGAGCACCACCTGAACAAGACTCTGACTGCGTTTGCTAATGTCACTGTCATAAGTAAGTATTGTTGAACCTGTTTTTATCCGTCCTTCATGTTCTAACATTTCATATGTTGATCTGAACTCATCATCAAACCCTGTACTCTCAACACCCTATCCATGTATGGCCAGTAAAGAATTCATTCCATATGTTGACCATAAGCACCAGTGCTTGCCCAATCTGCTGTCACCCAGGTGGATGCATGCATGTGACCTTGTGGTGTATTACTGGTGTTTAGATACTCTAATAACTTTATGTAGTACATATTTAGTAAAGAAATTACATTAAAATATGCACAAGGCAGTCTTATAATATTGTATTATACTATTATTGTAAAGCACTTTGTACTTAGACCTACTTACTAAAATGTACTTCCTTAATAGTGAAGTCATATCACATCTACATTTATCTTATCAGATCCTATACGTCAATTTCCAACGTAGGCATTTAGCAGACGCTCTTTATCTATAGAGTGAGAACATGGCTGGTCAAAAACAACTTATTTAGACAAATGGTTCTACAACATTTTCATGTCAAAGACAACAATTAATAGATTTGCAAAGCGTTTGTTTCAAAAAGCCCATAATGCTTCACATTGTGATGAGTCGAGGATAACTGAAAGGTTTTAAACTATTCTTAATTTTGCTGGGGACCCTTGGAACCACACCAAGAAATGACCTTACCCTGGTGGTCCTCAGTAAATTACAAAAAAGCTAGCAACAGACAAACAAAACAACGCATTCCCATTGTTTTTTTTTTATTTTTTATTTTTGTATGTTTGCTGTGCCTCTAGGTTGGAGACAGCCCAGGATCAGTGGGGTGACCACACTGGAAGAAGGAGGGACCCTAAACCTCACCTGTGATGCTCAGAGTTATCCTCCTCCATCTACTGTCCACTGGGAGAAGGTGGGATCAGACTCCCTGCTGGTGAATGGGTCTGTGACGGCCACTCTGCTCATCCAGAACGTGACAAGTGACCATTCTGGAGTCTACAGCTGCGCAGAGCACCACCTGAACAAGACTCTGACTGTGTTTGCTAATGTCACTGTCATAAGTAAGTATTGTTGATCCTTTTTTTATCGTCCTTCATGTTCTAACATTTCATATGTTGATCTGAACTCATCATCAAACCCTGTACTCTCAACACCCTATCCATGTATGGCCAGTAAAGAATTCATTCCATATGTTGACCATAAGCACCAGTGCTTGCCCAATCTGCTGTCACCCAGGTGGATGCATGCATGTGACCTTGTGGTGTATTACTGGTGTTTAGATATTCTAATAACTTTATGTAGTACATATTTAGTAAATCACTTACATTAAAATATGCACAAGGCAGTCTTATAATATTGTATTATACTATTATTGTAAAGCACTTTGTACTTAGACCTACTTACTAAAATGTACTTCCTTAATAGTGAAGTCATATCACATCTACATTTCTCTTATCAGATCCTACGTCAATTTACAACGTAGGCATTTAGCAGACGCTCTTGATCTATAGAGTGAGAACATGGCTGGTCAAAAACAACTTATTTAGACAAATGGTTCTACAACATTTTCATGTCAAAGACAACAATTAATAGATTTGCAAAGCGTTTGTTTCAAAAAGCCCATAATGCTTCACATTGTGATGAGTCGAGGATAACTGAAAGGTTTTAAACTATTCTTAATTTTGCTGGGGACCCTTGGAACCACACCAAGAAATGACCTTACCCTGGTGGTCCTCAGTAAATTACAAAAGCTAGCAACAGACAAACAAAACAACGCATTCCCATTGTTTTTTTTTTATTTTTTATTTTTGTATGTTTGCTGTGCCTCTAGGTTGGAGACAGCCCAGGATCAGTGGGGTGACCACACTGGAAGAAGGAGGGACCCTAAACCTCACCTGTGATGCTCAGAGTTATCCTCCTCCATCTACTGTCCACTGGGAGAAGGTGGGATCAGACTCCCTGCTGGTGAATGGGTCTGTGACGGCCACTCTGCTCATCCAGAACGTGACAAGTGACCATTCTGGAGTCTACAGCTGCGCAGAGCACCACCTGAACAAGACTCTGACTGTGTTTGCTAATGTCACTGTCATAAGTAAGTATTGTTGATCCTTTTTTTATCGTCCTTCATGTTCTAACATTTCATATGTTGATCTGAACTCATCATCAAACCCTGTACTCTCAACACCCTATCCATGTATGGCCAGTAAAGAATTCATTCCATATGTTGACCATAAGCACCAGTGCTTGCCCAATCTGCTGTCACCCAGGTGGATGCATGCATGTGACCTTGTGGTGTATTACTGGTGTTTAGATATTCTAATAACTTTATGTAGTACATATTTAGTAAATCACTTTAAAAAAATATGCACAAGGCAGTCTTTTAATATTGTATTATACTATTATTGTAAAGCACTTTGTGAAATTTGTCAAATTTACTTAGGCCTACTTACTAAAATGTACTTCCTTAATAGTGAAGTCATATCACATCTACATTTCTCTTATCAGATCCTACGTCAATTTACAACGTAGGCATTTAGCAGACGCTCTTGATCTATAGAGTGAGAACATGGCTGGTCAAAAACAACTTATTTAGACAAATGGTTCTACAACATTTTCATGTCAAAGACAACAATTAATAGATTTGCAAAGCGTTTGTTTCAAAAAAGCCCATAATGCTTCACATTGTGATGAGTCAAGGATAACTGAAAGGTTTTAAACTATTCTTAATTTTGCTGGGGACCCTTCGAACCACCCAAAGAATGACCTTACCCTGGTGGTCCTCAGTAAATTACAAAAAGCTAGCAACAAACAAACAAAACAACGCATTCCCATTGTTTTTTTTTATTTTTTATTTTTGTATGTTTGCTGTGCCTCTAGGTTGGAGACAGCCCAGGATCAGTGGGGTGACCACACTGGAAGAAGGAGGGACCCTAAACCTCACCTGTGATGCTCAGAGTTATCCTCCTCCATCTACTGTCCACTGGGAGAAGGTGGGATCAGACTCCCTGCTGGTGAATGGGTCTGTGACGGCCACTCTGCTCATCCAGAACGTGACAACTGACCATTCTGGAGTCTACAGCTGCGCAGAGCACCACCTGAACAAGACTCTGACTGCGTTTGCTGATGTCACTGTCATAAGTAAGTATTGTTGATCCTTTTTTTATCCGTCCTTCATGTTCTAACATTTCATATGTTGATCTGAACTCATCATCAAACCCTGTACTCTCAACACCCTATCCATGTATGGCCAGTAAAGAATTCATTCCATATGTTGACCATAAGCACCAGTGCTTGCCCAATCTGCTGTCACCCAGGTGGATGCATGCATGTGACCTTGTGGTGTATTACTGGTGTTTAGATATTCTAATAACTTTATGTAGTACATATTTAGTAAATCACTTTAAAAATATGCACAAGGCAGTCTTTTAATATTGTATTATACTATTATTGTAAAGCACTTTGTACTTAGACCTACTTACTAAAATGTACTTCCTTAATAGTGAAGTCATATCACATCTACATTTATCTTATCAGATCCTATACGTCAATTTCCAACGTAGGCATTTAGCAGACGCTCTTGATCTATAGAGTGAGAACATGGCTGGTCAAAAACAACTTATTTAGACAAATGGTTCTACAACATTTTCATGTCAAAGACAACAATTAATAGATTTGCAAAGCGTTTGTTTCAAAAAGCCCATAATGCTTCACATTGTGATGAGTCGAGGATAACTGAAAGGTTTTAAACTATTCTTAATTTTGCTGGGGACCCTTGGAACCACACCAAGAAATGACCTTACCCTGGTGGTCCTCAGTAAATTACAAAAGCTAGCAACAGACAAACAAAACAACGCATTCCCATTGTTTTTTTTTTATTTTTTATTTTTGTATGTTTGCTGTGCCTCTAGGTTGGAGACAGCCCAGGATCAGTGGGGTGACCACACTGGAAGAAGGAGGGACCCTAAACCTCACCTGTGATGCTCAGAGTTATCCTCCTCCATCTACTGTCCACTGGGAGAAGGTGGGATCAGACTCCCTGCTGGTGAATGGGTCTGTGACGGCCACTCTGCTCATCCAGAACGTGACAAGTGACCATTCTGGAGTCTACAGCTGCGCAGAGCACCACCTGAACAAGACTCTGACTGTGTTTGCTAATGTCACTGTCATAAGTAAGTATTGTTGATCCTTTTTTTATCGTCCTTCATGTTCTAACATTTCATATGTTGATCTGAACTCATCATCAAACCCTGTACTCTCAACACCCTATCCATGTATGGCCAGTAAAGAATTCATTCCATATGTTGACCATAAGCACCAGTGCTTGCCCAATCTGCTGTCACCCAGGTGGATGCATGCATGTGACCTTGTGGTGTATTACTGGTGTTTAGATATTCTAATAACTTTATGTAGTACATATTTAGTAAATCACTTTAAAAAAATATGCACAAGGCAGTCTTTTAATATTGTATTATACTATTATTGTAAAGCACTTTGTGAAATTTGTCAAATTTACTTAGGCCTACTTACTAAAATGTACTTCCTTAATAGTGAAGTCATATCACATCTACATTTCTCTTATCAGATCCTACGTCAATTTACAACGTAGGCATTTAGCAGACGCTCTTGATCTATAGAGTGAGAACATGGCTGGTCAAAAACAACTTATTTAGACAAATGGTTCTACAACATTTTCATGTCAAAGACAACAATTAATAGATTTGCAAAGCGTTTGTTTCAAAAAAGCCCATAATGCTTCACATTGTGATGAGTCAAGGATAACTGAAAGGTTTTAAACTATTCTTAATTTTGCTGGGGACCCTTCGAACCACCCAAAGAATGACCTTACCCTGGTGGTCCTCAGTAAATTACAAAAAGCTAGCAACAAACAAACAAAACAACGCATTCCCATTGTTTTTTTTGTTTTTTTTTTATTTTTGTATGTTTGCTGTGCCTCTAGGTTGGAGACAGCCCAGGATCAGTGGGGTGACCACACTGGAAGAAGGAGGGACCCTAAACCTCACCTGTGATGCTCAGAGTTATCCTCCTCCATCTACTGTCCACTGGGAGAAGGTGGGATCAGACTCCCTGCTGATGAATGGGTCTGTGACGGCCACTCTGCTCATCCAGAACGTGACAAGTGACCATTCTGGAGTCTACAGCTGCGCAGAGCACCACCTGAACAAGACTCTGACTGCGTTTGCTGATGTCACTGTCATAAGTAAGTATTGTTGATCCTTTTTTTATCGTCCTTCATGTTCTAACATTTCATATGTTGATCTGAACTCATCATCAAACCCTGTACTCTCAACACCCTATCCATGTATGGCCAGTAAAGAATTCATTCCATATGTTGACCATAAGCACCAGTGCTTGCCCAATCTGCTGTCACCCAGGTGGATGCATGCATGTGACCTTGTGGTGTATTACTGGTGTTTAGATATTCTAATAACTTTATGTAGTACATATTTAGTAAATCACTTTAAAAAAATATGCACAAGGCAGTCTTTTAATATTGTATTATACTATCATTGTAAAGCACTTTGTGAAATTTGTCAAATTTACTTAGGCCTACTTACTAAAATGTACTTCCTTAATAGTGAAGTCATATCACATCTACATTTCTCTTATCAGATCCTACGTCAATTTACAACGTAGGCATTTAGCAGACGCTCTTGATCTATAGAGTGAGAACATGGCTGGTCAAAAACAACTTATTTAGACAAATGGTTCTACAACATTTTCATGTCAAAGACAACACAATTAATAGATTTGCAAAGCGTTTGTTTCAAAAAAGCCCATAATGCTTCACATTGTGATGAGTCAAGGATAACTGAAAGGTTTTAAACTATTCTTAATTTTGCTGGGGACCCTTGGAACCACACCAAGAAATGACCTTACCCTGGTGGTCCTCAGTAAATTACAAAAAAGCTAGCAACAGACAAACAAAACAACGCATTCCCATTGTTTTTTTTTATTTTTTATTTTTGTATGTTTGCTGTGCCTCTAGGTTGGAGACAGCCCAGGATCAGTGGGGTGACCACACTGGAAGAAGGAGGGACCCTAAACCTCACCTGTGATGCTCAGAGTTATCCTCCTCCATCTACTGTCCACTGGGAGAAGGTGGGATCAGACTCCCTGCTGGTGAATGGGTCTGTGACGGCCACTCTGCTCATCCAGAACGTGACAACTGACCATTCTGGAGTCTACAGCTGCGCAGAGCACCACCTGAACAAGACTCTGACTGCGTTTGCTAATGTCACTGTCATAAGTAAGTATTGTTGATCGTTTTTTTATCCGTCCTTCATGTTCTAACATTTCATATGTTGATCTGAACTCATCATCAAACCCTGTACTCTCAACACCCTATCCATGTATGGCCAGTAAAGAATTCATTCCATATGTTGACCATAATCACCAGTGCTTGCCCAATCTGCTGTCACCCAGGTGGATGCATGCATGTGACCTTGTGGTGTATTACTGGTGTTTAGATATTCTAATAACTTTATGTAGTACATATTTAGTAAATCACTTTAAAAATATGCACAAGGCAGTCTTTTAATATTGTATTATACTATTATTGTAAAGCACTTTGTACTTAGACCTACTTACTAAAATGTACTTCCTTAATAGTGAAGTCATATCACATCTACATTTCTCTTATCAGATCCTACGTCAATTTACAACCTAGGCATTTAGCAGACGCTCTTGATCTATAGAGTGAGAACATGGCTGGTCAAAAACAACTTATTTAGACAAATGGTTCTACAACATTTTCATGTCAAAGACAACAATTAATAGATTTGCAAAGCGTTTGTTTCAAAAAGCCCATAATGCTTCACATTGTGATGAGTCGAGGATAACTGAAAGGTTTTAAACTATTCTTAATTTTGCTGGGGACCCTTGGAACCACACCAAGAAATGACCTTACCCTGGTGGTCCTCAGTAAATTACAAAAAAGCTAGCAACAGACAAACAAAACAACGCATTCCCATTGTTTTTTTTTATTTTTTATTTTTGTATGTTTGCTGTGCCTCTAGGTTGGAGACAGCCCAGGATCAGTGGGGTGACCACACTGGAAGAAGGAGGGACCCTAAACCTCACCTGTGATGCTCAGAGTTATCCTCCTCCATCTACTGTCCACTGGGAGAAGGTGGGATCAGACTCCCTGCTGGTGAATGGGTCTGTGACGGCCACTCTGCTCATCCAGAACGTGACAAGTGACCATTCTGGAGTCTACAGCTGCACAGAGCACCACCTGAACAAGACTCTGACTGCGTTTGCTAATGTCACTGTCATAAGTAAGTATTGTTGATCCTTTTTTTATCGTCCTTCATGTTCTAACATTTCATATGTTGACCTGAACTCATCATCAAACCCTGTACTCTCAACACCCTATCCATGTATGGCCAGTAAAGAATTCATTCCATATGTTGACCATAAGCACCAGTGCTTGCCCAATCTGCTGTCACCCAGGTGGATGCATGCATGTGACCTTGTGGTGTATTACTGGTGTTTAGATATTCTAATAACTTTATGTAGTACATATTTAGTAAATCACTTTAAAAAAATATGCACAAGGCAGTCTTTTAATATTGTATTATACTATTATTGTAAAGCACTTTGTGAAATTTGTCAAATTTACTTAGGCCTACTTACTAAAATGTACTTCCTTAATAGTGAAGTCATATCACATCTACATTTCTCTTATCAGATCCTACGTCAATTTACAACATAGGCATTTAGCAGACGCTCTTGATCTATAGAGTGAGAACATGGCTGGTCAAAAACAACTTATTTAGACAAATGGTTCTACAACATTTTCATGTCAAAGACAACACAATTAATAGATTTGCAAAGCGTTTGTTTCAAAAAGCCCATAATGCTTCACATTGTGATGAGTCGAGGATAACTGAAAGGTTTTAAACTATTCTTAATTTTGCTGGGGACCCTTGGAACCACACCAAGAAATGACCTTACCCTGGTGGTCCTCAGTAAATTACAAAAAAGCTAGCAACAGACAAACAAAACAACGCATTCCCATTGTTTTTTTTTATTTTTTATTTTTGTATGTTTGCTGTGCCTCTAGGTTGGAGACAGCCCAGGATCAGTGGGGTGACCACACTGGAAGAAGGAGGGACCCTAAACCTCACCTGTGATGCTCAGAGTTATCCTCCTCCATCTACTGTCCACTGGGAGAAGGTGGGATCAGACTCCCTGCTGGTGAATGGGTCTGTGACGGCCACTCTGCTCATCCAGAACGTGACAACTGACCATTCTGGAGTCTACAGCTGCGCAGAGCACCACCTGAACAAGACTCTGACTGCGTTTGCTGATGTCACTGTCATAAGTAAGTATTGTTGATCCTTTTTTTATCCGTCCTTCATGTTCTAACATTTCATATGTTGATCTGAACTCATCATCAAACCCTGTACTCTCAACACCCTATCCATGTATGGCCAGTAAAGAATTCATTCCATATGTTGACCATAAGCACCAGTGCTTGCCCAATCTGCTGTCACCCAGGTGGATGCATGCATGTGACCTTGTGGTGTATTACTGGTGTTTAGATATTCTAATAACTTTATGTAGTACATATTTAGTAAATCACTTACATAAAAATATGCACAAGGCAGTCTTATAATATTGTATTATACTATTATTGTAAAGCACTTTGTACTTAGACCTACTTACTAAAATGTACTTCCTTAATAGTGAAGTCATATCACATCTACATTTCTCTTATCAGATCCTACGTCAATTTACAACGTAGGCATTTAGCAGACGCTCTTGATCTATAGAGTGAGAACATGGCTGGTCAAAAACAACTTATTTAGACAAATGGTTCTACAACATTTTCATGTCAAAGACAACAATTAATAGATTTGCAAAGCGTTTGTTTCAAAAAGCCCATAATGCTTCACATTGTGATGAGTCGAGGATAACTGAAAGGTTTTAAACTATTCTTAATTTTGCTGGGGACCCTTGGAACCACACCAAGAAATGACCTTACCCTGGTGGTCCTCAGTAAATTACAAAAGCTAGCAACAGACAAACAAAACAACGCATTCCCATTGTTTTTTTTTTATTTTTTATTTTTGTATGTTTGCTGTGCCTCTAGGTTGGAGACAGCCCAGGATCAGTGGGGTGACCACACTGGAAGAAGGAGGGACCCTAAACCTCACCTGTGATGCTCAGAGTTATCCTCCTCCATCTACTGTCCACTGGGAGAAGGTGGGATCAGACTCCCTGCTGGTGAATGGGTCTGTGACGGCCACTCTGCTCATCCAGAACGTGACAAGTGACCATTCTGGAGTCTACAGCTGCGCAGAGCACCACCTGAACAAGACTCTGACTGTGTTTGCTAATGTCACTGTCATAAGTAAGTATTGTTGATCCTTTTTTTATCGTCCTTCATGTTCTAACATTTCATATGTTGATCTGAACTCATCATCAAACCCTGTACTCTCAACACCCTATCCATGTATGGCCAGTAAAGAATTCATTCCATATGTTGACCATAAGCACCAGTGCTTGCCCAATCTGCTGTCACCCAGGTGGATGCATGCATGTGACCTTGTGGTGTATTACTGGTGTTTAGATATTCTAATAACTTTATGTAGTACATATTTAGTAAATCACTTTAAAAAAATATGCACAAGGCAGTCTTTTAATATTGTATTATACTATTATTGTAAAGCACTTTGTGAAATTTGTCAAATTTACTTAGGCCTACTTACTAAAATGTACTTCCTTAATAGTGAAGTCATATCACATCTACATTTCTCTTATCAGATCCTACGTCAATTTACAACGTAGGCATTTAGCAGACGCTCTTGATCTATAGAGTGAGAACATGGCTGGTCAAAAACAACTTATTTAGACAAATGGTTCTACAACATTTTCATGTCAAAGACAACAATTAATAGATTTGCAAAGCGTTTGTTTCAAAAAAGCCCATAATGCTTCACATTGTGATGAGTCAAGGATAACTGAAAGGTTTTAAACTATTCTTAATTTTGCTGGGGACCCTTCGAACCACCCAAAGAATGACCTTACCCTGGTGGTCCTCAGTAAATTACAAAAAGCTAGCAACAAACAAACAAAACAACGCATTCCCATTGTTTTTTGTTTTTTTTTTATTTTTGTATGTTTGCTGTGCCTCTAGGTTGGAGACAGCCCAGGATCAGTGGGGTGACCACACTGGAAGAAGGAGGGACCCTAAACCTCACCTGTGATGCTCAGAGTTATCCTCCTCCATCTACTGTCCACTGGGAGAAGGTGGGATCAGACTCCCTGCTGGTGAATGGGTCTGTGACGGCCACTCTGCTCATCCAGAACGTGACAAGTGACCATTCTGGAGTCTACAGCTGCGCAGAGCACCACCTGAACAAGACTCTGACTGCGTTTGCTGATGTCACTGTCATAAGTAAGTATTGTTGATCCTTTTTTTATCGTCCTTCATGTTCTAACATTTCATATGTTGATCTGAACTCATCATCAAACCCTGTACTCTCAACACCCTATCCATGTATGGCCAGTAAAGAATTCATTCCATATGTTGACCATAAGCACCAGTGCTTGCCCAATCTGCTGTCACCCAGGTGGATGCATGCATGTGACCTTGTGGTGTATTACTGGTGTTTAGATATTCTAATAACTTTATGTAGTACATATTTAGTAAATCACTTTAAAAAAATATGCACAAGGCAGTCTTTTAATATTGTATTATACTATCATTGTAAAGCACTTTGTGAAATTTGTCAAATTTACTTAGGCCTACTTACTAAAATGTACTTCCTTAATAGTGAAGTCATATCACATCTACATTTCTCTTATCAGATCCTACGTCAATTTACAACGTAGGCATTTAGCAGACGCTCTTGATCTATAGAGTGAGAACATGGCTGGTCAAAAACAACTTATTTAGACAAATGGTTCTACAACATTTTCATGTCAAAGACAACACAATTAATAGATTTGCAAAGCGTTTGTTTCAAAAAAGCCCATAATGCTTCACATTGTGATGAGTCAAGGATAACTGAAAGGTTTTAAACTATTCTTAATTTTGCTGGGGACCCTTGGAACCACACCAAGAAATGACCTTACCCTGGTGGTCCTCAGTAAATTACAAAAAAGCTAGCAACAGACAAACAAAACAACGCATTCCCATTGTTTTTTTTTATTTTTTATTTTTGTATGTTTGCTGTGCCTCTAGGTTGGAGACAGCCCAGGATCAGTGGGGTGACCACACTGGAAGAAGGAGGGACCCTAAACCTCACCTGTGATGCTCAGAGTTATCCTCCTCCATCTACTGTCCACTGGGAGAAGGTGGGATCAGACTCCCTGCTGGTGAATGGGTCTGTGACGGCCACTCTGCTCATCCAGAACGTGACAACTGACCATTCTGGAGTCTACAGCTGCACAGAGCACCACCTGAACAAGACTCTGACTGCGTTTGCTAATGTCACTGTCATAAGTAAGTATTGTTGAACCTGTTTTTATCCGTCCTTCATGTTCTAACATTCCATATGTTGATCTGAACTCATCATCAAACCCTGTACTCTCAACACCCTATCCATGTATGGCCAGTAAAGAATTCATTCCATATGTTGACCATAAGCACCAGTGCTTGCCCAATCTGCTGTCACCCAGGTGGATGCATGCATGTGACCTTGTGGTGTATTACTGGTGTTTAGATATTCTAATAACTTTATGTAGTACATATTTAGTAAATCACTTTAAAAATATGCACAAGGCAGTCTTTTAATATTGTATTATACTATTATTGTAAAGCACTTTGTACTTAGACCTACTTACTAAAATGTACTTCCTTAATAGTGAAGTCATATCACATCTACATTTCTCTTATCAGATCCTACGTCAATTTACAACCTAGGCATTTAGCAGACGCTCTTGATCTATAGAGTGAGAACATGGCTGGTCAAAAACAACTTATTTAGACAAATGGTTCTACAACATTTTCATGTCAAAGACAACAATTAATAGATTTGCAAAGCGTTTGTTTCAAAAAGCCCATAATGCTTCACATTGTGATGAGTCGAGGATAACTGAAAGGTTTTAAACTATTCTTAATTTTGCTGGGGACCCTTGGAACCACACCAAGAAATGACCTTACCCTGGTGGTCCTCAGTAAATTACAAAAGCTAGCAACAGACAAACAAAACAACGCATTCCCATTGTTTTTTTTTTTTTTTTTATTTTTGTATGTTTGCTGTGCCTCTAGGTTGGAGACAGCCCAGGATCAGTGGGGTGACCACACTGGAAGAAGGAGGGACCCTAAACCTCACCTGTGATGCTCAGAGTTATCCTCCTCCATCTACTGTCCACTGGGAGAAGGTGGGATCAGACTCCCTGCTGGTGAATGGGTCTGTGACGGCCACTCTGCTCATCCAGAACGTGACAAGTGACCATTCTGGAGTCTACAGCTGCGCAGAGCACCACCTGAACAAGACTCTGACTGTGTTTGCTAATGTCACTGTCATAAGTAAGTATTGTTGATCCTTTTTTTATCGTCCTTCATGTTCTAACATTTCATATGTTGATCTGAACTCATCATCAAACCCTGTACTCTCAACACCCTATCCATGTATGGCCAGTAAAGAATTCATTCCATATGTTGACCATAAGCACCAGTGCTTGCCCAATCTGCTGTCACCCAGGTGGATGCATGCATGTGACCTTGTGGTGTATTACTGGTGTTTAGATATTCTAATAACTTTATGTAGTACATATTTAGTAAATCACTTTAAAAAAATATGCACAAGGCAGTCTTTTAATATTGTATTATACTATCATTGTAAAGCACTTTGTGAAATTTGTCAAATTTACTTAGGCCTACTTACTAAAATGTACTTCCTTAATAGTGAAGTCATATCACATCTACATTTCTCTTATCAGATCCTACGTCAATTTACAACGTAGGCATTTAGCAGACGCTCTTGATCTATAGAGTGAGAACATGGCTGGTCAAAAACAACTTATTTAGACAAATGGTTCTACAACATTTTCATGTCAAAGACAACACAATTAATAGATTTGCAAAGCGTTTGTTTCAAAAAAGCCCATAATGCTTCACATTGTGATGAGTCAAGGATAACTGAAAGGTTTTAAACTATTCTTAATTTTGCTGGGGACCCTTCGAACCACCCAAAGAATGACCTTACCCTGGTGGTCCTCGGTAAATTACAAAAAGCTAGCAACAAACAAACAAAACAACGCATTCCCATTGTTTTTTGTTTTTTTTTATTTTTGTATGTTTGCTGTGCCTCTAGGTTGGAGACAGCCCAGGATCAGTGGGGTGACCACACTGGAAGAAGGAGGGACCCTAAACCTCACCTGTGATGCTCAGAGTTATCCTCCTCCATCTACTGTCCACTGGGAGAAGGTGGGATCAGACTCCCTGCTGGTGAATGGGTCTGTGACGGCCACTCTGCTCATCCAGAACGTGACAAGTGACCATTCTGGAGTCTACAGCTGCGCAGAGCACCACCTGAACAAGACTCTGACTGCGTTTGCTGATGTCACTGTCATAAGTAAGTATTGTTGATCCTTTTTTTATCGTCCTTCATGTTCTAACATTTCATATGTTGATCTGAACTCATCATCAAACCCTGTACTCTCAACACCCTATCCATGTATGGCCAGTAAAGAATTCATTCCATATGTTGACCATAAGCACCAGTGCTTGCCCAATCTGCTGTCACCCAGGTGGATGCATGCATGTGACCTTGTGGTGTATTACTGGTGTTTAGATATTCTAATAACTTTATGTAGTACATATTTAGTAAAGAAATTACATTAAAATATGCACAAGGCAGTCTTATAATATTGTATTATACTATTATTGTAAAGCACTTTGTACTTAGACCTACTTACTAAAATGTACTTCCTTAATAGTGAAGTCATATCACATCTACATTTATCTTATCAGATCCTATACGTCAATTTCCAACGTAGGCATTTAGCAGACGCTCTTTATCTATAGAGTGAGAACATGGCTGGTCAAAAACAACTTATTTAGACAAATGGTTCTACAACATTTTCATGTCAAAGACAACAATTAATAGATTTGCAAAGCGTTTGTTTCAAAAAGCCCATAATGCTTCACATTGTGATGAGTCGAGGATAACTGAAAGGTTTTAAACTATTCTTAATTTTGCTGGGGACCCTTGGAACCACACCAAGAAATGACCTTACCCTGGTGGTCCTCAGTAAATTACAAAAAAGCTAGCAACAGACAAACAAAACAACGCATTTCCGTTGTTGTTGTTTTTTTGTATGTTTGCTGCGCCTCTAGGTTGGAGACAGCCCAGGATCAGTGGGGTGACCACACTGGAAGAAGGAGGGACCCTAAACCTCACCTGTGATGCTCAGAGTTATCCTCCTCCATCTACTGTCCACTGGGAAAAGGTGGGATCAGACTCCCTGCTGGTGAATGGGTCTGTGACGGCCACTCTGCTCATCCAGAACGTGACAACTGACCATTCTGGAGTCTACAGCTGCACAGAGCACCACCTGAACAAGACTCTGACTGCGTTTGCTAATGTCACTGTCATACGTGAGTATACTACATTACACTAATCTACAAACGTATTTTACTACATAGCATACACAATGGTCCTCATGCGCCACCTGAAATTCTTGGAATTTCCCTAGGTTTTTGGATGCCTCAATGTTTTCTTAGCTGTGATTTGTTCGTAGGTAAGAACAAAATCTACGCACACAGCGGAGGACTCTTATGGTGTGTAAAGTCTTGTCTCAGGACCTTTAATGTTTAGACTCTGGTTTTCCACCATATTTATACAGCATACTTTAGTTTAGTTATTCTTGACACAGAAAGGAAAGGGAATTCCCAATGCCTTATATTGGGAATTGGTGGGTGGTTCCCTATGGTTATTAGGATGCAAATTATGATAGGTGGGGCGTCTACCTATGATAATTCGAAGTAATGATACGATACATGGACGATATTGGTTCATTCAGGTGATATGGTATAGTGACTATTGTGGATAGTGCTGTTTTTAAAGGATTGTATTAGGGGTTAAATAGCTGAACACAGTGATTCTCACGCAAATAGATCATCGTATTTGAACACAAACCCACACCTTGATATAAACAGTAAAACACAGTATTAGGCCAATTGTACATGAATGAAAAAGTAATGAAACAATATTTTTCTTCTTTAAATGACTAAATACAATGCACAAATACTTTTTAAAAGCATTGCTTAAATTGACGATACTAGTGGAATATTTTTAGAAAATAGAAGAATAGTAGTTTTCGTTTTATTTTATTTTATTTTATTTTTTGCCATTTTCGGCTGGAATTTATCTGCAGCCGAATATTCGGTGTATCACTATTTTTTTCCATGCTATACTTTTTTCCATCCACACTTCGTCTTCAGCTTGGTCTTCTACACACCTGTGTCGTGTTGTGCAAACGACTTACTTTGTCTGAAAACCACCGATTTACAGTAAAGGTGGGGGGTCTGATTTGACTATTATATTATTGACATGCATGTGTGTGTGTGTGTGTGTGTGTGTGTGTGTGTGTGTGTGTGTGTGTGTGTGTGTGTGTGTGTGTGTGTGTGTGTGTGTGTGTGTGTGTGTGTGTGTGTGCGCGCGTGCGTGCGTGCGTGCGTGCGTGCGTGCGTGCGTGCGTGTGTGTGTGTGTGTGTGTGTGCATGCATCCTAAACTGCAGGTGGGCTGAAACAACCTTCCTGGTTTCAGCTGACACTGGTTGTGTTAATCTGTGCAGCTACACTGCTGTGTGTGTGTATCGTCACACATCAACTGCTTATCAAACACAACGTCTCTCAGGACAATGAGGTTTGCTTTGTTTTGTGCCAGATTCTTCCCTTTACAATTTTTAAAGGAAATATTATAAGTTGTTATAAACAGTATATGCTGTATATATATATATATATATATATATATATATATATATATATATATATATATATATATATATATATATATATATATATATATATATATATATATAAAACCAATTTAAACCCGTTTTTTCAACAACAATCTAAACATGAACGTTGAAGCCGAAGCTAACTGTTGTTTCACCCAGGACTATGTTACAATGGGTCCTGTTGGAAGCGCTGGACTTCAATCACCTCCACTTCCTCCTCTCACTGCACCATCAGTAGCAGCTCCGTCCGTCTCCTCCCAAATCAGCGTTGAGGATGTCAGCATGATGCCTGCAGAAGGCCACCAGCGACCATGCCATTCTGCTGAATGGATTTGCAATAAACCCTGAAGGTCATTACAATTAATATGAATATTAATTGTAAGGGATGTGTTCCAGCACGCCTGCCGTGTTCCTGTGGGTTTGCTGTTTGCAAGTTTGGGGGACCCCCCAGAGACCAAGATGTAGGCGACCCGGACCGTCGCACGTACACAGACGCACACGTGTAAATGTGGCGTTTGAATAATAAGTTTGGAGAGGACTGGATGCCGTCGGCCGTGGCGCGCGTTAATATCCAGACGTTGCAGTGTAGTGGTAGTAGAAATAAGTTGTAGGCGACCTGGACCGTAGTAGTGTGTGTGTCACCGCTCCGTGCCGAGAGTATAGATTGTTGTCATATAGATTTAGATTAAAATAAATAACAATAAAATAGATCGTTTTTAATTACTAAAATAATGTCAGTTTTTAAATACTAAAAAGGGTAAAATGTCCAAAAATAGCATTTATTCATTGAGATTTAACATTCTTATGTTATTTATGTATTTATATAATGTTTTTATGTTATTATGAACATAATGTGTATGTTATAGCATTATTTAAATGCTCAAATAGATCGTTTTTCAATAAAATAAAAAATAAAAAGAGATTTGCACCACCGCCTTATATTTGCTCACGTTAAATTTGTTCACGGAACGCTGGTTAGCAATATTGGTCAGTCGCCTAGCAGGCAGAAGAGCGGTTGCAGTGTAGTGGTAGTAGAAATAAGTTGTTAGCGACTCGGACCGTAATAGCGTGTGTGTCACCGCGCCGTGCCGAGACGAGTATTATTGCCTGTGTTGGGCAGTTGCCTAGCAGGCGGAACAGCGAGAGCAGAGAACACTGTACCCCGCGCCAATGGCTGTGGACCTCAATAAATGTGTCTCCGTGACACGTGATGTTACACGTGATGTTTTTTAATCTGTATCCGGTGAAATGTCATATGCGCGAAGATTAGTTTTTGACACAAAAGTATTAAAATTAAAATGATGGGTATAATATTTTGTGCTTCTAAGCCGCGCATATTGATGCTGGATGACAGGGCTGTGTGACTCGAGTCGAGGTTCAATTAGGTTGTCCGTGCGCCGTGGCGTTAAGCAAATGGAGACAAATGACACAGTACATTGCACAGGATGTAACAGACAGACACGATTCCTAGAATTATATAGAGAGATACTGTACATTGCGAAGCGATTAAATACCAAGGAGGGGGGGGGGGGGGGGGCAGCTGGTTAACCAGATGTAACTCTTTGAGAGCGTAAAACGCTCCAGATGGCCAATCCGCCCCTGATGTGATTTGATATTTGCTATTTTCATTTCAATATACTTAAACTAAAATTGATATTTTGATACAGTTACTATATTTGTTTTACACCCCGAGTCATTGTTATATCCAATCAACTCCACTCAAATCCCTCCACTCTCTTACTCTTTTGAACCAACTGCAGGAAACACACATTCCCACTCCTCCTACATTCCCACCTTCATCACCGATCTGGCTATCAACCTCATCCTGGTTCTCCCCAGCAATATCTACGTTCTGTGGCTGATCCTGAGTGGAGCTGGTGGGACCATGGCCTCTGAGTTCTTCTATCTCAACCTGACCGCATCAGTGATCATCTCCTTCCTGGTCTCTGTCTTTGACCTGGCATGGGTATTCACAGGCAACTATACTTTGTTCATGGTGACATGGTTTACTTTTGTTTTGTTTCATGGGTCTCTGTCCCAACGTTCCAGTGTTGTATCTGTGTGGAGCGTTACATAGCGGTGGTTCACCCTGTGCTATTTAGGTACAAAGCTCTCCGGTACAGGGTGGCCTGTTGCAATGCTGTCTGGCTTGTGGCGACTGCATTCAGCTTGTTTTTTCGGGGGGTAGTGATGTGTTACATCTTTCTGGGATTTTGCATTGTGTGCATTTCTGTGGTGTCTTTCTGCTGCATCTCTGTTCTCAGAGCGCTCAAACAGCCTCGGCCAGGAGAAAGACAGAGTGACATTGGCAATGACAAGACGAGAAGGGCTTTCAGGATTATTCTCATCAGCTTGGTAGTAATGGTTGTGGCTATAATGAGCAATATTCCCTTTATTCTGTCGCTACTGGACCTGATGCCTCTACAGTCCAGCCCAGTTAAGCCAATCACATATATATTATCCAGGCTGACAGGGTTTGTTCATCCTTTGATCTACATCCACAAATCTGGGAAACTGCCATGCTTCAATTAAGGTACTCTGAAAGCAACAAATATCTCTGACCAGACTTGTGTGTAATATTACACCCATGGCCTGCAAACCACACTATGGGAATCCAGGCATTCCAAATTTCTGCCCCCACCCCCAATCACTTGATAGCCCCGCAGTCTACACACACTTTTAATTGAATGCTTTTGGTCTGTTTGTTTTTTGCTATTTGCAGCTGCTGTGAAACAGCAAGCTGCCAGTATTCAGGAACGGTAACTTTGGATGTTGTGAGATTGCATGTTCTCAGTGTCTAATCGGTTGGCCAAAAATGTTGCGATATTGAGGGGCAGAACACAGCACTCACACACTGTTTATGCAGCCCTGGACTTTGACAAATTCTGTCTTTACTCTAAGAGTCCAGACGACCTCTCAGCTGATGGTTGGTTTTACGGCTATCTGATTGGCTATCTGGTCTCTCGACAACTTCTGATTGGCCAGGTCCATAAAACATCAACTAAAAAAAAATCGACTACTTACTGCACTACTCTGAGATGCACCGCCACCACACAGTGCTGCCCCCCATATGAGGCATATAGAACCGGAGTAATCACCTACCTGACGTTGTGATAGCCACATGTAGCTATGACAAGTCATTCTGTTCAGATACTGTAAGTGACACGTTTCGCTCCAAACAAAATACATACTGTATGCTACAGTATATGACTTTAGATGCTGTAGGAACTCTTCTTCAAATAATTATAAGCATAATATCCTTAGGGCATCAACCAGTGGAGAGGATTCTAGGTGGTACCCACCCAGCTAAATGATGGACAGTTGGTAACCAAATGGACCCTTATAGATGTGAAACTTTTGAGATGTAAAATGGTAAAATCCTTCCACTCTCCTCTTTGTACATTTCTCTTTTTCCTTTTACCTCCACTATGATTTTAATACCTCAATGATTTGCTGTTTCTGACTTTACTGAATTACTGTATATACTGTAATTATTTGGTACGTTGTTGGCCACTATTGTAAACAAGTGTAAAATTATTAACTAATGTGTCCATTCCGTTTTTCAGAATTGCTGTAGTTGTACTTGAAGATTCTCCAAACTCAGTTTTGTAGTGTGCTGTGTACTTGACTTGTACTGAACTCATTTCTGTCAATCAACATTTCATTCATTCATTCAACAATTCTGCGGAAATAATACACCAGCTGCAATTAATTGACAATAAGTCAATTATTGTTTTTAATTTAAATATGTATCATTATTATTATCATTATTATGATTATTATTATTACCCATATTATATATGTGTAATGCTGCTAGAGAAAACTATATTTTATTTAACCTCATGGTTCCTCATGTCTTGCATTATTCATGTATGAAAAAATCTGTTCTCAATCATTCTAAACTGCTGGCTTGAGAGAAACATTCGGCCCTGGCATGTTTTTACAAGATTTGGTATAACATTTGTCCCAGACCGGCCCACCACAACCAGATTCCATGCACCGATGGGGACCACTACGGGTTGGCTCACTGGCCATATGACTGGTACATTAAATGGCTTTAGTCCAGGCCTCTGTAAAAGTATGCAACATGTGAAATGATTACTCCTCAAGCTGACTCTTATAGTAGATGAATTGACAACACTTTGTCACCCCTCAGATCATCTGGGATGTCTTTTAATCAGGAGTGTAATCACATGAATTGAATTATTAGATAACTGTATTTAAGCACTAACCATTTCCTTTACCAATGCTGTGTGACTGATTCATATACTGTATATCTAAATAATTTGGCCTGTTCAATGAACTACTTCAAAATGCATACAGTGATTGTGATGGAACATGTAGAATCAGTGGAAATAAATAAAGAAATTAGATACTTTATGTCTGGTTTCATCATAGTGCACAGACAATACCGTTTTACTGTAAACAACACTATATATAGACATTAGAAAGGCGTGTCTAGTATTTGTCCCAGATTTACTGAACCCTACTCCCAAACAACCAGATTCCTCCTCTCCCTGAAGACTTACAGTATGTCTTGCTCCACTCATGCACAAGTAGGCCATGGACTCGCTCCATCTTGCATCACTGATTTTAATCTCCTCCTATGTCCCAACCCATACATTCAGGTCATCGACCAAACTGCTTCTCAACCTTAAAAATATTACAAGCTCAAAACTAAAGGTGATCAGGATTTCAGCATCAGTGCTGTTAAGCACTTGGTAGCTGATATTTTGAGGTGCTGTATGAATAAAAAAAAGTATATATATATAAAGTATATTTTTCTTTAGTTTATATGGCAGGTTTTAAGTCAGGTCCAGTGGCGTTTGAGTTTCAGAACAGTGTAGTTAAAAGTGGGAATTATTGGACTTGCAGAAATAGCAGATGTACCTTGCTGTAAGCCCCTTCTCAAACTACTATTTCATCACAGCTAAGCATCAATATTCAAGTCATCAATCATCAATTTTCCTAAAAACATTGTTTCGTTTTTTCAAGTAAAAAAATAAATATATATATTTGCCACAAAAATATTTTAGATGTGAGAGAAGTCCCCCCGCGTCCCCCCTCCACTACACCCTTGCATATGTTTATTTATTTATTTAGTTTATTTACAGGCACAGATTAATTGCGAGGTCTCGCTCTTATTCTGAAGTCCTTGGCGCCCAACCACGCCAGGAAGTACACAAAGTGATATCCTAGCCCATTCGACAGAGCTCTCATTGAGCCATGGAGAAAGAGGAGCGAGAGCTCCTGTACTGCTGGGGAGATAATTCACATGGACAACTTGGTGGTGGTGACCCACCAGGGAATGAGGTTTACTCTAGTCCCGTGCAGTGGACATGGAGCTGCAGCCCAGACCGAGTCACTACGATCAGCTGCGGGGAGAAGCACACCTTATAGGTTCCGGTGACCAAATCTGCTCGGGTGGGGAAATGTGCTAGGTTCCGGTGACCAAATCTGCTCGGGTGGGGAAATGTGCTCGGGGGCCCCCGCGCAGCCGACTGACGTCATCACATATCCAAACTTTATTGAAACGCGGACCAAACATCACAGAGACGACGGGAGAAGTTTGAGATGGAGTCGTCGGATGGAGAAATGGATGGGGATTCAGGAGCGAATGGAGTTGGAAGTAGGAGAAAGACAAAACGGCTGTTGGAAAGTGATGATGAATCTGGAGAGTTTGTGGTTGGGATGAGGTCGGACACACAAACTGACGGCGTCTTTAGCGACCCCCGAGCGGTAGGAAAGTTTGTGGAGAGCCAAGTTGGAGAGGTGCAGTCTGTAAGGATCACTCGGGGTGGAGTTGTAATAATTGAGTGCAAGAACAGAGAGCAGGTGGCTAAAGCGTTCGGTATTCTGTATTTTAATGGTCATTCGGTGAATGTATTTCACTTGAGAGGGCAGCGATCAACGAGAGGAGTGATAAGTGGTGTGCCGTTGTCTATGGATGTAATGCAGTTTGACATTAAAGGAGTCAGTGCAATCAGGAGAATGAGACGGTTTCGGGATGGGAAACGGGAGGACAGCACGTCAGTGTGTTTGACGTTTGTTGGTGGTGTGTTACCGGAGCGAGTCTATGTGGATTTTACGTGCTATCGTGTCAGGCCTTTTGAAAGAGCTCCACTTCGATGCTATTGCTGCCAGGAATACGGCCATGTAGCAGCGGTTTGTCGGGGAAATAAAAAGTGTGGGAGGTGTGGGCAAGAGACCTGCAAGGGAGACTGTGAAGGGAAGGTACAAGCGAAGTGTGTGCACTGTGGTGGGGAGCACTACGCTGGGTCACAGCAGTGCCCAAGGAAAATCAAAGAGGTGAAGGTACAGGAGATGAAGGGAAAGATGAGGACTATGTCCTATGCAGAAGTTGTCAAGAGAGTGGAGGAGGGGAGTGACAGAAAGACGGAGACGCGAAGGGAAGAACGCTGTGCTTGTGACTGTGTCGGAATGGACAAGACTCGTTTCCTAGCCTTTGTGGCTATGGTAATAAACTGTGCGATGGAGATATTGAGGAAAACTGATAGGATAAGGATGGTGCTGGATGCAGGGAAACGGTTCCTAAATGTTGTGGACATTACTGGGGAGGATCTGAACAATGTGCTGAGGGAGGATTTCACTGAAGCACAGCATCAGGGAATGGATTGATAAGAATGGATTGGGAGGGGTCACTACACACGGGATGGACTTGGGACATTTGTATTTGGTTTATCGTTAGATTTGTTTGATTTTGTTTGGTTCAAGAATTGGACCGTAAGGTGGCGGTAATGCACCAAGATATGGATGCCAACCGCCGTTAAACACCAGGAAGAAGAAGAAGAAGAACATCACAGAGGTCTCAGCTGTTGCCATTACAGCACGTTACAGGTAATCTTACATTATTTTATGCAACGTAACGACTAAACAGATTATAATGTTGTATTTTATATACTCTTTATGTGTTCTCCATATGAAACAAATAGGACCTAGCCAAACAGAGCTAACTTGTTAGCTATGCATGTTTACTTTACACCTTGTTCAAAGGGCTGTGCTGAATTAGCCATAATATATAACTTCCACGGGAGGGTGTTTACGTGGATTACGTTGTATCTCCCGTGGAGGGAGATACAACGTAATCCACGTAAACACCCTCCCGTGGAAGTTATATATTATGGCTAGTGCTGAATAATCGTTTCAGAAATGTAACATCACAATGCTATGTTTGATGCTCTGATATCAATGTGTTAATAGATTAAAAAAGAATAATATGCGGTGTGAAATCTGAGCGGACAATAGTGACCTTATCACCAGAACTATTTATCACAGCAGATCAGCAGCTCACTGTGAGCTTGTATGTCTGCTAATTTCATAGGCTATATGATATGTGTGTAGGATTAAACCAGGGGTCACCAAACTACGGCCCCCGGGCCGGACCCGCCCGCCGCCCCATTTTACCCGGCCCCCTGAACAATTCCCGACGCACCCACCCACCCACCCACATTATTCCCCCGAGCAGCGCACATGACAAACCTCTCACGCAAAGCTGAGTCTGGTGCGCACAGACGGATTAACTAGCTGCAGCCCCCACCCAGGCTTCAGACAGACAGAGCTGTCTGGTGTAAAAATAATATTACATAAACGTGGCGATTCTCGATTTTCTCTGGAGTGCCGACATAAAGAAAATCGCCTATCCATTAATGCCAGGCCTTTTAAAAAGCTCACTGGATTGAGCTTTCAAAAACATTGCGTGCGTGTGCACGAAACGAGCACACGCGCAACACAAATCACTGGACGCCGCACGATAAACGACCAGCATTACGCACACTCTTTATCGCAGGTCGTTTTCTGAGCACAAAACGCCCGTCCCAGCCAACCACAGTATTTGCACGCTGTGCTTGCACAAGTAAATACAGTATGTAGGATTTTAACGTAATATTTCACGAACCTACAGGCATGTCTTCCTGCCGTCGATGCCCGAAATCCACATCCCAGTGGTTCAAGTTGCTTGTGGGAAATCACATTCTTTGGCCTTAACTAAAAGTAAGATATTTTTTTTTCAAGACTGGACAAAACTAAATTTCTATTTGTTTACCGGTAATAAATCCGTGCTCAAAAGTATGTTATGGCGTAAATATGAATGTTTTCTTTTTTCCTTTCTTCAGCGGGTAACGTTTTCTCATGGGGTTCGAACAGTCATGGTCAGCTGGGTCTGGGGAAGGACATTTCACTGGAGACGTCACCTGCCCCGGTTCTCGCTCTGACTGGGATAGCAGTGAACCAGATCTCAGCAGGAGGGTTGCACAGTCTGTTCCTCACTCTGCCAGGCTTAGTGTACTGCTGTGGCGCCAACAAATACGGGCAACTTGGACTCAACCGGGTTGATGAGAAAGGTACAGACAACTAGGGCTGTCCCCGACTAAGGATTTCTATAGTCGAAATTAATATGAATAAATGTGCCGTTAGTCGACTGCCAGTCAAGTGCCCCCCCCCCCCCCCCCCCCCAGAAAGTAGTCAGCATGCTCACAAGGATTTTAATTATTGAGTGAACATGGTTCCATAGTTTCCCAATCAAGATTTCTATAGCAACAGTAAACAGATATTGCAAATCACGAGACCTCTGTACAAATGTGCTCAAATTACACAATGCAGTCATCTGCATTCATATCACAAGATAGCCCTGTATTATGCAAATAAAAAGTCATTGCCGTGTACGTGCATGTGTACATGGGTGCATGATGTCCAAATGTCACACACAAGCTGCAACTGCAATCTGACGTAAACGAGTGTCATTCAGCTCTTCAGATCGGGATGAGAAATCCATGAAAGGCAACACGTGACATTGGAAAACACAATCGGACTGAAACTGACTATCGTGAGAGACGGTCACACAATGCAACACACACCAGCCTGGAGTCCATCAGTCCAAGAGGCCAATGGCAAGAGGGGCTTCCTGACTCTAGATGGAGGGGGTGGGTTCAATATTAGGACACTGGAAGAATGTTGGAGGCTATTCATTTTCAACGGTAGAATGTACATGAACACAACTTATGATCCATTCCTTAACTCCATGGACACTGAACTAAATACTGGACCCGCTCATCACAAGACATTTAAAACACATTCATAGTTAAATTGATTCTTTTAGCAAAGACAAATCAGGAGAAATTTCACTTTGTTATCAATTATTCTTTATCCCACCAGCTCTTGTGAGATTTGTTAGGTTCGTCTATAGTGGCACCAATGCAAGGTTGCAACCGTTGCATATTTTGGTCAATAGATAATCTTTAAAGGAGGTTTCTACAGAAGGAAGCGTCATGGTCAAGTTGACAGGAAATGGGAGGAAAATCAGGAGTTGGTCGGCAACAAAGTCATTTCATTCAAGAACAAGGAGGTTTCGGGTGATTTTTGATGAGCGTACAAACTCAGGAGACATATGAGGTGAGAGGCAGCGCTTTGTTTCACAGGTACGGGCGTTTGGAATTACGTACGCTGCCGTTGAAATCATCGACGCGCTCTCCAGGGGCTTAGCATCCATGACGGTCGTATAGATGTATACCGACCGTCATGTATCAGGGCTAGCACAGTACATGATTTTATTTGGGGATCTAAACAGCAGCAGGGTATAGTTTTTGTCCAGTCTCACAAGGATTTGGCTGCCTGACAGGAAATGGCGATCAGGAAAGGTTAGATACCTCTATATAAAATCACACAGTGTATAAAAGCAACACATCAGACCATTCCATGTTATATGTATTAATTTTAACTTGTATAATATTAGTGTATTGTCTAAAAATGTTTAAAAAGCACTATAATGTGAAAGTAGCCTTACAAACTATTGCATGGTAAGAACCCCAACATTTTGAAAAGATAAGGTAAATTGAAATTAACCCTTTAAAGCCTGAACTATGAAGGACAAGTCAGAAAATTCCAATTTTTTGAAATTGAACTCTTTTTAGGTCATAAAAGAAAAATTAAAAAAAGTTTTTTTCAAAAAACATGTATTTATATGTTATTTTTATTGTATCATAAATGATACATTGGGTCTTAACAACTTAGTACTCAGTACTAGAGTACACTGTACTCACTGTACTCAGTGTAGTCTCCACAGAGTACACTGTACTCACTGTGTTCAGTGTAGTGTCCATAGAGTACACAGTAGTCACTGTACTCAGTGTAGAGTCCATAGAGTACACTGCACTCACTATACTCACTGTACTCAGTGTAGTGTCCATAGAGTACACTGTACTCACTGTACTCTGTGTAATGTACATGGATTACACTGTACCCACTGTATTCAGTGCATTGTACATGGATTACACTGTACTCACGGTAGTCACTGTATTGTCTATAGAGTACACTGTACTCACTGTACTCACAGTAGTATCCATAGAGTATACTGTACTCACTGTATGTAGTACTTATGTAGTACTCTACTCAGGTCAGTGAGGTCAGGCATATGGGTTTGGGGTTCAACATTTAGAATTTGAGTAAAGGTGTTCTCTATTACACATGCATAACAACATTGAATGCCCAGCATGTTTGATTGGTAGAAAAATAATTATAAGAATGAAAGTTGTGTAGAGCATAATAGATATTCCCATAGGCTGTGCAATGACTAAAGCCTGTAGTATCATATATGATACATCATTATATGGTACTAAAAACCTGTAGTATCATATATGATACATACTTTTCAGACGTGGTAAACAACAAACTAAAATGCTATTTTTTGAGAATTACTAAGTTCAATCAAGTTATGCAACCCTTATTTCAAAATATCAGTAAAGATATACAAGGAAAACTCACCAAAATGTCCTCAAAACCAAAATGTTTGGACAGTGGCTTCTACTGTTGCAAATTAGATGGAGGCAGCCATTTTGGGCCATACCATCTGAGGCTCTGTATCTACTTGCAGTGCAAATGGTATTGTCCAGGTGGGGCAGGGGACGTATCAGATGTGATACAACAGGTTTTTGAACCAAGTGGTGGTTATACTGAAACATGAGCCAGCTGAAGAATTGGTGTATCATATATGATACCAACGGTGTTATAGGGTTAAGGATGTCCACAAAGGTGTTCCCAAACATACATTTAGGTATGTTGCAGGGAAGCAGCTGCAGCATCAAAGAAAGTAGAAGCAATGTAGAGGGGAAAAGGGCAAAATATACCTATATATCTATTTCGATTTTGGTCTGAAAAGTTGCCTCTATTACCTTTAATTTGCACAGATTCAATTTCAAGTGCAGACTAGCCAAAAATGATTTGACTGCCAATGTTAGATTCGACTACCAAAAGCAGGTTTGGTTAATACCGTGTGCGTCTGTGTGTCTGTTTGTGTGTCTGTCTGTCCGTGTGTCTGTCTATCTGTCTGTCCGTGTGTCTGTCTGTCTGTGTGTCTGTCTGTCTGTTTGTTTGTTTGTTTGTCTGTCTGTCTGTCTGTCCGTGTGTCTGTCTGTCTAGGTGCTCCACAGTATGGTGAGCAGTGCGGAGCGTCTGCCGCCCACGCCCTCAGGAAGTCAGCTGGTCTTGCGCACCAAGAACTTCCGGGTCATCCAGCTCCTCTTTCCACTGGAGAACACACCGACAGACAGTGGCTCCAGGCTTGAAGCTCCCCCGCTGGTGGCCAAGTTTGGTACTGCAGGCGGGTGGAATTCATGCACGAACGCCCCGAGAGCACGCACGCTCGTTTGCTTTGTGCACGCGGACAGGGCAGTTTGTATTTAAGTTGTTTTCTGAATAAACCAGCGGTCCTCACGTCATATACTACCTCTCAAAACATAACGGATGTATTATATGACAGATAATAAGCTCAATGCAAACCCACAAGCTTGTTTTTAATGCCTTTTGATGTTTTTTTTTCCTTTGCTCGTGCGCGACGGCGCTCGTTCATGGTTCCCATAATCCCTTGCGTCGGGCGCGTTCATGGAGAAATACTTCCGCATTTGACCACCAAATTTTGGTGGTCAAATGCGGAAATAGACGCACTTCCGGCGGTCTTCCGGGTGCTTCAAAGCGCCAATGAGCAACTTGTATTGAAATGAATAACAAGGGGGCGGGGCTATCGCTCCGGTCCGGCCTCTGTTATTTTATTACTCTATGCTGGAGAAGGACTGCATAGATGTGCACGCCTCCCTCAGCAGGCTGTCACGACCAGGTGTGTGTGTGTGTGTGTGTGTGTGTGTGTGTGTGTGTGTGTGTGTGTGTGTGTGTGTGTGTGTGTGTGTGTGTGTGTGTGTGTGTGTGTGTGTGTGTGTGTGTGTGTGTGAGAGAGACAGAGGGTGCGTTCCGATACCACATTTTTAACACTCGCTCACTCCCCTCGCGTCCTCCACTCGCCACCTTAGCTCCGCCCCCAGCGAGGAGGAGTGGAGGAGATGCGAGGACAGAGTGGTCAAGTGGATTTGACATGAGATTCGGAATGTACTCAAGATGTCATTTCAAAGCGACGGCGCGTCCGCGATTACTTATGACGTTCATTACTTCAATTCAATTCAATGGGCTTTATTGGCATTGGAAAACACATGTTTACATTGCCAAAGCAAAGGTGGAGCAATATACTGTGCACACAGCTGGATCAGCTGGAACCTAGAGCCCTGCGCCTTCCATGGTACAGTTTAGTAGGCTGTATGAATGCAAGATAAACAATTCATCAATGCTGCCCACGTCATTATCTTCTGGGGTAACATATGGAAAGCATTTAATCCTTCACAGTTTCACTTATATTATTAGATTGTGAAGGAAATGCGACGTGCCCGCAGCTCACCCCCCCCCCCCCCCCCCCCCCCCACACACACACACAGTCCCGCAACACAGCACTGCTGCATTGTAAATGATAGCCTACTATATAACAGTGATTAGGACGGTAGTCTCTCTGACTTGTAGTTCAGTCCACATATGAATAAATACATTTTCATTTCCGTCATTCATAGAAGTGCATTCAGGAATGCATAGTGGAATTAGCTTTTGTGGAAGATGAAATGTATATAATATCATTTATATAGCTTTTATTTATTATCCTTATATCACATATCATGATACAATAAAGCCACAGCCATTGCCTTGTTGTTGTCATTTCACTTTATATATGAAGGCTGCTTTATCATTCTGAAGGTCTATTATTTCAGCGAAAATGTGTCTTCAACAAACATGAAAAAGTGTAATGTGTGTCCGTGCGTACGAGCGGTCAGCTGCAGCACTAGTGGGGGGGGGGGGGTATCGGGTTTCAAGCAGTGTTGTCTGAGCGCGTCTCCACATGTGGAGTGGAGGAGGAGGAGGAGGGCTTATGTCACTGGAGAAGGAAAAAAACGTGTACACGTGATGCGGACATCCGCCGCGAGGAGACAAAATTCTGCACGGAGGATACACTCGTTATGTCCTCGCTCTATGCGGCCTCGGCAGCCTCCTCGCCTCCCCCACTCGCCTCCACTCGACTCCTTGATGAGAATCGGAACGTCAACCATTTCCGGTTCACGGCTGAAATGACCCCGAGGAACCGAGTGGGAGTGAGCGAGTGGCCGAGATTTTGGGTATCGGAACGCACCCAGAGAGAGTCACAATGCTTCCTCACCAGACTGGCATGACAAGGTGTGTGTGTGTGTGTGTGTGTGTGTGTGTGTGTGTGTGTGTGTGTGTGTGTGTGTGTGTGTGTGTGTGTGTGTGTGTGTGTGTGTGTGTGTGTGTGTGTGCGCGCACAGTACTGTATGTGTGGTTTTTCTGTCGTGTGCAACTGTGCATGCATGTGACAAGCGGTATGTGTTTACTGTGTGTACTGTGTACAGATAATCTGTGCGCAAACAGTACATGCTTGCACGCACACATGCACACAAGCACGCAGGCACTCTCCCCACATACACACACACTTACACAGATTGCATACAATTAATCATATGAATTATATGTGCTCAGATCATCGACTGCAGGGTGAATGAATGAATGGATTATTATTCTTTACAGTATATTTCAAGCACAGCTACAACAGAGCTGATAACAGTTAATGGACGGACACACTTAGAATACACTTAGTTGTGCATTCATCAAACAATTAAAGACATAGCAGCAAATCATAGAGGAGGTACAAGGGAAAAGAGAAATATCCAAGGGGGGAAAGATGGTGGGTGGGGGATACATTTTTTACGGCGGTCAGTGAGGAATTGCAGCCGTCCGTAGGTGGCCTTTGAGAGTGGTTTTGAAGGAGTCAGGGGATTTGCATGCCTTAATGACTGGAAGAGCTGGAATAGTCTAAAATGAATGCCTAGTTGTAAATTCTCTCCTCTCTTCTCCTCTCACAGAGAAGTACAGTGAGCTGTACTGTCTGTCCTTCAACCCCAACGTCAACAAGGAGGAGAGAGGGGAGTCGTGGAGCTTCCTGGACCTGTCAGCTGACTACAGGAGGATGGGCGTTCCTAACAACCTGTGGGTCGCCACAGCAGCCAACAGCGAGTACAGGGTCAGTCCGTCTGATGGCAGCACTGTGCACTCAACACTGTTTCTAACTTAGTTCAGTGGTTTTCAGCCCTATTGGGTTGGGGAGGGGGGGGTCGCATATCACACACGTAGAGCAAGAATAAATGGGAAAACAAAGGTAAATGTTTTCCCCGTTCCTCCTTTTCCCAGGGAAAATGAGAAAAAACAGCTTTCGGGCTGCTGGAGACGATTTGGGAATCGATAAATCGACTTTTTGGTTAATGCCCTAATCCTAACAATATTAAAAACCCTATACTATACAACAGGGGTCTATTTCAACAGCTGGTCCGGGGACCACCAGTGGTCCCTGAGAGGATTCCAGGTGGTCCCCAGGCTAAATGATGGAAAGTTGGTTAGCCAGATGTAACTCTTTGAGAGCGTAAACAGTGCACAGTGCTGCCATGTTTACGCTCTCAAGAGTTAAAATATTCATCATGTGAATTAGCCCAAGTCTACACAACTAGATCATGTAGAAGATTAATGGTCATTTTGATCTGTTTTTTGATAAGTTTGACTGTTTTGTTTCCCAATTCCAGCTTGAAATTGTGGACAAAAGGAAAACAAATCTATAGTTTCGGGGTCTGTGGGGCTAAAATGTCCTCAAATGGTTGTCCGTGGCCCAAATGCTAAATAAATAGTGGGCCCTGCCTGGTATGAAAAAGGTTGAAAACCCCTGCTATACAACATAAGAACCTTTTACAACAGACACCGTCTGTTGCTCCTACACGACTGCACCATGGAAGTGGGTTTATTGGGCAGGTTGGTTTGTTCATATTTAATTTAAGTTGGTGCATTGGTGTCGGTCACAGAGAAAGTGTTTCTGCTCGTAGAGCCACAGTGCTGTTTGTCTGCTTGTAGCTGCTGCAGGATTTACAAGGTCACAGATAAGATAAAGCGTGATTTCACTCAATTTGAAAGGCTATAGGGAAGCCAGGGTGTCTTATTCACTTATGAATGTGGTTCCTGAAGTCGGGTCCAGCTAAATTATAGTTTGGAACTAAATGACCCGTTACAGATCTGCCGTGTCACGATGCAACGCAATGTATTGTAGCCTGCCATTGTTACGCAGCATTGTTTTACTTTGTACTTATCTTATGGGTTAATTCAATCAGGAAAGCTCCGAACACATGAGCATTACTGTTCCTTTTAGACTGACATGTCTACTGAAGCTATTCTTTATGTGTGTAGTCAGAATAAGCCTAAAGATGCAATGATTTGCTTTAATTATTTTAAAAATTAAAAATGTATTTGTTTCAGCTGCATGTCTGAAATATATACAGTATTTGAAGGTGATAGTTAAAGAAGGTGTGCAATCCGATTAATTGATTATTTGTTTAAATAATTGCCAGATGAATCGATTATGAAAACAATTGTTAGTTGCAGCCCTCACTAACAATTGTTAGTTGTAGCCCAGTATTTGCTGTATCATTGGTCTTATACTGTTATGGGCTGGCTGTTATCTGTCTGTGGCCACAATGGACTCAGACCCAGATCTCGATTTACGAAAAGCTCTTGAAAATCAAGGAAAACTATTGGGACAACACCAACAAGCTTTGGCTTGGGCAGAGGCAGCACATTCTAATCAACCTTTGACTGCGCTCTCACTGATTTTGTGTAAAAAATGAAAGGAGTTTTTGATCATCCAGATCACAGTGGTGATGCTGCTAAACGTCTGCTAAATATTCGTCAAGGTTCCAAGAGTGTGGCGGACTTCTCTGTGGATTTTCGTATCCTGGCTGCAGATGCAGGGTGGTGTGACCAGTCTCTTCGTGGGGTTTTTATTAATGCTCTCAGTGAACAGATGAAGGATGAGCTTGCTTCTCGTGATGATTCTACTGATTTTGAATCCCTTGTTTCTCTTGCCATTAAGATGGATAACAGGCTGCGTGAGCGACGCAGAGAGAAAGGGAGCCGTCCCCGTCCTCCGCCTTCCTCTCTCCCTTCACCACCTGCTGTGAAATCCCATCCCTCGCAGCACTCAGTCTCAGATCTCACTGAAGAGGAGCCCATGGAACTGGGTCGGGCCCGCTTGTCCCCTGAGGAGCGCACTCGTCGGTTCTGGGCGGGTGAGTGCCTGTACTGTGGTCAGTTAGGTCACCTACGAGCCACCTGTCCCACCCGACCAAAAGACCCGGCTCATCAGTAGAGGTGGGGGTACTGGTGAGCCAAGCAGATTGTTCAACCCTATCCAAAACTAGAATGCAGATTCAAGCTACTTTATGTGTTCATCAAGACCCCTTGACTCTTTTGGCTCTGGTAGACTCGGGTGCAGATGACAGTTTTTTGGATGCCCATTTTGCAGACCATGCTAAGATTCCTCTTGTTCAGTTGGAGAAGCCACTTACTGCAAATGCCTTGGATGGGAGATTGTTGGCCCGTGTAACCCATCAAACTGTACCTGTGTCTTTGGTCATATCTGGCAACCATAGAGAGTTAATTCAGTTCAAGATAATTCACTCTCCTCAAACGCCCCTTGTGCTGGGTTCTCCTTGGCTAAAACTACATAACCCTCATATTGACTGGTCTGCTGGAAAGATTATTAGCTGGAGTCAATTTGTCACTCTGCCTGCCTGCAATCTGCTCTTCCCCCTGCTGAGGTCACTGTTGCCCCTCATCCTGAACCTGTTGATCTGTCCTCCATTCCTGCTAATTATCATGACTTGGGACAGGTTTTTAGCAAGGATCTGGCCCTCTCCCTCCCGCCCCATCGTCCATATGATTGTGAAATAAACCTGCTGTCTGGTGCCCCATTGCCATCTAGTAGACTTTATAATCTATCACGTCCAGAGCGGGAGGCCATGGAAAAATACATTAAAGACTATAAATGCAGGTATTATTCGACCATCATCCTCTCCTGTGGGTGCAGGATTTTTCTTTGTGGCCAAGAAGGAGGGTACTTTGCGCCCTTGTATTGACTATAGAGGGCTTAATAACATCACTGTGAAAAACAAGTATCCTCTGCCTTTAATGAACTCTGCTTTTGATTCTCTCCATGGAGCCACTGTGTTCACTAAATTGGATCTCAGGAACGCCTATCATTTGGTCAGAATTACAGAAGGAGATGAGTGGAAAACAGCCTTTAATACTGCATTGGGACATTTCGAATATCTGGTAATGCCTTTTGGACTCACCAATGCCCCTGGGATTTTTCAGGCCCTGGTAAACGATGTGTTAAGAGACTTCCTAAATCGTTTTGTATTTGTTTTTCTTGATGACATTCTCATATATTCCAAGAACATGTCTGATCACGTTTCCCATGTCCGCCAGGTTCTCCAAAGGCTGTTGGAGAACAAACTCTATGTGAAAGCCGAGAAGTGCGAATTCCACGTCGACACAGTCAGCTTTTTGGGCTTTATTGTGGAGAAAGGACAGATGAGAGCCGATTCAGGGAAGGTCGAAGCAGTTGCAGAGTGGCCTACACCCACCACCCGTAAGCTACTTCAGAGATTTTTGGGCTTTGCCAATTTTTATCGTCGCTTTGTGAAAAACTATAGCAAAGTTGTGGCACCTCTAAATAAGCTCACTTCCACACTTGCTCCATTTTGCTGGACCCCAGAAGCAGAGCAGGCCTTTTGTAAGCTTAAACATCTGTTCACCACTGCACCTGTTTTAGTTCATCCTGATCCCTCTCTGCAGTTTATCGTGGCGGTGGATGCATCTGATACAGGGGTCGGGGCGGTACTCTCTCAGCGGTCCAGCCAGGATCAGAAGGTGCACCCTTGTGCTTTTTTTTCTTATACCCTTGACTCCTCCGAACGTAACTATGATGTTGGTAACAAGGAGCTACTAGCAGTTAAATTGGCATTGGAGGAGTGGAGACATTGGTTAGAAGGAGCTAAGCACCCATTTATTGTGTGGACTGATCATAAGAACTTGACCTATATTCAGTCAGCGAAACGTTTGAATTCCCGCCAGGCCCGGTGGGCTTTGTTTTTTGGAAGATTTAACTTCACTATTACCTATCGCCCCGGGTCTAAGAACGTCAAGCCTGATGCCCTGTCCCGCCAGCACACACCTGAGGAGCAGACCCCCTGTCCAGACACCATCGTCCCCTCTTCCTCGGTGGTGGCCGCTGTTTCCTGGGAGATTGAATCAGCAGTAAGAGAGGCTCAGCGGGCACAGCCGGATCCGGGTAATGGCCCACCTAACCGTCTGTTTGTTCCCGATTCAGCTCGTTCTCAGGTTCTTCAGTGGACGCACAACTCAAAATTTGCATGTCACCCAGGAAGGAACCGCACTGTGTCACTCCTCAGACGTCATTTTTGGTGGCCCTCCATGGAGGCGGATGCCCGGGCATTTGTCTCTGCCTGCTCGGTTTGTGCCAGAGGAAAATCTTCTCACCGTCCACCTGCGGGTCTGTTGCAGCCATTACCTGTTCCCGGTCGTCCCTGGTCTCATATAGCAGTTGATTTCGTCACTGGGTTGCCCAGTTCTCAAGGTAACACTGCTATTCTCACCATTGTTGACCGTTTTTTCTAAGGCGGTTCATTTTGTGGCCCTGCCAAAACTTCCTACGGCCTTTGAAACTGCTGATCTATTAGTGAACCACGTTTTCCGGCTTCACAGCCTTCCGTTGGATATTGTTTCAGATCGTGGCCCCCAGTTTGTTTCTCATGTTTGGAAGTCATTCTGTAAGGCATTGGGTGCAACTGTGAGCTTGTCATCTGGTTTCCACCCCCAGTCTAAAGGCCAATCGGAGAGGGCGAATCAAGATCTGGAGGCTGCCCTACGGTGTGTTGCAGCAGCCAATCCTGCTTCATGGAGTACACATCTGGCGTGGGTTGAGTATTCACATAATTCTCTCACCAGCGCTGCCACAGGACTGTCTCCGTTTGAGGCCTCTTTAGGCTATCAGCCACCATTATTTCCCTCCCAGGAGGGTGAACTGGCTGTTCCCTCTGTCCAGTTGCACCTCCGCAGGTGTCGCAGGGTTTGGAAGGATGCACGGGCTGCCCTACTACGCTCTGCTGAGAACAACCGTCGGGTGGCTGACCGCCATCGGGTCAAGGCTCCCAAATACCAACAAGGTCAGAGTGTTTGGCTTTCTTCCAAAGATATTCCACTCAGAGTTGAATCTAAAAAGTTGGCCCCACGCTATATTGGGCCTTTTGTGGTGGAACGTGTCATCAACCCCACTGCTGTCAGATTGAAGCTGCCCAGCTCTATGAGGATTCATCCTACCTTTCATGTTTCTCAACTAAAACCTGTGTCCTCCAGTCCTCTCTGCCCTCCGTCCACGCCCCCTCCGCCCGCCCGGGTCATAGATGACCACCCTGCGTACACTGTTCGGCGGCTGTTGGATGTCCGTCGCCGTGGTCGGGGCTATCAATATCTGGTGGACTGGAAAGGATACGGTCCTGAGGAGAGGTCGTGGATTCCTCGGTCCTTCATCCTGGACCCTCAGCTGGTTAGGGACTTCTACCTGGCCCATCCTGATAAGCCTGGTGGGTCGCCGAGAGGCTCCCGTTGAGGGGGGGTGCTGTTATGGGCTGGCTGTTATCTGTCTGTGATTTCTCTCCTTTCCCTATATGGTCTGGTGTGGGCGTGTGACTGGCTGCCTGGGCTGTGATGTGACCACCTCCTATGGAGCTGCACACCTGGGTGTCGCCTCCTCATCAAGCCTAGCTGATAAAACCCTGGCTCTTCACTCCAGCCCTTGCCAGTTTGTCAGTTGTCGACCGGTATGCTACTGCTCCTTTGAGTTTTCTGTTTTTGAAACTACATTTTTTGCTAACTCCTTGTCTCCCTGTTCCTCCAGTGCCTCCACGCCTCATGCCTGTCTGCCACTCAGCCCAGTCTACAGCCCTCCATGCCTGATCCCATTTTTTCATTTTTTGTGAATAAATAATTGAGCTTGAAATCTTGTTCTGAGTCTGCTTTGGGTCCAATTATACAAAGCCCTAACATATACACAGTTCTCAGGGGACAGTCCTGAGGATCTCATAGGGGTCATTTAACAAGTTCAGAGCAGAATTGCAAAAATGTTCAGTCTTGAGATTTTTTTAGGTCCTTTATGCGCTGTAAACTGTAGCAGGGAGACACGCATTTGCTCTCTCTCCTCTTGTGTTCTCCCTGTCTATAGAGAGAGATGCATGGAGTACATAATGATGTACAGTCTCTGCCTTGTTTCTCATTCCGTCTGTCTCTCTCTTCAATTCTGCTGTCTCATTTTCTCCCCTGCCACTATTACTGCCCTCTTCTGTCTGCCCTCCCCCTCTCTCTCCCTCTCTCTGTGTGTCTCTCCCTCTCCTAGGTGTGTGACACGTACGCAGCAGAGTTGTTTGTTCCCAAGTCGGCCACACCTGCCATCATCGTGGGGAGCTCCAAGTTCAGGAGCCGCGGACGCTTCCCTGCTCTGTCCTACTTTCACCAGGACACCCTGGTCAGTGGTAGCACACGCACGCACACACACACACACACACACACACACACACACACACACACACACACACACACACACAGACACACACACACACACACACACACACACACACACACACACACACACACACACACACACACACACACACACACACACACACACACACACACACACTCTAAGGAGTATCGAAAGATATTGTGTCTAAAGGAGGAGCCAGTCTCTCTCTATCAACACCTAGAGAACAGAGGAGGGTGGCAGGGAGACAAGAATGGAGAGGAGGAGGAAGGCAGAAAAAGCAGTCATGTAAACCAGTGGTTTTCAACCATTTTGATCACAGGACCCACTATTTATTCAGCATTTGAGCCACGGACCACCATTTGTTGACATTTTAGACCCCCCCAAACTAAAGATTTCTATTGCTTTTATCCACAATTCCAGGCTGGATTTCAGCAAACAAAACAGGCAAAAAATAACAATTAAGCTTCTACATTCTCTAGTTGTGTAGACTTGGGCTAATTCACATGAAGAATATTGTAAACACAAATGTAAACATGTTTACGCTCTCAAAGAGTTACATCTGTTTAACCAACTGGTAACTTCATCATTTAGCTAGGGATCACCTGGAACCCTCTCAAGGACCACTGGTGGTCCCCAGACCACTGGTTGAAAACCAATAATGTAAAGCATGTCTAATGGCAGTATTAACTTCAACTTTTTAGCCAAAAATATACACAGTATATAGCTATATTTTCCCCTTTTGTCCCCTCTACTTTGGCGCTGCTGCTGTTACCCTGCAGACAGACACTTGCTTTGCCCTGCAGGTTTATTGTTTGTCAACCAATCATGTTGTAAAAACATTCATTGGGGCTCAGGACAATAATCAGGACAAACAATCGGGGCAATAGAGTGAAGGTGAGGTGGAGTTAAATTTCAAATCTGTTTGCAAACACAGATTTTGTACACTCTAAAGTTGCCTATATCACCGTTAAGTTATCATTATTTGCATTCATCCCAAAATTATAGCCTGGAGCATCTGACATTAGAAAACTCACTTAGATTTCGCTAACCGATAGGCTACCGGGGAGGGGACCAAAAATTACACAAGCTATGCCAGGCTTGGGGAACTACAGGAAAAGGAATCTGGTGTTGAAAGACTGGCCTCAAAACTATGCAATGCACTGCTTCCCATTGCAATCAGAACTGCAGTTTCACTCCCTATCTTCCACTGCAATGTGAAAACACCCTTCAGACAGCCGCTTCGACCCCTATCCATCGATTGAATAGACACTTATCAACAGAAATGTTACGATCCAATCGTGCCGGTATAGCAGATATTCAGATACCCGCCGGGCAAGTAGATATTTTGTATTCATTGCATCGGTGGATCACGGATACTACTAGTAGGGCGGGGCGAAGCATAGTTTTACTGAAGTTATGTTTAGGGTTAGTAACCGCATAAAGCACCGTCTAACCCTAACCCTAGCCTAATCCTAAACCCTAAACATAACCCCAGTAAAACTAGGCTATGCCTACACCTAACCCCAACCCCAACCCTAAACTTAACCTCAGTAAACTTATGCCTAAATAAATATACATAAATATATTGAGCATTTCCTAAACCCTCTGTCTATAAAACACCCATCCTACATCAAGGACACTTATGACTTTGTTGAAAAAATCAAAGCCATAACTGTACCGCAAAATGCAATTTTATTTTCCATTGACATAGACAGTCTGTACACAAACATAGAGACAGATGCCGGACTACAGGCGGTAAAGGAAATGTTCAAGAAATATCCAGACAGTAAGCGCCCAGATGCAGAATTACTAGAATTACTACATCTAAATCTGACCAAGAATGACTTTCAATTTAACAATAAATTTTACCTTCAAACAAAGGGTACAGCTATGGGAAAACGGTTTGCTCCTTCCTATGCAAACATCTACATGGCTCTATGGGAGGAAACGGCTCTAAAAAAGTGTAGACTTAGACCCACACAATACTTCAGGTTCCTTGATGACATTTTTGGAACATGGACTCATTCAGAACAAGAGTTCCAAGAATTCATTAATATATTAAACACACACCATAGATCAATTACAATCAAATACGCTACAAGCACAGAAAAAATTGATTTCCTAGATGTTACAGTATTCAAAGGACCAAACTTTAGCACAAGCGGGAAACTGGATCTTAAAGTTTACTTTAAAGAAACAGACACACATGCACTTTTACATAAAACATCCTTCCACCCACCACACACATACAGAGGTATAGTGAAATCACAACTTCTAAGGTTCAGTCGCATCTGTACACAACAAAGCGATTTTAAATTAGCATGTAAAACTCTATTTAATACCCTAAAACAACTGGGGTACACAAGGACCTTTCTAAGAAACACCTTTGACACCTTTCGAGAGGTGAAAGAGAGGGATGAAAGACCCCAAATTGCTCTAGTAACCACATATTCAACATTAAGCAAAATAGCTAGCATGAGGATCAAAAGAAACTTTGCAAGAAGGGCAGAAGATCCACTAGAGGGGTACAAAGTAATACCCGCCTACAGAAAAAATAAAAACTTAAAAGATTACCTAGTCCACAGCAAACTCAAAGGAACAAACAGAACCCTCCCTAAAAGCCCAGATTACTTTAAACCCAAACCACTAGTGAAGAATAGATCAACGAAAATCATGATAGGGATAAAACAAAACATTACAGCGTCCACAAAAAACTGTGTCTATCTAATCACATGCAACAAATGCAAGTTACAATATGTAGGGGAAACCAGAAACACAATAGCGGATAGACTTAACCAACATAGATATAACATAAAAAATGCCAAAGAGATGTCGCTAATAGTAGAACATTTTATGGGACATGGAATTGGGGCAATGGAAGTGTGCGGATTAGAATCCAATCAAACATGGACAGAGGGAGAGAGGAAGTTTGCAGAAAAACAATGGATTTTAAAACTTAATACAACATTTCCACAGGGCTTAAACCACTATGAAAGATAATTAAGATTATTTATCTCAGACCTATAGACTCCTTCAACAAAGATGGCGAATGCAAATATTCTCTGTATTGTACTCATACATAATGTTGTAAGATACAAAACATTGAAGTCTTTTACCACAAACCTAACCTAACCCTAACCATAACTTCAGTAAAACTTCCTTCGCCCCGCCCTACTAGTAGTATCCGTGATCCACCGATGCAATGAATACAAAATATCTACTTGCCCGGCGGGTATCTGAATATCTGCTATACCGGCACGATTGGATCGTAACATTTCTGTTGATAAGTGTCTATTCAATCGATGGATAGAGGTCGAAGCGGGTGCTTCAGACTCCATCTTAGCCCATAACACAGTGCTTGCCCTAGTGCATTGGTTCAAATTCAGATTTTAAAAATGAGTGAAAATTATATGCAAAATTGGAAAACATTTGACCATATTCATGTTACATCAGATTGAAGGGACACAATCTAGTAATGGCACAGTTAATTATCATAATAATAACTATAGATAAATTTATATAGCGCTTTTCAGGGTACCCAAAGTCGCTTTACAGAAAAGAAAAACAAACAAATAGCTTGATTAAGAAAAAAGAAAATAGACAAAAATAAAGATTAAAAGGTTAAAACTAGAGACAGGATTGGTGTAAAAAGTGGGGGTGGAATACTATGTGGGAAAAGCAAGTCTGAAGAGATGGGTTTTGAGTGTGCTTTTGAACAGTTGAAGGGTGCCGGCAGCTCTGATGTCAGGTGGCAGTGGGTTCCACAGTGAGGGGGCAGCCACTGCAAATTTGACTTATTTAACTTGTGGGTTTGAAGTTGGTTGGCAGTACTTGACCGGAGGGAACGGGTGGGGCTGTGGCGATAAATGAATCATATTGTATCTTAATACTTGATCATAACTTCAGCATAATGTTGTCATAACAACACTAAATTGTCTCTGTAGTGACATGGGAGAGCTTTTTAAAATTTATTTAAATTAATTTGTGTGCGCGTGTGTGTGTGTGTGTGTGGGCGCGCGCGCGGGTTTGTGTGCGCACGTGGGTGTGTATGCGCATGTGCGTGTGTGTGTGTGTCAGGCGGCGGTGTGTCGCTGCAGTCAGCCTCTGTCAGGGTTCAGTGGGAGGTGTCAAGAGGACGAACAGATGCTGCAGGCAGTGATGAAGTCCAACCCTGGCAGTGACTATATCTATGTGGTGGACACACGGCCTAAGGTAGAACACCACTACACCACCAGCATATCTATATCTATGTGGTGGACACAGCCTAAGGTAGAACACCCCAACAGCACCAGCATATCTATATCTATGTGGTGGATACACGGCCTAAGGTAGAACACCCCAACAGCACCAGCATATCTATATCTATGTGGTGGACACACGGCCTAAGGTAGAACAACACTACACCACCAGCATATCTATATCTATATCTATATCTATGTGGTGGACACACGGCCTAAGGTAGAACACCACTACACCACCAGCATATCTATATCTATATCTATGTGGTGGACACACGGCCTAAGGTAGAACACCCCAACAGCACCAGCATATCTATATCTATGTGGTGGACACACGGCCTAAGGTAGAACACCCCAACAGCACCAGCATATCTACAGTATATCTATGTGGTGGACACACGGCCTAAGGTAGAACAACACTACACCACCAGCATATCTATATCTATATCTATATCTATGTGGTGGACACACGGCCTAAGGTAGAACACCACTACACCACCAGCATATCTATATCTATATCTATGTGGTGGACACACGGCCTAAGGTAGAACACCACTACACCACCAGCAAAAACATCCACTTGAATTTCCTTTCTCTTAAGCTTCTTAGGCCTGATTTACATTCAGCCAAATTAGCCTGAATCAGATCTGAGTCACTTTGGGATTGAAATCTGATTGGTTTAAATGGTCTATGACTTTGGCTACCTTTGACTATGGTAAGGGGCTTGTTTTTATCTCCTTTTATCATCTTTGGCCCTTAAACTGTTAATGATATACAGTACATATAGTGTTGAGTCACTGCACCTTTAATGTTGATGTCGATCCACAGTGATGCGTTTGTTTTGGCTTTCCCTCCAGCCACAATACATTGAAGTAATGGAAAATGGAATCTCTAGTCCATTTCGGGGAGAATCCAGTTCCAGTAGATGAACAAAGCCACCGCATATAATATAAATATTTCTAATTGCTTTGATGAGGATGTATTTGTGTGTGCACGTGTTGTGGGTTGTGTGTCCCAACAGCTGAACGCCATGGCTAACCGGGCAGCAGGTAAAGGCTATGAGAGTGAAGACCACTACACCAACATCAAACTGCACTTCATCGGCATCGAGAACATCCACGTCATGAGGAGCAGTCAACAGAAGATCATTGACGGTAAAAAGCCGTGTGTATGTATGTATGTGTTTTAAATTGTGCATTTATATAGCGCCTTCATTCAATGCACTTTACATAGACCATACCTGGGCATTATGCTGCCCGGGGCCAAATGCGGCCCTTTGGCTGACTCTGACCGGCCTGTGAAAGAGTTTTAAACCAGTGGTCCGGGGACCACCAGTGGTCATTGAGAGCGTTATGGACCCGCAAGAGTCCAGTTTCATTTTTACATTTGGTTTCATTTTTACGCTCTTAAGAGTTAAAGTATTCTGAAATTCATCCGAATTAGCCCAAATCTACACAACTAGGACCAGATTCAGGGAAGCAAATACGCCCACGCACTGAAGCGTATCGGCATTAACGCTCATTCTCTCACCTCGCCGGTAATCAGAAAGAAGAATTTTACACCGCAGGGCGAGACGTTCATCGTGCAGTCGTCGGACAATACGCATATTGACAAGTCAGCTCAGGAGGTGGTGTAAGCACCACAGGGCTTGCGTATATGTACCTGCAACAGTGGAGTTGATACCAGGGCACACTATTTAATCAGCATTTGAGCCACGGACCACCAAATGGACCCTTTGTGTTCATTTTTTTCATTTGGGTTCATTTTTATCCTGTGTGTGTGTGTGTGTGTGTGTGTGTGTGTGTGTGTGTGTGTGTGTGTGTGTGTGTGTGTGTGTGTGTGTGTGTGTGTGTGTGTGTGTGTGTGTGTGTGTGTGTGAGAACAAATCGCCGATCACCGAAATCAAAGGCATTATAAAGGGATTCAATGACAATTCCAGCTCTCAAACAAGGCCCGGACCTCTATGGAAATAATAATACATAGGTATACCTTTTTCCTTTAACGAAAAAAATAAAACTTACATTAATTATGTCCCCAAACGATTTTTTTTTTAAGTTCAATTTTACCACTGTATTAAAATAACAATTCTACAAGCTTACACGGCCCATCACTGCTTTTCCAACTCCACACAGAATAGTTTAACGTGCCTAGTAACTTACCTCCTTACGTCTTTTCAAAGGACCGTTATATCCGACATTGTAGCCTATATCCAGTGGAATGAATGCAGCTGCGACTCGCTAAATAAATTAAATCAGCTGGACCAGGTCTGTAGCCTACATATTGGGCCAAATCAATGAACTGCGCAAAGGTCCAACACCACCTCAAACTCGCTGGATTATAATTCAACACCGAAAATTATTGTGTCCGTTTTTGTTTTATGGATGGGTCTGTGCGACTCTCCAATCTCACAAACATGCAGAGGCTGCTCTGCTGGGTGGCGCCCTTGCCAGAAATAGGCTAATAAATGAATAGCCTAAATAAATAAATAAATGTGAGAATATGCTGTGCGTCGGGTTGAAATGCATGAGAAGGTAGGTATCCATATGTAGAAAACGGATGCTTTTGGTGGTGGTCCAGGACCCCCCCCTGACTTTTTCGCTTAGTTTTGTAGTTCTTCACAATAGCCTATTATTTATTCCATGAAGGACGAGGAGGAGTGATCAGTCCATCTAGCCTAGACCCCGATGTCCCATGAACTTGTTGATCAGCTGATTTTGACAGCAGATACGCAATAATAAGTATTATTATTGCCTGTTATATTATATTTAATTTAATATTGTAGGCAGCGTTGTTTAATAGATCTGACCCACATTCAGACTGGCATGATTGACTGTAATTACTTAATTGGTTGCACAGCTGTGTAACATTCGATATTTTAACATTTTAAAATATTGTAATATAGCCTCAAACATGTAGCCTACAGTATATTCGTTCGAATGAGGTTTTGCCTTATAGAATACATGGCTCTTAGTTTTTCAAATCAAGCCCCTGATAATTAAAAGTAGCCTATGCTCAGGCACATGTGGTCTAAGCTGCGCAGATAAAAAATGACGCATTATCTCTCTTCATATTGTTTGAAGTCATATAAAACCTATACCTATACCTACACCCAATGAAATATAAAATATATAAAATATACACTGTATTGGCACGTTGGAATTAAAACAATCGCTTGCAAACCCAGTGAGGAAGGGACATTTGAAATCTCAAAACTTTTGACGGAGTCCATGCGGAGTTGATGCTTGTTGACAGATGCTTGGATTCAGTATGGTAAGTGCCTGCTTACAACGCACACATACAACGTTTGAGAAAATATGCAGTCTGAACAATTGTTGTAGGCCTACATAGGCTGTGTGTGGCAGAATTAAACATATATTTTGAGCTGTTATTTGGTATTTTACGGTAGGCCTATGATCGTGCCTATATCTTTTTATTAGGCCTATATTATTTTTTACCTTTGCAAAGGTGAGAGTGAGCAATTGTTCAATAGAAAGGGTTTTTTTATTTTAATTACCAAATAGCTGAGGTTGAACTAAATACTAAATAAATGCATTTGCATTATATAAGGGGCAGCTTATATTTTTTAGTGCTTGCATTCAATCAGTTGACATTGTGAGTGACTCGTCTGTCAAAATCAGCTGATCAACAAGTCCATGCGACATGGGGGACCACAGAGAGACCACAATGTTCAGTTGTAAAATTTCTGAACTCTGGGCTGCAGCTAGAGTTCAGACAAACTGCTGACTCACGTTTGTTGCCTTTTATGGTATGAAATGGGGCGCGGAAGAATGAAAATGGGATGGTCCTGTCATTTGCGATCATTCTCACACGCTGGTATTCCTCTGGGAATGCATGTCCACTAGAGGGGTACAAAGTAATACCCGCCTACAGAAAAAATAAAAACTTAAAAGATTACCTAGTCCACAGCAAACTCAAAGGAACAAACAGAACCCTCCCTAAAAGCCCAGATTACTTTAAACCCAAACCACTAGTGAAGAATAGATCAACGAAAATCATGATAGGGATAAAACAAAACATTACAGCGTCCACAAAAAACTGTGTCTATCTAATCACATGCAACAAATGCAAGTTACAATATGTAGGGGAAACCAGAAACACAATAGCGGATAGACTTAACCAACATAGATATAACATAAAAAATGCCAAAGAGATGTCCCTAATAGTAGAACACTTTATGGGACATGGAATTGGGGCAATGGAAGTGTGTGGATTAGAATCCAATCAAACATGGACAGAGGGAGAGAGGAAGTTTGCAGAAAAACAATGGATTTTAAAACTTAATACAACATTTCCACAGGGCTTAAACCACTATGAAAGATAATTAAGATTATTTATGTCAGACCTACAGACTCCTTCAACAAAGATGGCGAATGCAAACATTCTCTGTATTGTACTCATACATAATGTTGTAAGATACAAAACATTGAAGTCTTTTACCACAAACCCAACCCTAAACTTAACCTCAGTAAACTTATGCCTAAATAAATATACATAAATATATTGAGCATTTCCTAAACCCTCTGTCTATAAAACACCCATCCTACATCAAGGACACTTATGACTTTGTTGAAAAAATCAAAGCCATAATTGTACCGCAAAATGCAATTTTATTTTCCATTGACATAGACAGTCTATACACAAACATAGAGACAGATGCCGGACTACAGGCGGTAAAGGAAATGTTCAAGAAATATCCAGACAGTAAGCGCCCAGATGCAGAATTACTAGAATTACTACATCTAAATCTGACCAAGAATGACTTTCAATTTAACAATAAATTTTACCTTCAAACAAAGGGTACAGCTATGGGAAAACGGTTTGCTCCTTCCTATGCAAACATCTACATGGCTCTATGGGAGGAAACGGCTCTAAAAAAGTGTAGACTTAGACCCACACAATACTTCAGGTTCCTTGATGACATTTTTGGAACATGGACTCATTCAGAACAAGAGTTCCAAGAATTCATTAATATATTAAACACACACCATAGATCAATTACAGTCAAATACGCTACAAGCACAGAAAAAATTGATTTCCTAGATGTTACAGTGTTCAAAGGACCAAACTTTAGCACAAGCGGGAAACTGGATCTTAAAGTTTACTTTAAAGAAACAGACACACATGCACTTTTACATAAAACATCCTTCCACCCACCACACACATACAGAGGTATAGTGAAATCACAACTTCTAAGGTTCAGTCGCATCTGTACACAACAAAGCGATTTTAAATTAGCATGTAAAACTCTATTTAATACCCTAAAACTGGGGTACACAAGGACCTTTCTAAGAAACACCTTTGACACCTTTCGAGAGGTGAAAGAGAGGGATGAAAGACCCCAAATTGCTCTAGTAACCACATATTCAACATTAAGCAAAATAGCTAGCATGAGGATCAAAAGAAACTTTGCAAGAAGGGCAGAAGATCCACTAGAGGGGTACAAAGTAATACCCGCCTACAGAAAAAATAAAAACTTAAAAGATTACCTAGTCCACAGCAAACTCAAAGGAACAAACAGAATCCTCCCTAAAAGCCCAGATTACTTTAAACCCAAACCACTAGTGAAGAATAGATCAACGAAAATCATGATAGGGATAAAACAAAACATTACAGCGTCCACAAAAAACTGTGTCTATCTAATCACATGCAACAAATGCAAGTTACAATATGTAGGGGAAACCAGAAACACAATAGCGGATAGACTTAACCAACATAGATATAACATAAAAAATGCCAAAGAGATGTCGCTAATAGTAGAACATTTTATGGGACATGGAATTGGGGCAATGGAAGTGTGCGGATTAGAATCCAATCAAACATGGACAGAGGGAGAGAGGAAGTTTGCAGAAAAACAATGGATTTTAAAACTTAATACAACATTTCCACAGGGCTTAAACCACTATGAAAGATAATTAAGATTATTTATCTCAGACCTATAGACTCCTTCAACAAAGATGGCGAATGCAAATATTCTCTGTATTGTACTCATACATAATGTTGTAAGATACAAAACATTGAAGTGTTTTACCACAAACCTAACCTAACCCTAACCATAACTTCAGTAAAACTTCCTTCGCCCCGCCCTACTAGTAGTATCCGTGATCCACCGATGCAATGAATACAAAATATCTACTTGCCCGGCGGGTATCTGAATATCTGCTATACCGGCACGATTGGATCGTAACATTTCTGTTGATAAGTGTCTATTCAATCGATGGATAGAGGTCGAAGCGGGTGCTTCAGACTCCATCTTAGCCCATAACACAGTGCTTGCCCTAGTGCATTGGTTCAAATTCAGATTTTAAAAATGAGTGAAAATTATATGCAAAATTGGAAAACATTTGACCATATTCATGTTACATCAGATTGAAGGGACACAATCTAGTAATGGCACAGTTAATTATCATAATAATAACTATAGATAAATTTATATAGCGCTTTTCAGGGTACCCAAAGTCGCTTTACAGAAAAGAAAAACAAACAAATAGCTTGATTAAGAAAAAAGAAAATAGACAAAAATAAAGATTAAAAGGTTAAAACTAGAGACAGGATTGGTGTAAAAAGTGGGGGTGGAATACTATGTGGGAAAAGCAAGTCTGAAGAGATGGGTTTTGAGTGTGCTTTTGAACAGTTGAGGGTGGGGGCAGCTCTGATGTCAGGTGGCAGTGGGTTCCACAGTGAGGGGGCAGCCACTGCAAATTTGACTTATTTGACTTGTGGGTTTGAAGTTGGTTGGCAGTACTTGACCGGAGGGAACGGGTGGGGCTGTGGCGATAAATGAATCATATTGTATCTTAATACTTGATCATAACTTCAGCATAATGTTGTCATAACAACACTAAATTGTCTCTGTAGTGACATGGGAGAGCTTTTTAAAATTTATTTAAATGAATTTGTGTGCGCGTGTGTGTGTGTGTGTGCGCGCGCGCGGGTTTGTGTGCGCACGTGGGTGTGTATGCGCATGTGTGTGTGTGTGTCAGGCGGCGGTGTGTCGCTGCAGTCAGCCTCTGTCAGGGTTCAGTGGGAGGTGTCAAGAGGACGAACAGATGCTGCAGGCAGTGATGAAGTCCAACCCTGGCAGTGACTATATCTATGTGGTGGACACACGGCCTAAGGTAGAACACCACTACACCACCAGCATATCTATATCTATGTGGTGGACACAGCCTAAGGTAGAACACCCCAACAGCACCAGCATATCTATATCTATGTGGTGGATACACGGCCTAAGGTAGAACAACACTACACCACCAGCATATCTATATCTATATCTATATCTATGTGGTGGACACACGGCCTAAGGTAGAACACCACTACACCACCAGCATATCTATATCTATATCTATGTGGTGGACACACGGCCTAAGGTAGAACACCACTACACCACCAGCAAAAACATCCACTTGAATTTCCTTTCTCTTAAGCTTCTTAGGCCTGATTTACAGTCAGACAAATTAGCCTGAATCAGATCTGAGTCACCTCGGGATTGAAATCTGATTGGTTTAAATGGTCTATGACTTTGGCTACCTTTGACTATGGTAAGGGGCTTGTTTTTATCTCCTTTTATCATCTTTGGCCCTTAAAGAGTAGGTATCACGGATATTTCCTTTAAAAACTAATGACGCATATCTATCAATGACCCCCTAAAGATGTCCAGGAAAAAAGTCGTTTCAGAAAAAATACAATATATAGGCAGAGTTGAAGAAAGAAGTTGAGCGCCCCCCCCTGCTTCCCTGAAAAGCTGTTGCTTCGGGAAAACAGCCGAACGTGCCATTGCGTGACGTATACAGTGGTACGCTCGGCCAACTTCTACGAGCAGGTTGTGCAGCTGAGCTTCCGGCTAAAGTTATCCACAGTAGCATAGCATAGCATAGTAGTAGGATAGCCTACTATGCTATGCTATGCTATCCAGCACAGGCATTGCGGGGCTGGTTGCATTAGCCCAAGGAAGCTAGGTAACTAGCTTTGACTTCCAACCGGGCTGAATCATTGCATCTATTCTTTTCCTTTTTGAAACTGTTTTTGGTCTTCTCCCGGCAACGCGGACAATTCTAGCCCCCGGGCCAACATAGAGAGTATTATTTTTAATTATCGATGTGAATTACCGGGGATATTTAGTGAAAATGTGTGTTGGCATATGGGGGGATAGCTAAAATGCTACATCAGCAGTCTACATCAGCAGTTCGGCAGTCCAGCAGCAGTGGATGCAATGACCAAACCCATGTGTTTGGCGTTAAAGTTATTTTCTGTTATTATTACTAGTATTATTACTGGACGATCCCACGGCAGCGGTGTGATTATTATTTCTTGTATCTAAGAAGTTGAACTAGAGATGGGAGCGGAGGGACGGAGCAGAGAGTGGGGTTCCGACGGAGCTAATGTTCTTCTAATATTCAGATTCCGAATGACTCTCAATAATAATGGTTGATTGTTCTCATTGTTGAATACAGAGGCTATACCTCAATGAAGTGAAACGGACTGCCATTCTGTTTCACTCGTCTCACTTCATTATTTACTTGAATCACAAAGAAAAAATAAGGTAGTATTTTTACGGTGCTGATTCAGGGCTGAGCCAGGCTATACAGAGGCTTTATTTATACTGCAATACGACCGTCATTATGCCATATGGTTTACATCTGGTCGAAATAATTCTGGTTATAACAATATTACTGATTATAACTCCCCGCCTTGCTCACATTAAAGAGCTATTTTTTATATTATAGCCTATATTACGTTATATAGATAACTAGCTGGGGAGAGAACAGGAAGAAGTTACTACATACATACGCAAAGCTCTCATGTCTCACGCACTGAGCGTGTGACACACTCTTCAGAGTGTATTCACACGCACACACGCCACACATGCGTCTTCACACGCACGTCAAAATAACTCGCCAAATAGTGCAGCGGTTAAGCAAACCAATTGTGCACTTTATGACTAAAGCATGAAACTTTCCACAGTGTTTCTACACACCATGAAGTTTGTTTTGAGATGTGGAAACTCTTCTGAGCATGAATGTTTCTATATGCCAGAGCAAATACCGGGTTGTCAAAAACATGTATTTTTTACTTTTCTGCAGACACATTGATAAGATATCAACAACAAGAGTTCTGGAACCCACTAATTATCATCAAATTTCTTCAATGGGTTATATCACCAGTATAAGATGTGTCATTTGTGTTTCAGGGTCCATTAGGTCACACAAACTTACCTCACATGACCAAAGACAAAAAACGGATTTTCAACAATTTGTGTTAAATTGGATTGAGCATTTCACATCTCTTCTAGACATTTCCTAGTTAGAGTAAAGTGTCTCCTAGTTGCAATAAAGAGTGTCTATAATGCAATGACACTGTTAGTGAGGCCTAACAGTCTCCTGAGTAGGGATGACACGGTATGAGATTTTGGAAACCTATACCTCAGTGTTTCATGATTTTTGAAAATGAATAAATACATACTAATATAGTATGTATTTATTATTTTTTAAATACCATAGGTATGTGCTATAACCTACAGCAGAACTGCACTGTGCATGTTCAGAACGGCATGCCCGTAACTGTTAACACTGTCAGACTGACATCTGGAGACCTTGAGTCACCGAGAGTCATTGACTTCAGAATTGCTTTCTGACATGTGCCAGTCTCCATTAAATGGAGGTTTTGTTCTAAGGAATCACAACAGCAATACAATATAGAAAAAACATAATTGACAGGTGCTCTTCATACAAGACACCCTGGGGAACCCTGTATCACCCAGCATCGGGGCATTACTGCACGTAGAAGATAGCAGTACAGAGGATGAGATTAGCTGGACACTGACACCGATACCAAGAACAACCAACCAAAGGTACTGTGTTCCAGGACTCTTCTTATTGATATACTGTCTGTATGCCTGCAAAAAGTGAAAAATCCATGTTTTTGACCACCTTACATTTGTACAGCCTCTAACACATGAAAGCACTTCAACTGAGAAGTGTTTCCACACCTGAAAATAAACTTCATGGTGTATAGAAACACTATAGAAAGTTTCATGCTTTAGTCATAAAATGCACAATACCTTCCATTTAATGAGCTTAACCGCTGCACTAAAAGTCATTTTTTGCCCCTGGCAGCTTTATAAATAAACCCATCCACCCCAACATCGCAATCATAAACTGTTCAAAATAATATCCCCAGTATATTTACACCCACAGTACATTATTAAACATTCACAAACACACTTTAAAACCATAAACAGTAATAATTTATAGAATTTACACCCATTCAAAATGTGTGCATTTAGTTTATTAAAAAAGAAAGAATTCACTTCTTTGTCCATGTGTTCATATATCTGTATGTCGTGCAGTATTTCACTGGAAATATAATAATTAATGAAGAAGTGTCAGTGCCAGCACCCATCTTTTGCATGGGCCTTTGGGTTTCTCAAGCTAACTTGGTTGTTTTGAAAGGCAATATATAAAATTATTATTATTATTATTATTATTATTATTATTACCCCTAACACACACAAAATAGTCAACATATTTTCGTTTTCTTTACTAGATGGAACAAATGTCTTAACTAGGCCTATTAGTGCTACTCTGTTATTGTTGTTGTGATAACCAGCCGATGGGCCGGTTCGGTGGTGCCCCCCCGGCCCCCCGGCGCCCCCGACCCATCCAATCTCACACTCCCAACAAACTTCAAAAGTTGAGAGCCCTGCATACATTAGAGTCTATGGGCTCGCGCAAGTACATGAACCACGTAACCAGACTATTTTCTGCCCCCTCAATATCGCAACTCTGTCTATTTCCCCCCCATACCGACACCGAGTAAACCTCACTAGCCTGCCCAAGAGACGTAATCTCTTCATGGGCAGGCTAGCGAGCGTGGCCCGCTGGAACCAGCCTGGAGGTGTTGGATACAGTGACTCGAGAAAGACACGCCCCCCAAGCCTGTGTAGAAATGCGAGCCGTGCACAGCCGTGTTTCCCCGTAGATAATGCAAAAACGGCTGGCGGATTATTTACAAAAAATCTCGAGTGCATAGTATAGCGGTCCCTGGTCATGCTAACCAAAAAAGATTTTTATTTACTTCATTAACATGACGCTAAAATAATGGAATTCCGAGGAGTTTTTAACATGTGTTCCTATGTGTTCCTAGAGGTGTGACGTCAGCGTGTTCTACTGGTGACGCGCTGTTTTGGCTCGGGCCTTTCCGAGCTGGTGGGAGGGGTTTTTCAGAAGAGTGTCCTCCGACCAGATACAGCATAGAAACGGCTTTATATAGCCATATGTTTGCATTTTCGAATGTTATCACAACTTTGTCATAGTTAAAATGAGAAAAAGTTGATATTAGCATGATACCCTGTCTTTAAAATGTTAATGGTATACAGTACATATAGTGTTGAGTCACTGCACCTTTAATGTTGATGTCGATCCACAGTGATGCGTTTGTTTTGGCTTTCCCTCCAGCCACAATACATTGAAGTAATGGAAAATGGAATCTCTAGTCCATTTTGGGGAGAATCCAGTTCCAGTAGATGAACAAAGCCACCGCATATAATATAAATATTTCTAATTGCTTTGATGAGGATGTATTTGTGTGTGCACGTGTTGTGGGTTGTGTGTCCCAACAGCTGAACGCCATGGCTAACCGGGCAGCAGGTAAAGGCTATGAGAGTGAAGACCACTACACCAACATCAAACTGCACTTCATCGGCATCGAGAACATCCACGTCATGAGGAGCAGTCAACAGAAGATCATTGACGATAAAAAGGCGTGTGTATTTATGTATGTATGTGTGTGTTAAATTGTGCATTTATATAGCGCCTTCATTCAATGCACTTTACATAGACCATACCTGGGCATTATGCTGCCCGGGGGCCAAATGCGGCCCTTTGGCTGACTCTGACCGGCCTGTGAAAGAGTTTTAAACCAGTGGTCCGGGGACCACCAGTGGTCATTGAGAGCGTTATGGACCCGCAAGAGTCCAGTTTCATTTTTACATTTGGTTTCATTTTTACGCTCTTAAGAGTTAAAGTATTCTGAAATTCATCCGAATTAGCCCAAATCTACACAACTAGGACCAGATTCAGGGAAGCAAATACGCCCACGCACTGAAGCGTATCGGCATTAACGCTCATTCTCTCACCTCGCCGGTAATCAGAAAGAAGAATTTTACACCGCAGGGCGAGACGTTCATCGTGCAGTCGTCGGACAATACGCATATTGACAAGTCAGCTCAGGAGGTGGTGTAAGCACCACAGGGCTTGCGTATATGTACCTGCAACAGTGGAGTTGATACCAGGGCACACTATTTAATCAGCATTTGAGCCACGGACCACCAAATGGACCCTTTGTGTTCATTTTTTTCATTTGGGTTCATTTTTATCCTGTGTGTGTGTGTGTGTGTGTGTGTGTGTGTGTGTGTGTGTGTGTGTGTGTGTGTGTGTGTGTGTGTGTGTGTGTGTGTGTGTGTGTGTGTGTGTGTGAACAAATCGCCGATCACCGAAATCAAAGGCATTATAAAGGGATTCAATGACAATTCCAGCTCTCAAACAAGGCCCGGACCTCTATGGAAATAATAATACATAGGTATACCTTTTTCCTTTAACGAAAAAAATAAAACTTACATTAATTATGTCCCCAAACGTTTTTTTAAAGTTCAATTTTACCACTGTATTAAAATAACAATTCTACAAGCTTACACGGCCCATCACTGCTTTTCCAACTCCACACAGAATAGTTTAACGTGCCTAGTAACTTACCTCCTTACGTCTTTTCAAAGGACCGTTATATTGTAGCCTATATCCAGTGGAATGAATGCAGCTGCGACTCGCTAAATAAATTAAATCAGCTGGACCAGGTCTGTAGCCTACATATTGGGCCAAATCAATGAACTGCGCAAAGGTCCAACACCACTTCAAACTCGCTGGATTATAATTCAACACCGAAAATTATTGTGTCCGTTTTTGTTTTATGGATGGGTCTGTGCGACTCTCCAATCTCACAAACATGCAGAGGCTGCTCTGCTGGGTGGCGTCCTTGCCAGAAATAGGCTAATAAATGAATAGCCTAAATAAATAAATAAATGTGAGAATATGCTGTGCGTCGGGTTGAAATGCATGAGAAGGTAGGTATCCATATGTAGAAAACGGATGCTTTTGGTGGTGGTCCAGGACCCCCCCCTGACTTTTTCGCTTAGTTTTGTAGTTCTTCACAATAGCCTATTATTTATTCCATGAAGGACGAGGAGGAGTGATCAGTCCATCTAGCCTAGACCCCGATGTCCCATGAACTTGTTGATCAGCTGATTTTGACAGCAGATACGCAATAATAAGTATTATTATTGCCTGTTATATTATATTTAATTTAATATTGTAGGCAGCGTTGTTTAATAGATCTGACCCACATTCAGACTGGCATGATTGACTGTAATTACTTAATTGGTTGCACAGCTGTGTAACATTCGATATTTTAACATTTTAAAATATTGTAATATAGCCTCAAACATGTAGCCTACAGTATATTCGTTCGAATGAGGTTTTGCCTTATAGAATACATGGCTCTTAGTTTTTCAAATCAAGCCCCTGATAATTAAAAGTAGCCTATGCTCAGGCACATGTGGTCTAAGCTGCGCAGATAAAAAATGACGCATTATCTCTCTTCATATTGTTTGAAGTCATATAAAACCTATACCTATACCTACACCCAATGAAATATAAAATATATAAAATATACACTGTATTGGCACGTTGGAATTAAAACAATCGCTTGCAAACCCAGTGAGGAAGGGACATTTGAAATCTCAAAACTTTTGACGGAGTCCGTGCGGAGTTGATGTCTGTTGACAGATGCTTGGATTCAGTATGGTAAGTGCCTGCTTACAACGCACACATACGGACAACGTTTGAGAAAATATGCAGTCTGAACAATTGTTGTAGGCCTACATAGGCTGTGTGTGGCAGAATTAAACATATATTTTGAGCTGTTATTTGGTATTTTACGGTAGGCCTATGATCGTGCCTATATCTTTTTATTAGGCCTATATTATTTTTTACCTTTGCAAAGGTGAGAGTGAGCAATTGTTCAATAGAAAGGGCTTTTTTATTTTAATTACCAAATAGCTGAGGTTGAACTAAATACTAAATAAATGCATTTGCATTATATAAGGGGCAGCTTATATTTTTTAGTGCTTGCATTCAATCAGTTGACATTGCGAGTGACTCGTCTGTCAAAATCAGCTGATCAACAAGTCCATGCGACATGGGGGACCACAGAGAGACCACAATGTTCAGTTGTAAAATTTCTGAACTCTGGGCTGCAGCTAGAGTTCAGACAAACTGCTGACTCACGTTTGTTGCCTTTTATGGTATGAAATGGGGCGCGGAAGAATGAAAATGGGATGGTCCTGTCATTTGCGATCATTCTCACACGCTGGTATTCCTCTGGGAATGCATGTGCACGGGCACCTGACATACGCTACCTCCAGAGGATTACGCTCAGCGTACTCAGGGTTCTCTGTATTGCACCGTTGGTTCGAGTGGAGCGTGTTTACGGGCACTTGGCACCCCCTATCGTTGAATGTGCGTATATTTTCTTTCCTGAATTAGGTCCCTAGAGAATGTAGAAGATTAATGGTCATTTTGATCACATCCAGCCTGGAATTGTGGACAAAAACATAAGAAATCTTTAGTAGCAATTAGGGGTTGAGTGTCTTGCTCAAGGACACTTCGGCACTAACTCTGAGGGAGCCCGGGTTTGAACAAGCACCCTTGCGGTTTCCCTCCACCACCCCCATGTGTGTGTCTGTGTAACCCTACTCTCTCACTCTCCTGTGCTCTCTGCTCTCTCTCCATGCAGTGGGTGAGCTGCGGGCTCCGTCGGTGACCGACTTCCTGTGGGGTCTGGAGAACTCTGGTTGGCTCAAACACATCAAAGCCATCATGGACGCTGGAGTTTTTATCGCCAGGGTCCGTACGCGCGCGCGCGCACACACACACACACACACACACACACAAACACTCGTGCACATATGCAGATACTGTGACACAATCATGCTGCCACACACATAATTCCAACACAAACCATAACCGTGTGTGTGTGTGTCTCTCCCTCTTTCTCTCACTCCAGTCGGTGGCTGACGAGGGCGTCAGTGTGTTGGTTCACTGTTCAGATGGTTGGGACCGGACCGCTCAGGCCTGCTCTCTAGCCAGCGTCCTGCTGGACCCATACTACAGGACCACCAGGGGACTCATGGTACGACCTCACCCTTTGAGGCAGAGCTTAGTCACTGTCCAATGACAGTCCAAATAGTTTAGCAGCTGTTGCTATGCAGGTCAAGTTTCCTGGTCAAGCTTTCCTCTGCTAACCTAGACGGATTGGGGAGGGACTTAGTGAAGGGCTACCGTACTTTCCGGCTTATAAGCCGCGACTTTTTCCCTGTGCTTTGGACCCAGCGGCTTATTCAGCGGTGCGGCCAATGTATGGATGTTTACGGCTAACAAACACTATAGGGCGTTCTAAGTCTAAATGCATGGTATGCACCCCAACTTTAAGCCGGCTCGAGCAGGAAATCTAGGGGGACAGGGCACAGGCAGTTCGCTAAGACAGACACTACTAAATGCATCATGAAAAGCAAACGAAGAAGTACATATAACGCAGCTAAAGTCAGTCGAGCTGGTTGTATAATAAGGAAATCTATCTGCTGCACGTAGCCTTGGGATCAATGAATCAATGGTTAGACGGCGGACCAACGCGAGGAACGCCAGCGCGGCGGAGACGCCATGAGCTCCGCGGACCGCGGCGCCAGCGCGCGGACCACCAGCGCGAGCAACATGCTGAAAGCAACTTTTTCTCAAGTCTGCCAGTGGATCCTGACTGCGTGGAAAAGTGTCAAAACATCCACAAACGGGTTTAGAAAGGCTGGCGGCAGCAGCAGCAGCAGCAGCAGCAGCAGCAGCAGCGCGATCAGGAATAGGAGGCGGTCCGTGGAGGCAGCAATAAAGACGCCTGGCCGAGCGTCTTAAACATTGAGAGGATTCCTGGTGGTTCCCAGCTAAATGGTGGACAGTTGGTTAACCAGATGTACGGTAGGCTACCTTTTTTCATGAACCAAATGGACCCGCAAGCGCTCATTTGGTTTCATGAAGTGATCGGAGTTGCGTATCTCCGGCTACACTCTATGGCCAGGCCTGGATGTAATATTTCTCAATCGGGGGGGCAGCCGAAAATGGCAGTTGGTTTAGTGGTGCCACAATTGTAGTTAGTCAATGTTTAACTACCGCTATAAGCATTTGATTTGAAATATCTTTGAAGTTTTCATTGTTTGCATTCCCCCCCACCATGTCTATGCCTAGATCCGTCCCTGGTCTATGGCTCTAGCGTTAATTACATACAGCACGTGCAGTTCTGTAGTCGTTTAAATAATAAAAAGGATGCTTCTCAAACAGCATTTCGTTGCCGACAATCTCATCTGTGCAAGAACCCTTACATATGGTAATTAAGCATTAAAACACCCGCGGCTAATAGGCCAGTGCGTCGTGTATATGTACACAATTGATTTTTTCGCTAAATTTGGCTGATGCGGCCTATATTCAGGTGCGCTTTATAACCCGGAAATTACGGTAATTATATGAAAACAAGTTGAAAAGTAGTAAAGTGGTCCTTTAACCATGACTTTTTTCTACCTTCCTCCCCTCTCTCCATTCCTGTGTGATTCTGTCTCCCCTGTTCTCTAGGTGTTGATAGAGAGAGACTGGGTCTCCTTTGGACACAAGTTCTCCCACAGGTCAGTGCTTCTCAAACGGTTTCAGAACGTTGTTATCTGGTGGAAACCTCTTATCGACGCTTATGAAACCTTCAGGGGTCTAGGGATGAGCTTTGCAACATCAAAAGATTTTACACACACCAAAGTCCTTATGGCGGTTCCGGCCATATGGGAGGAGAGACAGATGAGGGATTCTTGAATAATAAATAATAAATAAGAAAGTGGGATGCACATACACACTGCAGGCATAAAGTGGCAATATTTGATATAGGGCCAGAATAAGACATGCAACTCTGTGCACCAACTTCTCTCAAGATTCCTTCTTCAGAAAGCTCTTATTGCCATACCGATATTTTGACATTTTTCATTTTTTCATAAATCAACTCGGCGATTTTCAGCGCACATCTCTCTCTCTCTCTCTCTCTCTCTGTCTCTGTCTCCGTCTCTCTCTCTCTCTGTCTCTCTCTCTCTCTCTCTCTCTCTGTCTCTCTCTTTCTCTACAGTATCTCTCTCTCTCTCTCTCTCTGTCTCTCTCTTTCTCTACAGTATCTCTCTCTCTCTCTCCCCATTTCCTTTCAATAAATGCCTTAACGGATGCATGCAACCGATAATCATTTAGCAAGCTAACCGGTGGCTGCCCCTCACTGTGAATAGTTTCATAATTAGCCACATAAAACTGTCATCGACACAGATCATCACAATAGTGTGTGTGCGTGCATGTGTGTGTCTGTTGGTTTGTCAAGTTTGTAAGAAAATTAATTCAGTGTGTACATACATTCATTTGCAAGTAGACACTGTACATTCACTTGCAGTAGTCCTTACCCTATCCTTGACCTCTTACAGGCGTATGCAAAGGCTCAATTTATCTATCTTAAGGGGCTTACAGACGGCGAGGAATAAATCGCCCACTCTAATTCATTCTCAATGGGGCTAGCGTTTTTTTAGCACAAAAGTTCAAAAATCGACCCGCGTTCAAGAGAGCGTTTATCGTCGGTCGTTTTCCGCCAGGCGTCACTGATTTTGGCCGCGCACGCGTGCACGAAACGAGCACGCGCGCGAGTTCAATTCAAGTTCAATTCCAGTGAACTTTTTGTAAAACGCTTGGCGATTTATAGCAAACAAACATTGAGGAGTGAGGACCCTCTACCAGTAGACCTGCACAGTGCCGTTTCTGTTCCAGGAAGGAGTGGATTCCCTAATCATTTGGCGCAGCCGAGCCGAGCCGAGCCAGGGCCGGATATAGCCAGCCCTACTAGGGTGGGCTGGAAGATTGGCAGGGTGGGCAACTCTAAAGTTTTTCATAAGGAGCAGTGCTTTTGAACATTTTTGATACTAGGGCCCACTATTTATTCAGCCTTTGAGTCACGGAACACCATTTGAGGATATTTTAGCCCCACAGACCCCAAAGCTAAACCCCTGCCCACCCATGCCACCTCTAGATCCGGCCCTGTGGCGAGCCATGCCGTGAGTTGTGGCAATTCTGCTCTAACGTTCTAATGTTTACAACGCATTTTGCCCGACGTGTTGTGAGTTTGTCACGGCCACGCTATATGACAAAGTGAAGCATGTTGATGTTGGTTACATGCTTTTAGCCTGCAGAGTTTATTATCAGGGTTCCCGCGGGATATTAAAAAGTCTTAAAAGCATTGAATTTACGAATTTGAAAATAATACCTTAAAAAGACTTAAAAAGGTCTTGAATTTTTATATCTAGGTCTTAAATTTTGCGCAGTTACATCGAGCCACGTGTGTCGGAGCGATCAAAACAGTGTCTGTATTGGACGTTATTAGATCGATCCTAAAGAGATGAATCGATGATTCATTCCATCAGCTGCCCAAAAACAGTAACCACAGATATACAAGCTCATATAGCCATGCATTGCAATGGGGCACATTGCTTGTAGATCATCTACGTTCAGTGCAAGTGTCTGTGTGACGTAGTGTTCAGGGTCTTAGAGTTGCGCAAACTCCGTTCATTTCATGGGGCCAGTCCATTGGATTCGCTTCTACATAGACCTCTACGGAATGAGGACAACAAAAATATGGACAGCTGGAGTTTTGAGCTCACGCGAGTACTTGAACCACGTGACCGGGCTGTTTTCTGTCCCCTCAATGTCACAATTCTCTATACTCTACGCCTCGGACACCACAGTGCAACAGATGATCATCTGAGCGAAGCTGTCGGGACCGACAGCTTTACACAACTTAATTGGATAGTTGCACACATCTGTGCTTCCATTCACGTCCATAGCCTTTTAAATCGTATTTTCCATCCACGGGACAACGTGATACACGGGATGGTGGTGGTGGTGGTGGTGGTGGTGTTGTTGTTGTTGTCTGTATCGAGACTAGCTAGCGTAGCCATAGCTAACGCGATGAACAGCTCGCGTCTATGGCAGGGGTTTTCAACATGTGGTCCGGGGACCACCAGTGGTCCCTGAAAGGATTCCAGGAGGTCCCCAGGCTAAATGATGGAAAGTTGGTTAACCAGATGTAACTCTTTGAGAGTGTAAACATGAAACCAAATGGACCCTTGCGGGTCCATTTGGTTTCATTGTTTACACTCTCAAGAGTTAAAATATTCATGTGAATTATCCCAAGTCTACACAACTAGAGAATGTAGAAGATTAATGGTCATTTTGATCTGTATTTCACTGTGTTGTTTTCTCTGAGATCCAGTCTGGAATTGTGGACAAAACTAAATGAAATCTTAGTTGTGTGGTCTGTGGGGCTAAAATGTCATCAATTGGTGGTCTGTGGCTGAAATTCTGAATAAATAGTGGGCCCTGGTATGAATGAGGTTGAAAACCACTGGTCTAGTCATTTGGCTTCCTTTAATAATGAATGTAGGCTATAGAGCTGCGCAGTGACGTCACCGCCCCTGTTCCAGAAGTCTTTTCCCCATTCATTTTTCTCATAGACTTTTCGAAAATAATTTATATCAAGACGATTACGCCGCGGCCACAGCCAACTCGAGTCGTGAGGAATCATGACAACAAACACAATATCGTCATATAATATATAATTGGGAAGAAGTAGAAAACGGCATGATACAAGACTTTTTGTTTCGTTTTTCATCTTAGAAATTATTTTATTGTCCCAAAAGTTTGTTTGTGTCATCATGATTCCTCACGACTCGAGTTGGCTGTGTCCGTGGCGTAATCGTCTTGATATAAATTATTTTCGAAAAGTCTATGAGAAAAATGAACGGGGAAAAGACTTCCGGAACCGGGGCGGTGACGTCACTGCGCAGCTCTATACTAGTGTAGTTGCATCTACTTGTGTCACAGCAGGCAGACCTGTCAAAGCATCCTGAGTACTCAGACAGACATGCACCACCTCAAAGTCCAAACACATAGTTGTTTTTCATGTTCCCCTTATAATTTCCTGGGGCTTATTAGGACTGTAGTAGATAATAAAAAAGAAACCCTATGTAGCCTAACCCTAATTACCTAGGGTTTTTAATGCGTCAGATCGCACTGTATCGTATTGTACTAAATTCCAACAAATCGAAATTGTATCGAAATTCTACTGAATCGAATTGTATCGTTCTGTATATAAAATAAATCGTTTCTGAATCGTGTAGAGACCAATCCATGCAAATCGATACGTATCGAATCATCTTGTAAGGGTGACCAGTGCTAGTTGTGAAAAATATATAAAACGACGCTTATTGACGATGGCCGTGAAATGGGTATTACGTTTTATATAAATGGCCTTAAAAAAGGTCTTAAAAAGACTTAAATTTTACTTTAAGAAACCTGTAGGAACCCTGAGTATACAACATATTTAAACCGTGCTGGATGCTGCCCATCTTATTTTAGCCTACACACCTTGGAATAATTATAGTCTACGTTCAAATATCAACCTCTAGCCATCATTATAGGTGAGTCATTAATTCATTGTAAATTAATTGTAAATTCAGCGTGGTCATGATCAGGTAGCCTGCTTCACCGGAGCCAGCCCCCCTCCCCTCCCCTCCTGACATAAAATGCTCGGCGTTTATCGACGGCGCGATTTTCCTTATGTCGGCAAAAAAAACTCGCCCGGCGATAACGCCGGCGTTTATTGTTGCCGTCTGTAAGCCCTTTAGACACCATTTGTAGACGTAGATGCTAGTTTATGTATACTTATAACATTTCATGTTACATTCTTACAGTAGCAAGCTGCATTAGCAAGACAGCTTCCCAAAGACGATGTTCACATGCAGCGACGGTTCAGCTGTTTTATACTATAGGAGGTGCGACAGAACACACCAACGTTGCTCCTCCTCCTCCTCCTCCTCAGGTACGCCCACCTGGACGGGGATCCCAAGGAGGTGTCTCCGGTCATGGACCAGTTCCTGGAGTGTGTGTGGCAGCTGTCGGAGCAGTTCCCCTGTGCCTTCGAGTTCAACGAGCGTTTCCTCCTGGCCATACACACCCACATCTACTCCTGCCAGTACGGAACCTTCCTGGGAAACTGCCAGAAGGAACGACTCGACATGAGGTAACCGGAGGATTACACCGTCCATGATGTCACAGCCCAACTGGTTCCAAACAATTTTACTGTATGCCAGGCGTTTTCAACCCTTTTCATACCAGAGCACACTAAAGTTTTTGCCTACAATTTAGAGAGAGATAACTGGCAAAGTGGCAAAACATCGGTGAAAATAACAATTCTTCTACATTTTCTAATTGCGTAGATTGTTGAAAATTAAGTCATTCAGATGTTTAAATATAATTTAACTCTTGAAAGCGGTAAATTGAAACCAAATGGACCTGTAAGGGTACATTTGGTTTCATTTTAACGCTTTCAAGAGTTACAGATCTCTAAGGGTCTATAAGAGTTACAGATCTCTCAGGGACCACTGGTGGTCCCCGGACCACCTTTTGAAAACCACTGGTGTATGCCATATCACAACAGTACAAGACTTACTGCTTTATATCAGATATTATGGATATACATCAGACTGCTTTGATAGTTGAATCACCTTTGTAGCAAATGGTGAAGCATTTGTGCCTTTGATCCTGAAAAATTGCTTGAAATCATCATTTTGTTTTTCTTATCACAAATAGAAGAATATTGCCATGATTTTGTCACGATTCGAGTTGGCTTTGTGGAAGTCTATGAGGAAAGTCTGTCCTTGTCCAATTGGCACGTTAGCAGAGGAAAGCTTGACCTGCATAGAAACGGTGCTAAGCTATTTGGACTGGCATTGGACAGTGACTAAACTCTGCCACAAAGGGTGGAGTTTTGAGAAGGGCTCATTCTCTTCCAGAAGCAGCGAAGGGACGGGGCTGTGGCCTTCTATACTTGGTGGGTCAACTGTGTGTGTGTGTGTGTGTGTGTGTGTGTGTGTGTGTGTGTGTGTGTGTGTGTGTGTGTGTGTGTGTGTGTGTGTGTGTGTGTGTGTGTGTGTGCGTGTGCACGTGTGTGTGTGTGTGGCCCTAGGCTTCAGGAGCGGAGTCACTCGGTGTGGAGCCAGCTGTGGAAGGACAGAGCTCAGTACACCAATCCACTGTACAAGGCTGAACAGAGCCAGACACAGGGTGTGCTAAAACCCAACACCTCCCCCTACTGCTTCAAGTGAGTTCAACTTATTGCACTACATCCACAGGCAGGTTGAGACAGAAATGTCACTATCGCTATCTCTGGATTCTAGACGGCAGATTCGTCACACTTGATGGGAGTGAAAATACAACCCTAAGTTTGTTGGAGTCTAATGAGATCTTAGTGACCTCCTGAACACATAATGTCTCTGTATGTATGTCTCTAGTGTGAACCTTTTGCAAAGTGATCAACAAGTGATCAAATAACAGAAGGCATATAAAGGGTTTTCTTGTTACCCTCCCATTGAAAGGGACATTTCACCTCTTTTGCAAACAGAGCTTATTTTAATGATGTTTAGGATGGATGAAACACTTTTTAATGTGTGTGAAACACTTTTTAATGTGTGTAGGGCAATATGGTTTCTAGATATTCTAGTTATGAATGGATGTTCATGAGCCCCAATGGCTGCATGGAGGTGTGACTTTGTTCATAAACCTCCTAAACTAAAATGTCTAAAAACTATATTACTCACATTAGGACACACGTATGTCCTAAACATCATTAAAATAACCTCTGGTTGCAAAATCCATATGGAAAAAACTTTATATGCAAACTCTTGAAAGTGGCACCTTTCATACAAGCAGCTTTACAAAAACATACTATGGATCTTATATCTTTTTTGAATGTTATATAAATCACAAAATTATATGTTTTTTATATATTTTTCATTTTACACAAAATACTATGGATCTTATGTTCCTATGTCTTATGTTTATTCTCTTATATGAAACGTGCCACTTTCAAGAGTTTACATATACAATATTTTCCATAGGGATGGGGTGAAGTCTCTCTTTATCATCTTATAAGGCAGGCAAAACTGTCAAATTTTCATTTTACTTTAAGTAGCATCCACAGCCACTTGCCCAAATGGTTGTTTATCCTTTTAAAACCAATGTTTGGAATGGATTTTTTCCACTTTAAACAAAAGAAGCACTGAACAGCTGCCCAAATGGCATGATTACACTGACACACCTCTGGGTGAAATGGCTATTTTTGTCATTTTATTTTGAAGCGACAGACTAGCAGATGGCAATAGCTCAGCAAGTGAGCTACTATTTGGCTTATTTCTAGCATATTTCTAACGTAACACATTTGAAGTTGCTGCTGACATTTTGTATGCCTAATACACTGTCTGGATGTCACCTTGAGTGAGATTAAAAGTAGTTCTATACTTGTGTAGTTCTGAACCCAAAAGCAGCTGGGTTTGGTGAATGAAATCAGGATTAATTTATATGCATGTGAGCCTTATCTACAGTACCCTAGGGGACACAGGGGGAACATGCAAACTCCACACTCCACACTTTCTTTAACCCGCGCCTCAAGTAATGGAAACTGATGGCACGGAGGAGGAGACCCGTCACCAGCACCCACAGCGTGCCCCTAGCGGGAATCAAACCCAGGACCTTCTAGCTGTGAGCCGACAGCACTAACCACTGTTCCACCTGCCACTTTTGTTCTAGAAATATACAAAAAAGATGTACAATGTACCCTATGCCCATACGATGACCACATTTACAGATAGGTATGTATTATGGTCCGTAAAATATGGTACATGCGGTAAGTACGGTACCTGTCCTCTCCTCCCTCCCAGGTTATGGAAGGGTCTTTACCAACACGTGGAGAAGCCCCCTCGCCCCCCTCCACCCCGCCAGTCGCCCGCCGACTGCCTGTCCGCTGTCCGGGAGGAGACGCAGCGGCTGGAGGAGGAGCTGACCAATCACCAGGAGGTACCGCCCGGAGGAACCGCCCACCACCACCCCCCGGCCTCCAAACAAGGCATACGACGCACTCACCCACCTCTCTTCTCTCTCCACGCCCACTATGAACCAACTCCCCCAACCCCCCACACTAGTGTTGATCTGTACCAGAGTATGCATAGGGATACGCAAAGTCTGTTCACTGCATGGGCTCAGTCCAGTGGCGGCTCTTCTACTTAAATTGAGAATGGGGACAGCAATTAGGGACAATTAAGTCCTGGACCCAGAAAGACTGCAGAGCACAGAGATGCAGAAATGCATTGGACTCAGGCAACAGCCGAGATCATCCCATTTTGTCCTGACACTAGATTCTAGTGTCTGACATTAGATTGTAGTTTCTGGTACTAGTTTCTAGTTGCTGACACTAGATTGTTGTTTCTGATGCTACATTTTAGTTTCTGAAACTAGATTCTTGTTTCTGACACTAGATTCTAGTTTCTGACTTTAGGTTCTAGTTTGTGGCGCAAGATTCTAGTTTCTGACACTAGATTCTAGTTTCTGAAGCTAGATTCCAGTTTCTGATACTAGATTCTAGTTTCTAATGGTAGATTCTTGTTTCTGACACTAGTTTCCAGTTTCTGACATTATAAGATAATTTCTTATGCTAGATTCTAGTTTCTGACGCTACATTATTGTGTCTGACACTAGAGTCTAGTTTCTGACATTAAATTATAATTTCTGACATTATATTCTATTAAATTATATTTCTGAAATAGCAGACCTAAAATCTCATTACACGCCACTTGGTAGCATGCTATATGAGCTTGTAGACCTGATATTTTTGGGATGTCTACCTCTGTCATGAGTGTAGCTAAATTAGTTTTCTTATCTTCTTATTAGAATGTAGCCAAAAAGTCACCATATTGAATTCCATTGAATGAAGAAACTGCTCTCAAAGTCACTTTCTTTAATCACATAAACTAACATCACCCTGTGCTGTTTTTTGGGGTAATGCATACTAGAAGAATCGGCTTTGTTTAAAGACAAATATTAAGTTGATTTAGCCATTTGTTGTGGGAAAAATAAGTATCCCAATCCGGATCCGGGTTCTCCACAATTGTAAAATCATTGTTGACATTTGTCCTGTATTGGGTGGGGAGTTTGTGTTATCCATTGGTTTTGTATGCGTTTTATTTGTTTATTTGACATAGATCTATAGTGTACACTTCCACTATGATTTTCACATTACTGATGAACACCACAACTCTGTAATGATTATTTTCCTCAGAAGTCATTTAGATAGCTGATTTACACTGGTAACCAAATCCAGCCTGAATCAGATCTGAGCCACCTCCAGCTCAGAATCTGATTTGTTTAAAAGAGTCATGTGACCTGTTAAGACGGGTCAGATCTGATTCAGAATGGCCTTGGCTGCCAGTGTCCTAACATCCTTCCTTCCTCTCCTACCTTCCCTTTAACTGCAGAGGATCGCGGCCCTGACGGGGACACCAATCACGTGTCAGAAGGTGGAGGTTCCCAGGAGGAGGTTTAGCCAATCGCACCTGCGGTACTGCGGGCCGGACCCGCCCACTTCCTACGTATATCCAATCACCAGCCCGGCACAGAACTACGGCAGCAGCAGCGCATCCTTCACTTCTTCTTTTGGACCGACCGGACGGCCGGCTCTGACCACCACCAAGAAGGACCTGGACCGACCGGCGGCTCTGACTCTGCCTTTAGGTTCACCGCCTGCCCCTGATGACCTCTCCACCTGCAGCGACCACGAGTCGGGTGTGGCCGACCTCTGCAGCCGTTCGTCCAGCGGTGAGGACTACGGAAAGGACCTGGACTAGTATGTAGGACAAAGGGGGGCTGCCCTCACCGTTTGCCTGAATGGATATCAAACCCATAATTCTGTCTGGCTGGAAGCCCAGGGAGAGAGGGTGGAGGTCTCACACACACAAAAAAAATACAGTGCAAAAAATGCAATTTAAAGGAACACTTTCCCCCTGTTTTCAACCTTATCTTCACACTAATTAATCCTCGCAAATACTCGTTGTGAGATGACGCCAGTTTCAGATATATTCACTGGCTTCGGACAGGACAGAACTAGAGTCAGTCGAGTGCCAACTTGTGTATTGTGCACAAGTAGCCCATGGCCTACTTTTGCGTGAGCAGAGCGAGCGACCCAAAAACAAATGAAAACACACTTTTTAACTCCTTAAACCCCAAGGACAAGAAAACGAGGTAAACAAGGTTGTTTACAGGTGCCAAGAACGTTAAGACGTACCTTGGCAACAGTGGGATCTAAAGGCACAGTCACACGTCTATATACTGTATGTAGGATAAAAAAAAAGTATATGACTACTGTTTAGTTTTGTTTTGAGATCAATCAATTTGTGCATATGGATGGCACTCTGGACCAAATGAGGCTGCTACAGGCTGGCAAAATGGCACCTAAGGAGTTTTAATTTAATATTCTCTTGGACAACAATAATTGTTTTTTTGCAGAATCTGCTTCAGGACATAATGCTTATGACATTAGTTACAAAGTTCTCTTAACTACATCACCATTACATCGTGACCTAAACCAGCCAATCGGAATACTTCGAGGGACAACCGACAGTTGACAACCACGAACCGATCGCTTTGCTTCCTCTCGCTTTGCTCGCGCAACTTAACTACCACGAGTGAGTGACCTGATTTGAGTTGGTCATTTCAAGCACACATTGGTTTTGTGATTTTTTTTTTTTAAGGGATTCATTCCTGACTGCTGAGTTCACGGTTTAAATGAAGTGACTGTTAGATAGAAGAATGCAACTAAGGTTAGCATTGTGTTAACGATTTTAGCACAACGCTAACTCCCTTGCGTGGGCCTGTGAACACTGACATTTTGTTATTATACGAGCGAAGAAACTTACTGTCGGGTGGTAGAAACCTTAAAGGGATCCCAGGCTAATATGATTTTCCACAAAACATTATACTTGTTCTCTAAAAGTACAACATACAAATAAAAGCACCGTCAGTATTTTATTGGTTTCATAAATAGATAATCTTTCAGTTAATAGCACATCCCCAGAAAGCCTCTCCCATGTTGAAGCGGTCGGCCCTAGTGGTTAGAGTGTGATCTGCACACTCATGGATTCATGACTAGGAAACCCCATGGCCCTGAAGTTTAACATTGGGCGCTCGTTCATATGCGTGTTAATGGAGGTAACACTTCCACGTTTGATTACCAAAATTTGGTGATAAAGTGCAGAAGTGGACCTGACTTGGCAGTCTTTCCGGATGCTTCAAAACGCCACAGAGCAGCTTGTATTGAAATGAATAGCAAGGGGGTGGGGCTATAATTCATCATCTGAATTAACCCAAGTCTACACACCTAGAGAATGTAGAAGATTAATGGTCATTTTGATCTGTACGTTTGCCTGTTTTGGTTCTGAAATCCAGGGTGAAATTGTGGACAAAAGCAAAAGAAATCTTTAGTTTTTGGGGTCTGTGAGGCTAAAATGTCATCAAATGGTGGTTGGTGGTTCAAATTCTGAATAAATAGTGGGCCCTCGTATGAAAAGGGTTGAAAACCCCTGCTCTATGGGGAATAGGGACTGCTCCTGGAGCAGGTTGATGATGTCACAACCTTCCCTAATTCTGTAGACATCATCAGCCCATGACTGCAGCAGTCCCTGTTGACAGCAGATTTGCTATTTATGAAAGAAATACAATATTTAGGCTGCTTTTATTTGTTTATTTTAGTTGTAGAGGACAAATATAATGTTTAAAGGCATATTTGTCTTATTAATCAGGGCTCCTTTTAACAACTCCAAAACTTCAAAAACTGTTACTTTTCCTGAAATGGAAAACAAAATGTGTTCCCATGGAACCAGTGTAGTTATTAGTATTTCTTGTAATACTTTTATTGTTCCACTATTTACAAATCCCAACACAAGACACATTAACCACTTTCTTTTTTTAATGGCAGATCTACAAGCTCCCAAAAGTAGCAAGCTCACAACGTGTGCTAGGGACGGGTGACCAGATGTCCCTCTTTGCGTGGGATAGTCCCTCACTTCCAAGACCTTCCAGGTATCCCATAAACCCTGTCCCATATTGTGTCTGGCAGCCAGGCATCATCACTGAACACCCTAATAGTGAGTCCCCTAACCGTTGCGTTACAGCCTGCTGTTGTAAAGGTCTCTCATTCTGTTTCCCCGCAAGATGCGTTTTTTAAAACAAAATTGGAGATGTCCGAGGAGATGATGGCCAATATGGTCCTATACGACAACAAGGCAAAGTCAAGTCATACGCTGCAAACCTCTTACTCTTGTAACTCTTCTCACTAGAGATGCTTCTGTCCCTTTTGTAGTTTGCATCTGGTCACCCTAAGTGTGTTTCGTAGTGAGTGAGTCAGTGTTGAAGCATTGTGAGCATTGGTTATTTTTGCTACTTCTGTGCGACATTGTATTTGTAGTATGAAAGAAGAAGGACATTCATGTAGGTACGGAAAAACAATCTGACAGATGCTGAGGTTTCTGTCAGATAGTGACGGTAATGTGTTGTCTTGCTGAAGTATGATGGTTGGAGTGAGAAAGTTTGGTGGCACTTTTGTTTATGTTTTATGTACACATGGTTATCAGTCATTTGGAATCCACAGAAGGAACCAATGCGTCTGTGCTGCGTTTTGAGCTTGTAGATTCTTGCAATAGTTATTTTATGATGAATGTGCAATTGAAATGTTCAAAACTGACAATAGAACACATTAGATTAAAGGGTGTTCGAATTGGGCAAACTAATACTTAATAATTTATCTGTACATGATGTAATTCTTTATGGAACACTCTGTTTCACAAATGGGAAAGGTCATTGCTTTAAACCATGTGTACAATACAACACCTGTGGACTGTATTTTAACCTCTTAAATCCTACTACTGTATAGTGCTTTGAATTTTGAAATTCACCTGACGCTACACTAAACCTATACACTGAAAAGTCCTTGATCTACAGGATCACAGAGATGCTATGACACTGTGCAAGCCTGATCGACTATTTAAGCTAAATGTTTACCTGTTAAATTTTTGACACGTCCATATTAAAAGTGAAGTTGGGGATAGTGCGGTTAAACGATAATAGATTTGCAAATGTAGTGGGAAATGTCCGCCATGGGCCGCCATGTTGGCTGATTGTTTCCCTAGAATAGGGGCACTCCAAGCTTAGACACACCATATCAGGTTTGTGCTCCATCAACAACCAGCCTTCTTTGTTTTCTTTTTCTTTTTGTTACTGTAGAAAAAGCTTAAAGACTTGATGCATTTGAGTTTAAAGCATTCCTCGATACTACAGTCCCAGTGTCAAAATCATGTCTACGACAACAAGTCGGAGACACATCGCTGTTTCATTTGAAAATGTTCATAAATGTTATTGGCCCCCTACCCACTGGTCCGTGACGAATTAGTGGCGTCTTGATTGTGTCCACATCAAGGCAATCAGAGACTAGTCAAATCTGTCCCACAATATCACCTGATTTCAACCAACACAAATCCTGTCCACTATAGACGGATACCCATGGATGCATCAGAGAGAGTCAGATTGAGGCCAGACTAGCTTAAATCAATCATAACTAGTCAGATCTGGCCAAGAATATCTTAGCTAAACCTTTATTATATCAACTGTTGGACGTTCTGGAAATGACATAAAGATCATCCCCATATTGGCTGTGATCTGGCCTAGTCTTGAACGTCACTTGAGGATGCCATCGTAACGTCACTGGAGGACTCCAGTGATCAATTGATATAAAAGTATAGCTGAGATATTCTGGGCCAGATCTGACTAGTTATAATTGATTTAAGTTAGTCTGGCCTCAATCTGACTTTATTTCATCCGGGGACGTCCTTCTTTCTTTAGTGGGCAGGATTTGTGTTGGTTGAAATCTGGTGATATTCTGGGACAGATTTGAATAGTTTTGGATTGCCTTGATCTGGACTCCATCAAGACGTCACTAATTTGTCACGGTGGTCCTGACCGTGTTTAATGGTTGTCTGTATTCATTGCTTTTCTATTGTCAGGAACAGAATCATTCTCAGTTTGTACTTATAACAGTTGGAAGGGATATTGTTGCTCCAACCATTTATCCAAAGTAAATTGAAAATGTTTTAGCCAAGTCACAGAAGTAGTGCAGGAATTAATGTGAATTACTTTCTTTTAAACATATTGAGAAATTATAATCCTCCGGACTGAACCATTCATAAAGTATAAGGATCAACATACTGTATGTTTTTAAAGGAACAAACTTGAGCAAAATGTGAATACGTATACCCATGTTTACAACAAAAGGCTGCAGTTTTATGTTTGCTGTGCAATGTTTTTTTTTAAAGCCATGATGTGTTTTAGGTTTCAGTGTACTGTAAAATGTCTTCTTTTTTAAGTTTTATCTTTCAATTTAGTCAGATGTTAGATGCACCACAAAATGTGAAATACATTCCAAGGTTTATTTTTTAATGTGTTGGGAGTCAAAGACATTATATACATGTACATACAGGTTGTGGACTTTCAGGTGATTGATGTTACATTAATGTGTGGCCATAATACTGAGCTTCAATTCACTAGGATAAACTTTGTCAAATGGGTTATTCTCTGTCCCCAAAACATACTTAAAGGTATAGTAAGTGATTTCACTTAATTCAAATATTGTTTTTTCTTATTTTTTGGCTAATATTCCCTAGTACTATAGAGTGTGGTGACCATATAAGGAGTTCCTCCCTGTCCCCAGTGAGCCACTGGGGTAAAAATCATCCAATCAGGATGAGAGGGGCCTTCCGCCAATCAGGATCTAGTGGGGGTGGGCCTTGATGTATATGCTGTTGGCCTGTTGCACTTCCCCTCACTGTAGAGTGTGTGCATGTGCACATCCTGTTACCGGGGCCCGGAGGGTTTTCTAAATCACCCAAATCTCTTACTATACCTTTAACACATTGCATACAACACCATTTTGTTTTCTGGGCTGATGAAGAAGTTGTGTGCTGTATATTCTACCACAGATCGTTTGGAGGAACTAACATAATTGGTTGAAACAGGTCGCATGCAGTTACTTTAAACCACACAGTCACAGCTAATCAATGCAAAGATTTCAACTGGTGTTTTTCTCTCAGAGCACAGCAGACTGGGTGGCTAGGCTAGATAATTTCTGTTCTCTATAGAGCTGTGCAGCCCCGCCCCCTCGTGACATCACCCCTGGTTCCAGAAACGGAATCCTCATTCATTTTCCTTATAGACTTTTCGAAAATGGTTAATAAAAACACGATTGCGCTGCGGACAATGCCAACTCGGGTCGTGACGAATCATGACAACCACCATAATTTTATCATGCAATATCTAATTAGCAAGAAGTAAAGAAGTTTGTTTTTCATCTTAGAATTATTTGATTGTCCCAAAAGATTGTGTGTGTCATCATGATTTGTCACGACCTGAGTTGGAATATGAATCATTTTCAAAAAGAGTGGCAGACTGGGTGGCTAGACTAGGACATTTGTGGTTGTAGTGACTACATCTGTCATTGAAAAACTTTTTTTTTGCAGTGATTCTCTTAGGTTTAAAAGTAACTGTGGTAGAATAGAAGTATTACACTTGAGTGTGTGGATTAATGTGATTCTTGGCACTTCAGTGATGGTTGTGGAACTCGACTACGTCTCGTTCCTGAACGCATCACAAGGCACTTTGTCGTCATCTGATGAGTGTCTTCCTAGAATATTAGGATGTGTTGAAAGTCTATACTTATTTAACACTTGGATGACTGGCAGCCCTCACAGGCCAGGTGTCTGACAATGAAAAATATATCAGTGTCGGCATATCTGAATATGAGGTGCGCAATGCCGTAAAACTATTCTTTTAAAAGCCCTAATCACACCAAAGTGGCAAGACTGTTTTAGTGCATCTCCTTGTGATGTGATATGTCCTGTTGCACATTGGCATATGTTGTCCCAAGCGATTCAACTAGGGTGACCAGATGTCCCTTTTTGCATGGGACAGTCCCCTCATTTCCAAGACTTTTTCAGGTGTCTCACAAATTGAGCCCCTGTCTGTCCCACATTGTAACTACAGAGTTCAGTGTTCAAATGCCCCAATAGGCTTTCTGTTGTCTCCTTTCCTATATAGATGGTGTCACTATATTTCCACCTTCACTCCACAAGGACCACATTGCATGTACTGTAGCAGATCTACAAGCTCAAAACGTGTTGCACTGTGACACGTTACTCCTGTCCCTCAAATGAACAGTTTGGATCTGGGGGCTGCCCAAAAGGTAGATCGTGATCTACCAGTAGATCACACAGGCCATGCCGGTAGATCACACGACAGTCCGCCCAGCACTTGGATCCTTATAGATCTGTAAGCAAATGTAACCAAATGGACCCTTATGGGTCCATTTGGTTTCTTTTTACACTCTCAAGAGTTAAATTATATTAAACATCTGAATTATGGAATTTTCAAGAGTCTACACAGTTAGAAAATGGAGAATAATTGTTATTTTGACCAATGTTTTGCCAGTTCTCTTTCCCAATTGTGGACAAAAACGTGAAAGTTCTTAGTTTTGGGTGCAAGAGACTAAGCTCAACATCCCGAACTGTCAACTGTCAACTCAAACCCCCAAATACTGTTAGCAGTAGCATATACAAGAAAACCTTCCAATTCTCCCCCTCTATTTTTCATTCAAGTGCATTATTCTTAAACACTATAACATTTTATTTTCAGCAATGGAATAATCACATTTTCGATGTGTAGATCTTGTTGAGCTGGTCATTTTGAAAGTAGCTCTCAAGTCAAAAAAGTGTGGGCACCCCTGCCCTGGATTCAACATCGAAAGCAATGGTCCAAATCTCACCAAAGGGTCACCATGCAAACGTTTGGACCCAAGGAGTTGCGCATTGACTCCTTGGTGTGATTAGGCCTTTAGGGGAGTGAAAGCTGCTCATTATGCTGTTGGCACATATTTTTTTAGACATTTTAGACATGTAGACATGCCTTGGCTATACGAGGGAACAGGCCTTTTGCCGTCCTTATAACAACTGAAAATTGAAAATTCTGATGTACAGTAAAACAACACAAAAAACTATGTTTGCTCGCCCAGTGTGTGATGATGAGTGCAGGCGTGATACTGAAATTGGCACAGTTGTGGATAATGGTGACCTTGACTGTAAATCCCAGAGGCCTGTGATGGATGTGTGTGTGTGTATGTGTTCTATTATCCATTGATGTAGAAAAAATTATCAGCTAATAAATGCACTGTCAAAGGGAATGGGTTTGAGTGGCATCTGTGTTGTTAGGTCCTCTCAAGGCCAGTGACACTGTAGGTAATACAGGTCAGCAGAGTGACTGGTGAGTGGTGAATATGCCTTAAAGCTTTATTTCAATTTTATCCTCAGTGTGCATATCAACAAATACATTAAATCAGTCAAGACTGCAGTTGGGTAACAATTAGGGATATCCTGATACCACGTTTTTTTTTATTTCCGATCCGTCTCATATTCGGTCCCATGAATATCCATGTTAATTATCATCATCATCATTAGTCACCATAGTGTCAAAAGTCAAAAAAAAAAGTCAAAGTCGCATGATTTGTCACTACGTTACCGCAGCGAAATTGGACCTCCGCTTTTAACCCATCACTTGGAGTGGTGAGCTCCAAGGAGCGGTGAGCTGCGGCTTGCCGCGCTCGGGAATCATTAGCTGATTTTGACCCCCAATCCATCCCTTTGATGCTGAGTGCCAAGCAGGGAGCAGGGACCCCTTACCCCTGTGTCTGATCACTGGTTAGACTGGCATATTCACCATAGTGTCAACCCCTTACAGCTGTGTCAGACCGCTGGTTAGACTGGCATATTCACCATAGTGTCAACCTGATCACTGGTTAGACTGGCATATTCACCATAGTGTTCAACCCCTTAACCTCTGTCTGATCACTGGTTAGACATATTCACTATACTGTCAACCCCTTACCCTTGTGTCTGATCACTGGATAGACTGGCATATTCACCATAGTGTTCAACCCCTTACCCCTGTGTATGATCGGTGGATAGACCATCGTGTCACCCCCTTACCCCTGTGTATGATCGGTGTCTCTGTCTGATCACTAGTTAGACATACTCACTATATTGTCAGCCCCTTACCCTTGTGTCTGATCACTGGTTAGAATGGCATATTCATCATGTCAACCCCTTACCCTTGTGTCTGATTGCTGTTTAGACTGGCATATTCACTATAGTGTCAACCCCTTACCTGTGTGTCTGTTCTGGTGTTACACTGGCATATTTGCCAATACAAATAAGATCCGATACTGATACTTTTCCGATACCCATACAGTATTTGCCATGACAAAAAACTGCCGATCTGACATCCACAGTAACAATCAATATTTCAATAATACACCTCCCCTAATCAAAGCAGTCTAGAATAGGGCCCTGCCAGATAACACACACACACACACACACACACACACACACACACACACACACACACACACACACACACACACACACACACCTTATCTCCTCCTCCTCCTCCTCAGAGCTAGTTCAGTTCCTCTTACCTCCCTGTTATTCCCCGTCATCACTGCCACTTTGTAATGTCTTAATGAAGTCACACACACACTTTCTGAGAAAATTCCACCAAGACCTCTGATAGGGACCTCACTCTCACACGCACACACATTACAGAGAGGGAGAAAAGGAGAGAGACGGACGGACGGATGCAACTTCGTGGACGATCGAAGACGGCAAGAAATACTGTGAGTTTACATTCACATATCCAACTCTGAATTGTAAAGAATGATTTTTGCTTAATGTTAAAAAAATGGGAAAACCAGGGCATATTATACTGTATACAGAACGTGTCAGAATGACATGAGAAATCTTGTTTTAAGATTTTGTTTTTGATTTTTTGCCTTTATTGATAGTTGCAGTGAAGACAGAGAGAATGGGATAGACATGCAAGGGCCATAACTTATGAACGGTATACGAACACGCTGCGCGTTGTCAGGCCAGCGGGCGACCCAACAGAAATCTTGTTTTAATGGGGTTCCATGGCACAAGATATTGGCCTATAGCCTAACAGTATGCCAGGGGTCAGCAACCTTTTTTACATGAAGTGCCATGGTTCCATTTTCTTGAGAGTTGGTGCATAACCAAACATTAACCAACATTACGTTTAATAATAATGATGATGATGATGAGCATATCAAAAATCTATTCCATCAGATTTTGATTGTCCATAGGCTATACATTTAATGAACATGAACATTAATTGCACTAACCCAGTCTCCCACCAGTCAGTGTGTGTGTCAAGGCAGGCTCATGTGAACACCCCAGACAGTTTATAAGTTACTCGATTAAGCATTTAGATATTAGATATTACCGTACATATTAATTTTAGCTGCTCCGCCCCCTTCCTATACAGTACAAACCCATTATAACTCAAAACTCTATTTGAAACCATGATAGATTCATCAAAAACATCCGTCTTTTTTCTGGTGACTGATATTGTCCTCTCCTAATTCATGAGTATGATACAAGTTTTTTTCTTGACTAAAAGTTTTTTTTATTAAGGGAAATATCCTTTTAAAAGAAAAACACCTCTGTCTCACCCTTGCCAGTGTGCAGTGATTATCCTCAACCATTGATTGCATCTGTTGAAGCTGTTGTGTGAACTTTTTTCTTTCTTTATTCTTTATTTATTTTTCAAAAGAGTGAAAGCGCCTGTAGACACCTGTAGACGTGGTATTATTGGGTGAAATGTAACAATCTGGTCTAATATGGAACACTGATGTCTATCAGTCACAATGTGGGACAGGGTCTCAAATTGTGGGACACCTAAAAAGTCTTGGAAATGTGGCACTGTCCCATGCAAGTCATGGACATCTGGTCACCGTAAGAGCAGTTGGTACTCAAAGTGGGATTCCTTAATGGGGTTCCATGGCCAAATATACACAATTATCAACTTAGGGCTTCTTGTATATGACATGAAAATGTGTGATTTTCATCCATGTCTTGACCTTTGTGACCACACCAGGTATTACAAGGGGCAATTTCACAAAATGTAGGCCTAATCCCAAATCCAAACATTAAAAAGGGTTAACAAAGGGCCTCATTGTGCAAACTCCCTCACATTCCAAGGTTGTTGCCTATGAAATCGGACAAAATGTATCCTAAAGCCTCACTGCAGGTAACCATGGTGCTGGATGAGGTTGTTACCTACAGAATGACCCCTCAGGTGACCAAATGTCCCTCTTTGTGTGGGACAGTCCCTCATTTTCAATTAAGCCTTTTCAGGAGTCTGTTGTAAAGCTCTCTCTTTTCCTGCGAGATGTGTTTTTAACAACAAAATGTGAGATGCCAGACGAGCGCCAAAAGGTCAAATATGACATCAAAGTATTTAATAGCAACTAATAAATAGCTCCAGTATCTCCAGTATGTGCGGGACAAGTGGGGCACAATAAATACTTCTGTCCCTCAAATGAACAGTTTGGATCTGGTCACTCTACCACCAAATAATCATATTTGACCCGGGGTTCTCACACCTTGACAGGAGTTCATTTGGTCAATGTTTGACAATGTTTTATATAGATATGAAGACAGAGGCACTATATTAAATGCTTTTGACAGTAATGTAGGTTATATATGCTGGCGTGTTTACTGTTGAGTGATCTGGGGACCATCCACCCCCCCAAACAGTCCCCGGCCTGGGGTATGGACCCACAGTTTGAGTTGTGGAGATACTGAAACACCACAGGAAGAGGTGTGGTGCACTTTTAATACACAATAAAATTTTCCAAAAAAGCAACAATAAATCAAACGTCAACTTTTGTTGCATATGAGTTCCAGTCATTGAAGGACGATGACGTGTGTGCGCGCGCACACACACACACACACACACACACACACACACACACACACACACACACACACACACACACACACACACACACACACACACACATAAACACACACACACAAAATTAAGTAATTCAGATGTTTAAATATAAACACTCTTTGAAAACCACTGACGTAAAGTGTGAATCTACCTGTGAGAAAATTCAGTATACATTTTCTGTACATTGTACTAATAACCACAATATTTGTGTGATTTTAAAGGAACCCAGTGTGCTGTGGACTGTGTGGAGACTGGCTGACTGACACAATGCAGATCCTGGCTGTCTTCCTGTCACTACTGCTCTCTGCCAGTGACACTGGAGGTAATCTTTACTAAGTCAAATGTCTCTCTCTCTCTCTCTCTCTCTCTCTCTCTCTCTCTCTCTCTCTCTCTCTCTCTCTCTCTCTCTCTCTCTCTCTCTCTCTCTCTCTCTCTCTCTCTCTCTCCTCATTACAACATTTTTTGCCTGAAAGTTTGTCACAGTTAAAAGCAGTTAAAATTCATATAGCAATATTTTGGATATTGCACATAGTATACAGAACCACAAGAGTGTTTAGGAGTAGATAGGTGCCAATGTTTTGAGGAGAATATACTGTATGCCTTTCCTTTAAACAGATGCCGAGCCTGAGATCTTCTATGATGACAATGCAGACCTCGTGGCTGAGACAGGATCGACAGCTGTCCTGGGCTGTGGATTCACCCAGCCTGCTGATTTCACAGCAACGTCCGTAGCATGGCTGAGGTGTGACTCCAAACCTCAATGCAAGGATGGCAACGACATCATCTTCCGCTCTGATGACGTCAACGTGGGCCAGGATCACTACAGGGGCCGAGTCTCCCTGTTGGACACAGACCTCAGCAAGAACAACTGCAGCATCGTGATTCAAGACCTTCATATGTCTGATTCTGGATCCTATCATCCTATCGTGATAGGTTATCTCCATGGCAAGGTTCGCTGGCTTCATGCTACCAATAAAAAGGCCATGAAAGTTGCAGGTATGAAGTTTTATTTATTATTATTATTTTCATTTTCATATTATTATTATTTTTAAAACACAATGCTTCACTCTGTGATGTGCTGAGCATAGCTGAAAGGTTTTTAAAGGGGTATTAATATGAAATTCAACTTTCAACTTTCAATTTTAATTATTTTTGTGTTTTTGGTGCTCCCCAGGGGTGTAGCATGTAGTATTTTGTAAAATATTTTTGGGGCAAAGATATGTTTTTCTTACTTGTCATTTACTTTTATTTACAATTAGTATTGTAAACCATCTTTTTCAATATGCTATACTGTCTGTCTGTGTCTTTTTAATAGTGTGTATGTGTGCATTGCGCAAATGCACATGCACATGCATGTGTGCGTGCACGTGTCTTAAGAGGTGTCCCCCCACTTCTAAAAGTCTTACTACAACACTGGTGCTCCCATGTGTATTTTCTATCCCCACAAATTATCTAGTTTGAACAATCAGTCTTCCATATCATACAGGAGCTTTAAGGCAAGTTGCACTCAATAACAGTTTGATTTGGCCTCATAATGATGTCATCAATGCACCTACTTTTTATAATTCCATGTCATCTTCAGTCTTCAGTGCCATTGTGGATTTTCCAAGTTGACATGGAATTTAAACAAGCCTGCTTTTATCTAGCATTAGTATTATAATGACTCTTGTGGTACTCCTGCTAAACTGTCCAGGAAGAAATGATAAGGACTGGTTATATGGTGATTCAGGCTCAAACACAGTATGGCTCATATACAGTATGATATTTAGTATTAAAAACAATTTTGAGAATCCAGGACCTCGTGATCGAGTGATAAAAAAACATCCCATTGTTTTATGACGCTATAGGTTTGAGACAGCCCAGAATCAGTGGGGTGACCAGACTGGCTGAAGGTGGGACCCTAAACCTCACCTGTGATGCAGAGAGTTCTCCACCTGCCACTGTCCAGTGGCACAAAGTGGGATCAGACTCCCCCCTGGTGACTCACTCCCAGACAGCCACTCTGCTCATCCAGAACGTGACCATTGAACATTCTGGACACTACAGCTGCACGGCAAAGAATCTGACCAGGACCCTGACTGTGTTCACTGATGTCACTGTGATAGGTAAAAATTTGTTGATCATTCCCCACTCGTTCTTAACTGCTTTATACATTGAAATAGTTTTTTTCTGAAAATAAGAGTGAACAAGTCAAGATGCTAATAAGGACTGAGGGGAGATTTAATGTAACCTTAATAAAAATGAATATGACTGCTGTGATTTTTTGGCTTTGAGATCAATAATTAATGAATGCATATGACTGGCACTCTGGACCAAATGGAGGCACTGCAAGCTGGCAAAATGGCACATAAGGAGTTAAAGAAGTGTGCAAAGTGCACATGAGAACATGACTGGTAAAAAAAAATCATTCAGAGGAATGGTTCTACAAAACATTTTCATGTACAGAACTTAGAAGTACCTCAAATTGAATATATTTAAATATCCACCATTCAACCCCCATTTGCAAATATTTTGTCTGAATTTCAGGCCCATAATGCTTCACATTGTGAGTGTGACGTGTTGAGCATAACTGAATCCTTCAAAACCCATCAAGGGCCTTGACGTGGAGTTTTCTGTCTTTGTTTGCTGTGCCTCTAGGTTGGAGACAGCCCAGGATCAGTGGAGTGACCACACTGGAGGAAGGAGGGACCCTAAACCTCACCTGTGATGCTCAGAGTTATCCTCCTCCATCTACTGTCCACTGGGAGAAGGTGGGATCAGACTCCCTGCTGGTGAATGGGTCTGTGACGGCCACTCTGCTCATCCAGAACGTGACAAGTGACCATTCTGGAGTCTACAGCTGCACAGAGCACCACCTGAACAAGACTCTGACTGCCTTTGCTAATGTCACTGTGATAAGTAAGTAATAAGTATACTACACTGCACTGGTCTACAAACGTATTTTGCAGGGGTGTTTACCAGAGCATGCTCTGGTGTTTAGTACATTCACATTTTTCTTTCATGTGAATTCTTTCATGTTTGTCCTCAGCCACTGAGATCCCTCCAGTTGCTCCAGTCGTTGCAGCGGTTCATCATTATGCCATCATCCCCATCCTCATTGTCGTGGGTCTGGTTGCCCTCGTGGCTCCGATGGCACACTGGATTCACAGGTGAGCTTTAAAAAATGTTCCTGGTCTCTTTATGAGAGATATTTCACTGTAATCATTACACTTTGAGACATTTCTGTTCTGTCTGTTTTATAGACGGAACAGCGGTTCAGAGCGTGGAGAATTTTCACCAAGGGAAAATGAAATGGGGAATGACATTCAACTTGAGAGGTTCTTGCGCATGTACAAGGAGCTCCGGAGGCAGGAGGGGAGGCGTCGAGAAGATGAGTTCTGGATTCGCAGGACCACACCCTTTGGTCAAGACGACGACATCTGAGGATGCTTCAGCTTCCTGGTTTACTACCAGTGTAGAATGTTTTTAGATAGCTACAGGGTTCCCACACACTTTTACCAATGAATTTCACAAACTATTCCTGAACATAATGAGTATCTTACTCCATGCCCAAAATATTATTTGCAACAATAATGCATATAATATAGAATGCTATAGTTCTGAGAAATTGTGTCCAATAGTTTTGCAACACCACCTGTCTTAGGGCATAGGATCATGTTTTAGTATGTTTGTGAGGTTTTCGATGTACAACGCATCTATTATTTTTGTCACATACAGGTACACATTAGGCTGCAAACACGGAGCCTGACTTTATTTATTAACAAAATTAATACCCCTTGCAAACAATGGGGTATAAATACACCGCAACACATTTCCATGACTCTTGAGATATTCCAAACCTTTTTCTTTTTTTTTATTTCAAAAGAATTTCGTGATGGGAGCCCTGTAGCTAACAGATTAACTGGTATACTGTTCAAGACTTTACACAAATGACTTAACCCCAAAATGGACATTCAAGCTGTTTTGATTGAGACACTGGTTGAATTGTTTGTCAGATGCTTACTGAGGAGATTGACACAGAGAGAAGGGGATACACTCCTGTGTATGTTATCCCTGTACAATTTAATATGTTCTGTATGTAAAAATTGACATGACTACCAGGTTCAAAGCCAGTAAACATAGATTGTGCACAAGAACAGAGCACTTAGCATTGACAGTCCTATTTTTTTTCCTTTTAGGAGATCACCCACTTCAAGGGACAAATTGGTAAACAGTTACCTTCCATATATTAAAACAGATCTGGTTGAATAAACCCATAGGGATGCTCAAATGTACTCGAAACTATTGATTTGAAAACACAGAAAAATTAACAAATTTATCAATTGTAACACTACCTACGTCATCTATAGGCTTACTTGTAGTCTACCTGCCCAGATATATTTTATATTGGCAGGACAGCAACAAGCGCTGTCTCCATGACAGATTAAGTGAACACAAATATGCAATTCAACAATTCTAATTATCCAATTGCGATGCATTTCAACCAGTGCCATAATAATAATCATTGTCTTTTACACATCACGGGCATCAAACATGTTAGACCTTCACCAAGAGTGACCGATCCAGTGTCTAGATGCCCTCACTTATCCTTGTCTCAATGAAGACAGATTTTATGTGTTTTTTCCTTTATTCATGACTTACTTTTGTTTATTACTATTTCATTTTTGCTCTTGTTTTTCTTTTGTTGTTTTTTGTTTTCCTATGCCTAACCTTTGTTTTCTGTCTTTCTTTACATACAGTATACACATGTGTGCTGTTTTAGTATGTTTGTGAGGTTGTCTATGTACAACGCATCTATTATTTTTGTCACATACAGGTACACATTAGGCTGCAAACACGCAGCCTGACTTTATTTATTAACAAAATTAATACCCCTTGCAAACAATGGGGTATAAATACACCGCAACACATTTCCATGACTCTTGAGATATTCCAAACCTTTTTCTTTTTTTTTATTTCAAAAGAATTTCGTGATGGGAGCCCTGTAGCTAACAGATTAACTGGTATACTGTTCAAGACTTTACACAAATGACTTAACCCCAAAATGGACATTCAAGCTGTTTTGATTGAGACACTGGTTGAATTGTTTGTCAGATGCTTACTGAGGAGATTGACACAGAGAGAAGGGGATACATTATCCCTGTACAATTTAATATGTTCTGTATGTAAAAATTGACATGACTACCAGGTTCAAAGCCAGTAAACATAGATTGTGCACAAGAACAGAGCACTTAGCATTGACAGTCCTATTTTTTTCCTTTTAGGAGATCACCCACTTCAAGGGACAAATTGGTACACAGTTACCTTCCATATATTAAAACAGATCTGGTTGAATAAACCCATAGGGATGCTCAAATGTACTCGAAACTATTGATTTGAAAACACCGAAAAATTAACAAATTTATCAATTGTAACACTACCTACGTCATCTATAGGCTTACTTGTAGTCTACCTGCCCAGATATATTTTATATTGGCAGGATAGCAACAAGCGCTGTCTCCATGACAGATTAAGTGAACACAAATATGCAATTCAACAATTATAATTAGCCAATTGCGAGGCATTTCAATCAGTGCCATAATAATAATCATTGTCTTTTACACATCACAGGCATCGAACATGTTAGACCTTCACCAAGAGTGACCGATCCAGTGTCTAGATGCCCTCACTTATCCTTGTCTCAATGAAGACAGATTTTATGTGTTTTTTCCTTTATTCATGACTTACTTTTGTTTATTACTATTTCATTTTTGCTCTTGTTTTTCTTTTGTTGTTTTTTGTTTTCCTATGCCTAACCTTTGTTTTCTGTCTTTCTTTACATACAGTATAGCCTAGCTGTTGAGCCTACACATGTGTGCTGTCTGGTCTCAATGGGCCACTCAGTCTACATGCCCTGATGAAAACTGCATGCGGTCAAAACATGTTGGCGTTACTGCCTTTTCATTTTAATCGGGCCTCTTCCTGGAATTTATTTATTCTATTTTTTCTATTTTAAGTGCTTGAAGATTTCATATTTTATTTTAAAGGGATTGTGAGAGAAAAAAAGAAAAAGATTTGCGGTATGGGTTTTTCTGTCCTGATGTCACTTAACTGCAGGGGTGAAGTGAGGGGTACTGACCGACATCCACCAGGCCTTTATTTCAGTGGTTTTCAACCAGTGCTTCAGGGACCACCAGTGGTCTTTGAGAGGTTTCCAGGTGGGCCCCAGCTCAGTTGGTTATTAACCAGATGAACAGTTGGATAACCAGGTGTAACTCTTGAGAGTGTAAAAAGGAACCCAAAAGGACCCTTGAGTCCATTTGGTTTCATGTTTGCACTCTCAAAGTTGAAATATTAATCTGAATTGGCCCACATAATTAAGTTCACACGACTAGAGAATGTAGAAGAATGGTCATTTTGATCTGTATGTTTGTTATTGATTTGTTTTTGAAAATCCAGCCTGGAATTGTGGGAAAAACCAAAACAAATCTTTAGTTTTGTGTCTGTGGGATGAAAATGTCCGTGGCTCAAATGCTGAATAAGTGGACCCTGGGATCAAAAAGGTTGAAAACCACTGCTTTAATTGGTTTGGGACATCATGGTATGCAGCCCTTTGGCTGACTTTACCGGACCGTGAAAGGATACTTGAAAGTAAGAAAATGAAACTTCAAATTTTAATTGTCCTTGCTTTTATTTTGAAGAAGACTCAGCATTCCTGCCATAAATTATGTGATTGACAACATTGTTTGCCATTATTTTTTACTCTTACCAGCTTTTTATAAAGAAATAAAATATATACCACTCTGAATTTTGTTCAGCCGTTCTGGCACTGCCCTCCACATTATTTTCTGTTTCTATTTTGTCGGTTTGGGGAAAAAAAAGCCAACCCCTGGTATAGCCTATAGTAGGTGATTTCAGCAGAGTCTCTGTTGTGTTCAGTAAAAATGACCGATAATTTAATGTCATAAGTGTCCAAGCAAATCATCATACTACGTCAGAGGTGTGACCGCAGGGGTGTGATCTACATTTAGATGGGAAATAGGGCATCCACAACATCAAGGCCCACAACATCACCAAAGTGTCCTTCTACCACTTAAAGAATATTGTCAGATATAATATTGTGGTTTCCTTTCGCAATCAGACACGGGGAAAATGAATGCATGCCGTCATCACTAGCAGACTAGATTATTGCAATGCCCTCTCCTAACTTGTATCCCCAAAAAAGAAATTGCACGGCTGCAATTAGTCCAAAATGCTGCAGCACCGTGTACTGACTAAGCCCAGATGATTGATTGTGACTTTGTGGCATATTGTGGTCCATTGTTTAGTCCAGAATACTATACCGCACTTATCATTCACAACTTCACAGGGGGAAATTCAACAGAGCCTGTTCTGTACTTGTATTTGTAGACAGACCAAGCAATGATGGCTGAAATCAAGGAGAGAAAGACCAGAATTAGAATAAACTGCCACCATGTGCTTGCCAGGTGAATGTCACCTGGTATAATACTACAGGTTGGAGGATCTGGGTAGAATTTTCCATCAGCTTGACATGTCAATGCATTGGATCCATTGAGAGTGTAGTCAGTTTGGCATATATACGTCACAACATCAAGATAGTCGTACACTTCTTTTATTTGACTGGACTGATTGGCGTTTGCAACATGTGCCGGAGGATCACAGGTCAAAGTGCTACGGTCCTTGCATTCTGGCATATTTGGCGACCACTCACCATCCATTTCACACGTCACCGTGTCAGATCCGATCATGACAGATCCGTTAACACACCGGAAACCCATAAAGTCCTGATAGACATAAGGGGGGGCTTTGTACGTTGTGGGAAGAAGATTGTGGGGAAGGTCAGGCTCTGGACACCTGACGTGTACGCATGCTGGTGGAGCTGGATGGAATTTTCCGTCAGACTCACAAGTTGATGAATCTGATCCACATTTGTATGTCACAACATCCCCATAGTAATACACATCCTTCACCGGGCTGTACAGTTTGGGGGCGGCCAATGCATCGGTCGGTGGATCACAGGTCAGTGTGGTAGGGTCCTTGCATTCTGGCAGTGGTGACCACTCACCATTGATTCCACAGGTGATCACGTTGCTGCCGATCATGACAAGTCCATGAGCACACCGAAACCTCATAGAACTCATATAGACATAAGGCCCAAAGCCAGGGGATTCAGCGGTAAGAAGATTGTCAGGAAGGTCAGGCTCTGGACACCTGACGTGTACACATGCTGGTGGAGCCGGATGGAATTTTCCGTCAGACTCACAAGTTGATGAGCGTGATCCTCCACATGTGTATGTCACGACATCTCCATAGCCATACACGTCCTTCACCGGGCTGTACTGTTGGGCCAATACATCTGACGGTGGATCACATTTATCCACCGCACACGCCAGCAGCTCACGCCTCTCGTTTTCACCTTCCAACTTGTACCTGATTGTTCCATTCAAATTTGTCATTAGAGTCCAGGGTCCATTAGTACAGGTGCTGGAAGCATCGTGTCCCTTCATGTCATAGGCAAATGTCATCTTGGCCCTGATGTCGTCGGCCAAAATCATGTTCGGTCCTGCAGTAGGTCGGCTACCATGTTGGGCCTGAGCCTGAGCACCGAGTGCAAGAGCACACAGAACACACAGCAAGACCAGGTATAGGAGGAGCCTGATGGGAGGAAGCCGAGCTGATGCCATGATGAACAAGGTGCGTTTGGGCCTCTGGAGATGTCTTTCTATAATAGATTTGTGTTGGTTTTCTGTTGAATACCTCGGGCTTGTTTGTTTTGTTTGTTTCGTTTTTTCTCCTTACTGTTATTACTGGGTTGTGTCTCACTTTGCTTCTATTTGCTGTTTTAGATTAAGTGATAGCTGAGACACAGACAGACTTTCTTTTATATTGACCTCTACAAACCGATGGCATGGATACTTAACAGCGCCGATTTGCACACCCATTTGTCACCCTCTACTGCATATTTGTATACCTCTGACAATGTGAGTTTTTGCGTAGCTACCCTGATGTAATTACTTGTCTGAGCAGAACAGAGTGCAAGTAAAGTGATCGGTTTGATGTAATGGTGACGTAATTAAGAGACCTTTAGAACTAATGTCATAACTATTATCTCCTGAAGGAGATTCCTCGGGTCAGATTTTGTTAAGTTAAAGTTCTATATTGGGAATTTATGATAGTAATCATTGTAGGCTATGTGATGTACAAGTGGTGTTGCATGTTGATTGATTGATTGATTGGTTGGTTGGTTGATTGATTGATTGATTGATTGATTGATTGATTGATTGATTGATTGATTGATTGATTGATTGATTGATTGATTGATTGGAAGCACACTCGTGGATAGAAGAGGTGGGACATTAGGACCAGGAGGAGCCAACCTGCCCAGAGCAGAGCACTAGTTTTGACTATTTAAATCTCATGAGATCACTGAAGCTCTGTTTGATCCGTTCTGTCGTGTGGACGTGGTGCCTAAGACCAATATAATAGAGTGGGGAGAGGTACAGTCTGTCTGCCTCTCCTCTACAACCATGATGGTGAGTAGAGGATATTTATTGCAACACTGTATACTTCTAAAGGTATATTTTCTGTTAATCTTACATACTATACAGCAGTGGTTTTCAACTTTTTACACACGAGGGCCCACTATTTATTCTGCATTTTAGCCACAGGCCGCTACAAATTATATAAAAAAAAGATATATGAAGTCCACCAACCTGAAATAACGGACTTCTCACTCAGATTTTCACTTGTGCAACTCTAAAGTGAATTCCACATGCCCCAACAAATTAACTGCCATTTGTCAACCACTTATCCTTATGTCTGTTCTGTAGTTTGACTGGTATATTTGACAATACCAATCTGACCTGATGATGACATGAACACCAATTCTGATATTTTTCATACCGATGCAGTATTTGCCAATATCGATATGACAAAAGACAGATCAGATACTGATACAGGATCGGAACATCCCTAGTTTGCACCACTTTTGTGGGGGGTTGGGTGGGGCATCCCAGCTCGCAACCTGCACCTTGTCGTTGGTGAGCTGGCTTTCAACCAAGACAGGCCATTTGGTTCCGGGTATATTAATGTCATAGTGGAATGTTGAAAATGGGTTAAACAGGCAACCATGGGCAGTAGATTTGCCTGTGAATCCCAAGTTTAGCAGGCATATACAGTAATACACAGCAGGGGTAGGCAACCTTGTCAAAGTGCTGTGTATTTATTTTCTCAATAGTCGGTGTGCCATATCAACATTGTTTGATTATGGCACCACTTCATGATATATTTCCATCCGATTTTAATTGTCCATACGCACACACACATTTAGTATTATTCAGGGTTTTTATAGTTAACTAAAACTAACTAAAAAACGATAACTAAAATTTTAAAAAAGTATCCGTTAACTGAAACTAAATAAAAACTACAAAAAAAAAACTATAACTAAACTATAACTGCATTGTGTGTTCACAAAACTAACTAAAACTAACTGAAATCGTACTCAAAATACCCTTAGTTATCGTTTTTTTTATCAATATGTATATGACTTTCAGACATTTAGAATATAAACCTTTTATAAACTTTTCATGGCAGTTTTCAGTGTCATACGATATGACACAGCAGCATGTAGCACCGATTTACGTAGCAGACCATCCATCTAGTATAAGAGTTGCGACATCGAGGGGCCGGAAAACAGGCTGGTCACATGTACTGTCCAAGGCAGGCCATAGACCGTATTTGTGTGTTTTGTGTGTTTGTACTCTAAGGCTCTCACATTCTACTAGTGTTGTGCATTGTCGGTCATATTAGTGAACCGGTCGGTCAGTCGGTCGTTCACCAATATAATCCGTTCATTTTGTTCATTTCGGTCGTTGCTATAGGATACCTGTACAGACCCAGTAGCCTAGTAGTCACTCGACTCATTCAATCACATTCCATACCAACAGCGGAACACCACTCTATTGGCTGACCCGTCCTTACAGGCTACTGGATTTTTCACACACACTTGGTTACACATAAAACAAAGTACAAAAAAGTACGGTATGAAAAAAAAAACTGAAACTAAAACTGAAACTAAACTAAAACTAACTAAAACTTTTTACAAAAATAACTAAATAAAAACTAGCAAATGCACCCTAAAGACTAATTAAAACTAACTAAATTAAAAAATTAAAAAAGAGTAAAAACTAACTAAAACTAAACTAAAATAAAAAATCCATAACTATAATAACCCTGGTATTTCACTGTTTCACTGTATGCCCGTGTACTTTTTGTGGACTTCAGCTCCGCATTTAATACGATTGTGCCGTCAAGGCTGATTTTAACCCTCCAAGAGCTGGGTGTTAGTACACCATTGTGTAGGTGGATCTATGACTTTCTATCTAATAGGAAACAGGTTGTCAAAATAGGTGACCTTGTCTCTCGACCTAGGTTCCTTAACACTGGGCTGTGTCCTTTCACCTCTCCTGTATTCTTTATACACACATTTCTGTCAATCGCATTGTAATTCAGTTATGGTGTATAAGTTTGCAGATGACACGTCTGTGGTGGGTCTCATCTCTAATGGAGATGAATCAAACTATCGTAGAGAAATAGCAGAACTGGTGAGGTGGTGTGAGGAAAACAACTTGATCTTGAACGTCTCTAAAACCAAAGAGATGATCATTGATTTCAGGAGGAAGATCATGGCCCCACTCTCCCCCCTCTATATCAATGGGGAGGAGGTAGATAGAGTCACCTCCTTTAAATTCCTATAGGGACCACGATCCATGGATCCCTATCTTGGGAATTGAACACGAGCCTCATCATAAGCAAATCCCATCAGCGTCTGTATTTCCTACGGCAGCTCAAGAAGTTTAAAGTCAGTCAAGCAGCAATGACTCACTTCTATAGGGCCACCATTGAGAGTGTTCTCACCTTCTCCATGCTTGTCTGGTTTGGTCACACAACCTCTCAGGACAAGACCAAGCTGGAAAGAGTAGTGCGTCGAGCATCTAAAATCATAGGATGTAGCCTCCCTACACTTTCCTCACTCTTCAACACTAGAATAATCAGGAAAGCTAACAAAATAATTGCTGATAATTCTCACCCCGCAAACCACCTATTCAATCTCCTACCATCAGGCAGGAGGTACAGAAGTATTAATTGCTCAACATCTCGCTTCAGAGATAGCACTTACCCTGTAGCCATTAGACACTTGAACCTGTCTCGCTAGTTTACAGTTCTAACGATGCATGTATGTAACAATATGCAATGCATATAGCACTTTAAAAAAAACATATGTAATTTCTATGCTGCTGGTCTTTGCACTGTAATGTCTTCTTGTTGTCTTTTGTTTATATGTTGTCTGTGCATGTTGAGCATGAACCAAGACAAATTCCTATCAACTTCTGTTGACATGGCAATAAAGTTCTTGAATCTTGAATCTTGAATCTTGTTTCCCCAGGATGTAACTTACTGTTACATAATTGGCTTACTTATGTGTATTAATTTGTGTTTAAAGATGGTGAGATTAGAAACCAGCCATGCTGTGCTGTGAGATTTGTAAGGTACTGACTCCAGTTTCAGTCACAGGTCTCTGCTGATGGGCGTGGAGATCTACCTGCCAGTCGGCCAACCACCTCATCAGTGGCGTCCTATCCTCTACAGTGGGCCGTCCTGGAGAAGCCCTACTTACTGTAAGTGCAGCTGTGCCGAGCACTAGTAGGCATTGTGTCTCAGTCCACCTATACTGTGTAGACCAGTGGTTTTCAACCTTGTTGACCAGGGCCCACTATTTATTCAGCATTTGAGCCACAGACCACCATTTGATGACATTTTAGCCCCACAGATGGCCTGAACTAAAGATTTCTTTTCTTCTGCCCCGAATTCTGGACTGGATTTCAGAAACAAAACGGGCAAACATACAGACCAAAATGACCATTAATCTTAATCTTCTACATTCTCTAGCTGTGTAGACTTGGGCTAATTCGGATGATTAATATTTTAACTCTTGAGAATGTAAACATGAAACCAAAAGGACCCGCAAGGGTCCATTTTGTTTCCAATTACATGATGTGATGCGCTATTTATTATTTAATTCAAATATCGGGACCGATTTTCATTCACAAGTATTGTATATAAGGTATTAAAACCGTAGCGTAGGTTTACAGTTGTAGGTCTCCTATTAAAAAGTATATTTGCCACAACTCCTGCCCCAACGCAGGGGGGCAAGAGTAAGCAGAGTTAATAGACAGATTTTCGCTCTGTTATTGTTCAGGGGGCAGGGTAAAATGTGGAGATGGTCTGGGTCTGGCCTGTGGACCATAGTTTGGGGACCCCTGCTTAGGGGGAATGAAAGGTTTTCATTATGCTTTTAGCACATTTTTTGTTGCTGTGTCTTGGCTACAAGGGAACAGGCGTCTTGCTTTCCTTATAACAACTGAAAATTGAAAAATACATTAAAACAAAACTACTTTGGCTCCCCCAGTGTGCGATGAGTGCAGGCGCGATACTGAAATTGACACAGTTGTGGATAATGGTGAGCTTGACTGTAAATCCCAGAGGCCTGTGATGGGTGTGTGTGTGTTCTATTATCCATTGATGTAGAGATGATCAGCTAATAAATGCACTGTCATAGGGAACGGGTTTGAGTGGCATCTGTGGTTTTTAGGCCCTCTCCTCAAGCAGTGACACTGTAGGTAAACATGCAAGTCAACAGAGTGACTGGAGGACCACAATGATGGAAATACACCTGAAAAACCTTTATTTTATTTTCATCATTCGTGTGCGTATCAACAAATACATTAAATCAGTCAAGACTACAGTTTGGTTACAATTCTGTATCAGCATTGGAAATAATATTGGATCTGCAAATTTTTGTCATATCGGTATCTGCAATAGTATATGGGTATAGTATATGGGAGAAGTATTAGTATCACTCATAATACCGTAGGGTACTTGCAGTACCCTCCTAGGTAGATAGCAGCTAGTGACTTGTATAGAACGTCTAATGTATTTTTTAGTGTTTACATTGTATATTGTAAAGTGTATTGCAACTTCTGTTAAATTGTAAACTTTAATCTCTATAATACATCTCAATGTCTCTACTTGATGTAAATCGCTCTACTGTAGATTAAGAGCATCTGCTAAATGCCTAAATTGTAATTGCTCCTTATTTCTCATTATTGGGTCAATGGTATTGGAAAATATGCCAGTCTAACCACAGATCAGGCACAGGGGTAAGGGGTTGACACTATGGTGATTGGTGAATATGCCAGTCTAACCAGTGAACAGACACAGGGTAAGGGGTTGACACTATGGTGAATATGCCAGTCTAACCAGTGATCAGATGTTGTGTTGTGTTGGATCAGACACAGGGGTAAGGAGTTGACACTATGGTGAATATGCCAGTCTAACCAGTGATCAGACACAGGGGTAAGGAGTTGACACTATGGTGAATATGCCAGTCTAACCAGTGATCAGACACAGGGGTAAGGAGTTGACACTATGGTGAATATGCCAGTCTAACCAGTGATCAGACACAGGGGTAAGGAGTTGACACTATGGTGAATATGCCAGTCTCACTATCAGACACAGGGGTAAGGGGTTGACACTACTGTATGGCAGTTAGTTGGGCCATGTGGAATTTGCTTTAAATTTGCCCATTTGAGTGAGGAGTCTGCTATTTCTAGATATTGGACTTTATAAAAGATCTGTATTATATATATTAATCTCTGGTATCGGCTAACACTAAAATTGCAGGATCGGAAATTTAAAAAAAGTAACAATCAATATTTCTATAATGCACTTGCCCTAATCAAAACAGTCAAGGGTCCTGCCCGATACACACACACTGAGCCATTGTTCAGTTCCAGTAACCTCCCTGTTATTCCCTAAAATGGACATTCACATAATAATGAAACATTAAATGAATGGAAACTGACAGATATGGTTAGAGGTAAACTGAAAACAGTTGTTTATAGTTAAGCTAAATCAAGTGAAACAGAAATACAAAGGTGAGGTAAGGGACTGCTGGTGCCCCCAACATATCAATACACATAACAACTGCCATGGCAGGGGACATTTTCAAATAGTAGGCTAGTCTGTGGTCTAATTATACATTCACTTGCATCTTACTCAGTGGCACTTCTGTGCTTCCGTACTTCTGTGGCACAAGATATTGGCCTATAGTCTACCAGTATGCCAGGGGTCAGCAACCTTTTTACATGAAGTGCCATGGTTTCATTTTCTTGCCCCCTGAAAAAATATTGAGTGTTTTCGATGAATGTATCATGGTTAAAATGGAGTTTTTAGTTATATTGGGTTTGAATAGGAAGGGGGCGGCCAGCTAAAAGGATTATCAAATATCTAAATATTGAACCGTGCACCTTAAAGGTAGGGGAAGTGATTTGAAATTCATGGTGTAGTACCAGCCTGGTGCACTAGGGGCCCACAAAAGTAGCTACACTATGTGAACCTGCTGCTCTCTCCTGATTGGAGGAGAATTGTGGTGACCTGGGGAACTTTTATTAGCTCCTCTGCTAACGTGGGGGAGGGGGAAACTCCATATGTGGTTTCCACACCTAATTAGTCTAGGACCTGGCTAAGATTTGTATGCACTTCATTTAGCGGAGAATATCTCAACTGTTTTTGGCTAATATGGCCGCTGCGAACAACATGGGAACAGTGGCTAAGCCTCTATCCGGGACGAAATACCCGGAAATGACCACACCCCTTTTAAAATGACCCCTAATTCAAACATGGCCCTAACCTACAAACTGTTGTAGCTCCAGATTTTCTGAGGTGCTCAAAATGTTCAGAATACTCATATTTGTGTTATCCGTGCCTGAGTCAGCAACACTCTATAGTCTTTAGTGGCCAAATCCAATATGGCCGCCAGTTCGCCACCTAAAAAGCGTTTTATCAAGAATGTCTGAACCAGATGAGCTATGAATGCAAACCTTGTGTCTAAATCATGTGTTTTGACAAGTAGAAACATGCTGGGGTGCTTATCTTAATGAATGGGTGTGGCTAAACATCTATTTTGCATATTTCAAAGATGGCGACCATCTGACAATTTGTTTTTCTTACATTACTTTTGTCATTATTTGTAAACTTGCTGTCAATTGTGTGTTTTTGAGCATTAGAAGCACATTGGAATGGAAAAAAAATGAAATTTTGTGCAATTTGGTGCACCAAAACCAGTGCACAGATACTCTCCTGACTTGCAGGTTGGGGGTGCAATACAAGCCCTCAACAACACCACAATAACATAAATGACACACAACCAACAGACCAATTATCAATTAACATTTTGCCCAGACTGGCCCACCAGAGAGGTAGCCCACCGGGCATATACCTAGTACTTCCTGTAGACAGTCCAGCCCTGTTATGCTTTGTCCTTTTGATTCCTCAGGGAGAAGCCTTCTCTTGTCAGATAACACAATTCTATTATAACAAGCAACACAATCCAGCTTGCAGACTTTACTGGCATGTTGCAAACTTTACTGGCATCTACAAGATCCCGTGAGGATCTCATTGAGTAAGTGACCAACCTAAGCCCATGCTAAACCTAACCCTAGCCCTAAACCTAACCTCAGTAAAAAAAAAAAACTCAAAACCTCATCTCAGTAGAACTTGGCATAAAAGGTGAGGGAGATAATTAAAAGCACATAAATAAAAGGCCGCAGCAGATGTGGAAAGAGGTGTTGGTTGGGCAAGTGATTAAATGTCACAGTAGGTAAGTAATAATCATGGCAGATAGTTAAAATTTGGGAAGATAAATAAGTCGTGGCTAGTGGCTGATATTGCTTGCAATCTCATGATAGATACGTATAGATATGATACAGAGACCACAATACGATATGTATTGATTTATCGATATATATCGATTATACGTTCATTCAAAAATAATGACCATGTTGCACAAATACAATAAAACACTTGTGGGCTCAAGGAGATCTTTAAATTCTAAACATCTTAACAAGGGCTCAGGGAGTGTTTTACAGCTGCCAAGTTGGGCTTTGATAACAAGCTTCGTTTGTGAACACTGATCACCAGATAATTCAGAATCTATTGATAACAATTCATTTGCAGTTTTGTAATTAAATAATCTCAACTAATCGCTTACCAATATTTACCCGAGAAGTATTTTTTGGTCAATTAAAACAGACTGGTATATAGCATATCAATGAGTGAGTTTTCTTAAATACAATAACTGACTGGTGGGGACTGTCCGTAGATCTGAAGTCCCAGAGATCCTATACTGTATGTCCCATTACTCTGAACATGCACTGGAATACCACCATCAGCATAACGGTGCTTGTTTTAAGCACTGTGTCCACACTGTAATATGTTATGTTGAGGGTTAGAGATAGGATTGGCAGGTGGAAATTCGTCCAGTGAAAAAGGTTCTGTTGTGCAAAATCTATGCGTGATTAAATGAGGTAATTCTTTTAATTGCATCATTTTTCCTGTAATTAATTCATTTCAATTAATCAGTTAAAGATAAAACGTTGCAGGGGAGCGGTAATGTCCCTCATGCTGACAAATGAAAAAGGAGTCTCACAGAAACGCTGGTCACTTTCTCCTTGAACCCTGAAAAGATCAACTCAGATATCCTTTGTTTGTTTTATTATTAGTGGTGCACAATATTATTATGTCTGATATCTGATCTCTGACATTAATGGTTGCCCACGTGCCCCTGAAAACTGAAAATGAAACTTTTGTCTGTTTTCTGGTATATGACATAAAAATAATAGCAAGCTTTAACTCTGAAGTGCTGTTTTCACTGTTGCTACACTCATGAATTTTGCTTATATTTTTTATAGTACAGGCTAATCAATGGTCAAGTGAGCATGACCTTTGGGCAAGTAGGACCTGACCTGTATACTTGCCTGCCAGGCAAGTGCCTCTGTCACTGTCAACCACTGGAAAAGTCACTGTATGACTTTGCTATCTCTAAGCTCTTGCTGTATGCAATGATGACCATACATCAACAGGGGTTGACACTAAGGTCTCAGAGGCACTTGCCCATCGGGCAAGTGCAAGTCAGGTTCTACTTGCCCTCAGCTCAAGGTCACTTGCCCCCTAAAATATATAGGGGGCAAGTAAATATACATTTCAGTAAATATACATTTCAGCACCACGGACAGAGTCACTACAGCTACCATAACAGAAAGCTCATTTCAGAACCACGGACAGTAACAGAAAGCTCATTTCAGTACCACGGACAGAGTCACTACAGCTACCATAACAGAAAGCTCATTTCAGCACCACGGACAGAGTAACAGAAAGCTCATTTCAGTACCACAGACAGAGTCTCTGCAGTCAGGTTCTACTTGCCCTCAGCTCATGGTCACTTGCCCCCTAAAATATATTTTGTTAATTTTGCAGATGTAACTCTTGAGAACGTAAAAATGAAACCAAATGGACCCTTGCGGGTCCATTTGGTTTCATTTTTAGGCTCCCAAGAGTTACAATTCATCATCTTAATTACCCCAGGTCTACACAACTAGAGAATGTAGAAGATTAGGTCATTTTGATGTGAAGGTTAAATTGCCTGTTTTGTTTCCCAAATCCAGCCTGGAATTGTGGATAGCTAGAAAGCAGGGAAAGACACAGAGGCAGAGTGCAATGACTGCCTTCAAGACAAATTTATCTTGTGTTGTGTTATAGTGCACTAAGTTGCACACTTGCCCGATCGGGCAACCAGGTAGCAGTCTTCACTTGCCCCACCATTTTTTTTTACTTGCCCCGGGCAACCGGGCAAGCTCTGATCAATATTACATCAATACTCTGATATTAATAATTGATTTTTTCAGGCTTCTTTTCACACAGTAATGGAAGGTTGATGTTGGTCAAACAAGTCCATTGAGAACCTTCCTCTCACCCATGCTACTCATCAGTATGTGGAATTGGTACATTTCAAGTACAAATATACAAAGCTGTTGGACAATGCCATAGAGCATTAGACTTATGTTGTTAAAATAGGTCATTAGAACTTTTTGAGACTTATACAAATATACATGGTGTGTGTGTGTGTGTGTGTGTGTGTGTGTGTGTGTGTGTGTGTGTGTGTGTGTGTGTGTGTGTGTGTGTGTGTGTGTGTGTGTGTGTCTTGTTCGAAGCGGTCATATTGGCCAAAAACAGTTGAGATATGGTTCGTCCTTTTGATTCCTAGGACCTGGCTAAGATTTGTATGCACTTCATTTTAGGAGAGAATAACAGGGCTGGACTGCCAGTCTGGGCAAAATGTTAATTGATAATTGGTCTGTTGTGTGTCATTTATGTTATTGTGGAGTTGTTGAGGGCTTGTATTGCACCCCCAACCCGCAAAGTCAGGACAGTATATGTGCACTGGTTGTGGTGCACCAAATTGCACAAAAATGTATTTTCTTTCCATTCCAATGTGCTTCTAATGCTCAAAAAACACAAAATTGACAGCAAGTTTACAAATAATGACAAAAGTAACATAAGTAAAACAAATTGTCAGATGGTCGCCATCTTTGAAATATGCAAAATAGATGTTTAGTCACACCCATTCATAAAGATAGGCACCCCAGCATGTTTCTACTTGTCAAAACACATGATTTAGACACAAGGTTTGCATTCATAGCTCATCTGGTTCAGACGTTCTAGATAAAATGCTTTTTCAGGTGGCGAACTGGCGGCCATATTGGATTTGGCCACTAAAGACTATAGAGTGTTGCTGACTCAGGCACAGATACCCCAAATATGAGTATTCTGAACATTTTGAGCACCTCAGAAAATCTGGAGCTACAACAGTTTGTAGGTTAGGGCCATGTTTGAATTAGTGGTCATTTTAAAAGGGGTGTGGTCATTTTCGGGTATTTCGTCCCGGATAGAGGCTTAGCCACTGTTCCCATGTTGTTCGCAGCGGCCATATTAGCAAAAAACAGTTGAGATATTCTCCGCTAAATGAAGTGCATACAAATCTTAGCCAGGTCCTAGACTACTTATAATAGAGCATTTTAACAGAATTTTTTTTTTTTGGGTGATATCTGACAAAAGTGAAATCACTTCCCCTACCTTTAAATACTGTCTGTGGTGTCCAATGTGCCTGAGTATGTGATAAAAGTTTTTTTTTAAAACCAAAAGCATTTTAAGTGAAATATCCTTTTAAAAGAAAAACTCTGTCTCACCCTTGCCAGTGTGCAGTGATCATTCTCAACCATTGCCTATGGCATGTGATTGCATCTGTTGAAGCTGTTGTGTGAACTTTTTTCTTTATTTATTCTTTATTTATTTTTCAAAAGAGTGAAAGCGCCTTAAGACAGCTGTAGAGGTGGTATTATTGAGTGAAATGTAACAATCTTGTCTGATATGGTTGGTCTTTAATTTGGTCTGTGTATGTTCTGTAGAACAGTTAGGGTGATCCAAACTGTTGATTTGGGGGACAGAAGTACTGTAACCACGAAAGCAGTACAGTACAGTACTGCTTTTGTGGGACAACTGGGGAAACGTTAGGGGATTAAAGCCACATATTATCAGTCATTGAAGGACCATGACGTGCACACACACACACACACACACACACACACACACACACACACACACACACACACACACACACACACACACACACACACACACACACACACACACACACACACAATTAAGTAATTCAGATGTTTAAATATAAACACCGGACCACTTGTTGAAAACCACTGAGGTAAAGTGTGAATCTACCTGTGAGAAAATCCAGTATACATTTTCTGTACATTGTACTAATAAACCTAATATTGATTTTAAAGGAACACTGTGTGCTGTGGACTGGGTGGAGACTGGCTGACTGACACCATGCAGATCCTGGCTGTCTTCCTGTCACTACTGCTCTCTGCCAGTGACACTAGAGGTAATCTTTACTAAATCGTTACGTCCTGATAGCCTGGCTCAGCCCTGAATCAGCACCTTAAAAATACTAGCTTATTTTTTCCCGTGTGATTCAAGGAGTGGCTTCTCTGCCGTGGGAACCGTTTGTGTAGGTTGAAAATCCAAACCCAGCACCTGATTGGCCAACCGCCCTGTCAATCACTTCGGCCACAATGTGGCTGCTTTCCCAATATTCTGATATGAACCAATCACTGTGAAGAATGACGTTTGGACAATGCCCATCCTAGAAACTGCTGTGGTAGAGAGGGATTTCAGTCTGAATAATGAAGTGAAACGAAATGACAATTCAGACTGAGGTCAGTCTAATGTCCTGATTGACTGTGTCCTGATAGTTACCCTGTAGTTACATATACATATACCCTGCTACTCACTATACCTAAACCCTAGCCTTGGTCGATAGCCAAGCTCACAAGTTACATTAGATTGGTTATGTGTGGTTACTGTGGGTTTTGTATTCATAATCAGGGGTGCACATAACTATTTTGGTCCAGTACTCAGAGGAGCACCTGGGGATGTTACTTGGTGCTCCCAAAATGCGGCGACCCACATCGCCTGGGACGCCTTTTTCCCACTCCGTGCAGCCCGATCAATGTACAGTATTACAGTACAGGGTGATAGTTTGAGTGTTGCAATAGTTGCTAGCCTAGTAGTAGTACTACTACCTGCATTCTACATCCATTAACAATACTATTAGTATTGTAGACTTTAGTTAGAATTATTTCATTTTCAAGGCTTTTTTTTACTGGCCCAGTCAGGCAGTCATTATCAGCCCCAGCTGTGTGGTGCTCAAAGGAGCTTTCCACCCCTGGATTGACAGCTCATTGTAGGATTTTTGGTGCTCCTGAGCACCGGAGCACCACTTATGTGCACCCCTGTTTATAATAAAATCTGCAAATTAACAAGTAAGTACGGCTGTCAAGTAGACATTCAGGGCGGGAATCATTTTTTAGATTCTGTGCAGTATGTACAGTACTGAAAAATTATTTTTGTGATTCTATTATATCTATTTTTAAGTATTTTCAGTAAATGTAAGGCCTAAAGTATTATTTGCAACAATAATGCATATAATATAGAATGCTATAGTTGAGAAATTGTGTCCCAATAGTTTTGCAACACCACCTGTCTTAGGGCATAGGATCATGTTTTAGTATGTTTGTGAGGTTGTCGATGTTCAACGCATCTATTATTTTTGTCACATACAGGTACACATTAGGCTGCAAACACGCAGCCTGACTTTATTTATTAACAAAACTGATAGATACCCCTTGCAAACAATGGGGTATAAATACACGGCAACACTTCCATGACTCTTGAGATATTCCAAACCTTTTTCTTTTTTTCTTATTTCAAAAGAATTTCATGAGTGGGAGCCCTGTAGCTAACAGATTAACTGGTATACTGTTCAAGACTTTACACAAATGACTTAACCCCAAATGTCAGATGCTTACTGAGGAGATTGACACAGAGAGAAGGGGATACACTCCTGTGTATGTTATCCCTGTACAATTTAATATGTTCTGTATGTAAAAATTGACATGACTACCAGGTTCAAAGCCGGTAAACATAGATTGTGCGCAAAAACAGAGCACTTAGCATTGACAGTCCTATTTTTTTTCCTTTTAGGAGATCCCCCACTTCAAGGGACAAATTGGTACACAGTTACCTTCCATATATTAAAACAGATCTGGTTGAATAAACCCATAGGGATGCTCAAATGTACTCGAAACTAAGTCACTTATTGATTTGAAAACACAGAAAAATTAACAAATTTATCAATTACTACCTACGTCATCTATAGGCTTACTTAAAGTCTACCTGCCCAGATATATTTTATATTGGCAGGACAGCAACAAGCGCTGTCTCCATGACAGATTAAGTGAACACAAATATGCAATTCAACAATTCTAATTATCCAATTGCGAGGCATTTCAACCAGTGCCATAATAATAATCATTGTCTTTTACACATCACGGGCATCGAACATGTTAGACCTTCACCAAGAGTGACCGACTAAAAAGAGTCAATCAGAGAGAAACTTTTTGGATCCAGTGTTTAGATGCCCTCACTTATCCTTATCTCAATGAAGACATAGATTTTATGTGTTTTCCTTAGTTTTTTCCTTTATTCATGACTTACTTTTGTTTATTACTATTTCATTTTTGCTCTTGTTTTTCTTTTATTGTTTTTTGTTTTCCTATGCCTAACCTTTGTTTTCTGTCTTTCTTTACATACAGTATACACATGTGTGCTGTCTGGTCTCAGTGGGCCACTCAGTCTACAGTAGCCCTTATGAAAACCGCATGCGGTCAAAACATGTTGGCGTTACTGCCTTTTTATTTTAAGGGGGCCTCTTGCTGGAATTTATTTATTCTATTTTTTCTATTTTAAGTGCTTGAAGATTTCATATTTTATTTTAAAGGTAGGGGAAGTGATTTGAAATTCATGGTGTAGTAGCAGCCTGGTGCACTAGGGGCCCCCAACAGTAGCTACACTATGTGAACCTGCTGCTCGCTCCTGATTGGAGGAGAATTGTGGTGACCTGGGGAACTTTTATTAGCTCCTCTGCTAACGTGGGGGAGGGGGAAACTCCATATGTGGTTTCCACACCTTATAATAGAGCATTTTAACAGAAAAAAAAAAAATTGGGGTGATATCTGACAAAAGTGAAATCACTTCCCCTACCTTTAAAGGGATTGTGAGAAAAAAAAGAAAAAGATCTGCGGTATGGGGTTTTCTGTCCCGATGTCACTTAACTGCAGGGGTGAAGTGAGGGGTACTGACCGACATCCACCAGGCCTTTATTTCAGTGGTTTTCAACCAGTGCTTCAGGGACCACCAGTGGTCTTTGAGAGGTTTCCAGGTGGGCCCCAGCTCAGTTGGTTATTAACCAGATGAACAGTTGGATAACCAGGTGTAACTCTTGAGAGTGTAAAAAGGAACCCAAAAGGACCCTTGAGTCCATTTGGTTTCATGTTTGCACTCTCAAAGTTGAAATATTAATCTGAATTGGCCCACATAATTAAGTTCACACGACTAGAGAATGTAGAAGAATGGTCATTTTGATCTGTATGTTTGTTATTGATTTGTTTTTGAAAATCCAGCCTGGAATTGTAGGAAAAACCAAAACAAATCTTCAGTTTTGTGTCTGTCGGGTGAAAATGTCCGTGGCTCAAATGCTGAATAAGTGGATCCTGGGATCAAAAAGGTTGAAAACCACTGCTTTAATTGGTTTGGGACATCATGGTATGCAGCCCTTTGGCTGACTTTACCGGACTGTGAAAGGATACTTGAAAGTAAGAAAATGAAACTTCAAATTTTAATTGTCCTTGCTTTTATTTTGAAGCAGACTCAGCATTCCTGCTATAAATTATGTGATTGACAACCTGTTTGCCATTATTTTTTTACTCTTACCAGCTTTTTATAAAGAAATAAAATATATACCACTCTGAATTTTGTTCAGCCGTTCGGGCACTGCCTTCCACATTATTTTCTGTTTCTATTTTGTCGGTTTGGGAAAAAAATAATTGCCAACCCCTGGTATTGCCTATAATAGGTGATTTCAGCAGAGTCTCCGTTGTGTTCAGTAAAAATGACCGATAATTTAATGTCATAAGTGTCCAAGCAAATCATCATACTACGTCAGAGGTGTGACCACAGGGGTGTGATCTAAATTTAGTTGGGAAATGGGGCATCCACAACGTCAAGGCCCACAACATCACCAAAGTGTCCTTCTACCACTTAAAGAATATTGTCAGATATAATATTGTGGTTTCCTTTCGCAATCAGACACGGGGAAAATGAATGCATGCCGTCATCACTAGCAGACTAGATTATTGCAATGCCCTCTCCTAACTTGTATCCCCAAAAAAGAAATTGCACAGCTGCAATTAGTCCAACATGCTGCAGCACCGTGTACTGACTAAGCCCAGATGTCCGATCCTGAAATATCACTCCATTTGGCTGCCAGTTTTGTACAGAATCGATTTTAAAGTCCTCCTACTTGTTTTTAAATCTATCCACATGCTTCCTAGGTACTGTAGGCTGTGTGCCTGGGTGAGCCCTCAGATCCTGAGGAACAGGTCTCCTAGAAATCCCCAACTAAAATGCACAGGAAAGCATGCAGCGTTTAGTTATTATGGCCCAGTAATGTGGAACAGAAACTTTTAAATGAAACCTTAACATACTCTTTTTTTTTTAGCGTTGCTTGTACAGTATATATACAGTATGCTTATCCATTACATTTTCTCCAAATTTCTTTTTTCCCCATTGTCTTTCTTTTCCTGTTTCTTGTGTAATCTGTGAAGCACATTGTGTTGCACTTGTATGAAATGTGCTATACAAATAAAGTATTGATTGATTGATTGATTGATTGATTGATTGATTGATTGATTGATTGATTGATTGATTGATTGATTGAGTGTGCCTTGTGGCATATTGTGGTCCATTGTTTAGTCCAGAATACTATACCGCACTTATCATTCACAACTTACACACTACCATTACCACTCACCATCCATTTCACACGTCACCGTGTCAGATCCGATCATGACAGATCCGTTAACACAGAAACCCATAAAGTCCTGATAGACAAAAGGGGGGGCTTTGTATGTTGTGGGAAGAAGATTGTGGGGAAGGTCAGGCTCTGGACACCTGACGTGTACACATGCTGGTGGAGCAGGATGGAATTTTCCGTCAGACTCACATGTGGATGAGCGTGATGCACATTTATATGTCACAACATCTCCATAGTCATACATGTCCTTCACCGGGGTGTACAGTTTGGGGGCGGCCAATGCATCGGTCGGTGGATCACAGGTCAGTGTGGTAGGGTCCTTGCATTCTGGCAGTGGTGACCACTCACCATTGATTTCACAGGTGATCGTGTTGTTGCCGATCATGACAAGTCCATCGGCACACCGAAACCTCATAGAACTCATATAGACATAAGGCCCACGGCCAGGGGATTCAGCGGTAAGAAGATTGTCAGGAAGGTTAGGCTCTAGACACCTGACGTGTACACATGCCGGTGGAGCCGGATGGAATTTTCCGTCAGACTCACATGTTGATGAGTGTGATGCACATTTGTATGTCACAACATCTCCATAGTCATACATGTCCTTCACCGGGCTGTACTGATAGGCCAATACATCTGTTGGTGGATCACATTTAACCACTTGACACACCTCACCCCTACAGCCATCAGCTCCACAAGTGCTCTCGTTTACACCTTCCAACTTGTACTCGATTTCTCCATTCGGCAGATCTTGGAGAGAGCCCCGATCTCTCCTCTCGCAGATCATTGTCACTTGAGTCCAGGCTCCGTTAGTTAAGGCCCAAGGCCAGGGGATTCAGCGGTAAGAAGATTGTCAGGAAATTCAGGCTCTGGACACCTGACGTGTACACATGCTGGTGGAGCCGGATGGAATTTTCCGTCAGACTGACATGTTGATGAGTGTGATGCACATGTCATATATATGTCAACATCTCCATAGTCATACATGTCCTTCACCGGGCTGTACAGTTTGGGGGCGGCCAATGCATACAGGTCAGTCTCGTAGGGTCCTTGCATTCTGGCAGTGGTGACCACTCACCATTGATTCCACAGGTGATCGTGTTGTTGCCGATCATGACAAGTCCATCAGCACACACAAATTTAATAAAACTCATATAGACATAATGCCCAGAGGTTTGAGCGATAAGAAGATTGTGAGGATAGTCAGGCTTTGGACACCTGACGTGTACGCATGCTGGTGGAGCCGGATGGAATTTTCCATCAGACTCACAAGTTGATGACCGCGATCCACATGTGTATGTCACAACATCTCCATAGTCATACACATCCTTCACCGGGCTGTACTGTTGGGATAATACATCTGTCGGTGGACCACAGGTCAGTGTGGTAGGATCCTGGCATTCTGGCAGTGGTGACCACTCACCATTGATTCCACAGGTGATTGTGTCGTTGCCGATCATGACAAATCCATTAGCACAATGAAAACTCATAGGACTCATATAGACATAATGCAAAGGGGATTTAGTGACAAGAAGATTGTCGGGAAGGTCAGGCTTTGGACACCTGACGTGTACGCATGCTGGTGGAGCCGGATGGAATTTTCCGTCAGACTCACAAGTTGATGAGCGCGATCCACATGTGTATGTCACAACATCTCCATAGTCATACACATCCTTCACCGGGCTGTACTGTTGGGATAATACATCTGTCGGTGGACCACAGGTCAGTGTGGTAGGATCCTGGCATTCTGGCAGTGGTGACCACTCACCATTGATTCCACAGGTGATTGTGTCGTTGCCGATCATGACAAATCCATTAGCACAATGAAAACTCATAGGACTCATATAGACATAATGCAAAGGCGATTTAGTGACAAGAAGATTGTCGGGAAGGTCAGGCTTTGGACACCTGACGTGTACACATGCTGGTGGAGCCGGATGGAATTTTCCGTCACACTCACATGTTGATGAGCGTGATCCACATTTGTATGCCACAATATCTCCATAGTCATATACGTCCTTCACCGGGCTATACTGATGGGCCAATAGATCTATTGGTGGATTACATTTAACCACTTGACACGCCTCACCCCTACAGCCATCAGCTCCACAAGTGCTCTCGTTTTCACCTTCCAACCTGTACTCGATTGCTCCGTTCGGCAGATCTTGGAGAGAGCCCCGATCTCTCTTCTCGCAGATCATTGTCACTTGAGTCCAGGCTCCGTTAGTACAGGTGCTGGAAGCATCTCCTCCCTTCATGTCATAGCCAGCGTCACAGACAAAAGCAACCGTACTTCCATGGGGAAATGTCATGTTGGCACATATGTCGTTGGACAAAACCATGTTCGGTCCTGCAGTAGGTCGGCTACAGTGTTGGGCCTGAACACTGAATGCGAGACCAACACACAGCATGACCAGGTATAGGAGGAGCCCCATGGGAGGAGGCCGAGGGGCCATGATGCACAAAGTGTGTTTGGGCCTCTGGAGATGCCTTTCTATTGTAGATTTGTGTTGGTTTTCTGTTGAATACCTTGGGCTTTGTTTTGTTTGTTTCGTTTTTTCCTCCTTACTGTTATTGCTAGATTGTGTATTTATTTCCTCTTATTTGCTATTTTAGTTTAAGTGATAGTTGAAACACAGACAGACCTTCTTTTATATTGACCTTTACAAACCGTTGGCGTGGATACCCAACAGCGCCGATTTGCACAGTCATCCTCTACTCCTTATGAGTTTTATTGTCTCCACCGTAAGGTGGTGACTTTGTTTCACCCCCTGCTCGTCTGTCCGTCCATACGTCTGTCTGTCTGTACGTCTGTCCATTCAACTGTTACGTCACCCGCAGAGGGTGTTAACAGTCGCCCTGTGAGGGTGACTGTTGCCCTCACAGGGTGACATGATCTGATCTGGTGGAGACCAGATCTAGTTTTTTGTGTAGCTACCCTGATGTAATTGTCTCCACAGTATGTTTTGCCTCCTGTCTGTCCGTACGTCCGTGCACGGTCCAGGCCGTACCCGATTGGCTGGTTTAGGTGATGATATCATATTAGCTCACTCCGCTCACTTACGAGTAGGCCACTAGGAGGCTGTTACGTCAACTGCTACTTCACCTCCTTCCCCATCTTAAGGCCCTGCTCGTGCTAGCACCCTTCGTTGCTTCAAAATTAACCAGGCATATTGATAAATAGTATCCTTTTCACATTGTCCTATTATAGTGCCACCAGAAGGCCACAAGCCGATCTGGCCTGGTGGAGATCTGTGCCACAAGGGGCACTGATCTAGTTCAGGGGTTTTCAACAGGTGCTCCGGGGACCACCAGTGGTCCCTGAGAGGGTTCCAGCCGTGGTCCCCAGCTAAGTTGGTTAACCAGATGTAACTCTTGAGAACGTAGAAATGAAACCAAATGGACCCTTGCGGGTCCATTTGGTTTCATTTTTACACTCTCAAGAGTTAAAATATTCATCATCTGAATTAGCCCCAAGTCTACACAACTAGATGGACAAAAGCAAAAATAAATCTTTAGTTTTGGGGTCTGTGGGGCTAAAATGTTCTCAAATGGTGGTCCGTGGCTCAAATGCTGAATAAATGGTGGTCCCTGGAGTCAAAAAGGTTGAAAACCCCTGATCTAGTTACTTCTGTGAGCAGAACAGAGCGCAAGTAGTGACCGGTTTGCGGTATTCCGATTGGCTGTTTTAGGTGATGTAATGGTGACGTAAGTATACTGTATACTACAGTATATGACTTTAGATGCTGTAGGAACTCTTCTTCAAATAATTATAAGCATAATATCCTTAGGGCATAAAGCAGTGGTTTTCAACCAGTGGAGAGGATTCTAGGTGATACCCACTCAGCTAAATGATGGACAGTTGGTAACCAAATGGACCCTTATAGATGTGAAACTTTTGAGATGTAAAATGGTAAAATCCTTCCACTCTCCTTATACATTTCTCTTTTTCCTTTTACCTCCACTATGATTTTAATACCTCAATGATTTGCTGTTTCTGACTTTACTGAATTACTGTATATACTGTAATTATTTGGTACGTTGTTGGCCACTATTGTAAACAAGTGTAAAATTATTAACTAATGTGTCCATTCCGTTTTTCAGAATTGCTGTAGTTGTACTTGAAGATTCTCCAAACTCAGTTTTGTAGTGTGCTGTGTACTTAACTTGTACTCAGGGGTGGACTGACAGTCTGGCATACAGGGCATTTTCCCGGTGGGCCGACCCCCCCGGGGGCCGTTAATGTCGTGTTTTAATTTTTAAAAAAAAATCTGCACAAAACCGGCCCACGAATCAGTGCTGGCGGCCCTCTGTCCTCTTCAAATGAGACTGCCTATTGCAGGGTTTTTATAGTTAACTAAAACTAACTAACTAATTTTAGTTAGCCCGAGCCCCAGAGCCCCTTATGTCTTAAATTCTCATGGGGGCTCAGGCCCCGGAGCCCCCACAAAGATTCAGAGGGCCGCTCTGAGACAAAATTGCCCGGTACGTTTTGAGCTCCCAGTCCACCCCTGCTTGTACTGAACTCATTTCTGTCAATCAACATTTCATTCATTCATTCAACAATTCTGTGGAAATAATACACCAGCTGCAATTAATTGACAATAAGTCAATTATTGTTTTAATTTAAATATGTATCATTATTATTATCATTATTAAGTGAACAAGCAGTCACGAAGTGACTTGTTCACTTAATTGATATTGCTGCTTTTCTCCTTCTTCTTTTTCCGCCAGAAATAGCTGTTCTGGCTGAACCGTGCAGTCGGTTTTCGCGAAAATTGGTAATCTGGTAGAGGGTGATGCCAAACGGTGATGATGCGAAGCCTGTGACCACTGGTCAAATGGTGGTGCTATAGCACTCAACTGAAATTGCAAACTTTAAACACTTATAACTCATGAACTGCTCGACTCTCAGAAATGTAACTTATATTCACTTATGCGTCTGCTTATGCCGAACAACTTTTGTAGTCTGACTTTTGACCTCTGACCTTTAGATGAAACGCCATCTTGAATTATATGTAAAACAGTTAAAATGTCTCTTCTCCTACAATCTTTGATCAAAATGCATAACAATGACCTACACATGAACTTTGGAGCCATACAAACATGGGATGGGTGTGAATCATGTTTTTAGTGAAAAAAATGATGTTTTTACGAGCCAATGAAAATTGCTCGTTTGTGAAAATGATTCTAATGCCCCTAATCTACACATGCAGCGTAATCTGCTTCTGATATTTTACAGTTTTGTAGAGGGGGATGCCAAATAGCAGCAAAACCAGTCTTACTCCAATTGCTCAAATGGGGGCGCTATAACAATTCTTTGAAACTGAAACATTTGAATAACCACAACTCGGGCCTCGTTTGGCCAAAAATCATGGGACTTGTTTCTACATGTTCCTTGATTCATGTGGAACGCATCTGTAACTTTGACCGGTAAACTCCACCCCCAGAGTGTCTGCCATTTTAAGCAGTTTGAAAAGTGCTCATGCCTGATTTTCTGCCTGGATTTTTGATCAATTTGCATGACACCTGCTACATGAGAACTTTGGCCCCATCCGGACATAAGTTCCGAAGCAAATTTGTTTTCATCAAAAAATGACATTTTTATAAGCCAATGAAAATTGCTGCTTTGTGAAGAGTCTTGTAACCCAGCCAACCGCTTACCTCTGACAAACATGGCAACCCGCTTACCTTCCACCAACCTGGCAATCCACTCACACATATGACAGTTCTCACTCACTCCACTCCCATCTTCACCCTCTGTGGCAAGATGGCCGAAATGTTTGATACATGTGCAGCAGCTCCTCTCTTCTCCACAACAACTCCTTTGTACTAGACTTTACTCCACTCAGCGGTGAGTTAGTTGGCTTGGTATCATTAGTTTGATCATTGGTTCACTTATTTGATTATTTGATGTATTTGATTTTGAGTTATTTACAATTGTTTTGAGTTATGTTTGATTTCATTATGTGGTTTTGAATTGGCATTTTTGTTTGAAAAGATACTTTTAGGTAAATCATTTTGTTTACATGATTGGTCAAGCTAAAAGTTGGTTTTAAGTTAAGAGAAATGAATTCATGAATTGATTCAAAGATATTTAAGATGACTAAAACATTAAGTAGGGCTACTAAAGATTAAAAGCATGCTAATATGGAAACAATTTAAATTAATGAAAATGGATGAAAATGATCAATGAGTGAAATGACTTGATCTTGATCACATAAAGTCATTTCATCATGATATTTGATTTAATTTATGTTTTATATTGCTTTGTTTGTACAACAATGGGAACTGATGTAGACACCTGGCCCTCCAGGCCAGGTTTTTTTTTGTGTGCCCAGAACACCTTGGACCCAACATTGGATGGTTCTGGAACCGGCTGGTTCCAGACCTGGCGAGCCGACCCAGGAACCCCACCTCAGACCCACTCAGTCTTTGTATGTAGTTCATGGTTCTCCATCAAGGAGAAAGAGACTTGACTCACAGAGACTAAAACCTTGACTGGACTTAAAGGGCCCCCCATTCTTCTTTTTTTATTTTCTACACCCAAATGTACTGTGCTTCAATACAAACAAGGTCAATAATAATTTTGTGTTTAAAACTTTAATACTGCTTTTGTGTCTCATTGGTTTCACCCCATTCTATTGAGCTCCTTTGCCGAATCTAGTTACTTCTGGTTGTACGCAGTCATTAATGGTTATTTTTACAATTCAGTCAATTATTCAATTATTAATTAATTACTTCAGTTATCCATTGCGCCACTAGCTACAGTCTTCTTCTGCTTGTTTCTCTCTGGCAACACTGGAGCAAGTATATTGTGCCAGATTGTGTGAGAGCAATAAGCATGTGGAACTTATGGAAGCATGTGAAATATGGTCTTCTGCAAGGCGAGTTTTCCATTTTTATATGGCTTATTGTGCATATAGTGCTGTTTGCATATTGTCAGACGGTTTGGTGGTCTTGCATGTATCTGTGATGTGATGATGTGTTACGAGCATGTCAATGTGCAAAGTTCGAATACTTGGTACCAAGATATAAAAGCTCCCATCATGTGATGAATGAGTGGCAAGTGTACACCCACATAGGATGGATATATATATATATATATATATATATATATATATATATATATATATATATATATATATATATATTGTGGTGTCTCACTGGGGATCCAGAGCCATAACTGTGTTTCCAGGGTAACAGGTCAAACAGGAACAGCACGGCCTGCCCACGGACGTGTCATAGAGGGAGTGTATGTTCCCAAGTCACTCCTCCGCCAGCTGCGCCTAATACAGCCGACTCCCGCTCGTTACCAATCAGCAGCAGCTGGGCACTATATAAAGCCCACACAAACAGTGCAGCAGTATAGACTGGTTCACCTCAAACCCTGACAGGCGGCGTGTTTGTTTCTTGGCTCTGGACGGTAAGCTGAACACACTCTCGCTATTAGATAGGTGTACTTTTAAAGACATTGTAAACTGGATGTTAACACTTCTCTGTGCTCCAACCTAATAGGCAACTACGAGTGGGGTTGGAAACACGAACAGGAGCTTGTGTCCCCCGTAACCTGTGCCCGGAGAAAAACCCTTTGTTTACATTGGACGTACCTGGAGCTGGATTGATGCAAGGACAAGAGGAAGCCTGAATCTCCAAGCCACCCAAGGTCGTAAGAAAAGACTATTTTTTTTTTTACCACTTAATGGAATTAAAGCGGCACTGCCTAGAAGTCGCTAAGGATAAAGATTTTGTTTGAAGACACAAGTTGACGTTAACTGAAGAGGATATTTTTTGTTTCACGTCGTGAAAGAACTTTATTTGTCCCTTTATTCTGCCACTGAGTTTGTAGATCAGCCCAACCCCCCGCCGTGTAATTGAGTATAAATACTTACTTGAGCACTTACCTGACGGCCGAACCCACGGGGTCCCTACGAGGTGCTCTTTCGTCCCTAACTAAAAAGTATTTTCACTCTAATTACTTACCTCCGAAGAAAGTACTTTACTCTAATTACTTGCCCTGTAAAGTACTTTTACTCTAATTATTTTCTGCCTAAAGAAAGTACTTGTACTCCAATTACATAGCCTGTAAAGTACTTTTACTCTAATTATTTTCCGCCTAAAGAAAGTACTTGTACTCCAATTACATAGCCTGTAAAGTACTTTTACCCAGATTACTTACCTCCTGAAAGTATTTTTACTCTAAATACTCAAACCTGTAATTTGAGCGCCCTGCTTTCAAAACCACCCCCTGGAGGACCCCAACCTATGCTAATACTTACCGGAAAGAGACCATACTTACCTTTCCATACCGCCTCCACCCCCCCGAACCCTAGAAGAAAAGAGATCAGTTGGTTGACAGCCCAGACAGGAGCCTGAGGCCCCAACTACTACTCCACCTCTCATGTAGACTCACCTAACTTTGTTCTCTCGCCCCCTGCAGTACGAAGACTTCTGGAACCCCCTACACTTCTTGATTGAACTGTTAACCATCCTTGGCTGCTGATTGAAAACTGGCAATTTATTTACGTTTTTTGTTAATAAACCAAAGGGGCGCCACCGTGCGTCCACACACTGGTACTGTCTCTGTCCTCGATTTGTCTCAGACCTCCCACAATATATATATATGAAAATTGCTCGCTTGTATCTTTTTGACTGTCCCTATTCGGCCAAGTTGTCACTAGTGACAGTTCACAGCTCAGCTCACCACTCACTCAGAGCTCACCAATCATTCACTCCGTCACACCAGGTTGCAATCACACACACCACACCCCCAGTATAAAGCCAGTACTCTGTCTCAGTCAGTGAGGTGCACATCACTGGCTGGGGACAGGTCTGTATGCTCTCCTTCTCTCAAACATTTTCCCAAACATTGCAATATAAAGCATTATACTAACACAGATTAACATCCTTTTAGACCTACATACAAACCCCACAGGTGAGCGTACTGAGCATGAATGAGCTGTGAATCTGAACAGAATTGGTGAGTTTTGTTTTGGAAACATTTGTTTGATCCGTTTTGTTTGGATTTGATGGTATAATATTGACATTATTTGTGAATACTGATTTTTGTTATTTGAACTTGTAGATCAGTTAGTTGTTTTATTGTAGATGTTTAATTTGGCCTTGTTGTGTTCAGGTTTTTCCAGTTAACTCTTCGACCGTCTGATCATGGTGACGATGAAAGTGAAGACAATGGCAAGCTAACCCAAAACAAACCTACTGTTCTGTTTCTGTCCTAACCTGACGGTAGGACCCTCCATGTCCAAACACACACTCTGACTACTGACTACACACACACTGACTCTCAATGACACTGATCCCGGATGAACTTTGGACAATTGACTAAACACTGACTTGGGTCGAATCTATGTTGGTTTAATTTAATTAATTTGCATTTGTTTATTTGGTTTTTGGTTTTCATTTTCTTTTCATTAATTCAATAATAATTTAATTAAGCATAATTTACAGTGTCCTGTGTTCTTTATGGTTCATTATAATTTCCTTCTAAAAACTACCTACTTCTGTCGCAGTACTGGTCCAAAAACATATTCTCACAAACTATACTCAACAAAAATATAAACGCAACACTTTTGTTTTTGCTCTCATTTTTCAGGCAATGGACTTAAAGACCTAAAATTCATTCCAGATATACAATATAGCCATTTCTCTCAAACACTGTTCACAAATCTGCCTAAATGTGTGATATTGAGCACTTCTGCCTTGTTAAGATAATCCATCCCACCTCACAGGTGTGCCACATCAAGATGTAGATGTGACATCATGGTTAGTGCACAGGTGTACCTTAGACTGTCCACAACAAAAGGCCACCGTTAAATGTGCAATTTTTCTTTGCCTTATTGGGGGTATGGGACTCCGAACCAGTCAGTATCTGGTGTGACCACCATTTGCCTCATGCAGTGCAACACATCTTCTTCGCATAGAGTTTATCAGATTGTCAATTGTGGCCGGTGGAATGTTGGTCCACTCCTCTTCAATGGCAATGTGAAGTTGCTGGATATTAGTGGGAACTGGTACACACTGTAAAAATGGTAATAACACATTATTACCACAGTATTACCATTTCGACTCGATCATGGCCAAATAGTGACAACCACCATTACCATTACATTGAGTTTTACCCTGGGTTACATATGGCTTATTGTGCTTGTCATACTGCCATACTGTTAACAACAATGAAGGAAATTATTCAGTCTGGATAGTTCAGTCAGTAGAGCGCCAGACTTCGGAACAGAATGTTGTGGTTTCAAGTCTGGCGACTGACAATCCAAAGCGCGAGTCTGTCAGTCTTCAAAAACCCTACCCTGCTCCCACAATTAGCTGATGTATTTCTCAAGTTCAGGCTCCCATGTTACTGTGGCTTGCGCGTATTGTTCTGACTCCTTATTGCTGCTTGCTTGTTCACGTCTTATTGCTGCTTGCAGCTATATTTATTATTATTATTATTACCCATATTATATTACCCTTATTATAGAATGTGTAATGCTGCTAGAGAAAACTATATTTTATTTAACCTTATGGTTCCTCATGTCTTGCATTATTCATGTATGAAAAAATCTGTTCTCAATCATTCTAAACTGCTGGCTTGAGAGAAACATTCGGCCCTGGCATGTTTTTACAAAAACATGCCACCACAACCAGATTCCATGCACCGATGGGGACCACTACGGGTTGGCTCACTGGCCATATGACTGGTGCATTAAATGGCCGGTGTGTGTGTGTGTGTGTGTGTGTGTGTGTGTGTGTGTGTGTGTGTGTGTGTGTGTGTGTGTGTGTGTGTGTGTGTGTGTGTGTGTGTGTGTGTGTGTGTGTGTGTGTCTGTGTGTGTGGCGGGGGGGGGGGGGGGGGGGGGGGGGGGGTGGGGCACCATGTCTCTGGACTGGAGAGGGGCACAGAGAAGATTCAATCTTTATCTGTGGAAAGGTTTTAAAAATGGTGCCTGCCGGTCACGTGGTGCCCAACGCACTGTGCGTTATGTGCGTTGCCCTCGCTACGGCACTGGCTTTAGTCCAGGCCTCTGTAAAAGTATGCAACATGTGAAATGATTACTCCTCAAGCTGACTCTTATAGTAGGTGAATTGACAACACTTTGTTAACCCTCAGATCATCTGGGATGTCTTTTACTCAGGAGTGTAATCACATGAATTGAATTATAACTGTATTTAAGCACTAACCATTTCCATTACCAATGCTATGTGACTAATTCATATACTGTATCTAAATAATTTGGCCTGTTCAATATACAGTGTTCAAAATGCATACAGTGATTGTGATGGAACATGTAGAATCAGTGGAAATAAAGAAATTAGATACTTATGTCTGGTTTCATAGTGCACAGACAATACCGTTTTACTGTAAACAACACTATAGACATTAGAAAGGCGTGTCTAGTATTTCTCCCAGATTTACTGAACCCTACTCCCAAACAACCAGATTCCTCCTCTCCCTGAAGACTTACAGTAGGCTATGTCTTGCTCCACTCATGCACAAGTAGGCCATCTTGCATCACTGATTTTAATCTCCTCCTATGTCCCAACCCATACAATCAGGTCATCGACCAAACTGCTTTTCAACCTTAAAAATATTACAAGCTCAAAACTAAAGGTGATCGGGAATTTCAGCATCATACAGTGCTGTTAAGCACATTTTGAGGTCTGAATAAAAAAAGGTATATTATAATATATATAAAGTATATTTTTCTTTAGTTTATATGGCAGGTGAGGTTTTAAGTCAGGTCCAGTGGTGTTTTAGTTTCAGAACAGTGTAGTTAAAAGTGGGAATTATTGGACTTGCAGAAATAGCAGATGTAAGCCCCTTAATTCTCAAACTACTATTTCATCACAGCAAAGCATCAATATTCAAGTCATCAATCATCAATTTTCCTAAAAACATTGTTTCGTTTTTTCAAGTAAAAAAAAATAAATATATATATATGTAGCAGGTGGCTACAGCCTCTGCCATGATGGCCTGGAAAAACCAATATCTGCCCCCGGACCAAGGGGATGTCCTCTTGGTCTAGTGGTTAAGATGTTGGACTTTCACGCGGGAGACCCGGGTTCGAATCCCGGGCGTTACATTGGTGCCGTGACCCGGATCGGGTTTCCCCGTGGAAGCAGGTCAAAAGGGGAGGTGAGTGTAGCAGGTGGCTACAGCCTCTGCCATGATGGCCTGGAAAAACCAATATCTGCCCCCGGACCAGAGTGTAGCAGGTGGCTACAGCCTCTGCCATGATGGCCTGGAAAAACCAATATCTGCCCCCGGACCAAGGGGATGTCCTCTTGGTCTAGTGGTTAAGATGTTGGACTTTCACGCGGGAGACCCGGGTTCGAATCCCGGGCGTTACATTGGGGCCGTGACCCGGATCGGGTTTCCCCGTGGAAGGAGGTCAAAAGGGAGGTGAGTGTAGCAGGTGGCTACAGCCTCTGCCATGATGGCCTGGAAAAACCAATATCTGCCCCCGGACCAGAGTGTAGCAGGTGGCTACAGCCTCTGTCGTGATGGCCTCGAAAAACCAATATCTGCCCCCGGACCAAGGGGATGTCCTCTTGGTCTAGTGGTTAAGATGTTGGACTTTCACGTGGGAGACCCGGGTTCGAATCCCGGGCGTTACATATATTTGCTACAATAATATTTTAGATGTGAGAGAAGTCCCCCCGCGTCCCCCCTCCACTACACCGTTGCATATGTTTTAGAGTTTATTTACAGGCACAGATTAATTGCGAGGTCTCGCTCTTATTCTGAAGTCCTTGGCGCCCAACCACGCCAGGAAGTACACAAAGTGATATCCTAGCCCATTCGACAGAGCTCTCATTGAGCCATGGAGAAAGAGGAGCGAGAGCTCCTGTACTGCTGGGGAGATAATTCACATGGACAACTTGGTGGTGGTGACCCACCAGGGAATGAGGTTTACTCTAGTCCCGTGCAGTGGACATGGAGCTGCAGCCCAGACCGAGTCACTACGATCAGCTGCGGGGAGAAGCACACTTTATTTGTCACCAGGGATGGAGAGGTGTTTTCATGTGGGAGCAACTCCAGAGGACAGCTCGGCAGACAGCAGCACTTTTCAGATCCACCAGGTGAGTCAATTAATCACTCATGATCAATCAGTCACATATTTATTTTTTTCCACCTTCTGTTTACCGTATTTGTAAACGCATGCATGGTACATTTCCTGACCTGGACGGTTAAACATAAACTCGGTCGCAAGTCAAGAGCTAGTTAGGTTTCGTTTCCTCCATATCCTGCTAGTTAGGTCTCTCTCTCACTGTCTCCGTCTCCCTCTGTGTGTGTGTGTGTGTGTGTGTGTGTGTGTGTGTGTGTGTGTGTGTGTGTGTGTGTGTGTGTGTGTGTGTGTGTGTGTGTGTGTGTGTGTGTGTGTGTGCGAGCGCGCGCGCCCGTGTGTGTGTGCGTGCGTGTGTGTGTGTGTGTGTGTGTTTTCCATGAATGCAAATTCATGGAAAACGGTTGATTCAGTGACTGGTTGATATATTTTTAAAGGAGAATTCCACCAATTTTAAACATTTTCAAATTGTTTCAGCACTTCAACTCTCTCTCTGTAGAGTGATTGGCATGGGGGTTGGCACTTGTCATCCCACTATTTATTATTATATTGCAATCAATTTTCCTGGCTGAATTTCTTAACCCATACATTACAACCAATATATGCATTACCCAATATTTTACGTCATGTCTATGGCGTGAGGTCGTGTCACAGGCATCAAATGTGGGTGTCACTCGTGCATTGCGTTGGGAGGCCTGTTGATGGGGCATTCTTTAATCAAGACCTCATGTTTGTTTGTATTGGCTAAATTACACTCTCAATATAATGATCATTTCCAATGTTGTCATGAGAGAAAATGTTAAATCTCAGATTTCCTTTCTTTCCTTTTCTAATACAGTTCCATTATTGGATCACCCCCTGAAGATATCTATAAGGCTATCTATGATGACAAGATACCCTATTTACGAAGATACACAACCTGGACTACAAACTGTACAAAGCCTACAAATGGTCTCCTAACTAGGCATGGTTTACTCCTCTCAGAGCCTGCTAGCTGTCGTATGTCAAATTGCAAATCACAAAAAGACCCCATACTTGTGAGAGTTTGTTGGTGCGATAAAGAATAATTGATAATTTTTTCCTGACTTGTCTCGCTAATAGAAGCCGTTTTAGTATGAATATGTTGTAAATATTATATGCCTTGTGATGATCGGGTTCAGTATTTAGTTCAGTGTCCAATGTCCATGGCGTTAAGGAATGAATCATAAGTTGTGTTCATGTTCATTCTACCATTGGAAATGAATAGACTCCAACATTCTTCCGGTCTCCTAATATTGTACCCGTCCCCCTCCTTCTAGTCAGGAAGCAAAGCAAGTTTGTCCCTCTTGCCATTGGCCTCTTAGTATGTATGTAGTTTATATTTTGGTATGATATCTCTCTCTCTCTCTCTCTCTCTCTCTCTCTCTCTCTCTCTCTCTCTCTCTCTCTCTCTCTCTCTCTCTCTCTCTCTCTCTCTCACTCACTCACTCACTCACTCACTCACTCACTCACTCACTCACTCACTCACTCACTCACTCACTCACTCACTCACTCACTCACTCACTCTCTCACACTCACACTCACACTCACACTCACACTCACACTCACACTCACACTCACACACACACACACACACACACACACCCCACTGTGTTTACTGTTGGTGTGTAGGCCGTGTGGAGGATCTTGGTGGGGTGTGGACAGTGGCATGTGGTCAACACCATTCTTTGGTGGTGTCCCACTCTGAAGACCTGCTATACTGGGGGGAAGGATGTGACGGACAGTCGGGTGTTTCTCCTCACAGTCGTACCAACCTCCTAGCATGTTCAAGGCAAGTGTGTGTGTGTGTGTGTGTGTGTGTGTGTGTGTGTGTGTGTGTGTGTGTGTGTGTGTGTGTGTGTGTGTGTGTGTGTATCCCTGTGACATATATAATGCACTTGATTTTTGTCACAGATGCCCCCTGCTCTACATTTCCCTATTCCAGTTTACATTGCCACAGATTGGTTTTATTCTAATGCAGGTGTTTTATTATTTTCGTTTCATTAGGGCTGGAACTTTAACTGATTAATTGAGATTAATTAATTACAGAAATATAACGCAATTAAAAAAAAAATAGATTTTGCACCATAGAACCTTTTTCACTGGACGAATTTCATGGGTACCGATCATACCGGTGCATGCAATGGAAGAAGAAGCCATTCAGGGAAACCAATAAAGGCTGCCATTGATCCAAACTCCTGCTGTTACGTCCTTCCATTGGTCTGAAATCATTAACGCTATCTCTAAGCTTCACCCTCAACATAACACTTTGCGGTATGGACACAGTTTTGATTTAGAAAAACTCACTCACACTCTACCAACCTGTTTTAATTGACACAAAAAATGCTTCTCGGGTCAAATATTGGTATGCGATTAATTGATATTAATGAATTACAAAGCTTCAAATTAATTAGATCAAAATTTTTAATCGAGTCCCACCCCTAGTTTTAATAGTATACTGATACTCATGCATGCATGCGCTTTACGTCACTCTGGGGCAGACTTTACTGGTAAAGTCCCCTCCCTTCTGCAGACCTACAAACCTTGAGAATGTTTTATGAGAGGTGGGGATCACCTGGAAATCTCAAGGACCACTGTTGGTCCCCGAACCACTGGTTGAAAACCACTGTCCTAGTCTATCATTCCTACTACTAGGCTACTCATTGATACCATTAATTGCCCGTTTGGTGATAATAACAAAATGCCCAAAAATCGTCCAAAAATCGCTGATGAACGATATATTTGTGCAATTTGCTTAGTTACAGGGTTTCCTAGGTGGGGAGTCAAAAAAGACATAACGCAGCGCGTTTACAACCTGCAAACGCTGCTGTCTCTGCACTGCCATTTGCTGCCTGTATCTTTATCTGTTCGTCGATAAAAAATGACCCAGAACAGGTGGAGATGAAGCTGCCCCGAGCAGCCTGTAGCTTTAAAGTGTAGGTAACCTGCAAAAAACTCTCAAAACTGTTGACACATGTCCCTCAAAAATAGCCTAAGTATCCCAATGATATATTTAAAATGCCTGATGGGGCTGTACACATCTCACTGTTCTCACATTTGAGGTTTATAAAAATAAAATTACTACATCCGCCACTTTGGGAAATGTAGTTCTGAATCGGTTGATGTCGCGGGTGTGTGACGTCAATAGGAGAATGTCTTTTCTTCTTGTTGCAATGCTAACTCCGATGGACACGCCCTTCTCCTCGTCAGCACGGTATCTCCCCAGCAACGCAGATGTGTTTATTGAGTATAGACAGAATCAGCGTGGAGTCGAGACTATTTATAGCGCTCAGTTCTTGGAACAAGTTTTCGGTCGTCTACAACTTTTGGAAAATGCCAAAGAGATGCGTAATCGGTCGGTGGGGGGGGGGGGGGGGGGGGGGGGGGGGGGGGGGGGAGTGCAGTGCACCGGAGTGCGCGACTCTGCCTATAATCTGGCATACTGAGCGTGGATGTTTTTACGCAGTGTGCTACTGCCCGGACATGAGATTGTGAAAGACATTGTAAAGGCGAAGCTGCTGCTGATCTCCGAGATGATCAGGATCAGTGGGTAGACGCAGCGGTGGTCCGCTGGCTCGTTCGGTTATTTACGACAGTAGTTTTCAACCTTTTTGATACCAGGCCCACTATTTATTCTGCATTTGAGCCACGGACCACCGTTTGAGGACATTTAGCCCCACAGACCCCAAAACTAAAGATTTCTTTTGCTTTTGTCCATCCATTCCAGTTGTGTACACTTGGGCTAATTCAGATGATAAATATTTTAACTCTTGAGGGTTACGATCTCAATAGCTACATTTGGTTGACCAACTTAGCTGGGGACCACCTGGAACTCTTTCAGGGACCACTGGTGGTCCCCGGACCACCGGTTGAAAACCCCTGATTTACGAGCATGTTTACCAAGATTACTCTCTCCTTCACAAATACTCCTCCTGTTTTTAATGTTATCATCATGGTTCTATCCCACAATCCCAGCATAAAGCACAGTTGCTGCTAACGTAATGTCCATAATCCATCCACCGAGTCCCCTCGCATTCCAGTGGCAGAAAACAACTAAACTTTGGCTTGGTCAAGAACTCCAGTTTGTTCCCATTCAGGCAGCTCGAGCGCGCAGTTTCCGACTCCGCAATGTCGCAAGTCTTGTACTAGATGGCTCTGAGCCACTAGTCAGCTGGAGTGAAGGCACGCAGTGTTGCCAACTTGGCGCATTTGTCGCTAGATTTAGCGCTTTTTCAGACCCCCCTAGCGCCCAAATTAGTGAAAAACTCCTGGCGGAAAATCTGGTGCTTTTTTGCTGGAGAGTTGGGGTGAAATTGATTGACAGGCGCCAGAGATAAAACCCTCATTTTTCACCATTTCTCCTCCTATGACAGTGGTTTTCAACCAGTGGTCCCCAGGCTAAATGATGGACAGTTTTGTTAAACAGATGTAACTATTTGAGAGCGTAAAAATGAAACCAAATGGACCCTTGCGGGTCCATTTGGTTTCATTTTTACACTCTCAAGAGTTAAAATATTCATCATGTGTGTTAGCCCAAGTCTACACAACTAGAGATTATACAATATTAATGGTCATTTTGATCTGTATGTTAATATATTCGCTTCGAGGCAAGCATCTAGCGCATTCTAGTGCATTTTGGAAGTGACACTAGTGCATTTTGGATTTTGGAAGTTGGCAACAGTGAAGGCACGCCCCTCGCAACTGCAGTGTATACAACCATAGCCACATACGCTATCTCTGTTTCAACGTGGATTTTGCAAAACCGGTCTGAGAGACTGTCTGAGTAAAAACAACGTGTGGTGGCCGCACTATCCCCGGCCACGATCGTTAACAGCGTTATGTATGTACTCCCTTACGAGAGTGTTTAATATGGTAATTCCCACGGCCACTCTTCTATGCAAGTCTATGCAAGTCAGTGGGAACCCGATGAGATCTTCTCCTAATGACGCGCCATATCAACTCGTAACTTTCCGGCGTGATTGGCCAGTGCTTCGGGGGTTGGACCACCTTTCTTCTGATAGCCCCCAGAGCAAATACACACCAAGTATTGTTGTATTGGCAAATGTGTTTGTAATTATGACACAATTTGATTGGGAAAAGTAGTGCAAAACAGGTTACTTACACTTTAACTTATTGTTGCTAGCTAGTTGTAAGTCACTCTGTCTTTCTCCCTTGTTTGTATTCTATCCCTGAGACTTCACGCAGTTGGATCCATATAGATCCATAACAGTCGGGACAATCAATGAACTCCCAAAGGATGCAGAAGGGGTCAGGGAACGGGTCTCTCAACTTAAACCTGCGTATCTAGATGCAGACGCAGAGCTATCTCTGTGTATGGGTATTCCCCTTTTTACGAACGCACTCTCAGCCTCTCTATACTCTTTTATAGCAGCTTTAAGGGCTTTCCAGGCGGCAACAATAAACGCCCGCATAAACGTGGCGATTCTCGATTCTCTCTGGAGTGCCGATATAAAGAAAATCGCCTATCGATTAATGCCAGGCCTTTTAAAAAGCTCACTGGATTGAGCTTTCAAAAACATTGCGTGCGTGTGCACGAAACGAGCACACGCGCAACACAAATCACTGGACGCCGCACGATAAATGACCAGCATTACGCACACTCTATCGCAGGTCGTTTTCTGAGCACAAAACGCCCGTCCCAGCCAACCACAGTATTTGCACGCTGTGCTTGCACAAGTAAATACAGTATGTAGGATTTTAACGTAATATTTCACTAACCTACAGCCATGTCTTCCTGCCGTCGATGCCCGAAATCCACATCCCAGTGGTTCAAGTTGCTTGTGGGAAATCACATTCTTTGGCCTTAACTAAAAGTAAGATATATTTTTTTCAAGACTGGACAAAACTAAATTTCTATTTGTTTACCGGTAATAAATTTGTGCTCAAAAGTATGTTATGGCTTAAATATGAATGTTTTCTTTTTTCCTTTCTTCAGCGGGTAACGTTTTCTCATGGGGTTCGAACAGTCATGGTCAGCTGGGTCTGGGGAAGGACATTTCACTGGAGACGTCACCTGCCCCGGTTCTCGCTCTGACTGGGATAGCAGTGACCCAGATCTCAGCAGGAGGGTTGCACAGTCTGTTCCTCACTCTGCCAGGCTTAGTGTACTGCTGTGGCGCCAACAAATACGGGCAACTTGGACTCAACCGGGTTGATGAGAAAGGTACAGACAACTAGGGCTGTCCCCGACTAAGGATTTCTATAGTCGAAATTAATATGAATAAATGTGCCGTTAGTCGACTGCCAGTCAAGTGCCCCCCCCCCCCCCCAGAAAGTAGTCAGCATGCTCACAAGGATTTTAATTATTGAGTGAACATGGTTCCATAGTTTCCCAATCAAGATTTCTATAGCAACAGTAAACAGATATTGCAAATCACGAGACCTCTGTACAAATGTGCTCAAATTACACAATGCAGTCATCTGCATTCATATCACAAGATAGCCCTGTATTATGCAAATAAAAAGTCATTGCCGTGTACGTGCATGTGTACATGGGTGCATGATGTCCAAATGTCACACACAAGCTGCAACTGCAATCTGACGTAAACGAGTGTCATTCAGCTCTTCAGATCGGGATGAGAAATCCATGAAAGGCAACACGTGACATTGGAAAACACAATCGGACTGAAACTGACTATCGTGAGAGACGGTCACACAATGCAACACACACCAGCCTGGAGTCCATCAGTCCAAGAGGCCAATGGCAAGAGGGGCTTCCTGACTCTAGATGGAGGGGGGTGGGTTCAATATTAGGACACTGGAAGAATGTTGGAGGCTATTAATTTTCAACGGTAGAATGTACATGAACACAACTTATGATCCATTCCTTAACTCCATGGACACTGAACTAAATACTGGACCCGCTCATCACAAGACATTTAAAACACATTCATAGTTAAATTGATTCTTTTAGCAAAGACAAATCAGGAGAAATTTCACTTTGTTATCAATTATTCTTTATCCCACCAGCTCTTGTGAGATTTGTTAGGTTCGTCTATAGTGGCACCAATGCAAGGTTGCAACCGTTGCATATTTTGGTCAATAGATAATCTTTAAAGGAGGTTTCTACAGAAGGAAGCGTCATGGTCAAGTTGACAGGAAATGGGAGGAAAATCAGGAGTTGGTCGGCAACAAAGTCATTTCATTCAAGAACAAGGAGGTTTCGGGTGATTTTTGATGAGCGTACAAACTCAGGAGACATATGAGGTGAGAGGCAGCGCTTTGTTTCACAGGTACGGGCGTTTGGAATTACGTACGCTGCCGTTGAAATCATCGACGCGCTCTCCAGGGGCTTAGCATCCATGACGGTTGTATAGATGTATACCGACCGTCATGTATCAGGGCTAGCACAGTACATGATTTTATTTGGGGATCTAAACAGCAGCAGGGTATAGTTTTTGTCCAGTCTCACAAGGATTTGGCTGCCTGACAGGAAATGGCGATCAGGAAAGGTTAGATACCTCTATATAAAATCACACAGTGTATAAAAGCAACACATCAGACCATTCCATGTTATATGTATTAATTTTAACTTGTATAATATTAGTGTATTGTCTAAAAATGTTTAAAAAGCACTATAATGTGAAAGTAGCCTTACAAACTATTGCATGGTAAGAACCCCAACATTTTGAAAAGATAAGGTAAATTGAAATTAAGGATGTCCACAAAGGTGTTCCCAAACATACATTTAGGTATGTTGCAGGGAAGCAGCTGCAGCATCAAAGTAGAAGCAATGCAGAGGGGAAAAGGGCAAAATATACCTATATATCTATTTCGATTTTGGTCTGAAAAGTTGCCTCTATTACCTTTAATTTGCACAGATTCAATTTCAAGTGCAGACTAGCCAAAAATGATTTGACTGCCAATGTTAGATTCGACTACCAAAAGCAGGTTTGGTTAATACCGTGTGCGTCTGTGTGTCTGTTTGTGTGTCTGTCTGTCCGTGTGTCTGTCTATCTGTCTGTCCGTGTGTCTGTCTGTCTGTGTGTCTGTCTGTCTGTTTGTTTGTCTGTCTGTCTGTCTGTCTGTCTGTCCGTGTGTCTGTCTGTCTAGGTGCTCCACAGTATGGTGAGCAGTGCGGAGCGTCTGCCGCCCACGCCCTCAGGAAGTCAGCTGGTCTTGCGCACCAAGAACTTCCGGGTCATCCAGCTCCTCTTTCCACTGGAGAAGGACTGCATAGATGTGCACGCCTCCCTCAGCAGGCTGTCACGACCAGGTGTGTGAGACTGTGTGTGTGTGTGTGTGTGTGTGTGTGTGTGTGTGTGTGTGTGTGTGTGTGTGTGTGTGTGAGAGAGACAGAGAGAGTCACAATGCTTCCTCACCAGACTGGCATGACAAGGTGTGTGTGTGTGTGTGTGTGTGTGTGTGTGTGTGTGTGTGTGTGTGTGTGTGTGTGTGTGGTGTGTGTGTGTGTGTGTGTGTGTGTGTGTGTGTGTGTGCACAGTACTGTATGTGTGGTTTTTCTGTCGTGTGCAACTGTGCATGCATGTGACAAGCGTTATGTGTTTACTGTGTGTACTGTGTACAGATAATCTGTGCGCAAACAGTACATGCTTGCACGCACACATGCACACAAGCACGCAGGCACTCTCCCCACATACACACACACTTACACAGATTGCATACAATTAATCATATGAATTATATGTGCTCAGATCATCGACTGCAGGGTGAATGAATGAATGGATTATTATTCTTTACAGTATATTTCAAGCACAGCTACAACAGAGCTGATAACAGTTAATGGACGGACACACTTAGAATACACTTAGTTGTGCATTCATCAAACAATTAAAGACATAGCAGCAAATCATAGAGGAGGGGGGAAAGATGGTGGGTGGGGGATACATTTTTTACGGCGGTCAGTGAGGAATTGCAGCCGTCCGTAGGTGGCCTTTGAGAGTGGTTTTGAAGGAGTCAGGGGATTTGCATGCCTTAATGACTGGAAGAGCTGGAATAGTCTAAAATGAATGCCTAGTTGTAAATTCTCTCCTCTCTTCTCCTCTCACAGAGAAGTACAGTGAGCTGTACTGTCTGTCCTTCAACCCCAACGTCAACAAGGAGGAGAGAGGGGAGTCGTGGAGCTTCCTGGACCTGTCAGCTGACTACAGGAGGATGGGCGTTCCTAACAACCTGTGGGTCGCCACAGCAGCCAACAGCGAGTACAGGGTCAGTCCGTCTGATGGCAGCACTGTGCACTTAACACTGTTTCTAACTTAGATCAGTGGTTTTCAGCCCTATTGGGTTGGGGGGGGGGGTCGCATTTGGCACACGTAGAGCAAGAATAAATGGGAAAACAAAGGTAAATGTTTTCCCCGTTCCTCCTTTTCCCAGGGAAAATGAGAAAAAACAGCTTTCGGGCTGCTGGAGACGATTTGGGAATCGATAAATCGACTTTTTGGTTAATGCCCTAATCCTAACAATATTAAAAACCCTATACTATACAACAGGGGTCTATTTCAACAGCTGGTCCGGGGACCACCAGTGGTCCCTGAGAGGATTCCAGGTGGTCCCCAGGCTAAATGATGGAAAGTTGGTTAGCCAGATGTAACTCTTTGAGAGCGTAAACAGTGCACAGTGCTGCCATGTTTACGCTCTCAAGAGTTAAAATATTCATCATGTGAATTAGCCCAAGTCTACACAACTAGATCATGTAGAAGATTAATGGTCATTTTGATCTGTTTTTTGATAAGTTTGACTGTTTTGTTTCCCAATTCCAGCTTGAAATTGTGGACAAAAGGAAAACAAATCTATAGTTTCGGGGTCTGTGGGGCTAAAATGTCCTCAAATGGTTGTCCGTGGCCCAAATGCTAAATAAATAGTGGGCCCTGCCTGGTATGAAAAAGGTTGAAAACCCCTGCTATACAACATAAGAACCTTTTACAACAGACACCGTCTGTTGCTCCTACACGACTGCACCATGGAAGTGGGTTTATTGGGCAGGTTGGTTTGTTCATATTTAATTTAAGTTGGTGCATTGGTGTCGGTCACAGAGAAAGTGTTTCTGCTCGTAGAACCACGGTGCTGTTTGTCTGCTTGTAGCTGCTGCAGGATTTACAAGGTCACAGATAAGATAAAGCGTGATTTCACTCAATTTGAAAGGCTATAGGGAAGCCAGCGTGTCTTATTCACTTATGAATGTGGTTCCTGAAGTCGGGTCCAGCTAAATTATAGTTTGGAACTAAATGACCCGTTACAGATCTGCCGTGTCACGATGCAACGCAATGTATTGTAGCCTGCCATTGTTACGCAGCATTGTTTTACTTTGTACCTATCTTATGGGTTAATTCAATCAGGAAAGCTCCGAGCATTACTGTTCCTTTTAGACTGACATGTCTACTGAAGCTATTCTTTATGTGTGTAGTCAGAATAAGCCTAAAGATGCAATGATTTGCTTTAATTATTTTAAAAATTAAAAATGTATTTGTTTCAGCTGCATGTCTGAAATATATACAGTATTTGAAGGTGATAGTTAAAGAAGGTGTGCAATCCGATTAATTGATTATTTGTTTAAATAATTGCCAGATGAATCGATTATGAAAACAATTGTTAGTTGCAGCCCTCACTAACAATTGTTAGTTGTAGCCCAGTATTTGCTGTATCATTGGTCTTATACTGTTATGGGCTGGCTGTTATCTGTCTGTGGCCACAATGGACTCAGACCCAGATCTCGATTTACGAAAAGCTCTTGAAAATCAAGGAAAACTATTGGGACAACACCAACAAGCTTTGACAGAACTTTCTCAAAATAACCAACTTCTGCTAAATCAGATTGGGCAATTATCCACTGCCATGACCCAGTTAATCGCTCAATCCACCCCAACAGATCCTCCGGCTCCGCCCGTCTTACAGCAGCATGCAGTAGCAACCGGTCCACCTCCAAACAGAGATTCATATGCTCCAGATCCAGAGCCGTTCTCCGGGGATGTGGATAAGTGCCGTGGTTTTTTCTTCCAATGCTCCATGGTGTTCAAGCAGAGACCACTCACCTTTCCTACAGATCAATCTAAGGTACATTATGTAATGGGGCTATTGAGAGGTAGGGCATTGGCTTGGGCAGAGGCAGCACATTCTAATCAACCTTTGACTGCGCTCTCATTCACTGATTTTGTGTAAAAAATGAAAGGAGTTTTTGATCATCCAGATCACAGTGGTGATGCTGCTAAACGTCTGCTAAATATTCGTCAAGGTTCCAAGAGTGTGGCGGACTTCTCTGTGGATTTTCGTATCCTGGCTGCAGATGCAGGGTGGTGTGACCAGTCTCTTCGTGGGGTTTTTATTAATGCTCTCAGTGAACAGATGAAGGATGAGCTTGCTTCTCGTGATGATTCTACTGATTTTGAATCCCTTGTTTCTCTTGCCATTAAGATGGATAACAGGCTGCGTGAGCGACGCAGAGAGAAAGGGAGCCGTCCCCGTCCTCCGCCTTCCTCTCTCCCTTCACCACCTGCTGTGAAATCCCATCCCTCGCAGCACTCAGTCTCAGATCTCACTGAAGAGGAGCCCATGGAACTGGGTCGGGCCCGCTTGTCCCCTGAGGAGCGCACTCGTCGGTTCTGGGCGGGTGAGTGCCTGTACTGTGGTCAGTTAGGTCACCTACGAGCCACCTGTCCCACCCGACCAAAAGACCCGGCTCATCAGTAGAGGTGGGGGTACTGGTGAGCCAAGCAGATTGTTCAACCCTATCCAAAACTAGAATGCAGATTCAAGCTACTTTATGTGTTCATCAAGACCCCTTGACTCTTTTGGCTCTGGTAGACTCGGGTGCAGATGACAGTTTTTTGGATGCCCATTTTGCAGACCATGCTAAGATTCCTCTTGTTCAGTTGGAGAAGCCACTTACTGCAAATGCCTTGGATGGGAGATTGTTGGCCCGTGTAACCCATCAAACTGTACCTGTGTCTTTGGTCATATCTGGCAACCATAGAGAGTTAATTCAGTTCAAGATAATTCACTCTCCTCAAACGCCCCTTGTGCTGGGTTCTCCTTGGCTAAAACTACATAACCCTCATATTGACTGGTCTGCTGGAAAGATTATTAGCTGGAGTCAATTTGTCACTCTGCCTGCCTGCAATCTGCTCTTCCCCCTGCTGAGGTCACTGTTGCCCCTCATCCTGAACCTGTTGATCTGTCCTCCATTCCTGCTAATTATCATGACTTGGGACAGGTTTTTAGCAAGGATCTGGCCCTCTCCCTACCGCCCCATCGTCCATATGATTGTGAAATAAACCTGCTGTCTGGTGCCCCATTGCCATCTAGTAGACTTTATAATCTATCACGTCCAGAGCGGGAGGCCATGGAAAAATACATTAAAGACTATAAATGCAGGTATTATTCGACCATCATCCTCTCCTGTGGGTGCAGGATTTTTCTTTGTGGCCAAGAAGGAGGGTACTTTGCGCCCTTGTATTGACTATAGAGGGCTTAATAACATCACTGTGAAAAACAAGTATCCTCTGCCTTTAATGAACTCTGCTTTTGATTCTCTCCATGGAGCCACTGTGTTCACTAAATTGGATCTCAGGAACGCCTATCATTTGGTCAGAATTAAAGAAGGAGATGAGTGGAAAACAGCCTTTAATACTGCATTGGGACATTTCGAATATCTGGTAATGCCTTTTGGACTCACCAATGCCCCTGGGATTTTTCAGGCCCTGGTAAACGATGTGTTAAGAGACTTCCTAAATCGTTTTGTATTTGTTTTTCTTGATGACATTCTCATATATTCCAAGAACATGTCTGATCACGTTTCCCATGTCCGCCAGGTTCTCCAAAGGCTGTTGGAGAACAAACTCTATGTGAAAGCCGAGAAGTGCGAATTCCACGTCGACACAGTCAGCTTTTTGGGCTTTATTGTGGAGAAAGGACAGATGAGAGCCGATTCAGGGAAGGTCAAAGCAGTTGCAGAGTGGCCTACACCCACCACCCGTAAGCTACTTCAGAGATTTTTGGGCTTTGCCAATTTTTATCGTCGCTTTGTGAAAAACTATAGCAAAGTTGTGGCACCTCTAAATAAGCTCACTTCCACACTTGCTCCATTTTGCTGGACCCCAGAAGCAGAGCAGGCCTTTTGTAAGCTTAAACATCTGTTCACCACTGCACCTGTTTTAGTTCATCCTGATCCCTCTCTGCAGTTTATCGTGGCGGTGGATGCATCTGATACAGGGGTCGGGGCGGTACTCTCTCAGCGGTCCAGCCAGGATCAGAAGGTGCACCCTTGTGCTTTTTTTTCTTATACCCTTGACTCCTCCGAACGTAACTATGATGTTGGTAACAAGGAGCTACTAGCAGTTAAATTGGCATTGGAGGAGTGGAGACATTGGTTAGAAGGAGCTAAGCACCCATTTATTGTGTGGACTGATCATAAGAACTTGACCTATATTCAGTCAGCGAAACGTTTGAATTCCCGCCAGGCCCGGTGGGCTTTGTTTTTTGGAAGATTTAACTTCACTATTACCTATCGCCCCGGGTCTAAGAACGTCAAGCCTGATGCCCTGTCCCGCCAGCACACACCTGAGGAGCAGACCCCCTGTCCAGACACCATCGTCCCCTCTTCCTCGGTGGTGGCCGCTGTTTCCTGGGAGATTGAATCAGCAGTAAGAGAGGCTCAGCGGGCACAGCCGGATCCGGGTAATGGCCCACCTAACCGTCTGTTTGTCACCCAGGAAAGAACCGCACTGTGTCACTCCTCAGACGTCATTTTTGGTGGCCCTCCATGGAGGCAGATGCCCGGGCATTTGTCTCTGCCTGCTCGGTTTGTGCCAGAGGAAAATCTTCTCACCGTCCACCTGCGGGTCTGTTGCAGCCATTACCTGTTCCCGGTCGTCCCTGGTCTCATATAGCAGTTGATTTCGTCACTGGGTTGCCCAGTTCTCAAGGTAACACTGCTATTCTCACCATTGTTGACCGTTTTTCTAAGGCGGTTCATTTTGTGGCCCTGCCAAAACTTCCTACGGCCTTTGAAACTGCTGATCTATTAGTGAACCACGTTTTCCGGCTTCACGGCCTTCCGTTGGATATTGTTTCAGATCGTGGCCCCCAGTTTGTTTCTCATGTTTGGAAGTCATTCTGTAAGGCATTGGGTGCAACTGTGAGCTTGTCATCTGGTTTCCCCCCCAGTCTAACGGCCAATCGGAGAGGGCGAATCAAGATCTGGAGGCTGCCCTAGGGTGTGTTGCAGCAGCCAATCCTGCTTCATGGAGTACACATCTGGCGTGGGTTGAGTATTCACATAATTCTCTCACCAGCGCTGCCACAGGACTGTCTCCGTTTGAGGCCTCTTTAGGCTATCAGCCACCATTATTTCCCTCCCAGGAGGGTGAACTGGCTGTTCCCTCTGTCCAGTTGCACCTCCGCAGGTGTCGCAGGGTTTGGAAGGATGCACGGGCTGCCCTACTACGCTCTGCTGAGAACAACCGTCGGGTGGCTGACCGCCATCGGGTCAAGGCTCCCAAATACCAACAAGGTCAGAGTGTTTGGCTTTCTTCCAAAGATATTCCACTCAGAGTTGAATCTAAAAAGTTGGCCCCACGCTATATTGGGCCTTTTGTGGTGGAACGTGTCATCAACCCCACTGCTGTCAGATTGAAGCTGCCCAGCTCTATGAGGATTCATCCTACCTTTCATGTTTCTCAACTAAAACCTGTGTCCTCCAGTCCTCTCTGCCCTCCGTCCACGCCCCCTCCGCCCGCCCGGGTCATAGATGACCACCCTGCGTACACTGTTCGGTGGCTGTTGGATGTCCGTCGCCGTGGTCGGGGCTATCAATATCTGGTGGACTGGAAAGGATACGGTCCTGAGGAGAGGTCGTGGATTCCTCGGTCCTTCATCCTGGACCCTCAGCTGGTTAGGGACTTCTACCTGGCCCATCCTGATAAGCCTGGTGGGTCGCCGAGAGGCTCCCGTTGAGGGGGGGTGCTGTTATGGGCTGGCTGTTGTCTGTCTGTGATTTCTCTCCTTTCCCTATATGGTCTGGTGTGGGCGTGTGACTGGCTGCCTGGGCTGTGATGTGACCACCTCCTATGGAGCTGCACACCTGGGTGTCGCCTCCTCATCAAGCCTAGCTGATAAAACCCTGGCTCTTCACTCCAGCCCTTGCCAGTTTGTCAGTTGTCGACCAGTATGCTACTGCTCCTTTGAGTTTTCTGTTTTTGAAACTACATTTTTTTGCTAACTCCTTGTCTCCCTGTTCCTCCAGTGCCTCCACGCCTCATGCCTGTCTGCCACTCAGCCCAGTCTACAGCCCTCCATGCCTGATCCCATTTTTTCATTTTTTGTGAATAAATAATTGAGCTTGAAATCTTGTTCTGAGTCTGCTTTGGGTCCAATTATACAAAGCCCTAACATATACACAGTTCTCAGGGGACAGTCCTGAGAATCTCATAGGGGTCATTTAATGAGTTCAGAGCAGAATTGCAAAAATGTTCAGTCTTGAGATTTTTTTAGGTCCTTTATGCGCTGTATACTGTAGCAGGGAGACACGCATTTGCTCTCTCTCCTCTTGTGTTCTCCCTGTCTATAGAGAGAGATGCATGGAGTACATAATGATGTACAGTCTCTGCCTTGTTTCTCATTCCGTCTGTCTCTCTCTTCAATTCTGCTGTCTCATTTTCTCCCCTGCCACTATTACTGCCCTCTTCTGTCTGCCCTCCCCCTCTCTCTCCCTCTCTCTGTGTGTCTCTCCCTCTCCTAGGTGTGTGACACGTACGCAGCAGAGTTGTTTGTTCCCAAGTCGGCCACACCTGCCATCATCGTGGGGAGCTCCAAGTTCAGGAGCCGCGGACGCTTCCCTGCTCTGTCCTACTTTCACCAGGACACCCTGGTCAGTGGTAGTACACACACGCACACACACACACACACACGCACACACACACACACACACACACACACACACACACACACACACACACACACACACACACACACACACACACACACACACTCTAAGGAGTATCGAAAGATATTGTGTCTAAAGGAGGAGCCAGTCTCTCTCTATCAACACCTATAGAGAACAGAGGAGGGTGGCAGGGAGACAAGAATGGAGAGGAGGAGGAAGGTAGAAAAAGCAGTCATGTAAACCAGTGGTTTTCAACCATTTTGATCACAGGACCCACTATTTATTCAGCATTTGAGCCACGGACCACCATTTGTTGACATTTTAGCCCCACAGACCCCAAAACTAAAGATTCCCATTGCTTTTGTCCACAATTCCAGGCTGGATTTCAGCAAACAAAACAGGCAAAAAATAACAATTAAGCTTCTACGTTCTCTAGTTGTGTAGACTTGGGCCAATTCACATGAAGAATATTGTAAACACAAATGTAAACATGTTTACGCTCTCAAAGAGTTACATCTGTTTAACCAACTGGTAACTTCATCATTTAGCTAGGGATCACCTGGAACCCTCTCAAGGACCACTGGTGGTCCCCAGACCACTGGTTGAAAACCAATAATGTAAAGCATGTCTAATGGCAGTATTAACTTCAACTTTTTAGCCAAAAATATACACAGTATATAGCTATATTTTCCCCTTTTGTCCCCTCTACTTTGGCGCTGCTGCTGTTACCCTGCAGACAGACACTTGCTTTGCCCTGCAGGTTTATTGTTTGTCAACCAATCATGTTGTAAAAACATTCATTGGGGCTCAGGACAATAATCAGGACAAACAATCGGGGCAATAGAGTGAAGGTGAGGTGGAGTTAAATTTCAAATCTGTTTGCAAACACAGATTTTGTACACTCTAAAGTTGCCTATATCACCGTTAAGTTATCATTATTTGCATTCATCCCAAAATTATAGCCTGGAGCATCTGACATTAGAAAACTCACTTAGATTTCGCTAACCGATAGGCTACCGGGGAGGGGACCAAAAATTACACAAGCTATGCCAGGCTTGGGGAACTACAGGAAAAGGAATCTGGTGTTGAAAGACTGGCCTCAAAACTATGCAATGCACTGCTTCCCATTGCAATCAGAACTGCAGTTTCACTCCCTATCTTCCACTGCAATGTGAAAACACCCTTCAGACACCCTTCAGACAGCCGCTTCGACCTCTATCCATCGATTGAATAGACACTTATCAACAGAAATGTTACGATCCAATCGTGCCGGTATAGCAGATATTCAGATACCCGCCGGGCAAGTAGATATTTTGTATTCATTGCATCGGTGGATCACGGATACTACTAGTAGGGCGGGGCGAAGCATAGTTTTACTGAAGTTATGTTTAGGGTTAGTAACCGCATAAAGCACCGTCTAACCCTAACCCTAGCCTAATCCTAAACCCTAAACATAACCCCAGTAAAACTAGGCTATGCCTACACCTAACCCCAACCCTAAACTTAACCTCAGTAAACTTATGCCTAAATAAATATACATAAATATATTGAGCATTTCCTAAACCCTCTGTCTATAAAACACCCATCCTACATCAAGGACACTTATGACTTTGTTGAAAAAATCAAAGCCATAACTGTACCGCAAAATGCAATTTTATTTTCCATTGACATAGACAGTCTGTACACAAACATAGAGACAGATGCCGGACTACAGGCGGTAAAGGAAATGTTCAAGAAATATCCAGACAGTAAGCGCCCAGATGCAGAATTACTAGAATTACTACATCTAAATCTGACCAAGAATGACTTTCAATTTAACAATAAATTTTACCTTCAAACAAAGGGTACAGCTATGGGAAAACGGTTTGCTCCTTCCTATGCAAACATCTACATGGCTCTATGGGAGGAAACGGCTCTAAAAAAGTGTAGACTTAGACCCACACAATACTTCAGGTTCCTTGATGACATTTTTGGAACATGGACTCATTCAGAACAAGAGTTCCAAGAATTCATTAATATATTAAACACACACCATAGATCAATTACAATCAAATACGCTACAAGCACAGAAAAAATTGATTTCCTAGATGTTACAGTATTCAAAGGACCAAACTTTAGCACAAGCGGGAAACTGGATCTTAAAGTTTACTTTAAAGAAACAGACACACATGCACTTTTACATAAAACATCCTTCCACCCACCACACACATACAGAGGTATAGTGAAATCACAACTTCTAAGGTTCAGTCGCATCTGTACACAACAAAGCGATTTTAAATTAGCATGTAAAACCCTATTTAATACCCTAAAACTGGGGTACACAAGGACCTTTCTAAGAAACACCTTTGACACCTTTCGAGAGGTGAAAGAGAGGGATGAAAGACCCCAAATTGCTCTAGTAACCACATATTCAACATTAAGCAAAATAGCTAGCATGAGGATCAAAAGAAACTTTGCAAGAAGGGCAGAAGATCCACTAGAGGGGTACAAAGTAATACCCGCCTACAGAAAAAATAAAAACTTAAAAGATTACCTAGTCCACAGCAAACTCAAAGGAACAAACAGAATCCTCCCTAAAAGCCCAGATTACTTTAAACCCAAACCACTAGTGAAGAATAGATCAACGAAAATCATGATAGGGATAAAACAAAACATTACAGCGTCCACAAAAAACTGTGTCTATCTAATCACATGCAACAAATGCAAGTTACAATATGTAGGGGAAACCAGAAACACAATAGCGGATAGACTTAACCAACATAGATATAACATAAAAAATGCCAAAGAGATGTCGCTAATAGTAGAACATTTTATGGGACATGGAATTGGGGCAATGGAAGTGTGCGGATTAGAATCCAATCAAACATGGACAGAGGGAGAGAGGAAGTTTGCAGAAAAACAATGGATTTTAAAACTTAATACAACATTTCCACAGGGCTTAAACCACTATGAAAGATAATTAAGATTATTTATCTCAAGACCTATAGACTCCTTCAACAAAGATGGCGAATGCAAATATTCTCTGTATTGTACTCATACATAATGTTGTAAGATACAAAACATTGAAGTGTTTTACCACAAACCTAACCTAACCCTAACCATAACTTCAGTAAAACTTCCTTCGCCCCGCCCTACTAGTAGTATCCGTGATCCACCGATGCAATGAATACAAAATATCTACTTGCCCGGCGGGTATCTGAATATCTGCTATACCGGCACGATTGGATCGTAACATTTCTGTTGATAAGTGTCTATTCAATCGATGGATAGAGGTCGAAGCGGGTGCTTCAGACTCCATCTTAGCCCATAACACAGTGCTTGCCCTAGTGCATTGGTTCAAATTCAGATTTTAAAAATGAGTGAAAATTATATGCAAAATTGGAAAACATTTGACCATATTCATGTTACATCAGATTGAAGGGACACAATCTAGTAATGGCACAGTTAATTATCATAATAATAACTATAGATAAATTTATATAGCGCTTTTCAGGGTACCCAAAGTCGCTTTACAGAAAAGAAAAACAAACAAATAGCTTGATTAAGAAAAAAGAAAATAGACAAAAATAAAGATTAAAAGGTTAAAACTAGAGACAGGATTGGTGTAAAAAGTGGGGGTGGAATACTATGTGGGAAAAGCAAGTCTGAAGAGATGGGTTTTGAGTGTGCTTTTGAACAGTTGAAGGGTGCCGGCAGCTCTGATGTCAGGTGGCAGTGGGTTCCACAGTGAGGGGGCAGCCACTGCAAATTTGACTTATTTAACTTGTGGGTTTGAAGTTGGTTGGCAGTACTTGACCGGAGGGAACGGGTGGGGCTGTGGCGATAATGTATCTTAATACTTGATCATAACTTCAGCATAATGTTGTCATAACAACACTAAATTGTCTCTGTAGTGACATGGGAGAGCTTTTTAAAATTTATTTAAATGAATTTGTGTGCGCGTGTGTGTGTGTGTGCGCGCGCGCGGGTTTGTGTGCGCACGTGGGTGTGTATGCGCATGTGCGTGTGTGTGTGTGTGTCAGGCGGCGGTGTGTCGCTGCAGTCAGCCTCTGTCAGGGTTCAGTGGGAGGTGTCAAGAGGACGAACAGATGCTGCAGGCAGTGATGAAGTCCAACCCTGGCAGTGACTATATCTATGTGGTGGACACACGGCCTAAGGTAGAACACCACTACACCACCAGCATATCTATATCTATGTGGTGGACACACGGCCTAAGGTAGAACACCCCAACAGCACCAGCATATCTACACTGTATATCTATGTGGTGGACACACGGCCTAAGGTAGAACACCACTACACCACCAGCATATCTATATCTATATCTATATCTATGTGGTGGACACACGGCCTAAGGTAGAACACCACTACACCACCAGCATATCTATATCTATGTGGTGGACACACGGCCTAAGGTAGAACACCACTACACCACCAGCATATCTATATCTATATCTATGTGGTGGACACACGGCCTAAGGTAGAACACCACTACACCACCAGCATATCTATATCTATATCTATGTGGTGGACACACGGCCTAAGGTAGAACACCACTACACCACCAGCAAAAACATCCACTTGAATTTCCTTTCTCTTAAGCTTCTTAGGCCTGATTTACAGTCAGACAAATTAGCCTGAATCAGATCTGAGTCACCTCGGGATTGAAATCTGATTGGTTTAAATGGTCTATGACTTTGGCTACCTTTGACTATGGTAAGGGGCTTGTTTTTATCTCCTTTTATCATCTTTGGCCCTTAAACTGTTAATGATATACAGTACATATAGTGTTGAGTCACTGCACCTTTAATGTTGATGTCGATCCACAGTGATGCGTTTGTTTTGGCTTTCCCTCCAGCCACAATACATTGAAGTAATGGAAAATGGAATCTCTAGTCCATTTTGGGGAGAATCCAGTTCCAGTAGATGAACAAAGCCACCGCATATAATATAAATATTTCTAATTGCTTTGATGAGGATGTATTTGTGTGTGCACGTGTTGTGTGTCCCAACAGCTGAACGCCATGGCTAACCGGGCAGCAGGTAAAGGCTATGAGAGTGAAGACCACTACACCAACATCAAACTGCACTTCATCGGCATCGAGAACATCCACGTCATGAGGAGCAGTCAACAGAAGATCATTGACGATAAAAAGGCGTGTGTATTTATGTATGTATGTGTGTGTTAAATTGTGCATTTATATAGCGCCTTCATTCAATGCACTTTACATAGACCATACCTGGGCATTATGCTGCCCGGGGGCCAAATGCGGCCCTTTGGCTGACTCTGACCGGCCTGTGAAAGAGTTTTAAACCAGTGGTCCGGGGACCACCAGTGGTCATTGAGAGCGTTATGGACCCGCAAGAGTCCAGTTTCATTTTTACATTTGGTTTCATTTTTACGCTCTTAAGAGTTAAAGTATTCTGAAATTCATCCGAATTAGCCCAAATCTACACAACTAGGACCAGATTCAGGGAAGCAAATACGCCCACGCACTGAAGCGTATCGGCATTAACGCTCATTCTCTCACCTCGCCGGTAATCAGAAAGAAGAATTTTACACCGCAGGGCGAGACGTTCATCGTGCAGTCGTCGGACAATACGCATATTGACAAGTCAGCTCAGGAGGTGGTGTAAGCACCACAGGGCTTGCGTATATGTACCTGCAACAGTGGAGTTGATACCAGGGCACACTATTTAATCAGCATTTGAGCCACGGACCACCAAATGGACCCTTTGTGTTCATTTTTTTCATTTGGGTTCATTTTTATCCTGTGTGTGTGTGTGTGTGTGTGTGTGTGTGTGTGTGTGTGTGTGTGTGTGTGTGTGTGTGTGTGTGTGTGTGTGTGTGTGTGTGTGTGTGTGTGTGTGTGTGTGTGTGAACAAATCGCCGATCACCGAAATCAAAGGCATTATAAAGGGATTCAATGACAATTCCAGCTCTCAAACAAGGCCCGGACCTCTATGGAAATAATAATACATAGGTATACCTTTTTCCTTTAACGAAAAAAATAAAACTTACATTAATTATGTCCCCAAACGATTTTTTTTTAAAGTTCAATTTCACCACTGTATTAAAATAACAATTCTACAAGCTTACACGGCCCATCACTGCTTTTCCAACTCCACACAGAATAGTTTAACGTGCCTAGTAACTTACCTCCTTACGTCTTTTCAAAGGACCGTTATATTGTAGCCTATATCCAGTGGAATGAATGCAGCTGCGACTCGCTAAATAAATTAAATCAGCTGGACTAGGTCTGTAGCCTACATATTGGGCCAAATCAATGAACTGCGCAAAGGTCCAACACCACTTCAAACTCGCTGGATTATAATTCAACACCGAAAATTATTGTGTCCGTTTTTGTTTTATGGATGGGTCTGTGCGACTCTCCAATCTCACAAACATGCAGAGGCTGCTCTGCTGGGTGGCGCCCTTGCCAGAAATAGGCTAATAAATGAATAGCCTAAATAAATAAATGTGAGAATATGCTGTGCGTCGGGTTGAAATGCATGAGAAGGTAGGTATCCATATGTAGAAAACGGATGCTTTTGGTGGTGGTCCAGGACCCCCCCCTGACTTTTTCGCTTAGTTTTGTAGTTCTTCACAATAGCCTATTATTTATTCCATGAAGGACGAGGAGGAGTGATCAGTCCATCTAGCCTAGACCCCGATGTCCCATGAACTTGTTGATCAGCTGATTTTGACAGCAGATACGCAATAATAAGTATTATTATTGCCTGTTATATTATATTTAATTTAATATTGTAGGCAGCGTTGTTTAATAGATCTGACCCACATTCAGACTGGCATGATTGACTGTAATTACTTAATTGGTTGCACAGCTGTGTAACATTCGATATTTTAACATTTTAAAATATTGTAATATAGCCTCAAACATGTAGCCTACAGTATATTCGTTCGAATGAGGTTTTGCCTTATAGAATACATGGCTCTTAGTTTTTCAAATCAAGCCCCTGATAATTAAAAGTAGCCTATGCTCAGGCACATGTGGTCTAAGCTGCGCAGATAAAAAATGACGCATTATCTCTCTTCATATTGTTTGAAGTCATATAAAACCTATACCTATACCTACACCCAATGAAATATAAAATATATAAAATATACACTGTATTGGCACGTTGGAATTAAAACAATCGCTTGCAAACCCAGTGAGGAAGGGACATTTGAAATCTCAAAACTTTTGACGGAGTCCGTGCGGAGTTGATGTCTGTTGACAGATGCTTGGATTCAGTATGGTAAGTGCCTGCTTACAACGCACACATACGGACAACGTTTGAGAAAATATGCAGTCTGAACAATTGTTGTAGGCCTACATAGGCTGTGTGTGGCAGAATTAAACATATATTTTGAGCTGTTATTTGGTATTTTACGGTAGGCCTATGATCGTGCCTATATCTTTTTATTAGGCCTATATTATTTTTTACCTTTGCAAAGGTGAGAGTGAGCAATTGTTCAATAGAAAGGGCTTTTTTATTTTAATTACCAAATAGCTGAGGTTGAACTAAATACTAAATAAATGCATTTGCATTATATAAGGGGCAGCTTATATTTTTTAGTGCTTGCATTCAATCAGTTGACATTGCGAGTGACTCGTCTGTCAAAATCAGCTGATCAACAAGTCCATGCGACATGGGGGACCACAGAGAGACCACAATGTTCAGTTGTAAAATTTCTGAACTCTGGGCTGCAGCTAGAGTTCAGACAAACTGCTGACTCACGTTTGTTGCCTTTTATGGTATGAAATGGGGCGCGGAAGAATGAAAATGGGATGGTCCTGTCATTTGCGATCATTCTCACACGCTGGTATTCCTCTGGGAATGCTCGTGCACGGGCACCTGACATACGCTACCTCCAGAGGATTACGCTCAGCGTACTCAGGGTTCTCTGTATTGCACCGTTGGTTCGAGTGGAGCGTGTTTACGGGCACTTGGCACCCCCTATCGTTGAATGTGCGTATATTTTCTTTCCTGAATTAGGTCCCTAGAGAATGTAGAAGATTAATGGTCATTTTGATCACATCCAGCCTGGAATTGTGGACAAAAACATAAGAAATCTTTAGTAGCAATTAGGGGTTGAGTGTCTTGCTCAAGGACACTTCGGCACTAACTCTGAGGGAGCCCGGGTTTGAACAAGCACCCTTGCGGTTTCCCTCCACCACCCCCATGTGTGTGTCTGTGTAACCCTACTCTCTCACTCTCCTGTGCTCTCTGCTCTCTCTCCATGCAGTGGGTGAGCTGCGGGCTCCGTCGGTGACCGACTTCCTGTGGGGTCTGGAGAACTCTGGTTGGCTCAAACACATCAAAGCCATCATGGACGCTGGAGTTTTTATCGCCAGGGTCCGTGCGCGCGCGCGCGAACACACACACACACACACAAACACTCGTGCACATATGCAGATACTGTGACACAATCATGCTGCCACACACATAATTCCAACACAAACCATAACCGTGTGTGTGTGTGTCTCTCCCTCTTTCTCTCACTCCAGTCGGTGGCTGACGAGGGCGTCAGTGTGTTGGTTCACTGTTCAGATGGTTGGGACCGGACCGCTCAGGCCTGCTCTCTAGCCAGCGTCCTGCTGGACCCATACTACAGGACCACCAGGGGACTCATGGTATGACCTCACCCTTTGAGGAGTCACTGTCCAATGACAGTCCAAATAGTTTAGCAACTGTTGCTATGCAGGTCAAGTTTCCTGGTCAAGCTTTCCTCTGCTAACCTAGACGGATTGGGGAGGGACTTAGTGAATGGCTACCGTACTTTCCGGCTTATAAGCCGCGACTTTTTCCCTGTGCTTTGGACCCAGCGGCTTATTCAGCGGTGCGGCCAATGTATGGATGTTTACGGCTAACAAACACTATAGGGCGTTCTAAGTCTAAATGCACGGTATGCACCCCAACTTTAAGCCGGCCCGAGCAGGAAGGGGACAGGGCACAGGCAGTTCGCTAAGACAGACACTACTAAATGCATCATGAAAAGCAAACGAAGAAGTACATATAACGCAGCTAAAGTCAGTCGAGCTGGTTGTATAATAAGGAAATCTATCTGCTGCACGTAGCCTTGGGATCAATGAATCAATGGTTAGACGGCGGACCAACGCGAGGAACGCCAGCGCGGCGGAGACGCCATGAGCTCCGCGGACCGCGGCGCCAGCGCGCGGACCACCAGCGCGAGCAACATGCTGAAAGCAACTTTTTCTCAAGTCTGCCAGTGGATCCTGACTGCGTGGAAAAGTGTCAAAACATCCACAAACGGGTTTAGAAAGGCTGGCGGCAGCAGCAGCAGCAGCAGCGCGATCAGGAATAGGAGGGGGTCCGTGGAGGCAGCAATAAAGACGCCTGGCCGAGCGTCTTAAACATTGAGAGGATTCCTGGTGGTCCCCAGCTAAATGGTGGACAGTTGGTTAACCAGATGTACGGTAGGCTACCTTTTTTCATGAACCAAATGGACCCGCAAGCGCTCATTTGGTTTCATGAAGTGATCGGAGTTGCGTATCTCCGGCTACACTCTATGGCCAGGCCTGGATGTAATATTTCTCAATCGGGGGGGCAGCCGAAAATGGCAGTTGGTTTAGTGGTGCCACAATTGTAGTTAGTCAATGTTTAACTACCGCTATAAGCATTTGATTTGAAATATCTTTGAAGTTTTCATTGTTTGCATTCCCCCCACCATGTCTATGCCTAGATCCGTCCCTGGTCTATGGCTCTAGCGTTAATTACATACAGCACGTGCAGTTCTGTAGTCGTTTAAATAATAAAAAGGATGCTTCTCAAACAGCATTTCGTTGCCGACAATCTCATCTGTGCAAGAACCCTTACATATGGTAATTAAGCATTAAAACACCCGCGGCTAATAGGCCAGTGCGTCTTGTATATGTACACAATTGATTTTTTCGCTAAATTTGGCTGATGCGGCCTATATTCAGGTGCGCTTTATAACCCGGAAATTACGGTAATTATATGAAAACAAGTTGAAAAGTAGTAAAGTGGTCCTTTAACCATGACTTTTTTCTACCTTCCTCCCCTCTCTCCATTCCTGTGTGATTCTGTCTCCCCTGTTCTCTAGGTGTTGATAGAGAGAGACTGGGTCTCCTTTGGACACAAGTTCTCCCACAGGTAGGTGCTTCTCAAACGGTTTCAGAACGTTGTTATCTGGTGGAAACCTCTTATCGATGCTTATGAAACCTTCAGGGCTCTAGGGATGAGCTTTGCAACATCAAAAGATTTTACACACACCAAAGTCCTTATGGCGGTTCCGGCCATATGGGAGGAGAGACCGATGAGGGAATCTTGAATAATAAATAATAAATAAGAAAGTGGGATGCACATACACACTGCAGGCATAAAGTGGCAATATTTGATATAGGGCCAGAATAAGACATGAAACTCTGTGCACCCACTTCTCTCAAGATTTCCTCTTCAGAAAGCTCTTATTGCCATACCGATATTTTGACATTTTTCATTTTTTCATAAATCATCTCAGCGATTTTCAGCGCACATCTCTCTCTCTCTCTCTCTGTCTCTGTCTCTGTCTCTCTCTCTCTCTGTCTCTCTCTGTCTCTCTGTCTCTGTCTCTGTCTCTCTCTCTCTCTGTCTCTGTCTCTGTCTCTGTCTCTCTCTCTCTCTGTCTCTCTCTCTCTCTCTCTCTCTCTGTCTCTGTCTCTGTCTCTCTCTCTCTCTGTCTCTCTCTCTCTCTGTCTCTCTCTCTCTCTCTCTCTCTCTCTCTCTCTCTCTCTCTCTCTCTCTTTCTCTACAGTATCTCTCTCTCTCTCTCCCCATTTCCTTTCAATAAATGCCTTAACGGATGCATGCAACCGATAATCATTTAGCAAGCTAACCGGTGGCTGCCCCTCACTGTGAATAGTTTCATAATTAGCCACATAAAACTGTCATCGACACAGATCATCACAATAGTGTGTGTGCGTGCATGTGTGTGTCTGTTGGTTTGTCAAGTTTGTAAGAAAATTAATTCAGTGTGTACATACATTCATTTGCAAGTAGACACTGTACATTCACTTGCAGTAGTCCTTACCCTATCCTTGACCTCTTACAGGCGTATGCAAAGGCTCAATTTATCTATCTTAAGGGGCTTACAGACGGCGAGGAATAAATCGCCCACTCTAATTCATTCTCAATGGGGCTAGCATTTTTTTAGCACAAAAGTTCAAAAATCGACCCGCGTTCAAGAGAGCGTTTATCGTCGGTCGTTTTCCGCCAGGCGTCACTGATTTTGGCCGCGCACGCGTGCACGAAACGAGCACGCGCGCGAGTTCAATTCAAGTTAAATTCCAGTGAACTTTTTGTAAAACGCTTGGCGATTTATAGCAAACAAACATTGAGGAGTGAGGACCCTCTACCAGTAGACCTGCACAGTGCCGTTTCTGTTCCAGGAAGGAGTGGATTCCCTAATCATTTGGCGCAGCCGAGCCGAGCCGAGCCAGGGCCGGATATAGCCAGCCCTACTAGGGTGGGCTGGAAGAATGGCAGGGTGGGCAACTCTAAAGTTTTTCATAAGGAGCAGTGCTTTTGAACATTTTTGATACTAGGGCCCACTATTTATTCAGCCTTTGAGTCACGGAACACCATTTGAGGATATTTTAGCCCCACAGACCCCAAAGCTAAACCCCTGCCCACCCATGCCACCTCTAGATCCGGCCCTGTGCCGAGCCATGCCGTGAGTTGTGGCAATTCTGCTCTAACGTTCTAATGTTTACAACGCATTTTGCCCGACGTGTTGTGAGTTTGTCACGGCCATGCTATATGACAAAGTGAAGCATGTTGATGTTGGTTACATGCTTTTAGCCTGCAGAGTTTATTATACAACATATTTAAACCGTGCTGGATGCTGCCCATCTTATTTTAGCCTACACACCTTGAATAATTATAGTCTACGTTCAAATATCAACCTCTAGCCATCATTATAGGTGAGTCATTAATTCATTGTAAATTAATTGTAAATTCAGCGTGGTCATGATCAGGTAGCCTGCTTCACCGGAGCCAGCCCCCCTCCCCTCCCCTCCTGACATAAAATGCTCGGCGTTTATCGACGGCGCGATTTTCCTTATGTCGGCAAAAAAAACTCGCCCGGCGATAACGCCGGCGTTTATCGTTGCCGTCTGTAAGCCCCTTTAGACACCATTTGTAGACGTAGATGCTAGTTTATATATACTTATAACATTTCATGTTACATTCTTACAGTAGCAAGCTGCATTAGCAAGACAGCTTCCCAAAGACGATGTTCACATGCAGCGACGGTTCAGCTGTTTTATACTATAGGAGGTGCGACAGAACACACCAACGTTGCTCCTCCTCCTCCTCCTCCTCAGGTACGCCCACCTGGACGGGGATCCCAAGGAGGTGTCTCCGGTCATGGACCAGTTCCTGGAGTGTGTGTGGCAGCTGTCGGAGCAGTTCCCCTGTGCCTTCGAGTTCAACGAGCGTTTCCTCCTGGCCATACACACCCACGTCTACTCCTGCCAGTACGGAACCTTCCTGGGAAACTGCCAGAAGGAACGACTCGACATGAGGTAACCTGAGGATGTACACCGTCCATGATGTCACAGCCCAACTGGTTCCAAACAATTTTACTGTATGCCAGGCGTTTTCAACCTTTTTCATACCAGAGCACACTAAAGTTTTTGCCTACAATTTAGAGAGAGATAACTGGCAAAGTGGCAAAACATTGGTGAAAATAACAATTCTTCTACATTTTCTAATTGCGTAGATTGTTGAAAATTAAGTCATTCAGATGTTTAAATATAATTTAACTCTTGAAAGCGGTAAATTGAAACCAAATGGACCTGTAAGGGTACATTTGGTTTCATTTTAACGCTTTCAAGAGTTACAGATCTCTAAGGGTCTATAAGAGTTACAGATCTCTCAGGGACCACTGGTGGTCCCCGGACCACCTTTTGAAAACCACTGGTGTATGCCATATCACAACAGTACAAGACTTACTGCTTTATATCAGATATTATGGATATACATCAGACTGCTTTGATAGTTGAATCACCTTTGTAGCAAATGGTGAAGCATTTGTGCCTTTGATCCTGAAAAATTGCTTGAAATCATCATTTTGTTTTTCTTATCACAAATAGAAGAATATTGCCATGATTTTGTCACGATTCGAGTTGGCTTTGTGGAAGTCTATGAGGAAAGTCTGTCCTTGTCCAATCAGCACGTTAGCAGAGGAAAGCTTGACCTGCATAGAAACGGTGCTAAGCTATTTGGACTGGCATTGGACAGTGACTAAACTCTGCCACAAAGGGGGGAGTTTTGAGAAGGGACGGGGCTGTGGCCTTCTATACTTGGTGGGTCAACTGTGTGTGTGTGTGTGTGTGTGTGTGTGTGTGTGTGTGTGTGTGTGTGTGTGTGTGTGCGTGTGCGTGTGCATGTGCGTGTGCACGTGTGTGTACGTGCGGCCCTAGGCTTCAGGAGCGGAGCCACTCGGTGTGGAGCCAGCTGTGGAAGGACAGAGCTCAGTACACCAACCCACTGTACAAGGCTGAGCAGAGCCAGACACAGGGTGTGCTAAAACCCAACACCTCCCCCTACTGCTTCAAGTGAGTTCAACTTATTGCACTACATCCACAGGCAGGTTGAGACAGAAATGTCACTATCGCTATCTCTGGATTCTAGACGGCAGATTCGTCACACTTGATGGGAGTGAAAATACAACCCTAAGTTTGTTGGAATGCATTGGAGTTTAATGAGATCTTAGTGACCAGCTCCTGAACACATAATGTCTCTGTATAAGTGTGAACCTTTTGCTAAGTGATCAATAAGTGATCAAATAACAGAATATAAAGGGTTTTCTTGTTACCCTTCCATTGAAAGGGACATTTCACCTCTTTTGCAAACAGAGCTTATTTTAATGATGTTTAGGATGGATGAAACACTTTTTAATGTGTGTGAAACACTTTTTAATGTGTGTAGGGCAATATGGTTTCTATATATTCTAGTTATGAATGGATCATGAGCCTCAGTGGCTGCATGGAGGTGTGACTTTGTTCATGAACCTCCTAAACTAAAATGTCTAAAAAACTATATTACTCACATTAGGACACACGTATGTCCTAAACATCATTAAAATAACCTCTGGTTGCAAAATCCATATGGAAAAAACTTTATATGCAAACTCTTGAAAGTGGCACCTTTCATACAAGCAGCTTTACAAAAACATACTATGGATCTTATATCTTTTTTGAATGTTATATAAATCACAAAATTATATGTTTTTTATATATTTTTCATTTTACACAAAATACTATGGATCTTATGTTCCTATGTCTTATGTTTATTCTCTTATATGAAACGTGCCACTTTCAAGAGTTTACATATACAATATTTTCCATAGGGATGGGGTGAAGTCTCTCTTTATCATCTTATAAGGCAGGCAAAACTGTCAAATTTTCATTTTACTTTAAGTAGCATCCACAGCCACTTGCCCAAATGGTTGTTTATCCTTTTAAAACCAATGTTTGGAATGGATTTTTTCCACTTTAAACAAAAGAAGCACTGAACAGCTGCCCAAATGGCATGATTACACTGACACACCTCTGGGTGAAATGGCTATTTTTGTCATTTTATTTTGAAGCGACAGACTAGCAGATGGCAATAGCTCAGCAAGTGAGCTACTATTTGGCTTATTTCTAGCATATTTCTAACGTAACACATTTGAAGTTGCTGCTGACATTTTGTATGGTGGTTGCAAAATCCATATGGAAAAAACTTTATATGCAAACTCTTGAAAGTGGCACCTTTCATACAAGCAGCTTTACAAAAACATACTATGGATCTTATATCTTTTTTGAATGTTATATAAATCACAAAATTATATGTTTTTTATATATTTTTCATTTTACACAAAATACTATGGATCTTATGTTCCTATGTCTTATGTTTATTCTCTTATATGAAACGTGCCACTTTCAAGAGTTTACATATACAATATTTTCCATAGGGATGGGGTGAAGTCTCTCTTTATCATCTTATAAGGCAGGCAAAACTGTCAAATTTTCATTTTACTTTAAGTAGCATCCACAGCCACTTGCCCAAATGGTTGTTTATCCTTTTAAAACCAATGTTTGGAATGGATTTTTTCCACTTTAAACAAAAGAAGCACTGAACAGCTGCCCAAATGGCATGATTACACTGACACACCTCTGGGTGAAATGGCTATTTTTGTCATTTTATTTTGAAGCGACAGACTAGCAGATGGCAATAGCTCAGCAAGTGAGCTACTATTTGGCTTATTTCTAGCATATTTCTAACGTAACACATTTGAAGTTGCTGCTGACATTTTGTATGCCTAATACACTGTCTGGATGTCACCTTGAGTGAGATTAAAAGTAGTTCTATACTTGTGTAGTTCTGAACCCAAAAGCAGCTGGGTTTGGTGAATGAAATCAGGATTAATTTATATGCATGTGAGCCTTATCTACAGTACCCTAGGGGACACAGGGAGAACATGCAAACTCCACACTTCACACTTTATTTAACCCATGCCTCAAGTAATGGTAACTGATGACACGGAGGAGGAGACCCGTCACCAGCACCCACGCCGGTGCCCCTAGCGGGAATCGAACGCAGGACCTTCTAGCTGTGAGCCGACAGCACTAACCACTGTTCTACCTGCCACTTTTGTTCTAGAAATACACAAAAAAGATGTACAATGTACCCTATGCCCATACGATGACCACATTTACAGATAGGTATGTATTATGGTCCGTAAAATATGGTACCTGTGGTAAATACGGTACTGTCCTCTCCTCCCTCCCAGGTTGTGGAAGGGTCTTTACCAACACGTGGAGAAGCCCCCTCGCCCCCCTCCGCCCCGCCAGTCGCCCGCCGACTGCCTGTCCGCTGTCCGGGAGGAGACGCAGCGGCTGGAGGAGGAGCTGACCAATCACCAGGAGGTACCGCCTGGAGGAACCGCCCACCACCACCCCCCGGCCTCCAAACAAGGCATACGACGCACTCACCCACCTCTCTTCTCTCTCCACGCCCACTCTGAACCAACTCCCCCAACCCCCCACACTAGTGTTGATCTGTACCAGAGTATGCATAGGGATACGCAAAGTCCGTTCACTGCATGGGCTCAGTCCAGTGGCCGCTCTTCTACTTAAATTGAGAATGGGGACAGCAATTAGGGACAATTAAGTCCTGGACCCTGAAAGACTGCAGAGCACAGAGATGCAGAAATGCAGTGGACTCAGCGTAGATCATCCCATTTTGTCCTGACACTAGATTCTAGTTTCTGACATTAGATTGTAGTTTCTCACACTAGTTTCTAGTTCCTGACACTAGATTGTTGTTTCTGATGCTATATTTTAGTTTCTGAAACTAGATTCTAGTTTCTGACACTAGATTCTAGTTTCTGACTTTAGGTTCTAGTTTGTGGCGCAAGATTCTAGTTTCTGGTGCTAGATTCTAGTTTCTGGTGCTAGACTAGTTTCTGACACTAGATTCTAGTTTCTGAAGCTAGATTCCAGTTTCTGATACTAGATTCTAGTTTCTAATGGTAGATTCTTGTTTCTGACACTAGTTTCCAGTTTCTGACATTATAAGATAATTTCTTATGCTAGATTCTAGTTTCTGACGCTACATTATTGTGTCTGACACTAGAGTCTAGTTTCTGACATTAAATTATAATTTCTGACATTATATTCTATTAAATTATATTTCTGAAATAGCAGACCTAAAATCTCATTACACGCCACTTGGTAGCATGCTATATGAGCTTGTAGACCTGATATTTTTGGGATGTCTACCTCTGTCATGAGTGTAGCTAAATTGGTTTTCTTATCTTCTTCTTAGAATTAGAATGTAGCCAAAAAGTCACCATATTGAATTCCATTGGATGAAGAAACTGCTCTCAAAGTCACTTTCTTTAATCACATAAACTAACATTAAAACACCCTGTGGCCTGTGCTGGGTTTTGGGGTAATGCATACTAGAAGAATCAGCTTTGTTCAAAGACAAATATTAAGTTGATTTAGCCATTTGTTGTGGGTAAAAATAAGTATCTCAATCCGAATCCGGGTTCTCCAAAATTGTAAAATCATAGCAAAATTATAAAATCACAGTTATTGACATTTGTCCTGTATTGGGTGGGGAGTTTGTGTTGTTATCCATTGGTTTTGTATGCGTTTGTTTATTTTACATAGACAGACATCTATAGTGCACACTTCCACTATGATTTTCACATTACTGAACACCACAACTCAGTAATGATTATTTTCCTCAGAAGTCATTTAGATGCCTGATTTACACTGGTAGCCAAATCCAGCTTGAATCAGATCTGAGCCACCTCCAGCTCAGAATCTGATTTGTTTAAAAGAGTCATGTGACCTGTTAAGCCGGGTCAGATCTGATTCAGAATGGCCTTGGCTGCCAGTGTCCTAACATCCTTCCTTCCTCTCCTACCTTCCCTTTAACTGCAGAGGATCGCGGCCCTGACGGGGACACCAATCACGTGTCAGAAGGTGGAGGTTCCCAGGAGGAGGTTTAGCCTATCGCACCTGCGGTACTGCGGTCCGGACCCGCCCACTTCCTACGTATATCCAATCACCAGCCCGGCACAGAACTACGGCAGCAGCAGCGCATCCTTCACTTCTTCTTTTGGACCGACCGGACGACCGGCTCTGACCACCACCAAGAAGGACCTGGACCGGCCGGCGGCTCTGACTCTGCCTTTAGGTTCACCGCCTGCCCCTGATGACCTCTCCACCTGCAGCGACTACGAGTCGGGTGTGGCCGACCTCTGCAGCCGTTCGTCCAGCGGTGAGGACTACGGAAAGGACCTGGACTAGTATGTAGGACAAAGGGGGGCTGCCCTCACCGTTTGCCTGAATGGATATCAAACCCATAATTCTGTCTGGCTGGAAGCCCAGGGAGAGAGGGTGGAGAAATACAGTGCAAAAAATGCAATTTAAAGGAACACTTTCCCCCTGTTTTCAACCTTATCTTCACACTAATTAATCCTCGCAAATACTCGTTGTGAGACGCCATTTTCAGATATATTCACTGGCTTCGGACAGGACAGAACTGGAGTCAGTCGAGTGCCAACTTGTGTATTGTGCACAAGTAGCCCATGGCCTACTTTTGCGTGAGCAGAGCGAGCGACCCAAAAACAAATGAAAACACACTTTTTAACTCCAAAAAACACTTAAACCCCAAGGACAAGAAAACAAGGTAAACAAGGTTGTTTACAGGTGCCAAGAACGTTAAGACGTACCTTGGCAACGGTGGGATCTAAAGGCACAGTCACACGTCTATATATGTAGGATAAAAAAAAAGTATATGACTACTGTTTTTGTTTTTTTTTTTGTTTTGTTTTGTTTTGAGATCAATCAATTTGTGCATATGGATGGCACTCTGGACCAAATGAGGCTGCTACAGGCTGGCAAAATGGCACCTAAGGAGTTAATTTAATATTCTCTTGGACAACAATAATTGTTTTTTTGCAGAATCTCCTTCAGGACATAATGCTTATGACATTAGTTACAAAGTTCTCTTAACTACATCACCATTACATCGTGACCTAAACCAGCCAATCGGAATACTTTGAGGGACGACCGACAGTTGACAACCACGAACCGATCGCTTTGCTTCCTCTCGCTTTGCTCGCGCAACTTAACTACCACGAGTGAGTGACCTGATTTGAGTTGGTCATTTCAAGCACACATTGGTTTTGTGATTTTTTTTTTTTAAGGGATTCATTCCTGACTGCTGAGTTCACGGTTTAAATGAAGTGACTGTTAGATAGAAGAATGCAACTAAGGTTAGCATTGTGTTAACGATTTTAGCACAACGCTAACTCCCTTGCGTGGGCCTGTGAACACTGACATTTTGTTATTATACGAGCGAAGAAACTTACTGTCGGGTGGTAGAAACCTTAAAGGGATCCCAGGCTAATATGATTTTCCACAAAACATTATACTTGTTCTCTAAAAGTACAACATACAAATAAAAGCACCGTCAGTATTTTATTGGTTTCATAAATAGATAATCTTTCAGTTAATAGCACATCCCCAGAAAGCCTCTCCCATGTTGAAGCGGTCGGCCCTAGTGGTTAGAGTGTGATCTGCACACTCATGGATTCATGACTAGGAAACCCCATGGCCCTGAAGTTTAACATTGGGCGCTCGTTCATATGCGTGTTAATGGAGGTAACACTTCCACGTTTGATTACCAAAATTTGGTGATAAAGTGCAGAAGTGGACCTGACTTGGCAGTCTTCCGGATGCTTCAAAACGCCACAGAGCAGCTTGTATTGAAATGAATAGCAAGGGGGTGGGGCTATAATTCATCATCTGAATTAACCGAAGTCTACACACCTAGAGAATGTAGAAGATTAATGGTCCTTTTGATCTGTACGTTTGCCTGTTTTGGTTCTGAAATCCAAAAGCAAAAGAAATCTTTAGTTTTTGGGGTCTGTGAGGCTAAAATGTCATCAAATGGTGGTTGGTGGCTCAAATTCTGAATAAATAGTGGGCCATGGTATGAAAAGGGTTGAAAACCCCTGCTCTATGGTGAATAGGGACTGCTCCTGGAGCAGGTTGATGATGTCACAACCTTCCCTAATTCTGTAGACATCATCAGCCCATGACTGCAGCAGTCCCTGTTGAGAGCAGATTTGCTATTTATGAAAGAAATACAATATTTAGGCTGCTTTTATTTGTTTATTTTAGTTGTAGAGGACAAATATAATGTTTAAAGGCATATTTGTCTTATTAATCAGGGCTCCTTTTAACAACTCCAAAACTTCAAAAACTGTTACTTTCCTGAAATGGAAAACAAAATGTGTTCCCATGGAACCAGTGTAGTTATTAGTATTTCTTGTAATACTTTTATTGTTCCACTATTTACAAATCCCAACACAAGACACATTAACCACTTTCTTTTTTTTTTAATGGCAGATCTACAAGCTCCCAAAAGTAGCAAGCTCACAACGTGTGCTAGGGACGGGTGACCAGATGTCCCTCTTTGCGTGGGACAGTCCCTCACTTCCAAGACCTTCCAGGTATCCCATAAACCCTGTCCCATATTGTGTCTGGCAGCCAGGCATCATCACTGAACACCCTAATAGTGAGTCCCCTAACCGTTGCGTTACAGCCTGCTGTTGTAAAGGTCTCTCATTCTGTTTCCCCGCAAGATGCGTTTTTTAAAACAAAATTAGAGATGTCCGAGGAGATGATGGCCAATATGGTCCTAGACGACAACAAGGCAAAGTCAAGTCATACGCTGCAAACCTCTTACTCTTGTAACTCTTCTCACTAGAGATGCTTCTGTCCCTTTTGTAGTTTGCATCTGGTCACCCTAAGTGTGTTTCGTAGTGAGTGAGTCGGTGTTGAAGCATTGTGAGCATTGGTTATTTTTGCTACTTCTGTGCGACATTGTATTTGTAGTATGAAAGAAGGACATTCATGTAGGTACGGAAAAACAATCTGACAGATGCTGAGGTTTCTGTCAGATAGTGACGGTAATGTGTTGTCTTGCTGAAGTATGATGGTTGGAGTGAGAAAGTTTGGTGGCACTTTTGTTTATGTTTTATGTACACATGGTTATCAGTCATTTGGAATCCACAGAAGGAACCAATGCGTCTGCGCTGCGTTTTGAGCTTGTAGATTCTTGCAATAGTTATTTTATGATGAATGTGCAATTGAAATGTTCAAAACTGACAATAGAACACATTAGATTAAAGGGTGTTCGAATTGGGCAAACTAATACTTAATAATTTATCTCTACATGATGTAATTCTTTATGGAACACTCTGTTTCACAAATGGGAAAGGTCATTGCTTTAAACCATGTGTACAATACAACACCTGTGGACTGTATTTTAACCTCTTAAATCCTACTACTGTATAGTGCTTTGAATTTTGAAATTCACCTGACGCTACACTAAACCTATACACTGAAAAGTCCTTGATCTACAGGATCACAGAGATGCTATGACACTGTGCAAGCCTGATCGACTATTTAAGCTAAATGTTTACCTGTTAAATTTTTGACACGTCCATCCATATTAGAAGTGAAGTTGGGGATAATGCGTTTAAACGATAATAGATTTGCAAATGTAGTGGGAAATGTCCGCCATGGGCCGCCATGTTGGCTGACTGTTTCTCTACAATAGGGGCACTCCAAGCTCAGACACACCATATCAGGTTTCTGCTCCATCAACAACCAGCCTTCTTTGTTTTCTTTTTCTTTTCGTTACTGTAGAAAAAGCTTAAAGACTTGATGCATTTTAGTTTAAAGCATTCCTCGATACTACAGTCCCAGTGTCAAAATCATGTCCACGACAACAAGTCGGAGACACATCGCTGTTTCATTTGAAAATGTTCATAAATGTTATTGGCCCCCTACCCACTGGTCCGTGACAAATTAGTGGCGTCTTGATTGTGTCCACATCAAGGCAATCAGAGACTAGTCAAATCTGTCCCAGAATATCACCTGATTTCAACCAACACAAATCCTGTCCACTATAGATGGATACCCATGGATGCATCAGAGAGAGTCAGATTGAGGCCAGACTGGCTTAAATCAATCATAACTAGTCAGATCTGGCCCAGAATATTTTAGCTAAACCTTTATTATATCAACTGTTGGACGTTCTGGAAATGACATAAAGATCATCCCCATATTGGCTGTGATCTGGCCTAGTCTTGAACGTCACTTGAGGATAGGGTTGCCAACTCTGAGATCTTGGAATAAGGAACACTTCTACGACCACGCGGCGAAGCAGCGCGGTTATTAGGTTAGTTAAGTCTGTGGTTTTCTGGTGGAGCCGTTGCCCCTGTGACCCAACTACGGATAAGCGGTTGAAGGTGGAGGGATGATTTCACATACCATATTAACCTTTGGGATCAGTTAAGGCCTGTTTACTGTGGTCAGTAAGGAAGAATAGGCCGGTAGGCCTATTGTGCTGTATAAATGTTAATTAATTATGAACAAGTAGTCCATTGTCTTTATAACATTAAGAATCCCGATTTTAAAGAAGTTTTTTTGCCCTTTTAAAGGGCAAAATTTGTATTGAATACGCACACATTTATTAGACTAATAACTAGCCTACTAATAAACCGTCAACCATATTAGCCTACTGAAATAGCTTGGCTATAGGCATATACCCACATCAGCAGCTTTAATTATTATTATTTAAAAAAAAAGACTGAGTCTATGACAGTTGTTGTGGGGGATTTGCATAACTCTCATACTATGGCTGTGGGAGTTTGCGGAACTCTCTTACTCTATGGCTCTGGGAGTTTGCGGAACTCTCTTACTCTATGGCTCTGGGCACGGCAGGATTGGCACACAGAGCAGCAGCGCTACCAGCGCACCACGCACACACACATGCAGATCTGCAGCCACGGGGAGGTTTTGGTTTGTTGTTTGGTTGTTGTTGGTTTCTGCTCGTGAGGAGTCCTGTGTGCACTCGCCACAGAGCAATTGTGCTGTCTTAAATATATCTCCTGCTTTATTTTGTTCACTACTGTTAAATTCATTGTTGATGTTTGTGCGACGGATCGCACAGGAGGCATTTAGGGAAATACGGAACAAACCGCGTTCCGTATCGATTCAATACGGAACGCATCATTTAGTGTTCAATTAAGGAACGATTCCGTATTATACGGAACGGTTGGCAACCCTACTTGAGGATGCCATCGTAACGTCACTGGAGGACTCCAGTGATCAATTGATATAAAAGTATAGCTGAGATATTCTGGGCCAGATCTGACTAGTTATAATTGATTTAAGTTAGTCTGGCCTCAATCTGACTTTATTTCATCCGGGGACGTCCTTCTTTCTTTAGTGGGCAGGATTTGTGTTGGTTGAAATCTGGTGATATTCTGGGACAGATTTGAATAGTTTTGGATTGCCTTGTTCTGGACTCCATCAAGACGTCACTAATTTGTCACGGTCCTGACCGTGTTTAATGGTTGTCTGTATTCATTGCTTTTCTATTGTCAGGAACAGAATCATTCTCAGTTTGTACTTATAACAGTTGGAAGGAATATTATTGCTCCAACCATGTAGCCAAAGTAAATTGAAAATGTTTTGGCTTTAAAAAGGTTGCCAATAAGTAGCCAGGTCACAGAAGTAGTGCAGGAATTAATGTGAATTGCTTTCTTTTAAACATATAGAGAAATTATAATCCTCCGGACTGAACCATTCATAAAGTATAAGGATCAACATACTGTATGTTTTTAAAGGAACAAACTTCAGCAAAATGTGAATACGTATACCCATGTTTACAACAAAAGGCTACAGTTTTATGTTTGCTGTGCAATGTTTTATTTTTTTTTAAAGCCATGATGTGTTTTACGTTTCAGTGTACTGTAAAATGTCTTCTTTTTTTAAAGTTTTATCTTCAATTTAGTTAGATGTTAGATGAGGGACCACACAATGTGAAATACATTTGACGGTTTATTTTTTAATGTATTGGGAGTCAAAGACATTATATACCTACAGGTTGTGGACTTTCAGGTGTGGACTTTCCCTGTCCCCAGTGAGCCACTGGGGTAAAAAAAATAGTTTCAGTTTGGGCTTTCGTCCAATCAGGATGAGAGGGGCCTTCCTCCAATCAGGATTGAGTGGGGGTGGGCCTTGATGTATGCCTGTTGCACTTCCCCTCACTGTAGAGTGTGTGCATGTGCACATCTTGTTACCGGGGGACTGGAGGCTTTTCCAAATCACCCAAATCTCTTACTATACCTTTAACACATACAACACCATTTTGTTTTTTGGGCTGATGAATAAGTTGTGTGCTGTATATTCTACTACAGATCGTTTGGAGGAACTAACATAATTGGTTGAAACAGGTCGCGTGCAGTTACTTTAACCACCACACAGTCACAGCTAATCAATACAAAGATTTCAACTGGTGTTTTTCTCTCAGAGCACAGCAGATGGGTGGCTAGGCTAGATAGTTTCTGTTCTCTATAGAGCTGCGCAGCCCCGCCCCCTCGTGACGTCGCCCCTGGTTCCAGAAACGGAATCCTCATTCATTTTCCTCATAGACTTTTCGAAAATGGTTAATAAAAACACGATTACGCTGTGGACAAAGCCAACTCGGGTCGTGACAAATCATGACAACCACCATAATATTATCATGCTAATATTTATCTAATTAGCAAGAAGTAAAGAAGTTTGTTTTTCATCTCAGAAATTAATTGATTGTTCCAAAAGATGTAGGCATATCTAAATATGACGTTTGCAATGCCATAAAATAATTCTCTTGAAAGCCCTAATCACACCAAAGTGGCAAGACTGATCTCCTTGTGATGTGATATGTCCTGTTGCACATTGGCATATGTTGTCCCAAGCTATTCAACTAGGGTGACCAGATGTCCCTTTTTGCGTGGGACAGTCCCTCATTTCCAAGACTTTTTCAGGTGTCTCACAAATTGAGTCTCTGTCTGTCCCACATTGTAACTGACAGAGTTCAGTGATCAAATACCCTAATAGTTGGCTTTCTGTTGTCTCCTTTCCTGCTATAGATGGTGTCACTATATTTCCACCTTCACTCCACAAGGACCACATTGCATGTACTGTAGCAGATCTACAAGCTCAAAACGTGTTGCACTGCGACACGTTACTCCTGTCCCTCAAATGAACAGTTTGGATCTGGTCACCCTGGATTCAACATAGAAAGCAATGGTCCAAATCTCACCAAAGGGTCACCATGCCAACGTTTGGACCCAAGGAGTTGTGTATTGACTCATTGGTGTGATTAGACCTTTAGGGGAATTAAAAGTGCTCATGCTGTTAGCACTTTTTTTTTGGTAGACATGCCTTGGCTATACGAGGGAACAGGCCTTTTGCCGTCCTTATAACCAGGGGTGTAGTGGAGGGGGGACGCGGGGGGGCGGCGTCCCTCCTCTTCTCACATCTAAGATATTTTTGAGGCAAAAGTAGGCCTATGTTTTTTGTCTTGTCATTTACTCTTATGGAAACAATTAGTCATTGTAAACAAATCTTCTCAATATGCTATACTTGTTTTAATAGTGTGTCTGTGTGTGTTGCGCAGGTGCACGCAAATGCGCATGCACAGGGAATTCCACTCATTTTCAATATTTTACTATGTCATTAACATACCTTAGAGATGTTGTGTCGACATAGTAAAAAAAAAGTTCCCCCATTCTGTGTTTCCTAGAAATGGTGGTCTAAAAAAAATCATTAGCATGGTGAAATACATCTTGATGACATCAGCAAGATGTGTTTCACCATGTTAATGAGTTTCCTTTTTTTCTGAGAGTGTACAAATGGAACCAAATGAACCCGCTAGGGTCCATTTGGTTCACACTCTCAGAAAAAAAATGAAAATGGGTGGAATTCCCCTTTAAGAGGCGTCCCCCCACTTCTAAAAGTCCCACTACAACACTGCTTATAACAACTGAAAATTCTGATGTACAGTAAAACAACACAAAAAACTGTGTTGGCTCGCCCAGTGTGTGATGATGATGAGTGCAGGCGCGATACTGAAATTGGCACAGTTGTGGATAATGGTGACCTTGACTGTAAATCCCAGAGGCCTGTGATGGATGTGTGTGTGTGTGTGTGTTCTATTATCCATTGATGTAGAAAAATTATCAGCTAATAAATGCACTGTCAAAGGGAATGGGTTTGAGTGGCATCTGTGTTGTTAGGTCCTCCCAAGGCTAGTGACACTGTAGGTTATACAGGTCAGCAGAGTGACTGGTGAATATGCCTTAAAGCTTTATTTCAATTTTATCCTCAGTGTGCATATCAATAAATACATCCAAATACATTAAATCAGTCAAGACTGCAGTTGGGTAACAATTAGGGATATCCCAATGCCATGTTTTTAAAATCCGTCTCATATTCCCATGAATATCCATATTAATCATCATCATTTATTTAGTCACCATAGTGTCAATCCCTTACACTGTGTCTGATCACTGGTTGGACTGGCATATTCACCATAGTGTCTGTGTCTGATCACTGGTTGGACTGGCATATTCACCATCGTGTCAATCCCTTACCCCGTGTCTGTTCTGGCATATTTCCCAATACAAATAAGAGCTGATACTGATACCTTTCCGATACCCATACAGTGCCAATACCGACAAAAAACGGCCGATCCGACATCCACAGTAACAATCAATATTTCAATAATACACCTCCCCTAATCAAAGCAGTCTAGTATAGGGCCCTGCCAGATACACACACACACACACACACACACACACACACACACACACACACACACACACACACACACACACACACACACACACACACACACACACACACACACACCTTATCTCCACCTCCTCAGAGCTAGTTCATCACTGCTACTTTGTAATGTCTTAATAAAGACACACACACACTTTCTGAGAAAATTCCACCTATACCTCTGATAGGGACCTCACACACACACACACACACACACACACACACACACACACACACACACACACACACACACACACACACACACACACATTACAGGGAGGGAGAGAAGGAGAGAGACGGACGGACGGACACAACTTCGTGGACGATTGAAGACGGAAAGATTTACTGTAAGTTTACATTCACATATCCAACTCTGAGTTGTGTAAAGAATAATGTGTGCTTAATGTTAAAAAGATGGGAAAACCAGGGCATAGTATACTGTATACAGAACAAGTCAAGCAACAGTTAAAATGATGGGTGCCATTTCATTTTTGGACTATCATACTTGCACCCAGACCTGGATTAATGATTTGAGAATCAACAGTTTGTTTTCTATGAAGTTGACTGGTGGTGCCTACCAATACACATAACATGGCAGGGGATATTTTCAAATAGGCTAGTCTTTGTTCTAATTATACATTCACTTGCATCTTACTCAGATATATCAATACTATTATGTTTTATAATGGCTTTTTTCAGTGCATATGAGTCATGGTTGAATCCTAGCATGTGAGTTCCACTGCCTGCATGGAGTTATTGTGGAATGTGCTTGTTTGAGCTTGACACCCATGTGGAAGAGATGCTGATGAGAATGTTGTATTCTGACAGCGAATTTTGAATTGAGTTTGGTCATAGTCTTTGGAATAAAACCTACAGTTATAATCATGCTTTAATAGAGCACAATCTAGACACAGTCCAGTTTTAGTCAACTGAATCTAGAGTTGTTTTGGTAGGAGCTTGACTTGCTGCGTTATAATGCCTCATTTTGCATGTGTCTGTGTCTGAAAAAGCAGATCTACAAGCTCAAAACACTGTGGGCCTGTTAAATGTGCGATTTCCAGATCATAACCATTCATATGTTCTACAGTGAATTGAAGGGTGTATGTGTGTGTGTGTGTGTGTGTGTGTGTGTGTGTGTGTGTGTGTGTGTGTGTGTGTGTGTGTGTGTGTGTGTGTGTGTGTGTGTGTGTGTGTGTGTGTGTGTGTTTATGGTTAAAATGGAGTTTTTAGTTATAATGGGTTTGAATGGGAAGCTAAAAGGATTATCAAATATCTAAATATTGAACCATGCACCTTAAACACTGTCTGAGGTGTTCACATGTGCCTGAGTATATGATACAGTTTTTTTTTTTTTTTTTTTTTTTACAAAAACACCTCTGTCTCACCCTTGCTCATCATCATCCTCAACCATTGCCTATGGCATGTGATTGCATCTGTTGAAGCTGTTGAGCAGACTTTTTTCTTTATTTATTTTTCAAAAGAGTGAAAGCACCTTAAGACACCTGTAGAGGTGGTATTATTGGGTGAAATGTAACAATCTGGTCTGATATGGTTGGTCTTATCATTTGGTCTGTGTATGTGCCGTAGAGCAGTTAGGGTGATCCAAACTCTTCATTTGGGGGGCAGAAGTAGGGCTACTGCTTTCGTGGGACAACTGGGGAAACGTTAGGGGATTAAAGCCACATATTAGTGCATTTGAACACTGATGTCTGTCAGTCACAATGTGGGACCCTAAGACCACTGGATTCTCAAAGTGGGGTTCCTTAAGGGGTTCCATGGCTGAATATACACAATTATCAACTTGGGGATTCTTGTATATGACATGAAAATGTTTGAGAACCAGGTATTACAAGGGGGCATTTCACAACATGTAATTCTAAATACAAACATCAAAAATGGTTAACAAGGGCCTAATTGTGCACTCTCCCTCACATTCCAAGGTTGTTGCCTATGAAATTGGACAAAATGTATCCTAAAGCCTCACTGCCAGTAACCATGGTGCTGGATGAGGTTGTTGTTCTCAAAACTTACAGAATGACTCCTTTTAAAGTTGACCTTCTGTTGTAAAGCTCTCTCATTGTCTTTTTTCCTGCAAGATGTGTTTTTTAACAACAAAATGTGAGATGCCAAACAAGAGCCAAAACGGTTAAATATGACATCAACGCATTTAAAAGCAACTAATAAATAATAATACTTCTGTACTTCTGTTGGATCTGGTCACCCTACCACCAAATAATCATATTTGACCTGGGGTCCTCACACCTTGACAGGAGTGCATTTGGTCAGTGTTTGACAATGTTTTATATAGATATGAGGACAGAGGCACTATATTGATTGTTTTTGACAGTAATGGACTTTATGCTGCCGTGTTTACTGTTGAATGATCTGGGGACCGTCCACCACCCAAAAGAAACATGGAGTCCCCAGCCTGGGGTAGGCTATGGACCCACAGTTTAAGTTGTGGAGATACTGAAACACCACAGGTGGCACACTTTTAATACACAATTACATTTACCCAAAAAGCAACAATAAATCAAAGTCAACTTTTGTTGCATATGAGTTCCAGTCATTGGAGGACCATGACACACACACACGCACACACACACACACACACACACACACACACACACACACACACACACACACACACACACACACACACACACACACACACACACACACACGCGCACAGATTGCACACCCAACCACCCACACACACGCACGACCACATAAGCACGCCCACACACACCCACAAACTCCATATCAGTCTGCCTTTGTCGTAATTACAGATTGGTCAAAATAACAATCTTATATGTAACTCTTTAAAATTAAATAATTCAGAGTTTAAATATAATTTAACTCTTGAGAGCGTAAAATGATATCCTATGGTTACCAACTGTTCGTCATTTAGACAGGGACTACCTGGAATCCTCTCAGGGACCACTGGTGGTCCCCGGACCATTTGTTGAAAACCACTGACCAGTCGTGTGCATCTACCTGTGAGAAAATCCAGTATATATTTTCTCTACATTGTAATAATAGCCATACTATTTGTGTGGTTTTAAAGGAACACAGTGTGCTGTGGACTGGGTGGAGACTGGCTGACTGACACAATGAAGATCCTGGCTGTCTTCCTGTCACTGCTTCTCTCTGTCTGTGACACTACAGGTAATCTTTACTAAATTGCTACGTTGCAATTGACTGTGTCCCGTTGGAATGTAGTTACATATACATATACCCTGCTACTCACTATACCTAAACCTTGGTTGGTACAAGTTACATTGTCGATTGGCTGTGTGTGGTGTAGGTTTTGTATTCATAATAAATTCTGAAAATTAACAAGTAACTACAGCTGTCAACTTAAGTAGACATTCAGGCCGGGAATCATTTTTTGGATCCTGTGCAGTATGTAGAGTACTGAAAAAAGTGATTCTATTATATCTATTTTTGAAGTATTTTCAGAAAACCTAGGTCAGGCCTAAATGGGTTACGTCAAATAATTTAATATAGCACAGATGTCTCCGGCCGGACAGATTGGGACGGGTTATGGCAAATTGGGACAGGTTATGGCAAAAAAGGTGGCTCGTGCATCATTACTGTGCATTGTAATAATTTTATTGTAATATAAAATCGAATATATCACCATGTAGAAATTGCATCTATGGTGATTTTACAAAAACATCGGTCATTCTGTGTCCAGTCTTAAAGGTAATAGAGGCAACTTAGTGTGTACAAACAGATTTGTTTAAAAACAGAATCTAACTCCACCTCACCTCCACTCTATTGAATGTGAATGTGAATCTGCGGTGCTGTGATTGGATAAAACACTGCCAATACTATTGGATAAACACCTTACAAATTAGCCACGCCTGTCCTGAGCCCGACTAATGTTTTGTTTTCATGAGGACTTGTTGACAACAACAAAGTTCTGGACCGTCTGCACGACAAAGCAAGTGTCTGTCTGCAGGGAAACAGTTGTAAAAGTAAAATCAACGTAGACAAAAATCAACGTAGACAAAAATCAACGTATAGCTGCAATACCGTTATCTATTTTGTTTTTTTGGCTAAAATGTTGCCTCTATTACCATTAATGTAAAATCTGCAGTGACTTTACAAAAACATGGGTCATTCTGTGTTCTAGATTCTGTCAGTTTTCTGAACAACTTTTAAAATTGATATAGCAGCTTATTTTTTTTGTAAATTTTGCACTGACATACTATGCAGAACCACAAGGGTGAAAGTGTTTAGGACTAGGAGTAGGTACAGTAGGTGCCAATGTTTTGAGGAAAATGTACCTGTACAGTATGTCTTTCCTTTAAACAGATGCCGATTACATCTTCTATGATGACGATGCAGAGCTCGTGGCTGAGACAGGATCGACAGCTGTGCTGGGCTGTGGATTCACCCAGCCTGCCGATTTCACAGCAACGTCCGTAGCATGGCTGAGGTGTGACTCCAAACCTCAGTGCAGAGCTGACAACGACATCATCTTCCGCTCTGATGACGTCAACGTGGGCCAGGATCACTACAGGGGCCGAGTCTCCCTGTTGGACACAGACCTCAGCAAGAACAACTGCAGCATCGTGATTCAAGACCTTCATATGTCTGATTCTGGATCCTATCATCCTATCGTGATTGGTTATCTCCATGGCGAGGTTCACACGCTTTATGCTTTATATAAAAAGGCCATGAAAGTTGCAGGTATGCCGTTTTATTTATTTATTTATTTATTATTTTGTCATTTACATATTTTTTTAGAAACACACAATGCTTCACTCTTGTGTGTGTTTTGGTGCTCCCATGTGTATTTTCTATGCCCATAAATTCTCTCAGGAACAGATTGAGTTTGATTTTGGCCTCTTAATGATGTCATCAATGTACCCTGCTTTGTACTTCCCTGTGCATAAAAAAGGCAAGGAACTGGGTATATCAGTGGTGGTTGAGGCTCAAGCCATTAGAAATATGCTTGAGGGACATATACAGTATATTTCGTATTAAAAACATTTTTGGGAATCCAGGATGTTGGGGGTCCTTGGTCCTCACAAAAAACATCCCATTGCTTTATGACGCTATAGGTTTGAGACAGCCCAGAATCAGTGGGGTGACCAGACTGGCTGAAGGTGGGACCCTAAACCTCACCTGTGATGCAGAGAGTTCTCCACCTGCCACTGTCCAGTGGCACAAAGTGGGATCAGACTCCCCCCTGGTGACTCACTCCCAGACAGCCACTCTGCTCATCCAGAACGTGACCATTGAACATTCTGGACGCTACAGCTGCACGGCAAATCTGACCAAGAATCTGACTGCGTCCGCTGATGTCACTGTGATAGGTAAATATTGATCATCATTCCCCACTCGTCCTTAAACTCCTTAGGTGCCATTTTGCCAGCCTGTAGTGCCTCCATTTGGTCCAGAGTGCCAGTTATATGCATTAATTAATTGATTGATCTCAAAGCCAAAAAAATCACAAACAGCAGTCATTTACATTTTGTAAGGTTACATTAAGACGTGTGACTGTGCCTTTAAATCCCCCCTCAGTCCTCACTAGCAATACATTTTCGGGAGCACCGCGCCGCGATTGGCTGAAAAATGGCAACCTCTGGGGGAAGTTAACAAACCGGAAGTCCAGCCTTGTCTCTCGGGGGTACTATGTCTCCGGGCTTTCATTTCGAAGTAAGCCTGGAGAATGAGTCTATCTTAAACCTGAGTGAGAACATGACAGGTCAAAAAAACTTCAGAGGAACGGTTCTACAAAACAATTTCATGTCCAAGAGTACCTCAAATTGAATATATTTAAACATCCACCATTTGACCCCCATTTGCAAAGATTTAGATTTTTCAAAAAGGCCCATAATGCTTCACATTTTGAGTTTGTGACACGTTGAGCATAACTTTTCCCCAACTATTCATTTTGTTGGGGATTCCTGGAAGCCCATCAAGGGCCTTGACCTGGAGGTCCTCAGACATCGCAATCCCTTTGTTTTGTCTTTGTTTGCTGTGCCTCTAGGTTGGAGACAGCCCAGGATCAGTGGGGTGACCACACTGGAAGAAGGAGGGACCCTAAACCTCACCTGTGATGCTCAGAGTTATCCTCCTCCATCTACTGTCCACTGGGAGAAGGTGGGATCAGACTCCCTGCTGGTGAATGGGTCTGTGACGGCCACTCTGCTCATCCAGAACGTGACAAGTGACCATTCTGGAGTCTACAGCTGCACAGAGCACCACCTGAACAAGACTCTGACTGTGTTTGCTAATGTCACTGTCATGCGTAAGTATACTACACTACACTAATCTACAAATGTATTTTACAGGGGTGTTTACCAGAGCATGCTCTGTTGTTTACTACATAGCATACACATGTTCTTTCATGTTTGTCCTCAGCCACTCCGGTCCCTCCAGTTGCTCCAGTCGTTGCAGCGGTTCATCATTATGTCATCATCCCCATCCTCATTGTCGTGGGTCTGGTTGCCCTTGTGGCTCCGATGGCACGCTTGATTCACAGGTGAGCTTTAAAAAAATATGATGGACTGTTTATGAGAGATATTTCACTGTATTCGTTACATTTTGAGACATTTCTGAACCGCTGTTTTACAGATGGATCAACGGTTCAGAGCGTGGAGAATTTTCACCGAGGGAAAATGAAATGGATCAACTTGAGAGGAACTATCGCATGTGTGAGGAGCTCCGGAGGCAGGAGGTGAGGCGTCGAGAAGATGAGTTCTGGATCCGCAGGACCACACCCTTTGGTCAAGACGACGACATCTGAGGATGCTTCAGCTTCCTGATTTACTACCAGTGTAGAATGTTTTTAGATAGCTACAGGGTTCCCACACACTTTTACCAATGAATTTCACATTTAACTTTTCCTGAACATAATGAGTATCTTACTCCATGCCCAAAGTTTCATTTGCAACAATAATGCATATAATATAGAATGATATAATTTTGAGATTTTTTTCCCCAATAGTTTTGCAACACCACCTGTCTTAGGGCAAATGATCATGTTTTAGTATGTTTGTGAGGTTGTCCATGTACAACGCATCTATTATTTTTGTCACATACATGTGACAGTACACATTAGGCTGCAAACATGTAGCACGTTAAGACTTCATTTATTAACAAAATGGATACTCCAAAAACAATACACCGCCACACGTTTCCATGACTCTTGATATATTCCAAATTTCACGACAGTGGAAGCCCTGTAGCTAACTGTAGATTAACTGGTACTGTTCAAGACTTAAGACACAAATTACTTAACCTCAAAATGAACATTCAAGCTGTTTTGATTGAGACACTGGTTGAGTTGTTTGTCAGATGCTCACTGAAGGGTTTGACACAGAGAGAAAGGGATACAGTCCTGTGTATGTTATCCCTTTTAATCTGTAATTTAATATGTACTGTATGTAAAAATTGACATGACTACCAAGTTGAAAGCCGGTAAACATAGATTGTGCGCAAAACAGGGCGCCTAGCATTGACTGGCCTATTTTTTTCTTTTAGGAGAGCCCCCACTTTTAGGCAACAAATTGGTACAGTACACAGTTAACTTCCATCTATTAAAAATAGACCTGGTTGAATAAACCCATAGGGATGCTTAAATGTATGAATTGTCCCCATTTCTCACCGGCCCATTGCTCATTTATTGATTTTAGAACACAGAAAACTTACAAAGTTAACAGAATTTATCAATTGCGCAACACTACCTACATCATCTATATACTTACTTGTAGCCTACCTGCCACTTATATTTTATATCTAGGACCTTACCCGTTGTGAATATATGAACACCAAATGATCTACAGTGTGGTTAATGTGATTTAGCCTAATATCAATACCAATAATGTAAGTATTTTGATGAAGTACTGCTGTAGTTGTGGATACTTGATCATGGGAAAAGGGGAAGCAGTCATAGCAAAGCAAGGTACACTTTAATGCAACATATTTTTGTAGCATTAAAGTAGGTGTTTGTGTGAACATCATGAAACCACTGGTTTAGAAAGTGGAGGGTGGTCACACACACACACACACACACACACACACACACACACACACACACACACACACACACACACACACACACACACACACACACACACACACACACACACACACGCTGTGTGCTTGTGTTTCCAGGGACCACCAAACGGAACAGTCCATAAGGGGTTCTGGTGCTTGATCCTGTGTACAGTAGCCTTGAATCAGCATCTTAAGAATACTATCTTATTTTTTCTTTGTGATTCAAGTGAAACGGAATGCCATTCCGTTTCACTTCGTTTCACTTCATTATTCAGACTGAGGCCAGGCTACAGTAGCCTACTTTTATATCAATTATTTCCCACCGCGGTCCGCGCGTAGCGAGGGCAGAAAACTCTGTGGGCCGCATAGGCGTGCATACATAGACGTCAAGGGGGTTTGAGCACCCCATAGTGGCCCTCTCTGGACCAACATGCCCTTTTTTAAAAGAGCAAAAAAGACGCTGAAATGCGGTTTTCCATGCGTTTTTAACCCCCCAAAACTCAATTTTCCGCCGCCCGAATGCCGGGCGGCTAGAGTGCCCTCCTGGTTACATTTGAGCACCTGCCCTTGAAACTCTCTGTGCACGCCACTGGTGAGCCGTACTATAGTGAGTAGCAGGCTGTAGCTTATAGGAGCGGCGGTGGGACATTGTTTTTGTTTCCTTGTCACACGTGCGGGTAAAAAGTGACAGCGAAAGCAAACTACTATCTTCCAGTTCAAACACATGTTCAGTTCAACATTTCCCAAGAAGACTATAGCCTGGATCACTATATAAAGTGGGTGTCTGTCGCTCCTTTCACATAGCGTAAAATCCAGTGGTCGGAACTGTGGCTCCGTCCAGCTGCTCCAACCAACATCGCGTCGAGTAAAGTGGATCAGAAGTATATTCAGTGTCTATAAAACGGGTGAATTAACGTTCCAGCAGCCTGAGCCAACATAATATGGACAGTAGGCTGTGTTAGATCGAAACTATAAATACATACAGAGATGCAACGATACGTCCCAAAGTTTAGCGGCTGTTGCAGCTTGTGATAACATTGAGGAAATGAGGGAGGCCCGTGTGCACTGCGCATGCCACAGTATAGCCAGCGAAATTGTATGGGTCACCATTTGTTCCGGTGCTGGTGTAGCAGTGGAAATATGGCAGTGGGGTAACACGATAACGGTGGCCGTGAATTGTGTAACGTTAGGGGGCCCCGTTGGACTTTCCCATATAAACTTAATGGGGAAATTTTCGTGCACAAATAAATTCATTATAAATCAACAATGTGTTAATCTGGCCAAAGGGCTTCGTTAATCTCTTCCTAATGTTATGGTCAATGACTGTGTGAAAAATCATAGTGATCGGTGCAGCCAGTGATGAGTTATGCTCGCTTCAGACAGACAACTCCTTAATTATTATATGGAAGGATGGAAGGATGGAAGGATGGAAGGATATCTGCAGGCCAAAGCGCCGTCTCCGTGACAGATTAATTGAACACAAATATACAATTTGACAATTCTAAGTACCCAATTGCAAGGCATTTCAACCAGTGCCATAAAAACAATCATCCTCTTTTACGCATCACGGGCATCAAACATGTTAGACCTTCACCAAGCGGTGGCGATCGACTTAAAAGAGTCAATCAAAGAGAAACTGTTTGGATCCATTGTCTGTCTCAACGAAGACATAGATTTTGTGTTTTCTTTTTTTTTCCTTTACTCATGACTTAATTTTGTTTATTACCATTTTGTAATATTTTTGCTCTTGTTTTTCTTTTGATGTTTTTTGTTTTCCTTTGCCTAGCTTTTGGTTTCTTTCTTTCTTTACGCACATGCATGCTGTCTGGTCTCAATGGGCCACTCAGTCTACAGTATGCCCTTATTAAGAAGACCGCATGCGGCTGAAACATATTGGCGTTACTGCCTTTTTAATTCAATGGGCTCTTCCTGGCATTTATTTATATTATTTTTTCTATTTTAAGTGCTTGAAGATTTCATATTTTATTTTAAAGGGATTGTGAGAAAAAAACGGTTTTGCTACTGAACATTCAGTAGATCTTCTGCGTTATGGGGTTTTCTGTCCCGATGTCACTTAACTGCAGGGGTGAAGTGAGGGATACTGACCTACATCCACCAGGCCTTTATTTCAGTGGTTTTCAACCAGTGGTTCAGGGACCACCAGTGTTCTTTGAGAAGTTTCCAAGTGGGCCCCAGCTAAGTTGGTTATTAATATTACCAGATTGAACAGTTGGTTAACCAGGTGTATCTCTTGAGAGCGTAAAAATGAAACAAAAAGGACCCTTGTGAGTCCATTTGGTTTCGTGTTTACACTCTCAAAGAGTTAATTAAGAAGTTCACACAACTAGAGAATGTAGAAGAATGGTCATTTTAATCTGTATGATTGTTTTGTTTTTGAGTAGCCAGCCTGGAATTGTGGGCAAAACCAAAAAGGTTGAAAACCACTGTTTTAATTGGTTTGGGACATCATGGTGTAGCCCGGGGGCCAAATGCAGCCCTTTGGCTGACTTTGCTGGCCGTGAAAGGATACTTGAAAGTAAGAAAATGAAACTTCAAATTTTAACTGTCCTTATGCGTGGACTAAAACTGCATTGCTTTTATTTTGAAGCACACACAGCATCCCTGCCATGAATTATGTGTGATTGACAACCTGCCATTATTTTTAGTCTTACCAGCTTTTTAAAAGAAATAAAATATACACTACTCAGAATTTTGTTCAGCCCTGCCCTCCACAATACTTACTGTTTCTCATTTATCACTTTTAAAATAACTGCCAACTCTTGGTATAGCCTATAGGTGATTTCAACAGAGGCTCTGTTGTATTCATTAACAATGATCTGGATAATTTTATGTCATAGTGTCCAAGCAAATCATCATACTATATCAGGGATGTGATCGCAGGGGTGTGATTTAAATTTAGATGGGAAATATGAGGGCATCCATCCAACTTAAGAAATATCGTCAGAGTCTGTGGTTTCCTTTCGCAGACACAGAAAAATGAATGCATGCCTTCATATTGTATCCCCAAAAAAGAAATTGAACGTGTACAATTAGCCCAAAATGCTGCAGCACATGTACTGCCTAAGAACAGATGGAGAGATATTACTACTCAAAATGAGGGATAGGGAATTTACCTTCCCCCACCATATGTTTCAATTGGATATACGTAGGCAGTATATGAATATATGTGCAAGTACTGCATTTATATACTCATATAAACAATTTCAATTGAGCATGCCTCGGATACGACTCTTGAACCCTTGACATGAACTGATACCTGAGTACTAGGCACAGCTGACATGTGATGATGACACTTGTGTATACATGGATGTACTATAGAATAAGTTTGTCTGTGTTTGTACATGTGACAGCTTTTTTATTTTACTTGTTTGTTTTATACCCCCAATCATACTATCATATCCCATCTTGTATGTATTGATGTTTATATTGATGTCTGGCAAACTCATTTCTTTCTCCCTCTTTTTTTTCTCTTCCCCTCTTTTTTCTCACGCATCATGTTTTAAAAATCAATAAAAAAATTAAGTTGAAAAAAAGAAAAAGAACAACTGGCAACTTATATACCCAATAAAAAAAATAAAAAAAAGAACAGATGGAGAGCACATATTACTCCAATCCTGAAATCATTCCATTGGCTGCCAGTTTCCCACATTCGATTCGAAGTTCTCCTACTTGTTTTTAAATCCATCCACAGAAATGCACCCGTTTACTTGACGACATGCTTATAGGTATGTGCATGGGCGAGCCCTCAGATCTGAAGGAACAGGTCTGCTAGAAATCCGCAGGATTAAACCTAAAACTAAAATGCACAGGGAAGCATGCAGCGTTTAGTAATGTGTAACAACATGCCTGCTAACCTTCATCTCTCTGAAACCACAGAAACTTTTAAATGAAACCTTAAAACATACTTTTTTTAGCATTGCTTTTATTTATGCTTATCAATAATGTTTTCTCCGAATTTTTCCCCCATTGCCTTTTCCTGTTTCTTGTATAATCTGTGAAGCACATTGTGTTTGCACTTGTATGAAATGTGCTATACAAATAAAGTATTGATTGATTGATTGATTGATTGATTGATTGATTGGACTTCCACAAGACCACCTTTGGCTCACTGACTTTGTGGCATATCGTGGTCCATTGTTTAGCCCAGAATACTATACCTCACTCATCATTCACAACTTACACAGGGGGAAATTCAAGAGAGCCTGTTCTGTACTTGTATTTGTAGACAGACCAAGCAACGATTGCTGCAATCAAGGAGAGAGAGATCAGAATTAGAATAAACCACCATGTCTGCCACCATGTGCTTGCCAGGTGAATGTCACCTGGTATAATACTACAGGTTGGAGGATCCGGGTAGAATTTTCCATCAGCTTGACATGTCAATGCATTGGATCCATTGAGCATGAAGTCAGTTTGGCATATGTACGTCACAACATCAAGATAGTCGTACACTTCTTTTATTTGACTGGACTGATTGGCGTTTGCAACATGTGCCGGAGGATCACAGGTCAAAGTGCTATGGTCCTTGCATTCTGGCATATTTGGCGACCACTCACCATCCATTTCACACATCACCCTGTCAGATCCGATCATGACAGATCCGTTAACACACCGGAAACTCATAAGGTCCTGATAGACATAAGGGGGGGCTTTGTATGTTGTGGGAAGAAGATTGTGGGGAAGGTCAGGCTCTGGACACCTGACGTGTACGCATGCTGGTGGAGCAGGATGGAATTTTCCATCAGACTCACATGTTGATGAGTGTGATGCACATTTATATGTCACAACATCCCCATAGTAATACACATCCTTCACCGGGCTGTACAGTTTGGGGGCGGCCAATGCATCGGTCGGTGGATCACAGGTCAGTGTGATAGGGTCCTTGCATTCTGGCAGTGGTGACCACTCACCATTGATTCCACAGGTGATCGTGTTGCTGCCGATCATGACAAGTCCATGAGCACACCGTAACCTCATATAACTCATATAGCCATAAACCCCATGGCTTTCAGAGACAAGAAGATTGTCCGGAAGGTAAGGCTCTGGACACCTGACATGTACGTATGCTGGTGGAGCTGGATGGAATTTTCCAGACTCACAAGTTGATGAGTGCGATCCACATGTGTATGTCACAACATCTCCATAGTCATACACGTCCTTCACCGGGCTGTACAATTCGGTCAATACATCTGTCGGTGGCTCACATTTAACCACTTGACACGCCTCACCCCTACAGCCATCAGCTCCACAAGTGCTCTCGTTTACACCTTCCAACATGTACTCGATTGCTCCATTCGGCAGATCTTGGAGAGAGCCCCGATCTCTCCTCTCGCAGATCATTGTCACTTGAGTCCAGGCTCCGTTAGTACAGGTGCTGGAAGCCTCTCCTCCCTTCATGTCATAGCCGGCGTCACAGACAAAAGCAACCGTACTTCCATGGGGAAATGTCATGTTGGCACAGATGTCGTCAGACAAAACCATGTTCGGTCCTGCAGTAGGTCGGCTACAGTGTTGGGCCTGAACACTGAGTGCGAGACCAACACACAGCATGACCAGGTATAGGAGGGGCCCCATGGGAGGAGGCCGAGGGGCCATGATGCACAAAGTGTGTTTGGGCCTCTGGAGATGCCTTTCTATTGTAGATTTGTGTTGGTTTTCTGTTGAATACCTTGGGCTTTGTTTTGTTTGTTTCGTTTTTTCCTCCTTACTGTTATTACTAGATTGTGTTCCTCTTATTTGCTATTTTAGTTTAAGAGATAGTTGAAACACAGACAGACCTTCTTTTATACCTTTACAAACCGTTGGCGTGGATACCCAACAGCGCCGATTTGCACAGTCATCCTCTACTCCATATGAGTTTTATTGTCTTCACCGTAAGGTGGTGACTTTGTTTCACCCCCTGCTCGTCTGTCCGTCCATACGTCTGTCTGTTTGTACGTCTGTCCATTCAACTGTTACGTCACCCTCAGAGGGTGTCATAACAGTCGCCCTGTGAGGGTGACTGTTGCCCTCACAGGGTGACATGATCTGATCTGGTGGAGACCAGATCTAGTTTTTTGTGTAGCTACCCTGATGTAATTGTCTCCACAGTATGTTTTGCCTCCTGTCTGTCCGTACGTCCGTGCACGGTCCAGGCCGTACCCGATTGGCTGGTTTAGGTGATGATATCATATTAGCTCACTCCGCTCACTTACGAGTAGGCCACCAGGAGGCCGTTACGTCAACTACTTCACCTCCTTCCCCACCTTAAGGCCCTGCTTGTGCTAGCACCTTATAGTGCCACCAGAAGGCCACAAGCTGATCTGGCCTGGTGGAGACCTGTGCCACAAGGGGCACTGATCTAGTTACTTCTGTGAACAGAACAGAGTGCAAGTAGTGACCGGTTTGCAGTATTCCGATTGGCCGTTTTAGGTGATGTAATGGTGACGTAAGTAAGAGACCTTTAGTCTCTTACTACAGATTCTGCATGAAAAAATATCATTTGTTTTCTAAGAGAACATTAAAAATAGCCAAGTGTTTGTTTTTGGATCACTCGCTCTGCTCACACAATGGTAGGCCATGGCCTACT